>OX352306.1:11038243-12238243 GCA_947086415.1 Pammene aurita | reverse complement strand
GGGGTACCAATAAAATTAAGTTTGTTGGATTTTAACTATGAAATATATCTAAATAATTCGAGCACACATAGTATACCAACAAACGAATTTAAAGGTGCGTCTGATGAGGTCCCAATTCGTAATGGGCTAACGTGGGGTATTTTATATACCTATAGTCTTAATCCAGTTGGAGGGCTATGCCAAACAGTGGCACATAGTAAAAACTAGTGATAATCAATCAAACCAATTGACATCTGTTTTAGAAATGGGCAATCCTCGGATCGCTAATAGGCATGCTAATCATGTTAGCGATGCTAATCCACGGAACCACTTTCCTATGGCGCGATTATCACCCCTTAGAAGGCGCCTTATATGCCGCTTTCAACCGACCACTCTGGACCGCGGGAACTGCTATGCTGGTGCTATGTTGCTCACTCGGACACGTTCGTAAGTATATTTTCATGTACTGAAATCTAGTACCTAGCGTAAAAAGCTTGTTCTATTATTTACGCTCATAAGATGTAGAAGAATAAAAGAAGTACTCATCTAGGGCGACATGTACTGCAACCGTCAGTCGTCGACTGCAACCCGATGAGGTACAACCGGCGACTGGTACAACATATTACAGCCCAAAGAATCTGGAAGTTTTTGTATTCAACGGAAATCAGTAATGAATGATTTATAAAGGGCTGCCACAATAGATCAAATCTGGTCGATGTGGCACATCGATAGCCCAGTTAGAACATTAATAATAAGTTGTAGAAAATGTGTACGTACAAAAGTTCTCGTAATCTTTGTATTGCATAGTTGTCTAGCACATAAATCCGTTATTCAATTAAACATTTTAAACGAATTCCCTGCACTAATGTAACTTACTTGCAGACTTACATACAAACATTATCGACCGAAGTATTCTCATATAATATTCCAGCGCTGTATGCCAGCGCTGTATTAGTAACGTTGTATATTATTTACAGCTCTTATAAAAAACATTTTGACCTGGTCTGTCTGGGTGCCACTCAGCAAATTGGCGTATGGAGTGTATTTGACCCACACCCTGATCATCGAGCGAAACGTTTTCGTCGCTAGAAACTCTCAACAAATCGAGGCTGGTGCAATTGTAAGTATTGAAATTATTATCAAGTATGATCCAAAGTCAGGACGTGGGTGTGTTCCCATAACTCCCATCCGTGCCTGACAGAAAAAGGTTTTTTTCACAGAAATCATTCCCATTTGTCATAGAAATCATGCCTGCCACTGACATACTGCACAACTGTGACCCAAGAGAGAATGGATGGGAAAACACTGCATCTTGTTTTGAGTGTGCAATCTTAAAAATATTGGACTGGGCACATAAAAAGTGTAGCGCAATTCGAATTTTAAATAATTGTAATTAAATTATTAAGACTAACACTAGGTTAAGATTTTTGTTTGTTTGTTATTAACACTCTATGGATACCTATAAAAAATATTATTATTATTTTAATATGTTAGAGTCTCACCAAAGTTTTATAGTTAAAATTCTATGGATACAAGTTTGTCAGATGGCCCAGGAACCGGAACCGGTTACCATTAAAGGGGTATTAGATCGGGTATTTGATATGGTTGTTATTAAAAACCCTATCAATTTGGCAAGCACATTCGTTGAATTACCCAAAGGTAAGTGCTTACCGAAATCAAAACCCCGAATGACGTATCCCTATCAAGCTATTTTAATTTCTATTGCTAATACATTCGACAGGAAGACCACATTGACTACGGTTAACCTTGTGCAAAAATAGCCAACCATTTAATGGAGTTACCCTATCGAAAAGATTAATCAAATAGAGGGGTTCTCCGGTCCCTGCAAGAAGCAGTGTTGGGTGTGATCGCCTAACTTCCTACATATTCGTACTACCTACTTCTACTTTCTACATACGCCTTTCTACATTCCTAGACACTGCTTGGTTGGCCTAGAGATATAAATAGCTATTCTGAGAGAAATGAAGCGCTGTTCTGAGTTTGTATTGGGAGAACCGGAAAATCCAGGTTCCGATATTGGTTTAGTATAGAAAGTTAAGTTGTCACCGACATATAGATAGATAGGGACAGCGCGAAACTGTAGGAAAGGGTTTCTAGTTGACAACGAAAATTCAAAGACTCCGTGCAACACTGTAGTGCACCTATAGGGAAATTGCGTAAACTAAAGAGGGCACACAGGTTTATTGGCGCGAAGAGCAAAATGACACATTAAATTTGTCAAATTAGTCTACTAGATGGCAGGACCTCCAACGTGCAAGAGTATGTGAGTCAAATGTTGGAGGCAGCACTGTCTATTGGCGCGGAGTATTTTCAGTTTTCGATTTAGATCAAAAGGGGTATATTTTTCTAACCTGATTTTCTAACCCTGTGACTATGTTTCCAATGCCGTCCAGGGTCTGATTTTTAGGTTGAATATTTATGTTTACTTTCAGTTAACTTCAACAGCAGGCGTGATATTCTGGGGATGTGTAGCAGCGTTTGTTATTTGGCTGATTGCTGAGGCACCAGCTATCCGGTTATTTGACATATTTTTAAGGCGGTCGTAAGTATTCAACAGTATCAACCATAGAGTAATATTAAGAAAAATAAAAGTAAAGGCCTTATAATTAATCATTTCCCGAGTTTAACTACGAAGTTAGATTGCGCTTAGGTAAGTATAAGGCGTTATAAGTTTTCTGGTACCTAACCCTGTCGGAGGTTGCAACCCAACAATTGAAACAATTTTTTTTTCTCAAACATGCAATGAAATATTGTCATTATGATCCTTATAATAAGCTCAGATGGATTTTCCTCCGCCCGCGACTTCGTCCTCCTAAAATAATGTTAATCCGGTTTTTACCTCCTATAAGTATATTAGGCAAGATGTATGTCTATATGGGGCCATCTGCGCTAAAGTAACACAAAAGTCAGAAATGAGACTCAAATCTGACATTTGCACTTGCCGCTCAAAACGCTCCTAATAAAATGACACAAAACTATGACATCACCGTTTCGTAGTCGCCCTTTTAAAGTTTAATTTTCACTTTATTAACATAAATTGCTCAATTTGTATCCAGCATTATTAACGAGTAGTAACTAATTTATATTACAAAATTCAACATGTATCATCCCTATTAAAAAAATACTTTATTAAGTGGAGTTCTCCAAAAATACTTGTTTTCAGATTGATGAAACGCACACGAGGTCATACAACGGAACAGAAACCAGGGTCCCAGCAAACGAGTGTTAACAGTACTCCTGCCAGCAGTTCAGGGTATCTACAGGACAATTTGCCTGCTACCGTACAATTCTCGTCTAAGGTGTAAAAATTATGTTAAATTAATTTAGTACCTAATATTTGTATGAGATTAAGTTAAAATAAGGAAGATTTTTTATGTACCTACCTTAGGTATTCATCTACTACTTTAATTAGTGTTAAAGACAATGCTGGTATGCACAACTTCATTAAAATTCTAGCTCTCAACTAGCAATATCGACACACTATTATAGGTATTGTTTAACGTTTGTAATAAAATAAAAGCTTGAGAATTGTTGTTCTTTTATTCATTTCTTGTTGTTCCCGTAATTACTTATTCGGAACAATTGAGTTTCGGAGACGCGCAGTCCCTTTTGTTGACAATGTAGAAAAATTAAGGACACTCTAAGAGAGGTTGCCAATCCAGACACTTGCAAAACAGCACCCGCAATGGTGTAAGGCCTATTAAGAATGAATAGAATCTAAAATATACTACTAGACTATCTATACCTTATGAAACGGTATCCAGATTTATCTCCCGCATACTGTGCTCGCCCTTATGAAAATGGGCCCCTATAAAAAGCGACATCCGAGATGGTTCAAGGGCGACACCGATGCGGAGGACTGGGGGTAGAGAGGTGACACTGAGCTTAAATAGACAGAAAGCTGTGATAGCCAACTCACCACTTATGTTTCACCGTGTGGGTAGGCACTCTGGACGGCGGGTTAAGGCAATTTATCCTCGTCATCAAACCTTACCTACTACTCCTAGTAAAAAAAAGTGTGCCCATACCCATAGTTTGTCAGCTTAACGAGATAGCGCTAACTATTGAGCATAGCGCCATTGAGAATAACGCCATCTGTGTATTACTCTGCTAACTACTAGCGCTCTGAAGTTCAAATGATAAGTACTCTCACGTATGCCGACCTATGCAGAGAATAATACGCAACTTGTGTAATAGATGGCGCTGCAAACCACTTTTAGGTTTACATTTGTTTTAAGTGAAATAATACGGTATGGAATATGGATTTAAAATTAAAGAGGGATTGTTAGATGCAGCTAAGAGGGCTTGGTCTTTAAAATGATTAATAAAATATTAACAATGTGCACTAAAGTTAAGAGTAGGTACTTACTTCTAATAGTGCATTGGACCGCGTTATACCTGTGTAACCTGTGATGATACAGAATGTAACAAAAATACTGGTGACCCGTTTAAAGGCATACCTAATTGGTACCGTATTGCGACTAAGAAAAAATAGGACAACATTTTTTTTGACGTGATTTTTTTTTGCATGGGACCAGTCGTCCCAGCCGGCCAACTGTTCATACAAAACCAATATTTTTTTCGCGAATGAAATATTTTTTTCTTTGTTTTTCGTAATTAGAATACGATACCAATCATGCCCTTAAACGGATCACCAGCATTTTTGTTACAGCTAAATACGGTTAATTTTAATGCGGTAACCTATAAATGCGGTTAATTTTAATTAGGTTCCTATAACGTTTATTTAATTAAAAACTGACCAGCTATTGACCCTTGCTTGATAGTCTGACCTTGCGCGTTCTAATAATTTTGAACTAACCCACTTATTCATAAACATCTGTCACTTCGATAGTTGTGTTTATTAGAAATAGACAAACTTTAATTAACTAATTAAGGCCTGAGAGACGTTTATGAATAAGGGGGTACTCGCATAGACATAAACAAAAAGGAAGATGAGTGACATTCATAGTAAACAAAACTGAAAGTGGTTCAGCATCCACATACTTGTAAAATGCTACACACCGCTATAACGTATGTGCATCATGGGCAAAAGAGATAAACCTATATAGTTAACAGAGGTATGCAAGGGAGACCTCCATATTTTGCGCTTTGCACAAAGTGTAACTGACTCTGACTCTGCCACACGACTAATTCAATATAGGTCCCGGGACCTATATTTGATGGCACACAATTGAGCGCCTGGTACCATATCTCCCTTTTTGTATAAATCAATACGAGTACCCGTAAATATCTAACTAAACTACAATTAATTTGATTTGAACACAACACATAGGAACAATAATGCCAAACAAAGAAGGCTAAATAAAAAATAAAAAAAACCCCAGCTAAACTAAATTTTAACTGATCGCTGGTGTAACTGTAAAGTAAACCTAATGACAGGGCGGACACGTCATACTATAAACTCATTTAAGCGCTTATGTGAGTTATGTGTGCACGGCACGTCTGTACAGTAAAAACTTCAATGGGTGTGCGAGTTCTTACCTTCAACCTGACCGATAACCTACTAGTTTCCTACCAATCAGCCGCCGCGGGGTGAGGTAATTCCAATCAGGCCGGGGTGGAGCGTGGCGATTTTGTATGAAATACGATTATTTGTTACTAGCTTTTGCCCGCGGCTTCGCTCGCGTTAAATTCGGGGTAACAAACCATACAAACTTCCACCGCCCCATTTTAGGGAAGTGGGGGGTTAGAAAGAGACAAAAAGTAGCCTATGTCACTCTCCATCCCTTCAACTATCTCCGCTTAAAAAATCACGTCAATTCGTCGCCCCGTTTTGCCGTGAAAGACGGACAAATAAACAAACACACACATACACTTTCCCATTTATAATATTAGTATGGATGTGCCCTAACCGTGTTGCAGAAAACCGTATAGAACATACAAAAATATGTAAATGGAAACATTTGTTTGTATGCATAAAATTTGTGCCACAAACTCAAAAACTAACAAATGTAAACTCTTAAACAGTCTCTCTTTGCCACGTTCACAAAAAACAATCCGCTTACAAAAGATCGCTCCAATGATGATACAACAAAACGGGGTACCGCACACTACATCACAGACACCATTTTGATTCCCAAACTTAAATTTTGTGGTTATTTTAACTAAATTAGTGAATGTGGCTTAATGGATTCTGTATATTTTATATATATATATTCTACAACTCTGGTGAACCTAAACCTGGCCCAGAGGGGCGATCTTTGAGATACAAGCGCTCGAATCTGACATTTAATTTTTTATTTTTTATATAATTAATAAAATGATAAAATTATGTTTTAAAAATAACAGCGATAGGAATTTAGAATCACGATTATTTAAACTATTAATTTCATAGCGACACACTCTTTTGTGCGTTTATTTTCGTGCTAAATTTCTTCGAATTCGAGCGCTCGAAAGCCAAAAATCGGCCTGCACTCCGCAAGGTGGCTATTGAAGTCCGCTAAGTTAGTTAAACTTTGAGAATTTTGAGAATCAAAAAAATTTTGAGAATCAAAGCGCAATGATATTTACTATGGATAGGTTATACCCAAACAAAATAAGCACAAAAAATACTCCTAAACTTATTCTATAACTAGACCACGTTATCGGAGGTGCAATTTGGTAGCTTGACGTTCTTAGAAATGGTAAAAATATTTATGATGTCGATATCGATACTCTTCCTTTTTCTTGTCAATTTGTTTTATATACCATTTTTAGACTAAAATTTTACATGCATTTTTTTGTCACCCATGATAATCATTGTCATCAGAAGTAGAAACCATTATCAGTAGAACAATAACGATATGGTTGCTATTTTACTTTTCTAATGTTTCGAGTTGCAGGGCCGTGCCTGAATGCTCTTGAGATAAACCTTACCCATAGAGATATAATACTGGCCACCTATACTGAAAATAAATTATTCACGTCAATAGATAGTAAATGTCATCTCACAACAATATTCTCGATTATTTAGCTGTATTTACGAGCATATTTTATTCGTATTTTATTCATAATAATAAAAATGGAGTCACTTCTCGCAGAATACCCTAAAAATTAAGATTGAAAATTGTTACTTATAAAAATGAAAAAGGTAAATAAATATTCATTTAAATACTCATTAAATAAGTCATGTTTTACAAAATAATCACGTTTAATTAAAGTCACTCTCATTATGTCAAAGGAAAAATATCGACATGCAGCTAGTATTTCAAAATATTTTTTACCCATCCCTAAAAATGACAAGCTACCAAATTGCACCTCCGATAACGGGGTCTATCTATAACCTTACAATAATTCTCTTACGAGTATGTTTATCTATTTTGACAATCATTATAGTAGAAGAGCCCACGACACTGAACCTAGTTCGATAAGTCTCCTAGATGAGATATATATAATTAGTCGCGTCTTTAATTGGGGAACACGAAATGCCGATGCTGCAATGCAATAAAAGTGGTGGCGTATTTTAACAATTTTTTTTAATAAAATAAAATATCCGGTTTCTAGTACGATAAGTCTCCTAGATTTCCTTTATTCCTCGAAGCAGGGGAGGGGTAGGGCTACACGATAATGCGGTGCTGCAAGCCCCGTGCGTGGCCTTGTCAGTGGCAGCAGCATCATAAACGACGCCTCGTACTTAGGTATCTAGTATGATATGATCGGTCTCCTCAAGAAGCCAATGCTCATCTGAAAGATCATTTATTTCTGTGGAAGAAAAACCACTGCTGCATTTCCCAAACAGTGGAGAAAGTGGTTGCTGCAGCGATTGAAGGTACTTTTTTTTCTTAGTTTTTCGTAATTACCAATTTTATTATGCCCTTAAACAGATCATCAGCATTTTTGTTACACGTTGCCACTGATAGAAACCATAAAAACAATTCAATGCCATTCATATGAGATGCTATTATCTATAGTCTCTATGATGTAGGTACTTGGAGTACAAAGGATGCGCTTACCTCACTGCACTCGGCATGCAAACGATATTAATAACGATAGGTACCTCACCGCCACATTCCGTCACTGCAAATTTCAAATAAGTTAGTCTAACGTCTATTTTTTTATTTTTAGGAAACCATAGCCCTTGACAACACAAGATTCTAATTATACACCGTGGGCACGTATAACCCGGCAGATCTTAACTACAAATTTCTGTGACCAAAAGAAGGAAAAAATATTATGTGACTTTAGGTTAATTTCGCCAAAAAAAATTTTTTTTTTCTTTTTTTTTTCTATTTTTTGAATGTGTATTGCACATGAAAAGTAAATGTTATTAATAAAATTATCGCTTAAAACAAATTAGTACATTTTTTTTTAGAAAAATATAGTTTCTTTTTGGAACAATGTATTAGATTTGTTTTGCCAAACGTTGCACCGGTGGACACTAAGATTCTCCTGAATGGTGAATGTTTAGAGATAGTAGATAAAGCAGTGTTCCTTGGTTCGACGTTGGACAAAAATCTACAATGGAGTCCTCATATAAGAAAACTCGCTCTTCGATTAAGCTCGGCCGCTCATGCCGTTAGGAGAATTAGACAATTAACGAATATTGACACAGCTCGCTTAGTTTATCACAGTTATTTTCATAGTGTAATGTCATATGGTATTCTAGTTTGGGGCAATAAAGCAGCTGACATACAGACTATATTTGTTTTACAAAAAAGAGCCATCCGCTTTCTGTATAACTTAAAGGCATCAGTTAGAGAACTATTTAAAGAAATTAATATTTTAATTGTTGTTTCCCAATATATCTATGAAAATATTATTTATGTTGTAAAGAATATACATACATTCAAAAAAAATTCTGACATCCACAGCTATTATAACACTAGAAATAAAAACAAGCTTGCTATCAGAAGTAGTCGTATCCGCAAGGCACATGAGTCATTTTTTGGTCAAGGTATTCACATTTATAACAAGTTACCCGTCGATGCTTTAAATTTATCATTTCCCGCTCTTAAGAAATATTTGAAAAAAAGTTTAATGTCAAAGGGTTATTACAGTGTCGAGGACTATATGACGGACAAACATGCATGGCCCAAACCAGAAACTACTACTTTTACTAGATTTAGAGGACTCAGTTCAGATAGGAAAGCATATCAAACGTTTTGTGAAGCAATCAGATTTGGATTTTATTATTATTATTTTATTTTAATTAAACAATACGTACATTGTATATCTCTCAAGCTGTTTTGATATGTCTTCTTATAGAACTACGCATTATTGTGTATCTTTAAGATATAATACTACTGTATTACTATTTTGAAAAAATAAGTCCCGCCGAGTTTCTTGCCGGTCATAAATAATACTTCTCGGGTCAGAGGTGTAGGGTTAGAACCGGTGGTAGTTTTTCTTTTTCTCTCTGACGTTCATAAGTGCATTGTAATGTGCCTAAATTGAAGAATAAATATATTTTATCTTTATCTTTTTTTTATCTTTTCTGCATAGTTTTCCTTGTCATTTTGATATCTGTCAATAAGGACGTGTAAACTATGCCCAATAGTGGCAATAACGCCACGAGAAAGGCGTTTTGTGCCAAGTTATTATTAAAAGTCTATTTTTTAAATTGGTATTAACCCTAAAACTAGGCGTATCCCAGAAAAGTTTAAAGGACATTTTAGTATCTAAATATGATCAGGAATACACTGTTAAAATCTTTCTAGTTATAAGGGCCCACGGTGTATGTAGGTACTTCTAGTACATTTACTTACATTTACTGTAGGTATAAATAAATGTTAAAACTGCATAATTTAACAGCTTTGAAAAAAATACTAGCTCAGAAAAAAATCAACAACGGACACAGGTCATTACGTACAGTACAGTCACCGGCAATAGTATCTTCCTACTCGAAGGCCTCAAAAATATGTGACACACTCTTATTTGTAGGGCCATAAGAACGTGTCACATATTTTTGCGGCCTTCGTGTAAGAAGATACTATTGCCGGTGACTGTACCTAAGTTTTAGGCATCAATAAAAAAGAAATTTAATATCTAGAGGAATGCAGTTATTTCTGACTAGGGACTTAATTGTTCCATGTAAGTTCTAGTATTACCTCTTTGAAGGAATATCTGGGTCAGCCTCAACTATGATGAAAACTATGCAACGTGCTACGGCGTAGCGCTACGAGCGTAGCTTAGCTACGTCACTTATACGACACTACTGGTAGTTTGGGGTCCCAGTACAGGCTTCGCAGGTAGGTATTAGGTACTCAACATACACGTAAGTGCTGGGTTCCAGATATAAACTAGGTCATAAAAAATCAGTAAGCTTAGAGTAAATCAGTAAGCATTTATAAAAAAGGTGATCATATATCTTTCTCAAACTACAGACCTATAGCAATATTATCTAGCATTGACAAAATTATAGAGAAATGTATAGTTAACCAGCTTAGCTCTTATCTTAGTAACTACAATATTTTAGATTCCTGTCAGCATGGCTTTCAAAAAGGCAAAAGTACCACAACTTTATTGACGAACTTTACAGATGAGATTAATGGTTACCTTAACGATAAAAAAATGTGTTGGCTGTATTCTTTGACTTCAGAAAGGCGTTCGATACTCTGGAATCAAGCACCTTACTGAAGGCAATGTACGAGTGCGGTGTGAGCGAGCCGCTGAACGAATGGTTCCGCGAAAGTTGGGAACACCTATAGTCGAGAACGTACAGTGGAGTGCGGAGTGCCTCAGGGTTCGGGATGTGGTCCCGTCTGCTACTTGATGCACGTTAACAGCTTGTGCAGTGTGCTGCAGCATTGCTCAGCGCATATGTTCGCAGACGACCTCTGTGCTCTGTGCGCAGGCACTGACCTTGAGGACACATTCCGACTCGTCCAGCAAGATATAGACTCGGTGGTCAAGTGGTCTCACGACAATGGGATAGTTCTCAATACTGATAAAACCAAGCTACTGATTATTCATTCATTCCCCGTATCTACCTCCTTTAAATAACCATAATAATATGTTCCTATACGCAGACACCTTTATTTGCCTCCACCAAAACATGTCTAACTGTACCTGTGACCTACAGAAAGAGTCAAATGTATTACATACTTAGGCATGCAAGTAGATGAACATTTTTCCTGGTCATACCATGTAAACTATATTTGTGATAAACTTAGAGTACTTTTAGGCAAATTTTTCCACTTAAGTTTCAGAGTTCCTCCTAGCACTTTAAGATGTTTGTATCTGTCATTAGTAGATTCTATACTGAATTATGGTCTCGATAGCTATGGACTTACAACCAAAACCAATATTGATAGACTAGAAAATATGCAACTTAGATTTTTAAAACTACTAGTTAAAAAAAAAAATAAACACAAATACAAAAATAACTATATACAACTATTTCAAATTTGTAAAATATTACCTATTTACTTGCTTTAAGTAGCCATGGCTATCTTGATCAATTTGATCATAATTCAGACAATTTTCCATTGAAACCTCCCGATCATACATATAGTACTAAATCCATGACTTCTGGTAAACTATTCGTTCCGAGAGTTAATAACTATTATGCGGACAGAACGCGTAAAAAACGCATCCCATATATACTCAACATTTTACCGGAAGCCATTCGATGCGAGAAAAAAAATGCTTTATTTAAAAAAAGATTAAAAGAACATTTCCTAGATATAGCTTTATAGATTGTTAACTTTATAAATATTTGTTTTAAATGAGACTGCGGATCCCACAGTCAAACTATTATCATAGTTTTGTGGGACAATGTAATAGTTTTTAAGTTAACATTGTGTATATTAAATAAATATAATAAATAAAATAAAATACAGTGCTTACTCTATACGACTCTACCCCCCATATCGCAATTTTCGGTCGCAGATTTTTGAAAATAGTTGCAAGGAGAAAAAGTTTCGTAACAATGTGACTGTGTCAGGTTTGGTTTCTATGTGGGGTAACAATGTACACACAATGTGACCGAAATGCTTTTTAGTAATAAGGTGTAGACATTGTGACACGTTACTGAAACATTTGCGTCGAAACATTTTACACACCTTGCGTGTATACACCTTGTGTATAGTGACTAGTGTACACTTTAGGAACAGTAAGATTACAAAAAAATATAACCAACGATCCATATGCTGGGAATAAACGATATCATGTGTAAAGTGCCTTCCATTGTCAAAAACAATTCAAAATAGTATTTTCGTATTTTCCCGAACTGTGACAACCTCTGGCAACATAAAAAGATGTGTAATAATTTTATAAATTTGATAATGTTGTTACAATTTTTAGTTTCTTGAAACATGACATACTTGTCGACATGTGGTAACTTTGTAACCGATAGAAACTAAAATATTTGTATTCTTAAAAAAATTGTTTTTACGAAATATTTTATTGTTAAATGGTTTTTTTTATTATTAACATTAATTACACTACATTAAGAGAGGCTTTTGAAATGTAAAAATGTAAAAATAAGTTTAGTGAAATCATTGTTACATTTGTTTCCTATCGTTAAATTTCAATTATTTTGGTGGCGCGTTGGTGAATTTGAACTTCTTCAATAAAATAATACAGTGTACTTTTGTTCGTAATACTGTTAACATCCTCTTAACACAAAAAAATACGATTAAACTAAAAATAAATAATTTGGTTCATAACAGCAATGGCGTTCACAATTATATTTAACAATTTTATTTACGTCAACATTGTGTCAGATCTTAACAAAATTACTTGACAGCAGTGACAGCAAATCAGTAAATGACTGAATGATTTGTGCAATAAGGGGTTGCCAACTAGTAACAATGTTACTACATGGTTTCGTAACTAAGTAACCAAAAGCGACTGTGTCGACTCGTCCCCACTATTAGTCGTCTCAACCGAAAAATGTCATAACGGCGACCAAAAATGTTACCAGAATATTTTAGCGTCTACACATATGTGTCGACAAAATGTAGTAACTGCGACTAAAAATGGTACTGTACTGTATGGGCCCGTTTTGGTGAAATAATGCATGAACTTTTATAAAACTGCTATTATTAACATATAATTATTGTTTATATAACACTACAGTTAAAAATGTGGTATTTACCAGTACTTTTGAGCACCCGATATTACGGTACAGTTATAGTTTGCCCGGCGGCTTAAGGACAAATGCTCCATACTTAAAGTATGGCGCATTTATCCTTAAGCCGCCGGACAAACTATACATGCGCCATCATCACGGATTAACTGAAGACAGTAGTTATAATTGCTATTTTAAAGTTTTAAGCTTAAATTAAAACGTTATATGTATTCTTAAATTTTAATAATGACGCCACGAATATTTTTTGACCCACTTTGTATACGACGTTGAATACAAATTACAAAAGATACTTTTATCTACGACTACACTCTACTTTTACACAAAATGCGAAATTAAACACTTCATGGATACTGCAGTTATTTTGTCTACAATAATTTAGGTTTCATCTTTTAAAACACTGTATTTCAAGAATACTAACACAAACACACACAGTCGTTATTTAATCAATTATAAGCTGAACAGACATTGTCAGTAATACTGTTATTATTTCTGTAGCCGTCCTTTTCTAATTATATGGAGAAAAAGAAAGGTGAGTAGAAAAATAATGTCATTATTACTGACAGTGTCTGGTCAGCTATTAAACAGCTACAGAGATTAGTTAAAAGTAGGGGAAACTGTTCTACCTTGGACATAGTTGTACCTGGGTCAACAGACTTTTTCTCGAAACCCGCTGGTTCTTTTAAAATATTGTGTATGCCACTTTTACCCTTTTTGGTGAACTATCCAATCAAGGTAGTAATGTTTTTTCATACGAGAGTGAGTTACTTAAGAAACGGAAGTACGCGAATTTGGCCCCTAAAAGTAAATATTTTCAGTTTTGACTTATTGTTCTGTTATCCAACAATGTTCAAGCAATTTATGATATGTAGGCTATTTTTGTCTAATTACCAAATGGTAATTACAGCTAATAATATTGTCAAATTTTAGTTTAGTAAAGTAAAGTAAAGTTTGTAAAGTAACAATGAATCTAGGTTGTACCTTGGACACCTAGCACTTGATGTACCTACCTTGGACATACTATAGAAAATACAGGTTAGTGGAATGTTTTTTTAATGTATGGTTTTGCGACGTTCATTCTACGAGATTAAGTATAAGTTGCAGCCTTTGATAAATATAAATCTTTTTACTTTTTACTTTAATCAAAGGTTGCAGCATGTAATTCTGACAATTTAGCGCTACATAATCATAATTTTAAACTGCAAAAAGTATTATTAAGTATCGTTCTCATTCACAAAATATTTCTAAGCATTAGTTCCCTTTATTTTATGTATATATGAATGGCCGAACATAATAGTAAGTTTTAATTCTCCAAAGAACCTTAACTAAGGAATGTCGGTGAATGTCTAAGGTGCATCAGGGGCCGTATTCTAACTTTAAAACACGTATAGACACGATCCAACTTCAATACAACTCCAATGCATTAACAACGAAATACAGCTACGGCATAAACATCTGAATGAGAAATATCAGAATTTGCTTGAGAAATATTCCAACGCAACTTCAATATAAATTCAATATTAGTTGAATGTTTGTTGTGTGTTGGAGTTATGTTTGAGATAGGTTGTGTTCTTATTGTATTGTTAATGTATTTTAAAATTAGAATCCGGCACCAGGGGTTTTGTACCTTGAACACATTTCTATTTTGTTTATTTTACTGTGGAATAATGTTACTTAATTTAATAGTCAATCTTTGGAAAATCACACATTTGGCGAACAGGCAGGCTTTTCTAAAAGTCGAAAACAAAAAACTGTCCAAAGTACGTAGAACAGTTTCCGTATATTATTTTGCAGTTTGCCCCCACAAAGGAATGGGAAACGTAAAAACTACAAAGTATGTCTGTGGTTCTTTTCATTTCTAAAGTTTTTTTTTATCTAAAAACGCTGCGTTTATTAAGGTTTCTTAGGTTGGCAGTATTTTTTTTCCTAAAGTTGTGACTGTAAAAAAAATATTTACAGGTATCGAGATTTAATGGGCGTTTAAAAAAAAGTAGTATTTTTAAGTGTTGGTCGGCTTTATAAAAAGTAATATTTTTTTGTAAAGCCTGACCAGAAATATATGATTACTAGCTGTGCCCGCGGCTCCGCCCGCGTGGAATTCGGTCTGTGTCAGTAAGCGGCTAATCCACCCCTAATTTCTCTCCCGCTACCCTGGAGGCGGAACTTGAAGTAAAGTTGATAGATGGATACGCTAGAGGACAGTAGTCCTAATAAAATATTTTACAATTACCACTAAATGAAACTACACTCAAAAATGAATACTTTAATTATCATATAAATTTTTTTGGCATGATTTAAACGACATAGAGTAGTACCTGTATATCGGACGATACAGGACACTTTTGTATTTATACGTTCATGTCCACGGCAAATATCATCCAAATCGATCCTCCCGTCAAATCAGTCTAAGCATGAAAGGCATGAACAGGCCCGGTTGAAATTGGGTAGGGGGGGGGGTCACAAATGCAGAAATGTTTTTTTTTCTATTTGAGGGGGGGAGGGGGTCCATGACCCATGCAAATTTAACTCAATCGAGTGTAGTGGCTACCCCCCCCCCCCCTTTTAGACGTTGAATTTTTATAGGCTTCGTTTAACCTGGCTGGGGATTTTCTTGAATTGGAATTAGTAATCCTTAAGGGGTGATTTCCGGGATAACAATGCAAAAAAAACCGGCCAAGAGCATGTCGGGCGATGCTCAGTGTAGAGTTTCGTAGATGCCGCCCTGTTACAAAACATCCGTTCAAAAGGTCGTTTTTTAAGGGATATTTCGCGGCGCTTACGTCATTTTACTATTCGGCACTTCCTCTCACTATGCGTTTTTGACTGATAATTCAGAAACGGCTGAACCGATTTTATTCAATATAGTTTTTATTGAAAGTTCTTATCAGGCCTTACCAAATTTCAGCTTCGAACGGTAACTGAGCTAGACCGCGGACAGACGGACGGACATGGCGAATTTATAAGGGTTCCTAGTTGACTACGGAACCCTAAAATGAGATAAATTGTAGTTTATGTAACTGTTACGTAATGTTACGTAATAAGGCCTAATTATGTACAGAAACATACACTGCTTTACCTACACACATATTAAAAATCCATTGAAACCATTAGAATGACCGCCATTACACCGCCATGACCAACCTTATTGCACCGGCGGTCGGGGGGGGCGGATATTCATTACATTACCGTAAGTAATGAATTTTCATACGTTTTTACCACACTGTGACCGATAATACACTGATGTTACGTTACTGGTTGCAATAATGGTGGTAATAACATACGGTTGCGAACGCGGAATAGAGGATTTATGATATTGGTGTAGATCAAGATATTTATTCTGCAATGTAAGCACATTACAATGCACTAATGAACGTCAAAGAAAAATAAAATATGTGAGTGTCGTGGAACACGCGATTGAAACGAAGTTATGTTATTTTATATAATTTTAGAAATTTTTTTGCAAATTTTATTTTTTTTGTATTTTTTGGAAATTTTGAAAATTTAAAATTGTGCCATTTTTGACATTTTCGACATTTTCCACTTTTAGGTTCTCGACTTTTTTCACTTTTATCACTTTGTCACTTCTCACTTTAACTTTTCACTAGGTACACTTCACTTCACTTCACTTTATTCTATTGTATATATTTTTTATTTCATTTCATTTTACATGTTTCTCAATTGTATGGGTGTCGCGTTTTCGTGACGTGACGCTTTTTCGTGACGGTCACGTGACTTTTTTTCGCCTAACCTCCCATCCGCGAACCGTCCGATAAGGAACTTCGTTCCAAAACTACCACCGGTTCTAACCCTACACCTCTGGCCCAAGAAGTATTATGACCGAAAAGAAACTCGACGGGACTTATTTTTTTCAAAACAGTAATATATTATTAGATCTTAAAGACACAAAATAATGCGTAGTTGTTCAAGAAGACATATCAAAACAGCTTGAGAGACAGATAATGTACCCATTGTTTAATTATAAAGAAAAATAAATCTCTAAAAAATGTTAGAAGATTTTGTAGTAGTTTTTTGGTTTGGGCCATGCATATTTGTCCGACATATATAGTCCTCGAACCTGCAATAACCCTTTGACATTCATGACATTTTCAAATATTTCTTAAGAGCGGGTAAAGGTAAATTGAAAGCATCGACGGGTGACATGTTATAAATATGAACACCTTGACCAAAAAATTACAAATTATTTCAATACCAAATTTCATCTAAATACGTACAGCGGTTATTGGTTCTTTCTTCCCCATGTAAACTTCCACCCCTTTTGCATCCGCTTAAGGGATAATTTCCGAGATAAAACTATTTTATTTCCTTTTCCAGAGCTCAAATTATCTCCATACCAAATTTTCATCTAAATTAGTTCAGCGGTAAAAAAATCCTCATACCAACTTCCGACCCCCTTTTCACCCCCACAAGGGTTTGAAAACTATCCTATGACGTTTCTCGAGACTCAAATTATCTCGATACTCATTTCTATCTAAATCGTTTCAGCGGTTATAAATTCTCCATACAAACTTTCAACCCCATTTTCACCCCCACCAGGGTTGATTTTCGGGATTAAAACTATATATTAACCTTTCCCGGGACTCAAACTATCTCTATACAAAATTTCATCAAAATCCGTTCAGCCGTTTTCACGTGATGCGCGGTCAAATAAACACACAAACAGATAAACAGATAAACAGACAAACAGACAAAAAATCTAAAAATTGTTGTAACGTGTTCTGTTATCGATTCTAAGTATCCCCAGCCAACTTTTTTCCGATTTTCTTCCATGTACAGACTTTCGACCCTCTTCAGCTTTATTATAATAATGTATAGATAGATAGATATAGATAGAAGAAGATTCTCATTTATATGGCAACAGTTCAGTTCTCTATGGTATGGTGATATCTTGATTTGTTTACCTGTCAGCTTTGATGTTAATTTGAAAATGTTTCACAGCGAAAAAGTTTCATTTCCCGAGCGTATTATTTACAGCAGTTTATTATATACACTACCTATAATGTTCCGCTCTTGACTAGGTATGTATAATTTTGGGAATTTTCTGTCTTTTATTATTTAATATTCAACACTTTATTAAACCGCCTCAATGACAGTGACAGCCTATGACATGCACTCACACATGCATATCATTCTGTCATATAAATTATTGCCAGTGTAAGAAATTAGTTCCAATGAAATTCCGCAACATGGTGCGTGATCATATATTTCTGGTCAAGCTTTATATGTATCGTAAGTAACTACACTAACTACTGTTGATTATATTGCGATTAATTAAAGTGACATCATGCATAATAAAAATTTATATATTAGGTAAGTATTGTTTTGAATAAATAATTCCCGCCGAGTTTCTTGCTGGTCATAATTCTCTTCTGGTCAAAGGTGTAAAATCGGTGGTAATTTTTTTTGTCTGACGGTGACGGCCATACGTGTATTAAAGAGTGCCTACATTGAAGAATAAAAAAAAACTTTTTTTTGTAAGTACCCTTTTTCCGTCGGCACTTTTATGCAAGTAGCATAATAAAAAAATGAAAATAATTAGTATAAATTAATAGACTAGTAGAATCAATTCAGTTCGCGATTCTTGTGAGGAATAAGCTGATACTTTCTGGGATTTGAACAATATTAAACTTAAAACGATCCGCGATAACTCCCAAATGTAACAACAGTAATACATAATGATGCCTGAATTAGGTCACGGAGACTACACGATTCAATCAAAATTCTGCTCAGAATAGTTAACGGCCGCATACTTGTTGATTAATTCGTTACCATGTGGTTTCTATCACCAATACAGAGTTTCGATTTTAGTTGCAACGTTTGCCAAGTCACAGTTCCACAATCTGGCTGAAACGGAATGAATGGTTGGCTGATTCCATGTGAATAAGTAATTACAATGTGTTAATAATATTATTGCACTGGACAGGTAGGTCTCGACGATAGCGTCAGACCAACGCCGCATCGTCATATTTGCTTTTATCTAGGCTTTATCTCGGTTAAAACGGTTAAGTCAACAGACAGACCACGATAAAACTAACGTTGTAGCTATATAGGTATCCCAGTGAGTAACGATTGGAACTAAACGACCCTAAAGACTCTTATTTACATATAGTCAGCTGGATTGATTTTCAAGATCATTAGAGGACGCAACAAAAACGTAGAACGCAATAGTAAATATACCATATTAATTTAGAATCAATACAACTGGGGTCCATTCGGCTACCTAATCTCAATTTGCGTAGGCATGAGTTTTATTTAAAGCTGCCTCTTATAATTATTTCTTTGATAGCAAGCGGCGTCCAGCGCTTGACGACCGTCAGGGCTGAATAGGAAGATTTCCGTTCTCTCTAGAGCCTAGAATTCCAGATCAAAGTTCTGTGGTGAATCGAAAGATGCCAGCGCCTGCGCTCTCATCACAACCTAAGATAATGACATAATTGGCGGGGAGCGAGTGAGGGGGCCGCGGACGCATGCGCGCGTTTGGCGGCCAAGGTCGAGGCCGCGATTCCGCCGCGCGCCGCCGCGCCGGCCGGTATAAACTATAGAGCTAACGCCATTTTGATTTTTCAAAAAGGCAAATACACGAAAACACGACGCGAGTGCATCTTAAACAACTAGTTATCAACGCGGAAAGGTAATCTTACTATATTACTGCCACTTATAAAAAGTTAAGCCGATTTGTGTCCGATCGATGTTGTATGTTTGTAATCAGACTGTAGCTACCTAGGTGTATCTTTCTGCGTCAGATCACTGTTTTGCTGGCTAAAACCATGCTAAAACGTTTTATAGGTATGTATATGCGAGCGAAGAGCGTCATTTGTTCGATGTGCGAGCTAGTCTTAGTACTTAGGTAAATGATTGGCATTTCAGGGTTAATCAAAATGGAGGTCTAACTCTAACCTTAAACTTAAGGCATGTACGCGTCAGGTTTAGCATGTCCCTTACAGTAAAACGATCGTTATTTACTTGTGATTTCATTGGTTTATTTCTAAAGTTGGCGTTTTATACAATTATTGTTTAGATTTTTCATGAAATACACCTTTACACTTTGTAATTTTGAGCGTCTTTGAACTGTGTAGTTGTGTAGTGTGCGTCACCGCGTCAAACGAGCGGTGATCTTCAGAGCAATCCACCTTTTTTGCAACGCTCGGCAGACCAGTAATTTTAGTGTATAATGTACTTACTTGGGTATTACGTAGGCCGTAACATTTATAATTTAAAATATGCGGTGAAAAAATGCGCACAAGCATCGATATCGGAAATTTTGCTGCTTATACTTCGGTACCTACTTACTTACTGATAATTAGTGAACAAAAACATAAACATGACTGACTCTTTGTTAGTGACTCATACTTGGATTTAAGGCGCTAGGCGCTGATTGTGGCCGAAAACTGTTACTTTCTAAGGGATATATCTCAATAACGGGTCCTTCAAAAATTTTGAAAAAAATATATGTTCATTACCATTTCATGCATTGTCAACGTTTGAATAACTCGTGAAACGTACAGTTTCTCCGTTATGTAAATGTAACGAAATGTCGTTTTACGGTTAATTTTGCTTATATCTACTGAACGGCTCATTCGATTTAAAATATTGTTGAACTTAAAAATGTGTACTACAAAACACTACAAACACAACGTAGGATATTTAAATTGATTAAATTTTCTTAAACAACTTGATCATAATTCCAGATTTCGTGCGTTGGTAGCTCGAAAACGGCGTTGCTGGCAGTCGTGAGCTAGCTTTGAGACGAGGAGGCTGTGTCGCTCATCGCTCCGCGCTTCCCTTGTACTACATATACTCGTGCTTGGCCCGTGAGCCATAATATCGGACTTACTGTGCCTAAAGACTAAGTAACTGCAGAGGGTTCATGCGGTGCGGACATCCGGTGCGGTGTCTTCCCGGAATCAATAATGTATAGACGTTTTATCTTTTCAGATAATGTACTCGTATGCATGTTCATGTACGTTCGTATAAAAAGTGTATTTTTTTAGATTATAATACAAATAAAAAACAAATGAAATAAAAATGGAGAAAAAAACAAAAATCATGAATCTCACAATGCTCTGAAAACAAATTTGGTCATGTAAGTAAACTACAATTATTATGTTTTAGTAGACTAATGCATCGCGCAAAATAGGCATTAGTCGTCGAGTTGCGGAAATCTGATAGTACTG
Organism: Pammene aurita; assembly: GCA_947086415.1. Taxonomy (NCBI): domain Eukaryota; kingdom Metazoa; phylum Arthropoda; class Insecta; order Lepidoptera; family Tortricidae; genus Pammene; species Pammene aurita. Next base: position 12,217,021 of record OX352306.1, on the reverse strand, counting down.
CAATACAATAGACTAATAATTAATTTAATAAAAACTCCAAAGGACCTTATTTATTTAAACACATTTATTTAAGAATACCGTATTCTAAACGAATGTAATATGCGTTTTATTTTAAGATTAAACACAATCTTTAATGTTATACTTTATACTAATTTATCAAATCCAGAAATTGCGAAGTAAACTGCAAAGGATTGCATATAAACCGGCCAAGAGAATAACGGGCTATGCTCATTGTAGCGATCCGTAGTTACCGGCCAGTAACAATACATCCATTCAAAAGGTAGTTTATAAAGAGTTATTTTGTGGCACTTACGTTATTTTACTATAGGCATAACTCAGAAACGGCTCAACCGATTTTATTCCATATAGTTTTTATTGAAAATACGTGATAAGTATTTCAATGGCCTCGCTTCCAGGAATTTTCCCAATTTTTTTGGACCCACGGTTCAAAAATCAAAGAGCACTTATTTATAGTTTTACCACTTTGTAGGCGTAATTAAAACACATACTCATACCAAATTTCAGTGTACTAACTATCACTCAGCAAAGCCTGATTGAGATTCTAATAAAAAAATTGCTGATATTTAAGAGTTCAATGTATGTAAGAATAAAGGAAAAAAAGCTTTTTTTTATACCCCGACGCTGGCAAACAAGCATACGACCCGCCTGATGGAAAGCAGTTATAAAGCCTATGGACGCCTGCAACCCCAGAAGATTCACATGCGCGTTGACTACCCTAAAAAAACTTTACTATGTCGGTGAAATGCAAATAAATACAAATTTTATATTAATTATCAACACAAGTAAATAAATAAATTACTACTAAGGGTTAATACTACCTATCAAATATCTTTAAAAGACCGGCCAAGTTTGTATCGGACCACGCATAATGTAGGGTTCCGTAGAAAGTAGTTTCTTGGAGATAATATGTGAAATAATTTTCGTAGAAATTAAGTACATACTAAGCCTTCTTGGTATTTTTTCATATTTTTTAGACTTACGGATTAAAAGTTAGATGGGGGGGGGGGGGCTATTATATTTAGACTTTCGAAGCAATTATTTCCGAAAATAGTGACTTAATAAAAAAGTTTTAAAAATCCTCTATATATATATATATAAGATATTTTTATCTACACTCACATTGTAAAGTCCTCTGAAACGTGTTCAAAAACGGTAGGCAATGGCTAGCATTACCACAACCGATTTTACTATGATAAGCTTTTTATCTGTGGCAGTAACGTAATTTTAACTTGACATGCTCATATATTGATATGTTATGAGTTTCAAATTCCGAACATCGAATTTGATAACATAATGTAAATCCTGTCCTCCTTCCCGACCAATGCCACGCGCCCGCCCGATCGCCGGCACAATCGAGTTGGCCGTGGCGGTGCAATGGCGGCCATTCTATGGTTTCCGAACACTTCATTTAGGATATATAATATGAGTGTAGATAAAGCAGTATATGCAACTGTACGTAATTAGGCCTTATTACGTAACAGTTACATAACCTACTATTAAAGCCTTATCGTACAACATGTTCATATTTACAAAAAAAAAATTTTCGACATTTAGTTTGGCATATATACATGTATGGAGTGCCTCCCCTAAAAGTTTTTTTAGCAATTTAGCCAGAAAACTAAGTAGCGACACAAACACACCTCTGGATAAAATTTAAGTAATATATGTTTTATAATAAAAATGGCTGTGACATACGGATGGACAGACGGACATGTTTCAAAAAACTTTTAAGGGTTCCGTTTTTACCATTTTGGCTATGGAACCCTAAGAAGTGTTTGCGCTGTGTTATATTTTAAAGATCTAAATTTAATGGGCTTACAGCTCTCATGACAATTGTATGACGATTTCGTGCACAAATGCCGCTCCTTACATGTGCATTTTTACTATTCGCAACTTGCAACAGGCTTAGTTTTGTTAATTTATTGTAATTAAGTGAATTTTTACGGTTAATATTTAAAATCGCAACAAAAAAATAACCATCTATTAAGCTCACTTGCACGGCAAAAAAAATCCAAATTCACATGAAAACACCGCTCTGATGTGCATTCAGTTTTTTTTGCTGTACTAGTCAGTATTTTTTTTTTCTGATATGCGGAATATTTTTAACCACATTTCGTAAATTCATAAATATTTTGCCGCTCACTGTACTTCAAATTCAAAATCTAGGTTTTTATTTTTTTATATAAAAATCTACTAATCGAGATCGTTTACTTATCTTATTTAGTAGTATTCCTAAAAATGTCACCGTAGTACTTAATCACAGTATTCAAATCACAAGACATCCACAAAATGATTAGGTATAATTATTATAAATCTGCCCGCGCGCCTCTGAGTAAAGTCATATTCTTTGAACATTATTGCGTTGCATCGCGGCGGATTTACGCACGATCGCAATGAGAGGGGTACGCGGGTGGCGTGGGTAGAGAGCGCCCAAACGCTCAAGGACACTCCGGCGACAATCGTCTTAAACTGTACAGAACTACGTTCCCAAAATAAAAGACACAGGTAGGTAGGTATGTAATTCAATACCTAAATTACCTAACTAACAGAGTGAGCTTTGTAAATTTCAGCTAAAATCATTAAAACAGCATTGTAGGTAACCTACCTTATTTTTCATACCTACACTTAGCTATTATTGTATCAAGTTAAATGAGTGTAAAAACCGGCTAAGTGCGTGTCGGACCACGCATAATGAAGGGTTGTGTACCTTCAATGGAATAAGAACCAAACTAATACCAAAAGGTCGTATCCGATGCCTATGAAACAAGTTTTATGGAGATAACTCAAAAATAGCTTAATCTATAATGTTCAAAACAGTTTCCGTGGAAAGTATATAATAAGGCGCATCTTGCCGTTTTTTTGAAAGATACCTCGATGTTATTTTTATAGACTTATCAATTGATGTGCAGCATGTTGATAAGGTATTTTTTATTTTTATTTACTTATGTATGGAGCGCCCCCCCCCCCCGCTCCCTAAAAATATTTAACAACATACCTAAATCGCGGCACGCAAAATACACCTTATGTCTAAATTTTATTAAGATACGTCTTATCGTTTCCGAGTAAAATAGCTGTGACATACGGACGGACAGACGGACATGATGAAACTAAAAGGGTTCCGTTTTTGGCTACGGAACCTTAAAAATGAATTAAGTAGGTAGGTACTTTTAATGTAATCTATTGAGATTTAGCAAAACAAAAATTTACTTTCGGCCTTTTTTTTACCTAATAATTAATATTTCTTTGATAATGTAATCAATGTGATTTACACATAAAACAACCAAATACATTATATTTTAGCTAAGATTAAAATAAAATTATGGCGAAATAACAACCGTGTTTCATAAATGATAATATACCTATAAAAAGTATTTATGGTCAATTATAGTAGAGGTGTTAACTAAGGGTTGAAAGTGACCCATTTCACCTGAGATATTTCTGGCGCTCGAACGAAGTGAGAGCGCCAATAGTTCGAGGGTGAAATGGGTAATTTCACCCGAGTTAAACACTCTGCTTTTCATTTCGACTGTGAGGAAAGTACAATACCACACGCACATTTTATAAAACTGGTATATAAAGAATAATCTATAAAAAATGTTAAGTAAAATTTGAATAATTTGAAAAAGACAAATTCAATGTTTTGCCGGTGGTCAGGGAGCAGGGCATCCGGGTGGGCACCGACTCAATCCACAATTAACACAGCTAATTACTTTCCACCCTAGGGATGGAAAAGCAATTTTCCACCCGGCCATCTACCCAGGAAAATAAAACTTTCCGAACAGGAGTGATGAAAAATATTTTTACTTTTTTTTATATGTATTTATGTATCAGTTAGTTAGGTACATATACTCAATTAAAATAAAATAAAAAGAATACGAATTTATCTTTATATAAGTAGGTAGGTATTTTATTTACTTATCCAACACTTTTTTTGCAAAAGTGTACCAATGACTGCTGCTCAACTGCCCAATGCCCATATGGCCAATTAATAGATATTTGTACAACAAGAGAAGAAAGTTCATATTTACTTCGAGTGCTTATTTTGAGTCCTGAGCAAGCGAAAGATTCTAATTTAGAATCTTGAGCGTAGAGAGGGACTCAAAAGCACAAGATGTAAATAACTTTATTCTCATGTTTAACATACTATTTTTCACCTCAGCAGTGAGAAGACATGGAAAAATACAACCTGGGTGATGCTTAATCCTTCTTTGTCACTTTTTTCACTTGTATTTATTATAATATTCTTACATTTGAGTTCGAAAACCTCAATTATAAGTTAATAACACAAAAAATAATCAAAATAAATTAAATATTTTTAAAATATCTATACCGCCATTTTGACTTTTGTCAACTTTTTTTATCTGCGTTCCGTAACTACTGTTTGATCACAATACGAAAGATTGTTGTAAGTAATAATATTTTTCACATGATAATCTTGTAATTTTTCCGTTTATACTTATTTGATCTTGAAATAAAGAACGTAAATTATTTTAGGTGTTGTATGGTTAAACATTTCAAAATTAAAATTTGTTTAATTTATATTTACAAATTAGTACTTCTGCGCATTTTGGAACGTTTCGTTCTGACTCTGTTTCAGGGGTCGAATCGAAAGTTCCGAATACGAATTAAAATTAAATAAAATTTGATTGAATGACGTTTAAAATATTTCTGTCTCTCTCTATTTACTAATGACGTGAAAAAGACAACACGAATAGCTTCCGAGTATTTCGAATTTGTATTAGACCTCGCGTGCGGATTGACATTGTAATTCCAAGGTCAACAAGGTCATTTTGTCTCACGCTCGCAGCAAAATTGAGTTTTGCTCACTGTTTTTAGGTATCAAAGAACCCTCGTTCCTGCTGCTGAGGTGAAATAGATATTTGTGCAACAAGAGAGCAAAGTTAGTTTTTGCTACGAGTGTTAATTTTGAGTCCCGAGCAAGCGAAAGATTCTAGGTTAGAATCTTGAGCGTAGTGAGTGACTCAAAGGCACAAGGTGCAAATAACTTTGGTCTCATGTTGCACAAATATCTATTTCACCTCAGCAGTGAGAACATAGCAGAAAATTTAAATATTTTTTCACTCCGACTGACTTCCACTCCATCCCGATCAATCCCACTTCACTTCCGCTCAATTTCCGCCACTCCTACCACACTTCCAATCACTTCCGCTCCAATTCCGCCAGTTCCGCTCCACCTCCACCTAGTACCGCTTTACTTCCAATGACTTCCACTAAATTCTCGCCACTTTGAATGAGTTCCGCTCAAGTTCCGCTTCAATTCCGCCAGTACCGTTCCACTTTCACCCAGCTCCGCTCCCCTTCCACTAACTTCCACACAATCCCTGCCACTTTTAATGAGTTCCGCTCAAGTTCCGCTTCAGTTCCGCCAGTCCCGCTTCTCCTCCACCCAGCTCCGCTCCGCTTACACTAACTTACACACAATCCCCGCCACTTTTAATGAGTTCCGCTCAAGTTCCGCTTCAGTTCCGCCAGTTCCGCTTCACCTCCACCTAGTTCACCGCTTTACCTCCAATGACTTCTACTCAATTCCCGCCACTTTTAATGAGTTCCGCTCAAGTTCCGCTTCAATTACGCCAGTTCCGTTCCACTTTCACCCAGCTCCGCTCCCCTTCCACTGACTCCCACACAATCCCCGCCACTTTGAATGAGTTCCGCTTAAGTTCCGCCCGTGTTCCGCCAGTTCCACTCCACCTCCACCCAGCTCCGCTCCACTTCCACTAACTTCCACACAATCCCCGCCACTTTTAATGAGTTCCGCTCAAGTTACGCTTCAGTTCCGCCAGTTCCGCTTCACCTCCACCCAGCTGCGCTCCACTTCCACTAACTTCCACACAATCCCCGCCACTTTTAATGAGTTCCGCTCAAGTTCCACTTTAGTTCCGCCAGTTCCGCTTCACCTCTACCTAGTTCAACGCTTTACTTTCAATGACTTCCACTCAATTCCCGCCACTTTTAATGAGTTCCGCTCGAGTTCCGCCAGTCCCGCTCCACCTCCACCTAGTACACCTTTGTTTCCAAAGTCCAATAACTTCCACTCAATTCCCGAAACTTTTATTGAGTTCCGCTCAAGTTCCGCCAGTTCCGCTCCACCTCCACCTAGTACACCGCTTTACTTCCAATGACTTCCACTCAATTCCCGCCACTTTTAATGAGTTCCGCTCAAGTTCCCCTTCTATTCCGCCATTCCGCTCAACTTCCACCCAATTCCGCTACACTTCCACTGACTTCCAGTCTGTTTCCGCCACTTTTAGTGACTTCCACTCCAATTCCGCCAATTCAGCTCTAAATCCGCCAGTTCCGCTACATTTCCGCCAGTTTTCCTCCACTTCCGACCAGTTCCGCTTCACTTCCACTCAATCCCCGCAACATTTACTGAATCCCGCTCCAGTTCCGCTCCAATTCCGCCAGTTCCGCTCCACTTTCACCCAGTTCCGCTTGTCTTCCGCTCTAATTTCACTGTCGCCCACTCAATTCTCGCCTCTTTTACTGACTTCCGATCCAATTTCGCCACTTATTACAAATAGCACATTTACTAAAAACTAGTGCCCGCGCCAAATCTTGTGATTAGGTTTCCAAGCTATTTTGGTGTGTATCGGGGGTCTGATATTCAAATAAAAAAGAAAAGCGAGAATATGAAGTTTGAAAATATTACTTTCTCTGTCTTTTTACTGAGGACATATCAAGGTCATTTTGTCTCACGCTCGCAGCAAAATTCAATTTTGCTCACTGTTATTGAGCATCAAAGAACCCTTGTTCGAGCTGCTGCGGTGAAAAGGGTGTTTTACGGGCCAGTTATAATTTTATTGTAAGCTTCAGTTAGAAATACGTTTACTTTTACACGGACTTGATAATAATATTGTAGGCCTAGGTTTTAGAATTAGGATATATTTAGCAACACAACAGTCTCAAACAAGATTTACCGAAAATATGGCTCGTGAAAATTTGTAACTGGCCAGTTTTATACCGAATAAGACTGTTAGAGAAACTGCTGTTAGAGTCATTCTTACAGCACTATTGTGGGGCTATTGTTTTGGGCTGATTGTGTACTGATTCTTTATTATTATTATTACATATCGGTGGTATTATCTATAGAAATATTTGGCACTACCAGAGCGCGCGAAAATCCATCATCATCATCATCACCAGTTTATTTGTAGATAAATAACATGTAAGCGTCTCATTTATTAATATTTATTTACAAAAAACATTACAAATGGCGACATCTTGTAATGTCTAATGGAACTTTTGTGAGACTCTAACATATTAATAATATTTATAACGGGTTACTCTCGTAATTTAAGTCGCATTGTGCATACTTAATAATGCACGTTGTACGCATCCATACACACATATACACACACACATGAGACAGTAACACATACATACACACATGTGTGCGTTCTCTATGCGTGTGCCCCCCTATGTAGGTCATGGGATGCTGAGGGTGTGGGGTATCTGCGAGGGGTGTTATCAGTATCGACCGTCCGCCCACTCACGTACACCCATTTGATAAGGGCGTAAGTGTGCTGCTACTTTATAGAACGTTAAAACATTTTACAATGTAATCGACTTTAAAACGGCGCAAGTGTATGCTATTTGGAGGAAGTTAAGGATGTTTTGTTCGGGGTGAAATCTGTTTGTTAGGGGTTGAAATGTTGGCTGGCTACCTGCGTTTTTTGTTGACATAGGAGTAGTTTTAGTTGCTGTTTAAGTAAATATATACAAAAATATATCGTAAACTGTAGAAATAGCAGTGGCATAGAGGACATTTGTATATAGTTTAAGCACCGTAGGGTGGCCTAGGTAGTATTAATTAGTGTAATTTTGTTGTTAGTTTTTAAAAATAAAATAGTTTCTTTGGCTTTTTAATTTTTTTGTGCTTGAACTTGATATTTTTTGCTACAAACATTGTGGGTACGCTCTTGTTTTTTTAGTTCTTCTGCTGGTGACTGTACCTATTTACCAACGTTAAATCCACCCTCAGTATGTTACTAAAGGTCAAAGTTTACGCAGGTTTATACTCTCGTCCTGTACCTTCGTAAATAGTCGCCCTTATCGACAGCCGACGGTGTGGTATAGTCACGAACTTTAATAGTTGAGACTTTTAGGTGAGTTTCAAGCTATTTTCCAATATAAAATGAACCTTAAATGGCTTAACAATTCAAAGTCCGTGACCGTACCTTTTTGTTTGAGAATATCACATATAGTTAAAGCAATGGCGCGTAGTTACTCGTATAGTGCCCGAGAGGCAACCGGATGGCTCGCGGTATTTAAGCTCCCTACGTGTTGTCGAACCACCCTGTGCAGTCCGAACTGACCCACGTTGGACATTGTTTTTCATCTCCCCCCCACCCCTCTGAGTATAGTCAGGTACAGAAAGTGCCTCTACTTTAGACTAAGAGCCCACCAAAATAGATATCGAGTTTGAGCAACGAAACCTTTGACATTCCTTTTTTCCCAACTGAAAAGTTTTGCTGCTCTGTCAATCTGACATTTACCGACGAACATACACCGAAGATACGAATAAGTGAGTGGATTTGTTACCCTCTAACTCGTATACCACTTTCCGGGGCTGTCTCTCCGACTATTCAGATATAAGTATGTCGGGTTAGTTTGCAAATGCAAATACTCTTTATTGACCACCTCAAAAAGAAAACTAATTGAACAGAAAATACATCTAAATAAGGAAGAGTTAAACAACTGGATCTCTTCCAGACAATCTTCAGTTTTCTCTTAAACTCTAAAATGTACAGACACGTCTGAAAATATGGATACATTGAATGGCACAAAAATATGTAGCCACGACTCTACAAGATGGAACAAAAATACTGGTGCCGGATTCTAATTTTAAAATACATTAACAATACACTATCTCAAACGTAACTCCAACACACAACAAACAATCAACCAATATTGAAGTTGTATTGAAGTTGCGTTGGAATATTTCTCAAGCAAATTCTAATATTTCTGATTCAGATGTTTATACTGTAGCTGTATTGAATTGTTAATGCATTGGAGTTGTATTGAAGTTGGATCGTGTTTATACGTGTTTTAAAGTTAGAATACAGCCCCTGGTGATCCATGGGCATAATTGGTATCGTATTCTAAATATGAAAAACTAAGAAACTGAGAAAAAATTGGTTTTGTATGGAGGGTTGGGTTGGGATAACGTGTGCTATACAAAAAAAATCTCCTCTCACCACTATTTTTTGTTACATCATGTATATTACCATACCAAGGCGTAAAGTAACGTCTTAGGATACCTACTTACATGTTTTTGTCACATTAAACTGTACCTATCCATGTTTTACTTTGAACCTTCAAAGCGGTAACGGAATTTGCCATTACGTCGTAAATTGATTCCAAGATGAATGATCGGTGGGATAACAATAGGTTTATTATTTAATTTATTAGCATATAGGCTTCAATAAATACCTAGGTGACCTAATGAGCACGTTATGCGGTTGCCCTATCTGGTTGGTATGTTAGTTTTCATCCACTTCATGGTTTTACCAGCTGTGAGCATCAGAATGACTGACCAAAATGGCAGATCAATGTTAGAGTACCTACAGCATTTACTACCTATTTGCTACTATTTAGTACCTATGGCGACATATTTAGTACCTAAGTAAAAACAAATGTATATATTTAATAAAGTGGGCAGTCATTCTGACGTCAGGATGACTGCCCACATTTATTATGTCGGGGTTGGACCCCCTAATTGACAACGTTCTATACACTATGATTTACTACCTATTTGCTACCTACACATATATTTTTTCTACATTTTTGAGGCCAAAAATAAAGATTTTATAAGCAAATGACTGACCAAAACAGCAAATCAATGTTTGAGTACCATCAGCATTCACTACCTATTTGCTACTATTTAGTACCTATGGTGACATATTTGGTACCTAAGTAAAAATATATATATATTTGATAAAGTGGGCAGTCATTCTGACGTCAGGATGACTGCCCACATTTATTATGTCGGGGTTGGACCCCCTAATTGACAACGTTCTATACACTATGATTTACTACCTATTTGCTACCTACACATATATTTTTTCTGGATTTTTGAGGCCAAAAATAAAGATTTTATAAGAAAATGACTGACCAAAACAGCAAATCAATGTTTGAGTACCATCAGCATTCACTACCTATTTGCTACTATTTAGTACCTATGGTGACATATTTGGTACCTAAGTAAAAATATATATATATTTAATAAAGTGGGCAGTCATTCTGACGTCAGGATGACTGCCCACATTTATTATGTCGGGGTTGGACCCCCTAATTGACAACGTTCTATACACTATGATTTACTACCTATTTGCTACCTACACATATATTTTTTCTGGATTTTTGAGGCCAAAAATAAAGATTTTATAAGCAAATGACTGACCAAATGGCCAATCAATGTTAGAGTATCATCAGCATTCACTACCTATTAGCGACTATTTAGTACCTATGTTGACATATTTGGTACCTAAGTAAAAAAATATATATATATTTAATAAAGTGGGCAGTCATTCTGACGTCAGGATGACTGCCCACATTTATTATGTCGGGGTTGGACCCCCTAATTGACAACGTTCTATACACTATGATTTACTACCTATTTGCTACCTATACATATATTTTTTCTGGATTTTTGAGGCCAAAAATAAAGATTTTATAAGCAAATGACTGACCAAAATGGCCAATCAATGTTAGAGTATCATCAGCATTCACTACCTATTAGCGACTATTTAGTACCTATGTTGACATATTTGGTACCTAAGTAAAAAAATATATATATTTAATAAAGTGGGCAGTCATTCTGACGTCAGGATGACTGCCCACATTTATGATGTCGAGGTTTGACCCCCTAATTGGCAACTTTCTATATACTATGATTTACTACCTATTTGCTACGTCACATATATTTTTTCTAGATTTTTGAGGCCAAAAATAAATATTTTATAAGCAAATGACTGATCATAATGGCCAATCAATGTTAGAGTATCATCAGCATTCACTACCTATTAGCTACTATTTAGTACCTATGTTGACATATTTGGTACCTAAGTAAAAAATATATATATATTTAATAAAGTCGGCAGTCATTCTAACGTCAGGATGACTGCCCACATTTATGATGTCGAGGTTGGACCCCCTAATTGGCAACTTTCTATATACTATGATTTACTACCTACTGTAGCATGCCGAAAGAACGCCAGCTACATCTCGCGACGTCCCTTGGGACTATCCGCGCGATTAGTTTAGTTTGTTTACCGGCCAAGTTCCGCGAGTCAGGGTAAATTAGATCGTGGTTCGTCTACTTATAGATAGGTGGTGCCGATATCAAAATATGATCACCATATCATGTCTTTGTACGCCCGTCAAATGAGGCAATTAGAATTTTGGGGACTTAGGGTTAATGTAAAAATGCGAATCGCAGATATGTAAGAATGGTAACAACAATATAGAACTAAAGCACGGCAAATAAAATGCGAAGTCCCCAATTAACGGCAAATAAAATGCGAAGTCCCCAATTAAACTCTAGAACACTTCACGGAGCGACACGCCGCTTTCACCTGGTGAACCACACGAAATGCGGGCTCAAGTCCTTCGGAGGCGATTGGTGGCCGTATCCCAGAGCGACACTCCGGTTTCATCTGGTGAGCCACGAAATGCGGGCTCGAGTCCTTTAGAGGCGACTGGCGGCCGTATTCCAGGGCGATACGCCGGTTTCACCTGGTGAGTCACGCGAAATGCGGGCTCAAGTCCTTTGGAAGCGGCTGGCGGCTGTATCCCAACCGCGACAGGCGATATCCAATATCTGCGTTGGACAGTATCGCGGATCCGGCCGCAAATGCTTGACGCCCCTCCGACGCGGTACACGCACACATTTGACGTTGGATATCACAAAATACTAATTCCAATCACGCCAAAAAAAAAAAACAAACTCAGATTAAAATAGGAAAAAAGGGATATCGAAAATAGATTATGACAACTGCACAGCTCCAGGTTCACAATCTATCCGTCTTCTCGACTAAAACAAAAACTATTCCAAACTCCTACAAAATTTGAATTTAAAATTGATGCGAATATCCTCTTTTCTTAGTCGTCAGCTTCTTTCAAAATAAAAAAAGGACACATGATATGGTGATCATATTTTGATATCGGCACCACCTATCTATAAGTAGACGAACCACGATCTAATTTACCCTGACCTGCGCAACTTGGCCGGTAAACAAACTAAACTAATCGCGCGGATAGTCCCAAGGGACGCCGCGAGATGTAGCTGGCGTTCTTTCGGCATGCTACAGTAGGTAGTAAATCATAGTATATAGAAAGTTGCCAATTAGGGGGTCCAACCTCGACATCATAAATGTGGGCAGTCATCCTGACGTTAGAATGACTGCCCACTTTATTAAATATATATATTTTTTTACTTAGGTACCAAATATGTCAACATAGGTACTAAATAGTGGCTAATAGGTAGTGAATGCTGATGATACTCTAACATTGATTGGCCATTATGATCAGTCATTTGCTTATAAAATATTTATTTTTGGCCTCAAAAATCTAGAAAAAATATATGTGTAGGTAGCAAATAGGTAGTAAATCATAGTATATAGAAAGTTGCCAATTAGGGGGTCCAACCTCGACATCATAAATGTGGGCAGTCATCCTGACGTCAGAATGACTGCCCACTTTATTAAATATATATATATTTTTTTTACTTAGGTACCAAATATGTCAACATAGGTACTAAATAGTAGCTAATAGGTAGTGAATGCTGATGATACTCTAACATTGATTGGCCATTTTGGTCAGTCATTTGCTTATAAAATCTTTATTTTTGGCCTCAAAAATCCAGAAAAAATATATGTGTAGGTAGCAAATAGGTAGTGAATCATAGTGTATAGAACGTTGTCAATTAGGGGGTCCAACCCCGACATAATAAATGTGGGCAGTCATCCTGACGTCAGAATGACTGCCCACTTTATTAAATATATAGGTATATATTTTTTTTACTTAGGTACCAAATATGTCAACATAGGTACTAAATAGTAGCTAATAGGTAGTGAATGTTGATGATACTCTAACATTGATTGGCCATTTTGGTCAGTCATTTGCTTATAAAATCTTTATTTTTGGCCTCAAAAATCCAGAAAAAATATATGTGTAGGTAGCAAATAGGTAGTAAATCATAGTGTATAGAACGTTGTCAATTAGGGGGTCCAACCCCGACATAATAAATGTGGGCAGTCATCCTGACGTCAGAATGACTGCCCACTTTATTAAATATATATATATTTTTACTTAGGTACCAAATATGTCACCATAGGTACTAAATAGTAGCAAATAGGTAGTAAATGCTGATGGTACTCTAACATTGATCTGCCATTTTGGTCAGTCTTTCTGATGCTCACTTACCGGCTTTGTGATGCAGAAAGATTATCTTGAATATAGGTATTTACATAAATGTATTCTATTTCACTCTACATCTTGTGGCGATACTGATTCGACATCTAAGCTAGCCCAGAATAGTGCTAAGTGATCGATTTCATCGTTCGGATATAGTTTCTTTCATATGTTTAATGAACGAGCACTCGAGCACAATTGAGGTGCTTAAACACTAGCAACGGATGACACTATCCCGTTTTTTACTGCTTCTTCTTCTTCTTTTCATCCTTCTACAAACAGCTGGGGTATAGGGCTCGAATTCAATTCTTCCACTGACATCGATCTTGTGCGGTCTGGGTTACCTCTTCCCATCCCATCCCCAATACACCCAACTCTCGCTCCACGGTACGGTGCCAAGTAGATTTGTGGTGGTCCTTAGTCCAATTGCGGGGCATCTTTCAGGTCAGGGCAATCTTGGACAAGTAAGTGTCAGCTTTCCTGAAGATATGCGCAATCCCTTGCCATTTACGTACTTGGATCTCCTTGTGTATGGGTGTTTGCCCGGTGATTCTCCATAGATGAGCGTTTGTGATCCAGTTAGGCAAAAGATTCGCGGGATTTGCCTTAAGCATTTGTTCACAAACACATGGAGTTTTGCTGTTAGGTCTTTGCGGACAAACCAGGTTTCGCACCCGTGCAGTAACACGGCCTTGACATTTGAATTGAAGATCGTCACTATAGTTCTTCTTATTAAGGTTGAGGAGTTCCACACTGGTTTCAGCTGGCAGAATGCGGCTCTGGCTGTTCATCCGCGCCTCTATGTCGGCTTCCGTTCCTCCGCTCTTGTCCACAAGTTCTTAATTCACTGTTAATTTTTACACTGTAATGGACATATGTTTCCAATTTGTGTTTTTTTTACTATCAACGGATGTTACAAGCGGGTAAAAGTTGCATGTCGCATTACGCAGGCGTTGGAATATTTTCTGTGCTCTTCGTCTTTGACTGATTTTATTTAGTTACTCAGTACAGATGTGAGGGGTCAAGACGGGTAAGGTACGAAGGAGCGTCATTGTCGACACCACGGATAGAGTAGAGTGTGTCTGGAAAGAGAAGTGTCGTGGTTTATATAGGAGCTCATACATATGCCGAAACGGATTCAGTCCTGCAATAAAAAAAAATAAAAAAAAATGTAACACACAGACACCAAACACACACACACACACACACACACACGCACACACACATACACACACGCATGCTTAAAGTTATGTACCAACATTTTAAATAACAGATACAGATGATGAACATAAAATTTTACTATGCTTGCTACCTAATGTTTAACTCCGGTTAAACATTAGGCACCAAACAACAAATAACAAAGTTAACCGTGAGGTACATAAAAAAATACTACTCTTAGAAATAATTTCCTAGGAGGATGCCACAATGGGCGGATATACAAATGTAGATTTAAAAAATAAATATATATGTCACCCTATTTTAAGTTTAGTAAAAATCTCTTTTTTCAAAGGGTCTAGCAGGTTAAGCTAACAAGAGTGGCCCCCGCAAGGGATTTGGTTGTAATTTGAGGTGCAGTAGTGGCAGGACCTAAGAACATTGTATGCGTAATATCAGCCTTCGATCTTCTTTTGTTTCAGACTTATTCACGAAAATGTCAAAAAATCAAGGTAATTTTAAAACTGTTATTTTAGCTAAACCAAGCAAGCGAGAGAAACCAAATAAATTCAGAATTAAGGAGCATAAAATGGGGTCCATAGTGCATATTTTTACAGACATTCATGTCTTTGAACTTGGATGAAAAAAAAAGTTTTTTATTGCTTCATTTTTTTGCCGCTTTTCGCGGAGACACGACTATCAAAAAAAATACTTGATAAGCCACAATTGCCAACTACGTATACATTTAAAAACATTTAAAAAAATCATGGTGCGTCATGCCAAAAAAAAACATTTACGAACGTATGTTTACTATTTCATATCATATCAATAGAGTAGTAGTGGCAAATCAGTCTGTAGTATATAGGTATAACATCCTCTTTCGTTCCTTATGAAATAATTATTTGACATTGATCCATGACGTAAATACTGTTCTGTTTGCTCTACTGAGTTATTTGTTGATATGGAATGGTAATAAAAAATGTTTTTGTCAAGGTGCCAATTCTTATTATGTACCCACTTTTTTCCTTATTTGCATAGAATAAAAAAAATAGAAGAAAAAAACACATTTAGAATAATACCTAAAGCAAAGTAGCATAACATGTCCATTTCATTTGCAGCTGACGACAAAATCAAAAAACTTACAATTTGTACTTTACGATTTCTTCTACAGATATAGTGTGATTAAGCTAAGTCTGCATACGTCAATGACGACCTAATGTGTCCATCAACTCTCTTTCTTTGGTATGACAACTACAGACTTACCTTAGAAGGGCTCTACACATTTGCCACTACACTATAGTAAACATACGTTAGTAAATGTTCTTTTTTGACATGACGCACCATGATTTTTCAAAATGTTTTTAAATGTAAGTATACGTAGTTGACAATTGTGGCTTATCAAGTATTTTTTTTGATAGTTGTGTCTCCGCGAAAAGTGGCAAAAAATGAAGCGAAAAAAAAAACTTTATTTTTTTTCATCCAAGTTCAAGGATATGAATGTCTGTAAAAATATGCATTATGAACCCCATTTTATGCTCCTTAATTCTGAATTTATTTGGTGACCCTCGCTTGCTTGGTTTAGCTAAACTAACAGTTTAAAAATTACCTTGATTTTTTGACATTTTAGTGAATAAGTCTGAAACAAAAGAAGATCGAAGGCTGATATTACGCATACAGTGTTCTTAGGTCCTG
This sequence comes from Pammene aurita, assembly GCA_947086415.1. Taxonomy (NCBI): domain Eukaryota; kingdom Metazoa; phylum Arthropoda; class Insecta; order Lepidoptera; family Tortricidae; genus Pammene; species Pammene aurita. The sequence continues at coordinate 12,200,716 of OX352306.1, read as the reverse complement.
CTACTACTGCACCTTAAAATACAACCAAATCCCTCGCTGGGGCCACTCTTGTTAGTTTAGCCTGCTAGACCCTTTAGTTGTAGTAGCGTCAAGTTAAGACGCAATATTTGCTGATACAGAGCTACGGGGTGAAACGTCACGTTTTAGTGAAATGCGTCTCTATTTGCGTGGTTACGTATGCTGGATTCATAATAAAATAAAATGTATCCCTCCCCCAACACAAATTTTGTTTTTTTTTTAAATTTGGGATTCTGTACTTAATTATAAAATGGTCTTACAAGACTCACGAAGTTGGAAGTACGTCTAATAGATTTCAAGTTAATGTCGGGTCAAAAGTTGGCCAGTGTGTCGCCTTTGCTCTGCGCACTTGGCTGACATACTGCCGTGCGTTTAGATGTTATAACAATTTTTGATTTGTCAGATCTCAATTACAATTAGCATTCAATGGTTCTAATTTTTTGTGGACGTAGAATCACTTTTTGCAGTGCGTCGCGACGCTCTGTTTTAGTAGAAGGCTCTACTAAAACAGAGCGTCGCGATATATAAAAACTGACTAAATATAGACATGTCGTTTTGTCCTCAAGATACCCTCAGCAAGTACAACAATATATGCTCGACCTTCAAACGTGATTACGGAGAAATCACGGTATAAGGTTAATTATTTAGTTCTAAATATTGAAACTAATCAAAAGTCTACCTTTTTGTCCCGGACAAGCGTGGGTTGTATTCACTGAAATATAATATTCAATATAAATTTTCTGTGGTTGTATTCGTCTAATCCATAGACAAGATATCTCTATACTCCGCTTAGCGCGTTATTTCTTTGAAACCTAAGCTGCCAAAAATAAGGGGTGCGGGAGGGGAACTCGTAATACTCGTAACTCGTAAGAACTAATATATAATCTGTGTCGTAACTGTCTAGACAGGGAACGTGCAATTTTTCCGTGGGGCGTAAGAGAGAGTCAGACATTAATGGTTGCCATGGAGACGTACTATGTTTACTATCACTTCCAATAGTTAGAGTCTCACCATACAGTGAAATTACTTCGAGCGTGGCAGCGGGGGTTGCCTGGCTATGCGGGGTCTTGGGTTATTTAGTCTATGGTCTTATCATTTGCAAAGTACTTTTACTATTGTTGGGCAGATTCCTCCGAAGTGAGACCTCATGATTTTGTAAATAACCAAAAAAAGCCAAGCATATGTTATGATGCGTGTGACAGTAGAGTTTTAAGTAGACATTCTCAGGGCATGCTCCTGGTCAGGAATCGGATACCGGTATTTGCTCCTAAAAATACCGGTTAATTTCGTTCTTTTGTTTCCTATTTCGTTTTTAACGAGGCAATGTAATAACACCAAGGCAATACCTAAATACAATATTGAGTTCTACATGAAGCCCTGGAAATATTTCACATCATTTCGGGGTTATTTGAAAATACCGGTTAATATCCCTGCTCCTGCTAGCCTAATATGGTCGGATTTTTAGCTGTCACTTTCTAACAAGTATGTTAGTGCGAAAGTGATGAATGACGTGACAGGCGATAAAATGACAACCATGATACGCGTTCTGGTAGTACGTTTTGTATGGAAGAATTGAGAAAAAATATATGTTTTATAGATCTATAGTGTATGGATTTGGCATATTAAAAAAATGATTTTTTTTACAATTGCAGCGCCATTTGCTCGCTTATCTTCATTTGTTTGATTACAGTTTTTACTACTTAAGCACCTACTTAGATGTCAATACCATACCTTATTACTCTTATTAGCTTAAGAAGGCTACACACGCATAGGTACTCCATGTACCGGTACTCAGAACCGGGGAGTTCTCGGTTCTCCCATACAAAACGAACACCTGGAGCTTGCCCTAGGAATGTCCACTTAAACACAAGTAACACACGCATCATAACTTTTGTTTTATTTTTAACCGACTTCAAGATTTGAAAAGAGGAGGTTCTCAATTCGGCGTGTATGTTTTTTTTTTTTTTTTTTTTTTTTTATTTTTTATGTTTGTTACTCCATAACTTCGTCATGTCTGAACCGATTTTGAAAATTCTTTTTTTGATTGTAAGTATATATATACAGATTGGTCCCGTTTTTTTCAAAACGCAGTTCTGATGATGGGATCCATGAGGAATCGAGGGAACTCCTCAAATCTTAAAGGCATACATATAGTGATTTTTGTATTTTTATCAACAAAACCATCATTTTCATTCAAAACAGTGACATTTGATGAAGTAGAACTGCTGATGATGATCAGAACGGAACTCTTCAACGACGCATAGTTCACGTTTGGCGATTCGTCCTCTTCGCTGTGTTTGTTTAGCAAGTTTAATTGTCAGAACAAATGTTCGTCAAGTTCAAGTTCTGATGATGGGATCCATGAAGAATCGAGGGAACTCCTCAAATCTTAAGGGCTTACACATAGTGATTTTTGTATTTTTATCAACAAATCAAGCATTTTCATTCAAAAGAGTGACATTTGATGAAGTGGAACTGCTGATGATGAACAGAACGGAACTCTTCAACGACGCATAGTTCATGTTTGGCGATTCTTCCTCTTCGCTATGTTTGTTAAGCAAGTTAGATTGTCAGGACCAATTTTCGTCAAGCTCAAGTTCTGATGATGAGTTCCACGAGGAATCGAGGGAATTCCTCAAATCTTAAAGGCATACATAAAGTGACTTTTGTATTTTTATCAACAAATCAAGCATTTTCATTCAAAAGAGTGACATTTGATGAAGTGGAACTGCTGATGATAATCAGAACGGAACTCTTCAACGACGCATAGTTCACGTTTGGCGATTTGTCCTCTCCGCTGCGTTTTTTAAGCAAGTTATTTCATTGTATGAAATCTAAGTGCACCATCTACAATAATCCTTCACCGGCTACCCCCATTGAAGTCGGTTTTTTTTTCTTAAAAATTATATTTGCTAAACCTATAAAGTCATGAGGTCTCACTTCGGACAATCTGTCCAACAGTCACATATAATTAATGCGAAAAATGTTTACTTCTGACTTAAAAGTCTCTGATTCTTAAAGTTCTAATAGTAGTAATAGGTCTAAGTTCTGATTTTTAAAGTACCCTGAAACGAGACAAATACTACCCACGCTTGCCCGGGTATCGGTATTACAAGCAAAGTACCGATTCATTACCGCGTAGGTACTTCGCCGGGCCCAGCTGAGCGCGCGCCTATCGATTCCAACACACAAGGCCAAGTATCACTATCACCTACAGAGCTAGGACCAACCACGAACCAGCATAACCCGTGACCTGGAGATCCTTAACAACTTTAAGAGGGCACGAATTCTGGTAGACAGGACAATCGACCTCGCTAGGCGTTCGGATTGCAATCCAAGGCCACCCACGCCCGGGCGGACGTCATCGGAAAACTCGGCAAGTGCCTCCCTCTCTTTTCAGTAAGGGGGAAAAGGGACGCAGATTATTATCGCGATTAAGGGTAGTATTAGCGAGGGAGATCATATGACTGGGGTTTTGTTTCTTGTCTACGTCATAGTGGGAGGGGGTGGATCGAGTATCTCGCATTTTTATAATCGCGAAAACGGATGAAACCATCATATAATAATAATAATAGGAATAAATAGGTATTAATTAGTAAGGCCATCCGTGGAAATTGCGTCTGTTAAAAAAATTTTTTTCCTTGTTTTGACGATACGAGCGAGAAAACATTACTTACAAAATTATTACATCTAACTACAAGAATTTTTATTTTGGCCGAGCAAAGTGAGGATGCAATTTCCATATTTGTATGTTGCATGCTTGTTAGACGATACCTACCTATTATATACTGAAATAAATGTCATATCATATACCTACTTCAGAAAAAGTGACCAAGTCCTCCGGTGTCCGAGGCCGGATTTGAACTTAAAACTTCTTCAGCTGTCGCGACTGACGCCCTGACCACTAGACCACCTGATCATGGCGGAACCTGTCGAGTTTTCTCAAGCATATGCAATCTCTGAATTTGAAACGGCTACAATTAGACACTCATATATAGGCACCTAACTATAAACTAGGCCTAGACATTATGTAACTTCTAATCATTTTGAACAAAAAAAGAACCGATATTACTTAGACTCCATTTTTCCAAAAGGAAATGGCCGAGCTACTGTAAAAAATATATAAACCACTATAGGTGTGTGTATAATATTCGAAGAGTTTCCTCGATTTCTCCAGGATCCCATCATCAGATCCTGACCGGGTTACAATGGGACCAACTGTGAAGTATAAGTACTCTTTCATACAAAAAAAATAATTTTCCAAATCGGTCCAGCCCTCTTCGAATAATCGGTGAACATGCATAATGAAAAATAGCAACAAAGATCCCGACTAATGGAGAACCTCCTCCGAAATCTTGAAGTCGGTTGAAAAGCACATACCATACAGTAGGCACGCATCAAACGTTTTTTGTACATTGTGACCTTTTAGTTATTAATACCTAACTAAACCAACCTACTGTTGTACACAATTATACAAAGTACCTCCGCCTTGTAATTCCGTCGGTTTGACCTTTATTTTTTATTAAGATACTTGACAGGTACAGGTGTATGCTTACTTGCTTATTAATAAGCTAATAAAATAAGTAATTGTATGTTTTATGAATGGTAGTTGGTGTAAAATTAATTTAATATAAAAATTATCATTATTGATTTACAAACAATATTGTTAATAAAATTATGAGCATGTAGGCAAATAAATTAGGTACTTAACCTATAGGTAGGTCAGTATAAATATGCTCAGAAGGCCTAGCCAACGTGCCAATCGTTTACGCTCCTTACCAAACGCAAAGCAACTGTCACTGTGGCACTAATATGGAAGAGTGATAGAGAGAGATGACTACGCTACGCCACGGAGCGTTAACGATTGCCATGTTGGCTAAGCCCCCAGGGAACGTGCCAATCGTTAACGCTCCGTGGCGAACGAAACGCAACTATCACCAGTCACAGTTGCACTAATATGGAAGAGTGATAGAGAGGTGACTACGATACGCTACGGATATGTAAGATACATTATAATAAAAAAAACCGGCCAAGAGCGAGTTGGACTCGCGCACCGAGGGTTCCGTACAAACCTGTATTTATATAAGTAAAGGTTCACCCATTGCGTTGACATAGAAGTTTGATTTTGTTACAGCTTAATGGTATTACTCGTATAGACCTGAGTATTTGATATGAATTTCAATTTAATACCTCTACGCGTTCATGAGGATCATAACTTTTAAATTATTAAAAAATATTTTTATTATATGATGTAACAAAAAAATTACGGTTTTCTAAATTTTTACTTTATCTGTGCTATAAGACGTTGCTTAGTACCAAATTATAAGATTTTGAGTTCACGGGAAGTACCCTGTAGGTTTTGATTGCCTTGCGAGTTTCGAAAATTTGCGGCAATTTGCGGCATAAACGGCTGTATCTTTTGATTGCGTTGGCTTAGAAGTTTGATTTTTTCACAGCTCTAAGGGACAGTAGACCTGAGTATTTGGTATAAATTTCAGCTTGATAGCTCCACGCGTTCCTGGGAAAAAGGGCCTTGACAGACGCACGGACGGACGGACAACAAAGTGATCCTATAAGGGTTTCGTTTTTTCCTATCGAGGTACGGAACCCTAAAAATAAAAAGTTGACTAAAAATACATACAAGATGTAACTAAAATACTGGTGATCCGTTGAAGGGCATAATTGGTATCGTATTACGAGTATGAAAAAGTAAGAGAAAAATTTTTTGGACACAAAAAAGATAATTATTCACTATCGACGACATATTGTGTAGATATTTTTAACACCTCGTGTGCTCAGTCACTTCTGCTAACTACGATAATATTAGCTAAGTATAGCATACTATTAGTTCGCCGGAGCGTTAACGTGAACATGACAGTTTACGCAGTGGCGAGGTCTAGCGGTGCCCTTGACCTTGACTGAAACTGAAATTAAATTTTTATGCCTTTTCGTGTACTTGCAATAATAGCTGTGAATAGTTATAAGTAATACCTACCTAATGAAAAGGTTTGAAAGACTTAGGTGCTTGAATTATAATTATAATTAATTTTTGTACTAAGCAGAAACGTCTGCAACTTCTGCAAGCGAAATTTCAATTTTATTCACCGGACGGTGTTCCGAAAGGTCGCAAGTTTGAATCTTGCTCGATGCGGTGCTTTTTTCCTCTTTTCTTTCAATTATACAATTACTAGCGACGCACCCCGGTTTCGCACAGGACGTTTTTGTAGACCTTTTTCAGGTGTACAATACTGTAGTACGGTCAGCTGCAGAGAAAAGGTACCGCCGTGCCCTACAAACTTGTATGGCGGGTGGTACCTTTTCTCTGCAGCTGACTGTACATTATTTTGATCTATCTCGTAGGGTTCAGCCAATTGCAATGTAAGCGCAAAAAAATGTGTTTATTTACGACATCACATTAGACACCTCTAAAATTATCAGTGTTTCTCTACTATATTATGCATGTATTATACATATAAACGTTCCTCTTGATTTATTCTATCTATTAAAAAACCGCATCAAAATCCGTTGCGTAGTTTTAAAGATCTAAGCATACATAGGGACAGACAGCGGAATGCGACTTTGTTGTTTACTATGTAGTGAAAGTGATAATATGTTATTGATTTTTATTTTATCGATATTTTAACAAGAATCAGACCTGTCTGAAGTGACTTTTAGCTACTAAATTCAAATAATAATTTTCGTTAAAATCAATTTGTTATCAACTTCATAACAAAAAGAAGTTACAGTGCCCTTGATTGATTGTATCAAAATTTGTTTAGATGCCATTTGGATGCTAAAATAATATCATATCGATAACAAAGTTGGATTTCAAAGTCAGAATACCCACGCCTGTTATGAAACCTAAAACGCATTTTTAAAGAAATGGGGACTTGTACACGTTTGAACTCATATTTTGTTGAAGAAATACGAAAATGTAATAAAATGGTGACATTTGACTAATGTTGCTGCGACATTATATGACCCACGTCCCCTCTATTATAACAAGCAGTGACCAGAGATTAACCTCAGTCCCACTTGATCGGAAGTGACAACAGACCCTAATATGACCCTGACCTTTGTCCTTATTTACAAAACGTGGGGAAGCCGGTATTCGATCTTAATAACCCTACAAATGTGGAATGTGGAGTTTCTCTGGAAGATAGGTATCGCTTTTTAACGTTTAAACTGCCTGTTCTTTTCATGTAAGTACTTTAATTTGCTATATTTTCTCTTTTAGGTGTTCATCATCATCACCTACCTATTGTATTGTAATGTTATAAATTCGCATTTATGTTTGTATCGTTACATGATTGGAGGTTTGTTACAGCAAAATGGCTGCACGGATATACCTACAGGATGAAATCTAGGTCGTGATCTTAAACCAATTTTTCTGACTCTGTGACTGTATTTGTTTTTTATTTTCTTTTTTAAGAATGTTTTTTTTTTCAAGTAGAAAGATTGGTCAAAGAGAGAGAATATATGCGGTATTGTTATTGTAATCAGAGTATTCACCATTAGGTAATGTCCGCTTGTTTTCCTAATCCAAGCGAACGTACTACCAAAGTCCCCCGGAAACTGAGACCCCGAGGCAAATTCAATTTGGCCTGTGCCAATTACCTACGACCTTTGATATACGGCAACTCAGCGTCAGCGCCCAAAACTTTTCCCCCATTTCTCTCCCAAGTCTCCCAATACCCACGACTTTCACACAAAAGTTGCGCAATAAACTTAAAGTGTAACTTCTGATACAATACCTGAGATTAACAAAAAACCGGTCCGACCAGTCACGCGTTCTCATCTCGGCGAAATTCACAGTTACCGGCGTACAGCGAGCGGCATCAGAAGTTGCGAATCGAACGCTGCTGATGAAATCAACTTTCACAACTCTATTTTCAATGGGATAAGGCTTGATATTTATGTTGCTCACTGTTCTGCCTATCAGAAAAAATACCTCGTTTATTTCACCTGACGACTGCCCGGAATAAATAACAAACAAGCCTATCTATAGTAGCTGTGAAGGTGGAATCTGTACATGCGAAGTACTTGTATTTCGGTGAAATAGCTCCCAGGCCAGCGAAAATTTCAGCGCTTACCGACTTTTGGCGAATGTTTGCTTCAGGAGAGACCAGTAAAAGCGCCGTCTGAATTGCTTATTGTTGTTGAAGATTTCTAGGTCTCATTTATAATGGATGGAGAAACTTGGGAAGACTCGAGAATATAGAAATCGTAGCGACGCAGGCACTAGGGGGCCGCCTGCGCGCGCCTCATCGATCTCCGAATCATCCTCCCCGCCCTCACCCCGACGCCAACATCCCCCCTAAACCCCCCTTTCATCCCCGACACGTGTACGCCACATCACCGAGATAACTCATTTTGTAACATGAATTTGATTACCTCCATCAATTTTAGGAACGTTTTTGTTTAGGAATTTATCAATATGCCGGTGGTACTTAACCTAAGTCTATAAATGGCGACTAGCTTTTGCGCGCAAATGTTACATCAGCCATGCCAACGGTAACAAATAACTTCCCTCGTTTTATTGCTAAGAAGTTATACCTCTTATCCAGTTATTTGAAATAACAATATTATAAATGTAAGCTGATGAAATATATCGATTATCAAGGGAGAAAGCATACCTTATCGAGTAATCGCTTCATTATCTAAAATCTGCTTTAGGCATAATTATGTTTTTCCAGTTCATTATTTATTTACAAAAATTGCTTTTTTCCTCTTTTTGCAATAAAAACAAAGTACCATACCAAAATAAGATCGAATTTGATGAAACATACTAGATTTAGGACCAGAAAATCTTCAAAAACATTTTTTTAAAGGCATTACCTTTTATCGGGCTTCAGTAAAATACTGAATTTCATAAAACAAATCCACTCAACGACAAAGGAAAAAAGCAAGGTTCACAAAGCAAATCGAGTTAATCCGTCAGCGTCAAAAGGGAAGTAATATAGGCATAGGAACGTTCCCCATTGGGCGAGCGGCAAAATTCGTAGGGATCAGGTTTGGGGCGCTTGCCTGCTCACGGAAGGAGAGGGGCGGTGCAGCTGGTGCATCAGACCCCCGGCCCCCGCGCCGGCCCATTGCCAAGTTCAATGCCAAGGTCATGCGCGCGCGAGTGCGGCTGCGCGCCGCACGGCCGCAATGCAGGAGCGGCCGGCGTTCGGCGCGACCGGCCGTCAGTGCCTCACGAACCGCGTCGTACACCGCACTTTTCCCCTTACACCTGTTAAAAACCCCCAAGAAAATCCTTGCCAGTTACATACTTTGAGTGTGTTTTGAATTCGATATCAGTATGTGCGTTGCCGCGACGCCGCGCCAAGCCACGCTCAGCTCACCTGTTATGCAACACTCCTCATATTAAACATCCGTCTCGGTAAGTAAGCAACAACTGTTTGATTCCTTACAGCTGATTTCTTTAAACGATCAGACGCATAGTAATTTAGTTTTCTAGTCAAAGGTACATCAGTGTCGGTTATTAATAAAGTTTCTACCTAAACGATATTTTATGGCAGTAACGCCTTATTGTCAACCGACAATGATGTGCCTTTGACTTGAAAACGTCACAATTTATTCTGCAACCTCCCTAGGTTGCAGAATAAATTAACGCCCTGGCTATCTGACTAAATTGTTTTAATAAAAAGTACCCAGACACAACCTGACTTTTCCAGTTCAAAAACATCAAGTAAAATATACAGCGGTCATACCTAAGTGTATTGCGGCCATATTTGTATTTTACATTAGACGGTCAATACTTATGTATGTGTCCGTCCTCTAAGTGACTCAGCTCAAGGCTTCTCTTATCATTGCTAATAGATGTGAAACAAATAGCAAACTCAATTCCATAAGTAACAGCTTGAAGAAACACGTCCGAGAGCTAATAATAACTCCACTTCCAAAGTAGGGTAAATAGCTCATTACGATTAATTTTGCGTGTGCTTGATCGCATACTTTATAAATAGCCTGTACAATTTGAAAAACTTTTCCATCTTCAAATGTCAAATCAACCACTTCTCCATTGACATTATGTGTATGATAATTTATTGATTTGTTTGTTTCGATATCTTCTTTAAAAAAATGGCTTCCACTTGTGTACCTATACATACATTAATCATTTTTATCTTTATTTCCCGTATTTCCATTATTTTCTTCGCGCAATCCTTTTCATACTTAAATTTATAAATCTACTATTTCAACTTTTTGATAAAGTCCATTACCGAAGTTTCCAAGGTTTGAAACTAAGGAATTCTAAGTGGCATCCCAAATTTCTAAGCCAAGGGCATCAACAAAGTGAATAAGGGCCCAGTTCTGTATCCTGTTGTATCGAGCAGTCGCAAAAAATGTCGAGCGCTCAGTTCAAGGTGATCGGGTGATCCCAGCCGACGCTTTCGTGTACCTCTTCTATAATCACTATACTGTCGACAATTTGCTAAATATTGGGATAATGATTGTAGCAGGTTGCTGATGCAGTTGTGTTTTGCAGTGACCAGCCATAATATTGCAAATAGTATCTACGAATAAGATTCAAACGTATTGAGAGGAATTGAACCCTAATAATTGTCGTGTCGTTACATGTTTTCTGTACAGTCACGAACCCAGATTGTTGAGCCACTTGTCATTGTTCGTAATTTAGCCGTCTACTAAATGACCGATGTAAATGACAGTTGACAGCTAGTCAGTCGGTAACATCGGTCATTCATAACACGGCTAAATTATGAACAATGGCAAGTGGCTCAACAATCCGTGTTCTTGACTGTACTTTTGGCTAAGGCCTGTATATTTTCTGGTTCTGGACTCTTACAAATTAATCCAATATTCTCAGATCAAAACAATGTATCGTTGAGCCCTGATTTATAGATTTCAAAGATACCTACGTCACGTACACGCATGTTGTCAACAATATTTAGTTTTTCAGAACCGGTTCTGCATTCTTCACCAAGTGTACATTATTACGGGCAACCGATGAAACTATTTAGTGATTTAATTTCTTCGAGTTAAATGTTGCTATTTTCTAAGGGAGAGATATTTTGTGCATGATCAGATCAGACACCAAGAATTGTTCGGCATGACCTCCATATTTACCTTGCCTAAATAACTTTTAACCTAAATAGAGAACTAGAAAGATTCCCCCAATGCGCTGGACAGACCAAAGATTCACACTCCTGAACAAAATTTTCAATGCATATTCTGTTGCCGAAAGCAGAATAGACATTGCACAATGGTAAGGTGGTAGTCGATGTACTGATTAATCAAGCCATCAATTCTTCAGAAAGTTCTGAATCGATCTGTATGTCATGTTAAAATAATCTAGTCTCAAAATTAACAGACTACACATGGGGCCTCCCACATGGCGTCGTTGCCTTGAACCCGCGCTCGCACGCCGAATAACAATACCCGAATACACAAAAACATGCATGTCTTTTTCAGATCATTATCAGTCAAGCGAACATTTTTAGTCTCTTAGCAACACTAACTTCGCTGAGTCAAACAAAGAATTGATCTGCGATGTCTTCGACAAAAAAATATGTAAACTTACTTTGTTTGGATTTGCAAATAAGGTAGACGTATTGTGGTACAACATTTCCAGTAAAAGCCGCTTTATGTCAATACCTGGAAAGACAGAGAAAAATCACATCTTGAACTGAAAATCTTCACAGAGAGTGAAAACAAGACAAACTAGAATAGGATTTACTGGCGTATTTGAATAAAAACTTATTCGGACGCATTCTGATGATTAAACGGATAAAGGTATAAATATACTATAACAAATTTAAACTAAATTTTATAACAGTTCCTTTACATTTCAAGCGGTTCGACTTTGGAATTATCTGCCTCTAGATATAATAGATGTAAGGTGCGCTCAATCACCCGCTTCATTTAAAAAGCTCCTCAATCTTTACTATTTGTCTCGTCAGTGACACTTTCTCTTTACAGGTATATGTATATATTTATATATTTATTTTGTTTGAGTGTATTGTATCTTAATATGGTTATTTTTTTATTAGGATATTGTTTTGTGATATTAAGCTATTTTTATTTAAGATATTTTTTCCGCTTTTCTTCACTGTTTTGCAACACCTACTGACTTAGTTTATTTAACACAATTCCACTACCTAAAGGTTGTCTGGGAGAAATCGCTTTTTAGCGATAAGACCGCCTGTTGTTTACCTCTATTCTGACTTTATGCATTTTCTGTACTGGTTTTCTATTTGAGGTTTTCAACAAAGAGTATTTGTAGTGTATTGTATACTTTAAGTTAATGGCAGCGTAACACGCGGAATATTTAAAAATAGGTAAAAAAAAAAATTTTGTGTTGTGATCTAAATCATAATAAGCAATTAAGTATGACGGAGTATCTAAATCATAATATATTGTGGATTACAAATTGTTAGGCAAGTTACTTACATTTCCCTTATATATTTATCTCCAACAAATGTAACAGGCATGACAAATACACAAAAGATAATTCAAATTATTCGCTATTAGCAACTTACTTGTAGGAGGATCTTATCGAGTTTGTTGTCGACAGAGCAACAAAGAAATCCTACAAGAGAGTTTGTAGAATGTAGAATGTTTATTGAATCTATTTAAAGATGGTTACTAACTTCAATTGCTTCATACTAGTCTATGCGGAAAGAAAAGTGTCGTAATTAAGTATCTTCTCTGTCCGCACAAACGCTACCACCGTCTTCAAAATTTAACACAGTATCTGAAATTGGCTTTTTGTCATTTACACAAAGATTTCGAGGAAGGATTATTAACTTTAAAGGTCATTTCGTGCGACAGCTTCCTTTTATTTAATGAGCTTCTAATCTTTTTGGCAATGGCGTCTCTCGTTGACTAAACTCAGCGGCCGTGAGTCAATGTTTACAAGAGGTTTGCCGCCGTAGAAATATGAACCGATCAATAAACTGATTCGAGGAAAGCAATGAAAACCTGTTGTAATTTCGAAAAACAAACATTCCGAAAGTTCTTTGTGGATGAAATTAGCTTGTTTTGCGCTAAATCCGGTCCCGATGTGTAATAAATGCACACGCAGGTATCGAATAATATGCATTTATTTACCGAAAATACTCAAAAGCCAAAAATATGCATCTCCTTTAACTACATGTTTATTATCATAAACACTATGTTTACCCGTTCTTACTGTTGTCTCTTTCTGCCTGCTGATTTTATTATGTAGCGTATTAACGTTGAATTGGATTGAAAGCAAGTAACTGTTAACTTTATCTACTTACAAAATCTTTTTGACTTAAAAAATATCACCCTCCAGAAATGTTATTTCGCACCAATGTTGCACATACAGACTTCACGGGTTTTAATCTTTTTTGGCGGCAATTGACCAAGTGTAAGTTAATTTTATTGGAGTATGAACCAGGATACCCACTGCATAAAGGCTACAAGGAGAACGAGGAAACAGCGATGCAAATCTTTTACTCTTGCAGTCCATTCAATAGAATTACGTATTTATCTTGTTGAGCACCACAGGTATACATTGTGCAATAGATACAACACATCAGTGCCAGCATCACGTTTTGTGGAGCATAGCTCAATGCCAAAAGTGTCAATAATATCCTGAACAGCAGGCGTCAGTAATACGCTTGAAGAGACGCCACAATTTTATTGTTATTTTTCTGGTGAAGGTAAAGCATACAGGGCCCATTTCAGCAGCATAAATAGGCGATCGCAATCTACGTTAAATTTTAGGTTATACCTATTGATTTGATATTTTACTGTATTATCATATTACCGAATCACGCAATCCTCCAGAAAAACACCTAATAATAATAGCAGTTTTCTTTTTGCAAAAATAGTTAGAACAAGCTAATCCTGCACCAATTAAGTTAGTTACAAAGTATGAAAATTCAACATAAACTAAAATGTATGTGAAAAAATGTTATTTAAATATAGTCGCTGTTTAGGATTTTGCAAAAGTTCATGCATATAGTTGTTGTGGTCGATCTTTACATACTTGTATATTTCAAATTTATTTACGTTCGTTGTACATAAAGGGCCTAAACAACAATAACAATAAATATTTACTCCTTTCTCTAGGCAACCGATCTGTTTATATACCTCGCTCTCAATCCGACCTTGGCCAAAAATAATGTGTATTAAAATAAAATATGCAGGCATTATAAGCATCGCAACATTCGCAACGCAACGCTATCAGCTGACGAGGGCGCGTCATCGTGACGTCTGGTCACCAACAAATATGGCCGCCAATGTAGCTCCACATACGTGCGATAGCTCCATTTGTAAATTCATTTAATTATACACAGTCTTTCCATGCGATAAGGTAGAGAATGGAATGGGTTTTTAAATGTAGTTCCTACTTTTATGGTGAGTGCGGCATTAATATGGCTGAACGTAATGCGTTTCTGACGACTAGTATTAACCTATTGGTCGGTACTTACTTATTCTTACTCGCCTCTATCGATGGTTAATTAAGTTTTTCAGTTTAGTAACATGGGCTAATTCCTAATTCTTCTTGGATGATTGCTTTATAAGTAGTTCATTTTGATATGTTGCCAATGTTGCCATCTTCAGTACCTACTTAATTGATTGAATCAGGCATTACTTTGTCGAAGTGGATATTACTAACGAAAATAATATTACTTTGCTGTGCCGCGGTATAATAACGTTTTAGTCGATTCGTGCCAATGCCAACCATCCTTTGCGTATTTTTTCAATTCATTAATAAATAAATAAATAAATATTATAGGACAACCTTACACAAATCGACCTAAGCCCACAGTAAGCACAATAAGGCTTGTGTTATGGGTACTAGACAACGATATATACAATAGATAAATACTTACATACATAGAAAACACCCATAACTCAGGAACAAATATCTGTGATAAACACACAAATAAATGCCCTGACCAGGATTCGAACCCGGGACCTCCTGCTTCGTAGGCAGGGTCACTACCGACTGGGCTAGGAGGCCGTTGATAATTTTCTCACCATCTGAAAATAAATATGCAAATAATAAGAAACCACCATCAATAATATTCAAACTCGACACGTGTTTCGGCGAGGCAGCCTCAGGAGATGCTGGTGATATTGTCGGTCGGACGTTAGGAGAATTACAAAAATATACATTTTAAATATTTTACCAAGAAAAAATTAAGACTAAATAAAAATGACATGACTGGGTGGCATAAGTACCACATAGGTACTTACATACGTACTTCAAGTATCAGCACTGCTAAGCTACGCTCGTAGCACTAGTTCGTAGCTTGTAGCATTAATTTTCCTGGATAGTTACGACAAAATGTCGTGATCGCTTTATATAGGTTAATTAAAAATGTTTGTTAAATAGTTTTCCAAATCAGTCTGGACTGGTTTTCGGATCGTCGGTGGCATACATAAAAAAACCGGCCAAGTGCGAGTTGGACTCGCGCACCGAGGGTTCCGTACAAACCTGTAGGTATATAGGGGTAGGAACTTTAATATTATTAAAAATATTTTTATTATATGATGTGAAACAAATTTACGTTTTTCGCAATTTTTCCTTGCTTCGTGCCAAATTTCAAGATTCTGAGTTCACGGGAAGTACCCTGTAGGTTTTGATTCCCTTGCGAGTTTCAAAAATTTGCAGAAATTTGCGGCATAAACGGCTGTATCTTTTGATTGCGTTTGCTTAGATGTTTTATTTTTTCACAGCTCCAAGGAACAGTAGGCCTGAGTATTTGATATAAATTTCAGCTAGATACCTCCACGCGTTCCTGAGAAAAAGGGTCTTGATAGACGGACGGACGGACGGACGGACAACAAAGTGATCCTATAAGGGTTCCGTTTTTTCCTTTCGAGGTACGGAACCCTAAAAATAGGAAAAAAAGCAACAAAGATTCCGACGATTTGAGAACCTCCTCCTTCGAAACCTTGAAGTCTGTTGAAAAGTCGTGAACACCTGGCCTGCTGCGCAGATACTTTTGCTGCTTACTATAGATAGACGATGCAGTAGCCATGTTACAAAGTAAATTTTGGATACGGGCCCTGATTAACGAAATTAACATTGTTGAAACATGTTCATTATTGGCATGAACGCAAGACGAAGATGACAGATTTAATTTGTTTTGAAAACAATGATTTATTGATGCCTAATTGTTTTCGCCACCACATCAAACGAAATTAATTTAATTGCTAAATGTTAGAATCGTAATTATGGTCTAAAACACTTTAGAGCCCATAGGAGTACTTACATTTTTTAAATATGTAAGTACAATGTCTGCATGGTAGAAAGAGCGTTTTACTAACTTTTGGACATCTTTAATAAAATCTTAGTATAGGTACAGTCAACCAATTAGATTCCTAGGCCACTCTAGAACCTTGTCACGATAGCTAATTTGTTAGCGAATAGGTAACGTTTATACGTATCCACGGGCAATTCCGACAAGGTTCTACAGTGGCCCAGGAATCAAATTGGTTGACCGTACATACTTTAATATATACCGAGACGTGAATTGATAATGAGGGTGTTTAGCGATGGGGTTAAGAAGCATGGTAGTTCATAGTTGAATATCAAGATGTACTGTCACGCCACAGTCATAAGTTTCTAACAATATTCAGTTTACATAAGATTGCGTTACTAAATAAATAAGTTAAGTATTTGCTTGTCACTTCACAACTAACTGAAGTAGGTAAACTATGAGGCAGCAGAGTAAGAATGGTGAATGGTCCTCAGTTGTTAAGTAGGTGTATGTATATTATGTGAACAAAATAACTTTTTAGTATACAGACATAACACAAAATGTTTAAAGCTTATTCAAAAGTCAAGTCACGCAATGTACTGCGAATTCAAAGCGTTTAAAATTCGTACGTAGCTACCTACACCCTACACCTTTGTGAAGATTCGAAAATGAGATTAAGACTTTCGGCATCAAAGAATAAATGTACCTATTCAGATATACTTAATTAGAACAGGAGAATAAAGAGAGTTATGGCAGTCTTCATTTTGAACAAGAGAACCGCCATAATAAACATATGAAAAATGAATGAAAAATGAAAAAGGTTTACCTAGTTTAGTTCAGGACACTAATCCTAGGCTTATCCTACAACAACAATTATACCAACTCCTAAAGATTTTAAATGCAAATCCATGTAAAAAGCTGTACTCAAGATTCCCAAATAAATCATTTTTCATTTTTCAATAAACATAGCAAATTTATGAATTTTAATAAATATTTTGATTTGTTTATTTTAAGTAGACCCACTATTATATAAAATATAAACTTATATTATTATTATTTTGTTTCTCCTTTGAAAAACTGCCTTTACATCCAGGTCTTTTGGTAGGCTTGCGTCAGGATACAGATCCAACACGCAGAGGCCCGTTGGAGAAATTAGCTATGTATGGCAATGCACCTGCTGGAACCCATTCACAGGTACATCAATAGATGACCGTGAACCGGTTCCAGCAGGCGTTGTAGCTATTATAAACAAAATGGACTGGGTAATGGGCTATGGAGTTGAAGTTTGGCTGGTCGAAAATTGAGTTTCACTATGTGGCGCCTTACGGCATACAAATTTTGCATGCATGTCAGCTCCAGTCCTTAATTACATATTTACATGTCCGTATCCTCTAAAAAATGAATATAATATGTCATATACAAAAGTCAGGGACCCCTACGTCACTTTTTCTTTTGTATATGACATCTACATATATAAGTTTGTAATAGGTATTAGGTACTAAACATTTATATCGCAAAAAAAGAAAGCCATAGTGATGAATTGATGTGTTACGAAATTCTCTTATAAGTACAAAGTAGGGCGATTTCTAAATATTTTTTACAACATATTTTCTTGAATAATTCGTATACAGCACTTTTACCTCAGAAGCTTAAAGAGCTACTTTCTAAATCTATTTACTTAAAATATTAGTAGAAAGAGCTCAAAAAGATGACTTAGATAATTTGGAAGGGTTTACCTTAGCCTAATTTATTTATTTAATCTATTTATTTAATCTTTATTGCACAAAAAGAAAACTTATCGTACAAAAGGCGAACTTAATGCCATGAGGCATTCTCTACCAGTCAACCTTAGGGCCAAGCAGAAAGATTGTAGGCGGTGCTTCTAACTATACAGAAAACAAATTATATGACAGAAGCATAAAACTTTAAAAAGATGCGAAACTACATCCTTAATTCTTACACATAAACTACATAATTCTAATATACATAAAATACATAAATCAATACATACATACATAGATACATATATATACATACATACATACGACCATACATATATAAATACATATCCGAAGAATCTTGTTAGAGAAGATACTTAGAATTTCTTTGATCCACCAGCAAAGAAATTACGCACAGATTTTTTAAAAGCGTACTTGCTCGGTGCTTTTCTAATTTTAGGGGGAAGACTGTTCCAGAGATGAGCTGCTCGAATGGTAAATGAATTGGACATGAAACCAGACCGATGAAGAGGGATGGAGAGAGACAGATTGCCCGAAGAGCGAAGTTGACGATCGCGAGAGACACCATAAAACTGAAGGGAGGTTTTAAGATACTCAGGGGCTTGCGAATCATTGAGTATTGAGTAGAGAGTACATAGCAAGCGGATATTTCGCCGCATGGGAAACCAACCAAGTTGCGCGCGAAACTCCGACACGTTACGACCACGTGTCGGAGTTTACGGAGGCAGAATATAAATCTGATGCAATTATTAAGGAGTCGATCCAGTTTGTCAAGGTGCTCTTCATTCAAATCGGGATAGCACATATCACCATAGTCTATAATTGGCAATATCAACGCGTTAACTAACAAGACCTTAGTTTTAATGGGCAAGAAGTGCCTGAGCTAGGTTTAGTGAGTGAAGTGACCATGTGACCTTCCGACTGATCTCAGCAATTTGTGGTCTCCAGCTCAAGGTGCAGTCCAAGTGCACGCCTAAGTCTTTGACACTCTGACTAAAAGGAATGGGAATTCCGTTAAAATGCACAGGCCCAATAGTGTTAAAGTCAAGCTTGACAAGTTGTTTGGAGCTTCCAATGACAATGGCCTGACACTTTGTAGGGTTAACAAATAAGCCGAACTTTTCGGACCACTGTTGTATGTGCGTGAGATCCCTGTTCAACTTGTCAATAGTGGTTAATATGTCTGTCACTTTGCACTGGTCGTAAAGTTGTAGATCATCCGCATACAGACGGTGAGCGCAGCGAAAGTCAGGAGTTATAAAGTTAATAAAGATGGAAAAGAGAAGAGGATAAAGGATACTTCCTTGAGGTACGCCAGTGACTAGGTCGCACCAGTCCGATAGGGACCGGTCGACACGCACCGCTTGCGACGGCCCTCAAGGTAAGCATGGAACCAGTTGAGCGCTGACTGCGATACATTTAAATGCTTAAGCAAGGCAAGGAGAATGTCGTGGTCTACTGTATTAAACGCGTTAGAAAAGTCAATTAATACCAGTACTGTGACCATCTGACTCTCCATGCCACGCCTAATATCGTCCGTCACTTTAATTAATGCAGTACAGGTGCTATGACCAGGTCGAAAACCGGACTGAACGGGGCTCAGCAATTTATTTACCTGAATATAGTGAGAGAACTGTTTGTGTGCCACCGCTTCAGCAATCTTTGACAGGAAAGGTAAAATTGATATGGGCCGGAAATTACTGGGTGACAAGGGATTACTGATTTTTGGGAGAGGAATAACATAAGCTTTTCTCCAAAGAGCAGGAAATCCGCCATTAATCAGAGAGAAGTTGACGATATGAGTGATTACAGGAAGCACACACTCCAAGACCGAGACTATCATGTAACGACTCACATCGTCGCAACCGACGGCTTTCGATTTAATGGCTTGAATAATCTTTTTTACGTCTGTCTGAGATGTCGGGTGGTAAGAAAAAGATTCTGTCAAGGAAGAGGGTAGAGACGAAATAATACAGAGGGTAATGACTTTTACTTGATCAGTGACGGAAAGAGCAGAGGAAAAATATCTGTTGAGATCATTTAGTGAAAAGGACGAGCTATCATATCCATTCACTTGTTTACCCAGACCCAACGACTTCAGGAATTTCCAGACGTCGGCCATGGGAGAGGATGCAACATTTTGATGAATGAATCGACGTTTAGCTGCGCGCACCATCTGATTGCATCGATTTCGTGCTATCTTGGAATGCTTCCAGTTCTCGTCGGTGCGGTCTCGCTTATAAAGTCGGAAAGCTCGGTCCCTTCTTCTCATCTAATGGCCGGCGTAGAGAAATTATGATGAAACTTAATACACTCAACCGTTACTTTTCCGAAGATTCTTCCATGATTTCTCCCCATCATTAGGAAACGAGGAACTTATTTTTGTTATAAGCATGTATTCGACAATTAATACGAATATACAACCGCGCGACTATCTCGCAAATGCTACCGGTGTCCGGTCATCTTGTCATTATATGTACAGCCAGCAGCAGAAGTACCTAAGCGGGTGAGGTGTTCACAATGAGCTTGACACGACTTTATTGTGAAGAGAATAAGAGCGTGTGAAGGTCATTTTGAACACCTCACCCGCTTAGC
This sequence comes from Pammene aurita, assembly GCA_947086415.1. Taxonomy (NCBI): domain Eukaryota; kingdom Metazoa; phylum Arthropoda; class Insecta; order Lepidoptera; family Tortricidae; genus Pammene; species Pammene aurita. The sequence continues at coordinate 12,180,156 of OX352306.1, read as the reverse complement.
TACTCTGCTGCTGATTGTAAGTACCTCCATTAACAGATCAGAAGACATTCGTGTTAATACAATCGCAAAAAAATCACGGGCAAATTGAAGACTGGTTAATTAAGTAGTATAAAATAAATTTAAGATTGTAGACCTGCATTGCGTTTCAAAACGTAATTGGGAGATTTTCTCGTTGAGCATTTGACACTGACAATCATAATATGCTTTAGTATTTTCCTTATCTAATGAGGGTTTCAAGATCGAGTTTGTCACTAGATGGCAGCACCGTGGTGAGAGGTATTTATGACAGCAGCTGTCAAAATCCACCAACCAAAAAAAAAGATTAAACATGATTGGTGGATTATGGCAGCTAGACCTCTCGTTACGGTGCTGCCAGCCAGTGAAAAACTCGATCGCGGAAACTCTCATTGAAGTGTCTTTCTATATACCTAAGTAGGTATGTAGGCCTAATTATCCATATACTAATATTATAAATGGGAAAGTGTATGTGTGTGTTTGTTTGTTTTTCCGTCTTTCACGGCAAAACGGCGGGTGGAAGTTTGTATGGTTTGTTACCCCGAATTTAACGCGAGCGAAGCCGCGGGCAAAAGCTAGTTATTTATGAATTTATGAAAGTAGCCAATTTCACACATAATACTGCAAGAAAATATATTATGTTTATAAATATCATATAGCTAGTCGTATCATCTGAATAGCTATGAATATGAGATGTAAATGGGGTATCGGTAGGGATTGGCAGGTTTCCCGGATATTGCCTGCTCATCTAGGGGCACTGATACAATTTCAATGGAATTACATTCGCCTGCCAATTTATTGATTACATTTCATATTCTACGACCAAATTGAACGATTCTATAAAACGAACCTATAGTACCTACAGCTATAGTGGGTGAGGTATTCAAAATTAACCAAATAAGTAATTAAGTATAGATATTGTAAATATTCGGCAACGCGCATGTGACACCTCTGGAGTTGCAGGCGTCCATAGGCTACGGTAGCTGTTTACCACCAGGCGGGCCGTATGCTTGTTTACTACCATCGTGGTATAAAAAACCTAGCACTTTGTTGTTAAGACCGTGTCCAGCTATTTAAGAACAACTCGCCCGCTTAGCTACTGCTGCTGCTTACTGTACAGTCACGATTGTCACGAACCCGGATTGTTGAGACACTTGCCATTGTTCGTAATTTAGCCGTTTAATGGGTGACCGATGTTAAGGACTAGCTGTCAACTGTCAGTTACACGGCTAAATTACGAACGATGACAAGTGGCTCAACAATCCGGGTTCGTGATTGTATATCAAGTTACTCGTATCAACAAACAAAATAACTTATTTTACGCATCGTTTTCAGAACCTGTTTTGTTTGACGCAATAGTTTTAAAAAACCCTGTTTGATAAATAATGAAAAAAATTACAAAGCGGTACCTACATATAGGTTATTTAGCGGTACACAAAGCGGTACCTACATTAGACATAGAAAATAATATGTCTTTTTGCACACCGATTTAAAAAAAACACGGCCTCTAGTCGGCGGCACTGAAATAGTTAGTTGGTGGCAATCTGGAATCCCGAATTCAAATTCGGGATTTCCGGAACGGGCCATACAAAAAAAAAACCGGTATTGCAAGTCGTAGATACAGACCAAGAAAGATCAATGATCATGCGCCATATTGCGGAATATCTTTGGAACTAATTTCTTACACTGGCAATAATTTTAATGACAGGATGATATGCATGTGTGAGTGCATGTGATAGGCTTTCATTCTTGTCAGTGTCATTGTGGCGGTTTACTTGAATCATAATAAAGTGTTGAATATTAAATAATAAACGACAAAAAAAATCCAAAATTATCCATAGTCAAGAACGAAACATTGTAAATTGTGTATAAATATAATAAACTACTGAAAACAATACGCTCGGGAAATAAGACTATTTCACTGTGCAACATTTTCAAATTCACATCAGAGCTGACAGGTAAACAAATCAAGATGTCACCATACCATGGAGAATAATACGCTCTATGACTATACAGAACTGTTGCCATATAAATGAGAGTAATAGCGCCCTCTTGACAATGATCATATATTTCTGGTCAGGCTTTACTTACTTACTAGGCCACAAAAAAAACACTATAAAAACCAAAGACAATATAGGTAAAATAGGTAAAGTCGATTTGAAAAAGAAGTGAAGTGGAATGTATTAGCTCCCATATAAACTACGAAAATTTTCTTTCCGAACAGACTCTATAGCAACAATCTATTACGCCATCAACATGTGTGCATCGAAAAATAAACAATAACCAGTGCCAAAACGTGTCTTGTGTATCTGTAGTAAGAAGGTAGTAAGCGCCGGTATCTAAATACCATAACCGATTGTAAACCTTATTACGACGAAATAACACTCATGTTGAGCCAAGGCTGCTTTTAGAGATTTTTTAACGATCTTTTGGATAGGATTCTTTATACAACTGTCTTTTCGTTTCTGATAACATAATGTAGATACGGCGTCACCACACGTGTAGTGCTATCGTTATTTTATTATGGCGATATGAAGTATAGTATGATAAGAATACACGATAGTGAGCTCTATACTCAAGTACGTAATCTCACTTGCATTGTCACGTGAAATTCCATATAAATGTGTACACATTATGTATTTTGGATAAATCGAAATTTCACTTGTCGTTTTTCGGAATCGCTTTAAAAAAAGATGGTTGCCACTACAAAATAAATAACTAGTAACACAGCGGTTTCCAAACTTTTGTCTATCGCAACCCCCTTGTGTCTCTGCGCCCCCTTTGGCACTCGTGACATGTTCTTTTTACAGACTTAACAGTGTTTATATTAAGTTTATTCACATCCTAAACACCTGCAATTTTTATAATCTGCATTATAAAAAAGCTTAAATTCGGGGTCAATAGAAAAGTAAAATAATGTGAACAAAACAAACGCGCTGACCTTCTTTGCTCCGCAATTACGCACTTTTAAAGAACAAACATGCTTTCATTGTCAGCGTATACACATAAACTTGTTGTTTATATTCATTTTTAGAAAAAAATATTTCAGGGAAAACTAATTTCTTTAAATAATCTTTTGTCATATGTGATGCTTTGAAATGTTTTTTTGCCCTAGAAAGGCAGCCATATTTGTTTAGGTAAGTACCTTATTTTATTTTTCTATTGACGCCGATTATAGTCTCAGAGCGCGCTCTTACCGTCAATTAGAATCGGCAACGCGCATGACACCCCTGGAGTTGCAGGCGCCCATAGGCTACGGTAGGCGCTTACCATCGTACGGGCCGTCGTGGTATACCAAATAAATACATTCAAAAATATTCTGTGTGTAGGTAATTCAATTTAAATGTACCTAAATCGGTTCCAAGCCTTATAGGCATACGATGGGTCCTTTAACATGCCGAAAAGGTGCGTCCTGAAAGTTAATGATGCAGCTTGCACTTCGGTGATTTGGCAATAAAATGTCGCCGCCATAAAAGGATCCGGTTATAAATGAGAGGATCATTTATTTTCGGCAAGCCAAAAGTAAGAAGACATACTTGTTCTTGGGTACATTGTATCGTATTTGCATTTTACTTTTTGGCCTTTCTGCGATGGATATTAATGAGTGTTCAAAGTTTACCTCAAGTTGTCAAGCGGTAATATTACCAAATATTTCATTTATTTGTTTTTTCTTTTCGTTCCCAAAAAAATAACTAAACGGTGAAATGAAGGCGGTACGAAACATTTCAACTATTCTTATTATGAATACTCTGGCACAAGTCATGCCCGCTCCTCGAGCCATTACGACTCCATAAAACGTTCTGTTATACTGCAAACGCGCAGACTAAAGCAAAAATAAAAAAGCTGGCATGCTGTTGTTACGCGGCCCAAGGTCTCCGTGACCGTGGCCGTGTCCCACCGCGCATGTGCAAACTGCACACCGCTGCATGCACACACATACACAAGACTCACAATACACGTGTAACTTCTCCAACTCAAAAGGTTTTAAGGACATGAGCTTTAGATGTTGTTATGCTCTTTTGGTATTGGAATAGCGTTAGTTGACTTGTGTTGGTGAACACATGACGCGTGATTAATGATGGACTACAGATTCAGTGCATGGCAATTTAGACGTTGTTGCGCTCGGCGTTTATGATGATCTTCTTATGGTTTAGTGTGAAATGTGTGTGAGGAACGTCTCCAGGGGTTTTTGCAATAAGGTCGGTATTCCTTTGGATTGCTAGAGATGATTTTGTAGTTATGTAGCGACTGCGTTTTGTCTGAATGTGGAAACTCCCGTATAATGTACTTACTTACGTGACATCCGCGATGCACATTGGGAACAACTTGAGTTTATGTATAGCGCGTGATCTTTGTATAAAATATAGTATTGCTTTGTATAAAGTATAGCAATATGTATAAAACAAAACCTTTCGAAGAAGAATATTTGAAAACAAGAGAAAAACGCGTAAGTCATTAATTATTGAGTGCGTTGGCTTACATGGCAAAGCAGGTACCGTAAAATGGGGTGAGTAGGGATTGCGTGGAGAGTTGGGTTATGAATGGGTAGATAAAGGATGCCAGGGAGGTGAGATGGTTTTTAAACGTGACTGCTACCCAAATAAAGTATTCGTATTACCAATGTATTAATATATTCATAAGAAAAAAAATCGATCCAACAATGTTCCAAAATCACCTTTGTATGAAATCCCATCTCACTCCAACTACGGGGTGAGGAGAGGTTTTGTGTTTATCGGTAAATTTATGAAATGGAATTACCCAAAATCAGTTTACATATGTAAAAATAAAATGTTATCAAGGTTTGAATGTCAGTTTTCTCCCTACTCACCCCATTTTACGGTAGGTACTTGCTTTAACCTACAGCAGAAATAGATAAATAGCAAAGTGTTCGATATGAGCTGGTAACGACTTTATATTATGAATTTATATTAATGTTAAAATCATTTTGTACACCGTGTCTACTTGACCATTTGTGCGCTTGATGTAAGTACTTACAAAGATGTTGAGATTTAACACTTAAGTTTACTTAGAAGCTTATTTGGAACTTAATTAACTGAGTATTTAAAAAAAATAAAAGACCTTAACGCAGAGTAACATCAATAAAAACTTACTTAAAAATAAAAATAAACCGTATTCTAACAGGATTCATCCTTTTAAGAACTGCGGTGCCACAAACAGACTGACACATATATCGGTCAAACTTATAACACCCCTTTTTACTTCGGGGCTAAAATGCAACAGGTATCTACCTAGTTAATAAAAGTACCTATATTATTGAAACAATTTGTTTTTTGATTCTCAGTACCTAGTATCACTTGTAGACCTTATTGTAATGCTAAAAATATTCATTATTATTAAGAAAGAATACGGGTAATTCCACGAGACTGTAACGTCAGTTACCAATTCCTTCGTGTGTTCTTTGATTAATTCAGCAAATATAATTATTTTCACACCACCTAGTCGTATACGGGCTTTTTCTTCCCTGCTAGGAGGGAACAAAGTGGCACTTTTCTGTTCTAGGACATTCGTATTTTTTTCAGCCAGTCCGTCATCACAATCAAATTTCTTATTAAATTAATAGATTCATTATAATCAAGAAGCACACTAAGCACATATAAAGTTAAAATAAATATGATTCAACAATAAAAAAAAATATTTTCCTCTAAGGTGATGTGAAAAGCAGTATGTGTCACATAGGAGCAAAACTATTTTCAACTTGGGCGTTAACACTTGAATCCCTCACTACGCTCAGGAGTCTACTTTAGAATCCCTCGCTACGCTCTGGATTCTATTATAGACTCCATCGCTTCGTTTGGGAATCAATATACGCCCTCGCCGTAAATATTTCATTTTGCTCCCTTGTTACACAATCTACTATTACATATCCTCCCTATGCCTACAGGTAGATATGGACAATTAAATTTGCTACAGTCTCGTGGAATTACCCATACCTGGGTTTTTAACATTAAAAATACTCCAAAAAAGGGAAAAAACCCCATACCAGAGGGGTCACTACAGGAAAACTTTGAGAACCTTATTATTATTATATTTACTATTTTAACTCCAAATGAAAGAGTGGGAAAATCACGTGCAAATGAAAATACATAATGGCACATTTACTTATGTATACAGAGCGATTCAGGAGTTGTAAGCAGTATCAACAGTATTAACATAATTAATTATATTATACGCTATGTACATTATATTGTATTTTTGAATGATGTCCGAATGGTTTTTAGCGAATTAGCAGTTGCGAACCCAAAGAAATATAATACAATAATATAACAAAAAAATTGTACCGTTCGTTCTAAGTTGTAACTTATAAAAAACAAATTATATTCTTCGAATAGGCATCTAGGTCTAGTTAAAAACTAGAATGCCGGGAATTTGACACTTTAAATACGAGGAGCAAGGGAATTTATCAGCTAATTAATGTAACCTAATTGTTCATATTTTACACTTTGTTCATATTTTGCTTGCCACAAAATAGTAAAAATACAAACACAACAACAACAACAATACAATACAATACATATCTATCTTTGTATAGGTTACAAAGATAGATGGTTTTATTACATACATATATTATGCAAAGCACGAGTCGCGCATTTGTGCAGTCTGGACGCATCTTATTAATCCGTTGAGGCTGTAAAGATGTAGCAAAGAAATGCATAAACATACTACTAAAAATACATGAAAAATATTACCCTCCCTTCTTTCAGTCGGCTAATGAAACTAGATCACTTTGCACACACACATATCTAGAGAGTACTATCAACTATCAAGGGCCATAATAATACCTAGACTGACACTGTCTATACAAAATCGCGTCTGTAATTCAGGCAAACGTATTAGCATCATCTATCGCGTCATTCGCGTCACTAACAGTCTCAGTTTTCCAATTTCATGATATGACGAATGACTACACCGTAGTCCGTCAAGGACTGCAACGGCATTTGTGTGACGACGTGGTTTACCGTGGTAAACCACGTTTACCACGGTAAACCTAGCAACCGTTGTGAGTGGGATTGACGCGCTCCGGGAGCGCACGGATCAATCAGTGTGTTGATTTGGCCATCTATGTACAGGTTTTTGTCAAGTCAGTGGTTTGGTCATCTAGCTAAGAGGGGTGCCCGATATATAAGATACCGGGCCTAAAATTGTGGGAGGGCTTGTATGGGGGACCGCGGAGGCCGTCCCCGCCGGCGGGCACGATGGTGTGCAAATAGAGTATCGTCATTGTCCTTAGAGCCATAATCAGTCATGTCCGTCGAATAGTTAGAGTCAGTTTCACTGTCAGTGTCAGTTTGTCTGTCAACGTCTCTCATCGCGAATCCATCTACGAATGGAAGACGTTATAGGATCGTCAGGGTCGTTCGGCAATTTGACGCTGTCAAAATACTGAACCTTCGTTAGATCGATGGCACTGTTTTGTATGGACATTATGAGCGGATGGAAGATACTCAGCACTTGTGAATAAAATGAGATGTTCTTCCGTGCATATATTTTACTTATTCTTTAGTTAGTTTAGTTAGGTACTCGGTGTATTGGTCTAGGCGTGTTAATATATTGTAATTATAAATAAATCAATTGACAGTCAACGTGGGCAACTGCCCACTGCCCACTGTGTAACTACACAAAGGCACATGCTTAACATTCTAGTTGCTAAAATGAAGAGATTGCCGCCGCAGCGTTACCATAAATCCGTAACGGATACGGGCCAGGAAGCCTGGGCGTGCGGGGTATCGCCGAAAAGATGCAGGAAAGTAGGCCGAGAAGGTATGGCCACGCAAAAAGGAAACTACTGCGGCGCTACGATTTTCCCCCGTAAAAGAGGTAGAGGCAAATCCAAAACAAGATGGAGGGACGTGATGCTTAAGGGCATGAGTGAGTGTCAGGTGTCCGAAGACGTAGAGGAGGATACATGGAGAAGTATAGTGCGGAAAGCTGACCCCGCCATCGCGTGGGATACATAGCAAGTAAACTCGAGTTTTTTTCCATTCTAAAAATAACCTATTGCATTTCCTAATAGCTAGGAAGAGATAAATTGTCAGTCAAGGTATTGCATGGTCCCTGGCGCGCACTGTCCCTTGATTACAGCCGAGACCACGAGTCCAATCAGTATCAGATGTCTCAGGGCCGCTTGTTTTAATTGTTAGCAATTGAGTGACTCTGTGTACATCTAAGTATACTATCAGTGGCAATGTGGCCATAGAATTCGATTCCCACAGGTTTTCCAAAACTTTGCAGATGAGACTTTCTATTTCTATACGTAAATCAAGTCCAAAAATATAATCACATTCGCTTACTTTGCGCTTGTATTTCTCTGAATAAAGGTAAATGCAATTGCTGTTTTACATAAGAGGTTCAAATACGAGCATATTTTTTTGAACAAAAACGAATCGACTTCACTTAGCCTTCACCTTTCCAAAAGAAAATGCCCGAGCTACTGTGAAAATGCTCAAATCACTATAGGTGTGTCTATAATATTTGAAGAGTTCCCTCGATTTCTCCAGGATCTCATCATCAGATTCTGACCTGGTGACAATGGGACCAACTGTAAAGTATACTCTTTCAAACAAAAAAAAATCTTTTAACTGGTAAAGGGCGGGCCACATCAGCTGCGTGTACGTAGACGTGCACGTTCCACCGCACACGCGCACGTCACGCAAGCGGTGTGACATGTCTTATGAGTATTCTTATTTTACAACGCAGTGGAATGCGCACGTCTACGTGCACGTCTACACACACGCAGCCGGTGTAGCTCGGCCTTAAGTTGCTTCAGAATCGTGTTACCTCCTAGCGAAATATTAATGATTATAAAGTGCCTAACACAGTTTCAGTCCTACGACACAAAACCGGCATTAATATAACATTGCCCGGAGCAAATTCCGTTGATTTTGGAAGTGGGTCAGTCTCGTGGAACTAGTTTATATCCCGAGTTTGACCTGAATCTGACTGGCCTCACCTGATGACCTATAAAACTAATTCGCGATAGGCTTAGCGCAACCGCCAAAACTTTTAAGTGGACTTAACGATACACAGCCAACTCTCATTTATCAATAGGATCGTGCATATAATTTAGAAATTACCTCCATGTTTCGAGAAAGACATTTGTCTCCATAGTACCTAAGCAAGGGCTTTGTCTATGAAGTCTTGCTTCGAGACCACGTCCCTTTTTAGGTTTCCGTACCTCGAAAGAAAAAAACGGAACCCTTATAGGATCACTTTGTTGTCCTTCTGTCTGTCTGTCTGTCTGTCTGTCTGTCAAGACCATTTTTCTCAGGAACGCGTGGAGGTAGCTGAAATTTATATCAAATACTCAGGTTTATTGTCCCTAGGAGTTGTGAAAAAATCTAACTTAAAAGCCAACGCAATCAAAAGATACAGTCGTTTTTGCTGCAAATTTTAGAGTTTTTCGGCACTCGCAAAACCTACGGGGTACTTCCCGTGAACTCAGAAACTTGAAATTTGGCACGAAGCAACGTCATATAGCATAGACAATGGAAAAATTACAAAAAGTAGACATTATTAGTAAAATCATAAAAAAAAATATTTTTTAAATTTTAAACTTACTACCTTTTTCCTCGTAAACGCGTGGAGGTATTAAATTGAAATTCATATCAAACCTACAGGTTTGTACCGAACCCTCGGTGCGCGAGTCCGACTCGCACTTGGCCGGTTTTTTTAGCTATAGATAATAATGGACATAAATTAAAATTAAGCTGTTTTGCCTGAAACGAGCACTAATTTTCTATGCATTTTTGGAACCCCTATGTCACTGAAAATGGGATATTTACAGCGTAGGAAAAATGGACAGAAAATGGAATATTCACAGCGCAAGAAAAATGGTTTGTTTGCATCTGTTGTGAACCCCATCAGGTCAAACGTCTTTGTGGTTCCAATACGATTTTAATCTCAACCATTTTGATACCAAATAGACTTAATGGGCACGGGCTTAACATACTGTTAAAATTAACTCTGGGAAACATCTCGTATAACAATTAGTTGCTAAGTCTGCAGCAGGAGAGCTAGAAGAGTCTTTGAAATAATTTCAATGCGACTGTACTTATTTTTACGAAAGAGTGTATTAGCTACTTCGGCCGCCAACAGTACCAAACACAAACGGCGCAAAACGCTAAATATTTCGCAAAGATGGAAAGACATGTCATACTGTAAGTTAAGCTGTTTCTTTGCCGCCTTATTAACACGCTTTTATTAGGTCGACCTGTATGTAACTAACTATGTAATGGAATCTAAGGTAACTAATTTAACCATCTTCCAAGTGTCGTGGTGTAATGAAAATTGGCAGCTGTATGTAGTTCTGATGACAATACAATAATATGGTACTGTCGAACTGATCTGATGATAAAGCCGGAAGATATGAACTGGAATTTCATGATGGAAAATCCTGTTTTGGATTTTTTAGAAAAGTTTTGTAATGAACGGGACTTAACCGCGTATATATTTGTAAAAAATACCTTCGAAACGAAGAGAACAATAGCAGAAAGAGTCAAGAAACATATAGCAGCTGTCAAAAATCGTCAGGTGAACAAGTCTGCCGTTGCTGAGCATTTACTGGAGTCAGGACCGGACCATTGGATTGAGCTTCATAATCCTAAAATCCTTTCTACGGATCGTCGGTTTTACAGTAGAAAAGTTCGTGAAGCCATTGAAATAAAAAAATACTGCAATTTCAATCGGGACGATGGTTATAGGATCTCATCTACATGGAATCCTGTCGTTAGTAAATGTAAGCGCCAACGAATACCGCCGGTTCGAAAGCCGGACATTGTGAGTTTTGTATGTCGACCGAGTAACATCCCTAGTGTGCAAAACGTTCAAGTTGATAATCAAGACCAAGTGCGGGTAGTTCGAAAAACTCGCGCGGCTAGAAGATGTTGATGTCAACTGGAGCCAGTCTTTCTTCGGGACCACGGGGACAATGTCGTCCTCGATACGTCGAAGGTAATTTTTAGAAATATATACGCGGTTAAGTCCCGTTAGTACAAATAGATATGTGTAAAAACCGTGAAAGTTTTAATCAGTAATGAAGTTTGACCACGATTAGGTTTCAAGGTCTGATGATGAAGCCGGAAGATAGGCATAGGCAACTTAGGGTCCCGTACTTTTGCGGCTGGACAGGCGTATGTGGCCAGGCGTGTGTTCCAGCGCCCCACGCTTTTACAATCAAATATTATAATTAAAAGCACATAGTTTACACTTCAGCCCAGAAATAGAGACAACTTGAACGATCCATAATATATTTTACGTCACGCATTATGGTCAGGTGGAGACGTAAAATTGTGTACTGACCACGGGCAATAAAAAAGAAAGCCCTCTATCGCATATTTACAACACTCGCCTGCGGCTCGGGTCACAAATACCTGCGATTTCGGGCTTTCTTTCTTTTACAGTCCTTGGTAAGTAATGTACTATTTTGTTTTTACATGCATTTATAAAAACGTGTTTTTCTAGTGTTTTCTAAACTATTAATTTATTTATCTACACTCACATTGTAAGTCTTCTAAAACGTGTTCAAAAACGGTAGGCAATGGCTATCATTACCACAACCGATGTTACTATGATAAGCTTTTTATCTGTGGCAGTAACGTAATTTTAACTTTACATGCTCATATATTGATACGTTATGAGTTTCAAATTCCGAACATCGAATTTGATAACATAATGTAAATCCTGTGCTCCTTCCTGACCAACGCCCGCGCGACCGCCGGCACAATCGAGTTGGCCATGGCGGTGCAATGGCGGTCATTCTATGGTTTCCGAACACTTTATTTTGGATATATAATATAAGTGTAGATAAAGCAGTGTATGTAACTGTACGTAATTAGGCCTTATTACGTAACAGTACATAAACTACTATTTTCTATACACTTGTTCTGGAAATTTTCGATACAGTGGCCAAGGCTCGAGTATACATAGGTTTATGATTCAGTATATTACTTAACCGCCATTAGAATGGGATTGAGATAGCTGTCAATCCATATTAATTCTGACTTATCCTTATTCATTGAAAGAGGAAGATATAGGAGTTGGAAACTCCTCAACCGAACCATTTGGTGACGTCATAGGACAGGATAAACGCCAGTCGCTTTGCATTCATTTTAGAGAGCCGGGGTTGAGTCACCGGCTCCGTTTTCTTCCTGTTTTGGTGATTCATAATAATTTGTCTAACGTTTTTAGGGTTCCATAGCCAAAATAGCTAAAACGGAACCCTCATAGTTTTGTGATGTCTATCTGTTACGGCTATATTATTCATAAACTATAAAACATAATTATTTACATTGACGAAATTTTATCAAGAGTGTGTTTTGTATGCCGCTACTAAGTTTTGTAGTTAAATTGCTTAAAAAGGTAGGCACTACGAGTATCCATGCACTTAGCCGGATTTTTATTTACAAATGTAGATTATCCTACATTTGCTGAACACAAGAAGTATAGTATACTCCGATGACTAAGTGTTATTGTGACTAAGAACGCTTTTGTGGTTATGTAGGTTACGTCGTCCCAGAGGACAGAAAGCATTGTTATAAAAAATCGGCCAAGAGCATGTCGGTCCATGCTCAGTATAAGGCTCCGTATATGGTCCGTCACAAAGGGTGGACTTAAACGGTTTTTTATTATAAACAAAACAAAGAAAAGACAATATTTTATGCGGCACTTGTGTCGTTTAACTACAAAAAAGTTTAACTTTATACTTTAACGACTCTACCGATCATCTTCTAAACGGTTTTGTTCATTTTCCTCATAGCGTTATTCCCGGCTTGGGGTCCGCTTGAAAACCTAATCCCATGAATTGGCGTAGACACTAAATTTACGAAAGCGACTGCCATCTGACCTTCCAACCCAGAGGGGAAACTAGGCCTAGTCCTAGGCCTAGTAGTAGATAGTATCGGGATTAGGGCCGGTTTCCTTACGATGTTTCCTTCACCGAAAAGCGACTGGTAAATATCAAATGATATTCCGTACATAAGTTCCGAAAAACCCAGTGGTACGTGCCGGGGTTTGAACCCGAGACCTCCGTTGAAAACGGACGGAAAATTTGCGCGTTTAGCCTCATAAAATTTTTGTCATTACACTTTATTCAGACGTGTAGAGTGATTGTGCTAGGATACCGTCCAGGTCCAATTTACCGTCCCAAGTGGACGGTAAACCAGACCTGGACGGGATTAAACTGCTACCAATGTATGGGGAAAACTTTATAAGGCCAACAAACTCTCTATTTATAATTTATTCTTTAGTACATTTTTAAAATTTTAAGCTTTTATTTTGGAAAAACTTTAATATATATGTATAAATAAGTATGGATGGAAAATTGACATATGTGGACGAAAACTAGCACAATCAATACTAAACGCAAGCAACAGGTAGTGTGAAATAAATCGCGCAACACCTATAAGTCCTATAACCTTTGCTCGCATGCCTTTCAAAAGGTCCCGACCCAGATCTAAATACAATCCATGGCTACACGTAGCAGGATCTAGATTCCCGGGCCCTGGTCGCCCTTTGACATTTAGCGTAGGCGGAAGTTGGCGCATGCGTCCTGGAACCTCCCTCCTGCCGCCCAGGCGTGGGTAGATGACGCAAAACCTAGCTGCCTCAGGTTATTTTTAGACTGATTTTAGCCCCGGGAACTTACAATTAAAGTTTAACGGTCAGCAGTTGGAAAGCTCATTGGACTGAGGCTTCGAAAGTTATAAGCATTGCATAATACTTTTTAGTTCATGTTTTGCTTCTTGTTATGTAAACTTAGGCTAGGCTAAAAAATTATCGAACGACCGGAACGTAAGCGAAGTGAAGTTCTTACAGACAACTTCGGATACAACGGAACTGTCAGCTAGCTACCTAGACATCTGTGCATTTCGATGGTTTTTTGATTTTTAATAGTTGTTCTGCGATAACTTTAGTAACGTTTTTCTGACCTATATGAATTTGTTGGGGTTGTAGTAGTAGAGCTCAATACAATTTGAGAGTTCGTTCATAAGCATGATCAAGGAGTTATGGAGCTAGAAGACTCGAAAAAATCATCATTAGGGTCGTGTTATATTGGTCAACTCGTTTGCAAGGAAATCACGAGCTCTCAGTTCGAGGCGCACTACTAGTTTACAAAAATAAAAGTAAAAATTTACATTCCCATGGATGAAATTGGCTTAGGACCGGAGTAAGTGGCATAGACGAAGACCTATGCTCAGAAGGGGGCGATAACGATAAAAAGCTAAAATCATGATGATTATGAATACTGAATCAAGCCTTGTAACCGTGTATGTCCAATCGGTGCGCGATTGCAGTTGTATCTTCCTAGAAAAACCAGTGTAAAACGGTCTTTATATCAGCGGTTACCACACATTGAATCCCCAACTCAACTCCAAAACACAACAAATAATCAATGAATATTGGAGTTGTATTGGGGATTGAATGTGTGGTAATGAAAGAGAAGAGGGGAGGCCTTTGCTCAGCAGTGGGACACTAATACAGGCTAATAAAAAATAAAAAGAATAATTGGAGTTGCATCGGAATAATTTTCAAGCAAATTCTATTTCAGACGTTTAGACGTTAGCTGTATTGCGAAGTTAATGCATGGGGTTAGATCGTGTTTTAAAGTTAAAATAGGTACAAACAGCAACACAGTTAACTGACCATCGATAGACCTTATGCCGTTGCAATAGAGATTACAAATGGTCAGTTAACAGTGCTGGCGATGGTATGGCACAAATGCATAGTCTTAGAGAGCACATATAACATTGGTTGGCTTGAACCTTCGACTCCCCCGATCCCGGTACGCAAACGGAACTACACACTTATTTTCCGCACTACAGACCTCAAGGATGTCCACTAACAGCGGGCTATTATGTCCACTATCCATTGAGAACGAACGTCTGCAGAAACATAGACTTTATTGTTAACAACATTAAGCTCAAATTAAAGATATATTTTATGCCAAATTTTTTATTGTATATGAGGTAAACAAACTTCAGGGTATCTTTGTTATATTACTAGGTTTACCTATGTTATAAAATTGTTATTTATTCTGTCAATTTCGTGTTTTCATTTCAGGTCTAATTTATCACAAAACAGCGGTTTTTAATGGCGTTTCTTGTTTCAGATGATACTACTGGAGTCTGGAGAAGTCAACCCATACCATACCATACCAAGGAGCAGTCTTAAAATCAAATGTGAGTAATATATTTATGCTACAATAATTTAAGATTACACTTAAGGTGTAAACATCTAATAGGTAGTAAGGAAAAAATCAGAAATTTTGCAGACCGTTTTTTCAAAAATATCCCGCAAGGTTGACGTTTCGGTTAAACTTTAGGACGGCGAAGTGCATATTTTATGGCCAGTCAAAAATAAAAGTTACTTACAAACATTTCAGCCCCGATTTCGCGACATAAACGTTGCATAAAAATTCCATATTTTTTAAAGTATAACAGTTATACAATTATGAAGTTTAGGACCTTCATAATTGTATAACTGTTATACTTTTATAATTGTATAACAGCCAAACACAACATCGTTATCTGTTATTTAAAATGTTTGGTACCACGACTTTTTAGTTACTTATCTCAAATAGTATGTGAAATTCCAGAAGAAAATTACACTTTTAATTAAAAATATATATAAAGGCGACAAAGCTGAGCACGTATACCGCGAACATAGGAAAAAGAAGTTTCGACTATGGGCCGGTTGCACCAAATAGTCTGTTACCTAAATATATAAAATCTTGAATGAAAAGTTTGACAGTTTTCTATGGGATGACAGCTCCGTCGCCATATTTAACGTTGATGAGTTCGTTAGTTGTGCTTGGTGCAACCCACTCTATATATCTGGCTGTCATTCAAAATGGCAAGCGATGGATATTGTAGTGTGACTATTGAAGCTACTTTAAAATGATAGATTTCACATGGCCATAAAAGCAGCATTATTTACATATAATTCACTTGATCACTTTGTTGAACTCTAACATGTTTCCAGAACTCAGCAGGTAAAAAATCAGTTATCATTCATTACATTATATTAAATTAGTCACCGTTATAAAGCCACCCCGCTTGACGACACGATTTGAATCGAATTTCGATGTTCACGGTAGCGTCCAGAAGTGCAAACCAATGTCATCAATGTTGTTTGTTATTGAAGAAAAACTTGAATGTTAATGTCCAACAACGTGCAGGTGTTTAGGTTGTTTTCCATCATTTTTGAAAAAAAACATTACTATATTTGACTCGGTGCGAAGGACCATTGTTGGGTTTCGCCTCCTCGACAATAATGTATTATTATAAATATTATGAGACAATCTTACGAAAACCGACCTAGTCCCGCAGTAAGGTTAATAAGAGTTGTGTAATGGGTACTAGACGACGATATACATATTATATATATACAACGTGTTACACCCAAGACTAAAAACCTGAAAACTGTTTGTTCAGAATCGAGAGTGGAATCGATTGCGATTGGAATCTTTAATTTTCCAATTTTTTACGTGTCGAGTCTAAAAGTTTCGAGTCTAAGAGTTTTCCATTCTATCGAGAGATTAGGAGATAGAGGTTGAATATTTAATAATGGCTGGCAGCTTTGACAAATTTGTTTTTTCACTGTAAATAGTGTCATGTAGGTTGTCATTGATAAAATATGTCATCTTATGTCATGTCATACAAATGGACAAAGTAGGTTAACATGACATGACACATGTAGAGATGTAACAACAACGCAACAAATGTAGAGTTAACAATTGAATAGAATTGCAAGGAAAACTAAACATACGAATATCTTTCGAAATAATTAACTGATTGAAAAATAAATACTCTAGATTAATTAGCAATAATAAAAATCATGTGGGGTGTCTGGGGTTTTTAGTGGCTCAAGTAACACGTTGTATAATAGATAGATATAAATAAATACTAGGTCAGAAGACCGTCAGCAATTTGATGAGCAACCAAAGGAAACAAGCATATCAAATTTATTGCGATAAAGATCAATACTTAAATACATAGAAAACTTCCATAGCTCAGGTACAAATAAAACCCCGGCTCGTACAACTGAGGTTTTCGGAAATTATTTATGAAATATTATTTGATATTTACCAGTCGCTTGTCGGGCAAGTAAAAAATCGTAAGTAAACCGGATGAAATTCTAATAAGTTTCCCCTCTAGGTTGAAAGGTCAGATGGCGTCCCTTTCGTTAAAATAGTGCCTACTCGAATTCATGGGATTAGATAGCCAAACGGACCCCAGGTTGAAATGAGCCGTGGCAAAAAGCCGGAAAAAAGGAGGGCGTAACGCCAGTATCGACACAAATTAAAAAAACAAAAGGCGTCGATACAAACTCCCCCTTACCACATCCCTGCTTCGCACTAACTGATTCCTGACCCCTGACATATACTTGGACCCAAATAATTAACCATTCGTATACCGTATTACAATGGGATAAGGTTGAATATAAGTCAGCAAAGTGTGTTGTTAGTACATGAACCATTTTGTTGGGGTCATGTTTCAGAGGGTTGTTCATTACAACCCCCATTGTACATGCGTGGTTGTTTGTACAAAACCCCGTTTTGTCAAAAAAAAGGTTTAGGGTCTAAATAATACACGTTACAACTGAAGAACAAATCAATTTATTTTTTCCCTGGGCACTTTGATGAGGCCTAGGTCACTTTTTCCTTTGTATATGACATCTATATAAGTTTATATTATAATACACGTTGTCACGAATGTCGATTCTCTCAAATTCGCGAATGCGACTAACGTTGGAATACGAATGCGAATACGGAGTAAATAACTTTAAAAAACTCAATCTTTGTCGTAATTTTTATGTTTCCGTAATTCTTTAGCTCAATAAATTATATGTGATTAGTCTATAGTATTGATCTAATTGAGTCAATACCCTCGTTTTGTTAAGAACTATTATATAATCTGTGGTTTTGTCGTCATGTGTAGATATGGGCAAGCATCTGACAGCGCGGTCAAAACACAACACGTATTGCAAAAATTCGCATTGGTAAAATATTCGCATCATTTGATGCGAATGCGAATGTCGATACGAATGCTCAAAAATTATGTGAATATCCGCATTATACGAATGCGAAATAGAATACTCGTGATATTCCTACAATAACAATACAATCGAGGAAAAGAAAACTAATCTCCTTGTGTAGGAGAAGTTTCTATACCTATGAAGTCATGCGTTTTCTTGGTCCTCGCGTATTATTCAAGCCTCGAATCGCCAAGAATTTTGCATTTATTATGATATTTATGATTGCCATTGCTCGTATATTATCTATAGATAATTTTATCTTATTGAGTCAATATTGTACTTATTTATACACATAGGTACTCATTACGTCTTAATAATAGTACACGTGTTGTTCTTTTGAATATTAAACCAAATATAGTCCTCCTCATCGATTTCGATGACGGCGACCCTATGCAAACCCTATGGAGGTTGACTATTGTGAGCCCTAATATGGCTAGCTAGGCCGAACTTGGTCTTAAATACCATTGCACATGTGGCAGTAGAGCTGGCCAGTTGCGTTGTAGGTGTACACGTAAGAGGGCTTAGGTCTCTCTTTACGTAGTTGCCTCTTTACGTCTAAGGTTGTGAGACGGTTATTTTCAAATGTTTTCAAAATGGCACGTGCCGATGAAGTACTTAACGTAATGATATATATTTATATATAAATATATACCATATAATAAATATTTATTTAAACTTGTAGAGTCAGTCTCTAACCTAACACAATAAAATGGAAGTATATCTGTAGGGTGTTCTCTTCAAATTAAGTTCTCCAGACCAGGAAATGACGTGGTTGTCAATGAAGAAACTCCAGGATAGAACAAATCTTAGTACATGCTTAAAATAGGCAAAAGTTTAGGTAAAACTATAAAAAAAATGTCGCCGCTTCGGTTGTACGGTGCAGTCTAAAGCATCTGCTAGACGGTCGCCAACAAGCCCCTCCGACCGAGCGACCTTGGCCTGGACGGACCGTGTAGACAGTTGTTTCCAGCAAAATTGTATGAAGTACCAACCAAGGTCAGGATGACCTTGGACCGTCGGCAGCTTTGTTGGCGACCGTCTAGCAAACGCTTAAATGTAGGTAGGTGTTAAATGAAGCGCGGGGGGCCGCGAGGTATCTGTGACGTCATGTGTCGTCAACCGGTCTTCGTGCGCGTACTTATGTTGCGCCAACAATATCTATAAAACTTTCGTGAGACTCAGACATTAACACTTTGAACACCAGGAACCCGCTAGGCGGGTTCTCTGCGTGTAGCGGATTTACACTACAAAGCGGGAAAACGCTGGAATCGGCTACGAGGCCTACGAGCGTAGCGCGTAGCGAACTGCGATACGTAAAGTGTTAAAATGTGACGTTTTCAAGTCAGAGGTACATAATTGTCGGTTATGCATAGAGGCTATTTCTTAATGATTATTTATGGCAGTAACGTCTTATTGACAACCGACAATGATGTACCATTGACTTGAAAACGTCAACATATGCACACAACTTCAACTTAGTAATCCAGTTTTTTGAATGAATGTGTGTATTAAAAATAGTGGTGATCCGTTAAAGGGCATAATTGGTATCATATATTAATTATAAAAAACAAAGAAAAACATTTTTTCACGCGAAATTAAAAATGGTTTTGTACGGAGGGTGGGCCGGCTGGGATGACGAGCCCCATACTTTTTTTTTCGCGTTCAAAAAATTTTGGTTCTACCTTTTCTTACGAATCAGCAGTAAGTATTTTTTGTTACACCTTGTATAAATTTGCATGCTACTTTGTAATTAATCATGTCATGCTAACCATGGTGTACCTAAGAACGATGGTACCATGTTTAATGCCAATAAATATCATTCATTCATTCAATGGGACATATATTACTTATAGGGAAAACCGACACTATAATATAAAGTAGTAGGTACCTAAATATTGTATGGGTACTAAGCAAAAGTTATGCCTAAACATTTTATTTTATTACGTTCACGTCTTTCCTGTAGATATGGCAAAAATAAAAATACACCCTTATTGGCGAGTTACATTTTTTCGGCAAAAATCACGCAATAATTAAGTACTTGAGAAGTTAACTTTCGTTGTTTTGTCTACATAACGCTTACAAGAATAATTAAGTATGTATTTCTACACCTTAAAGAATGTCTTTAGATAGTAGAGATATATAAATCCCGTTATGAGTATTTCAAAATGTAATTAGTATCTTTATTAAAGTGACTGTACGTAATTTGCTTTGTCATCGATAGTTTAAGCATTTCCAATTCCCATGGCACATAGAGAACCACTATCTGCGCCAGCGCATCAAATGACTATAATATAAGTAACTTTAACTTTACAATCGTTGAATGGATGATATGATATTCACGGATCTGGGCCTTGTTGTAACTTTAATAGTATTTTATGCAACAGTTGTATAAGAGGGGTCAAAAAAGGTGAGTGGCGTGGGTAACAATTTGAGCCGTAGGCGCAGCCGGAGGCGAAAATTGTTACGAAAAACGCCACGAACATTTTTGACCTACTTATACGACGTTGCATACAATACTTTTTCTACGACTTCACATAGTTTAAAAAAAAATGCGAAATTGAACACTTCATGGATATTGCAGTTATTTTGTCAACATAATCAAAAATAATTTAAGTTTCACCTTTTAAAACACTGTATTTCAAGTACTTCAATACTAATACACACCGTTGTTATTTAATCAATTGTCAAAGAGCGACAGAGATTTGTAAAAATATATTATTTTCTAAGTTTGCCACCACAAACGAATGGCAAACGTGAAAACTACAAAGTATGTCTGTGGTTCTTTTAATTTTTTCTTTAAAGTTTTTTTTTTCTAAAAACGCTACGTTTATTTAGGTTTCTTAGGTTGGCAGTAATTTATTTTCTTCTAAAGTCGTGACTGCACGCGATTCTATTTTGGCGCTTTTATTGAAAAGTTGTTTTTTTGGGGAATAGACTAGATAGACTTTTCTTCGAATATATTATCTATGTCCTTATATAGATGATGACGAATGTATAAATGATAGATAAACGGGAGTAGAAAAAAATATTCATTTGTTGGGTTCACAGGGCACCTCTGTTAGCAGTTGCATTATTATCTTTATGAAGAATAGACTAGATAGACTTTTTTGAAATTGCATAAGACATGCTTTTATATTCGTTTGCGGGACCATATAATTGACAGATAAAAGTACCGGAGTAGAAATAGTAGTTTATGCAACAGTTGTATAAGAGGGGTCAAAAAAGGTGAGTGGCGTGGGTAACAATTTGAGCCGTAGGCGAAAATTGTTAAGAAAAACGCCACGAACATTTTTTTGACCTACTTATACGACGTTGCATACAATACTTTTTCTACGACTACACTTACTTTTACATAAAATGCGAAATTGAAAACTTTATGGATATCGCAGTTATTTTGTCAATATAATCAACAATCATTTAAGTTTTACCTTTTAAAACACTATTTTTCAAGAATACTAACATTACTCACACAAATACACACGTCGTTATTTGATCAATGATTAAAGAGCTACAGAGATTAGTAAAAATACCTAAATTACTTTCAAAGTTTACAGTTTGCCCCAACAAACGTAAAATAAAAACTACAAAGTGTCTGTGGTTCTTTTCATTTTTTCTTTTTTAAAGTTTTTTTTTCTAAAAACGCTGCGTTTATTTAGTTTGCTTAGGTTGGCAGTAATTTATTTTGTCCTATATTAATGTGCTTGCACGCGATTACACGATACTATTTTGGCGCTTTTATAGAACAAGTGTTATTTTGGGTATATTATCTATACTTTTCTTCGAGTATATTATCTATGTTCTTATAAAGGTGTTGACGAATGTATAAATGACAGATAAAAGTGCAGGAGTAGAAAAAAATACTTAAAGACACGATCCAACTTTAATACAACTCCAATACTATATAGGTAACACGTAAAAACAACTCCAATATCGGTTGATTATGTGTTGTGTTGGAGACAGATTGTGTTTTTAATGTATTGTTTAAGTATGTATTTTAAACTTAGAATACGACTCCTTACGTATATGTTTGTAAAAAATACGTGTATGATAAAGGTAGAATACATGGGCCGTATTCTAACTTTAAAACACGTTTAGAAACAATCCAACTTCAACACAACTCCAATGCATTAACTACGCAATACAGCAAACGCCTAAACGTCTACATCAGAAATATCGGAATTTGCTTGAATTTTTTTCCGATGCAACTCCAATACAACTTTAATATTGGTTGATTATTTGTTGTGTAATGGAGTTATGTTGGGGATACTTTGTGTTTTAATGTATATTAAAATTAGAATACGGCACCATGAGCTGTCAAATTACTTCACTCAGTTATAAATTCTACCTTAGATAATTACTACGTTTAAATGTTAAACCCTGTATATCAATTTTGCATACCACTACACTGTACCACGCCATGTTGCGGAATTTCATTGGAACTAATTTCTTGCACAGGCAATAGTTTTAATGACAAATGATATGCATGTATAGGCTGTCACTTTTGACAGTGTCATTGTTGCAGTTTATTTGAATAATTAGTAAAGTATTGAATATTAAATAATAAACGACAAAAAATCCCAAACTTATTCATAGTCAAGAGCGAAACATTGTTAATAGTGTATGTAATAAACAGCTGTAAATAATACGCTCGGGAAATGAAACTATTTCGCAGTGAAACATTTTCAAATTAACATCAGAGCTGACATGTAAACAAATCAAGATGTCACCATACCATAGAGCTATGATTATACTGAACTGTTGCCATATAAATGAGAAAAATAGGGCCCTCTAATCTATAATCATATCTAATAATCATATATTTCTGGTCAGGCTTTACATAGACTGACCACTTCTTAAGGTTTTACCTATATTTAAAACAGAGCCATCTAGCGTAAATATACTAAACAATTTCTTGGCGCGGGAACGCTGTGCTATAACTATAATCACACGTTGTTGATTCCGCCAAGATGTAATTTAGTTCAAAGAGAGAAATACAGATGGCAGGCATTCATAAATATGTATAGCTCAAAACTAAAGAACAGTGTTATATGGTAGTGCAATCAGGTAGGCATTCGTATTAAAATTTTGATTAAAAGTTAATAGTATTCAGTAGTTACACAACTACCCTAATCTCTTAGGTACGACTTATGTTTATTTCCTTTTATTTTTTAAATTTTTAATATTTGCTAGTAAAGTGGCTCAGGGATGTTTTAAATTTGAAAAGCGTTAGCTTTAAATATGATACGTACATAGTTGGAAAAATACTTTGTAAATAATAAAATTTCATTTTCATTTGTAATAAATAAAAGAATTAAACTTAAATAGTATGCGGGATGGATGCTTCACATACATATAAAAGAAAATAATCCATTAGACACAATCCCAAAAAACATTCCTAGATAAACAGTTCCCAATGCACGACATAGTGTTATGAACTTAGTGGAGAATTAAAAGAAGAACAAAGAAGACAGAAGCAAGAAGAAGGGACTATCGAACGACCGGGTGCCACGCTGTGTTCTCTCGTTCTGTTATGTGAGTGAACACAGCTGGTGGTATCTCAGTTGTTCCTTAGTTCGTCCACGTACTCAAGGATACTACGAAATGACTTTGGTGCCTTCCGAGTGAAATATAGAAACTGGCGAAGAAAAGTCCACAACTCCAAGAAATCCATAAAAGAAGAGGATGGAAAAGTTTAGCCGTACTGAAGAAGATCTAAGAAAAGTGCACCGCCGAAATGTCCACGTGACTACCTACTTACTTCAAAATTCTTGTGAAGAAATTTTTTATTACCTACTAAGAATGGGGAAAATTATAAAGTATGAAATTATTTTTTTACCTATGCAATTTTCGAAGAAATAAGGGTCGAAAACAATCGCAAACAAAGGTTTGTCATCATTATTTTTATATGAAGTTAATAGTTAGAATAAACCAACCATTGCTGTTATTTCGAAAATACCATGTCATATATGGCAACCTACTGAGTGTTTTTTAATGTCATAGTCGAGCGCTCGAATCTCAAAAATTGCTCCGACTTGGACGTTTGAAGTACTTAAGTACCTAGTTACTATTATTATTATGAAGACCCTGTCCGGAAAGAGAAGTATGGTAGAATTTATCAGCTGCCATATAAACCACGACACTTCTCTTTCCGGACATATTCTATAAGAAATCGACTACCTAGTTTATATGCGATAATTCAGTGAATAATATAGGTAGGTACCTCATTTAGTAGGTACCTACCTATTTAAATGGACCAAAGTTATTATGAATAGTCAAGATCTATGAATCTACGAAGTTAACCTACCTACATTCTTGTAATGTAAGAGAAATTGTAATCCAAATGTTTTCCAAGATCTCTCAGCTGTATGGTCGCACGCGCACCGCACGCTACAGTCATCGTTAAAAAGGGCTTAAGTCCTCATAACTTTATAAACAAATATGACGTTTTTATTGAAATACGTGTGTTGAACGTGAAAGTGTTAATATCTTTGTACTTACCAACATGTTTAAATTTTTTACACGGCGTTTGTGGTACTTAAACAATATGTTACTTTTACATAATATATACGAAGTTTATGTAGTGGTATTCTAACTTTAAAGTATTTGTTTTGGTTTTGTTATTAATACGATCTTCTTAATAGACTAAGAAAATTAGATTTTTTTGAAGAATTAATTCCCAGCAGGCTTGAAATCATTTTAATACCTTCACGTGGTCCTAAATGCATGCATGTGATCTGAGTTTGCCCAATCCCAGGAGGTGTGCATAACTTTTTAGCGAAATTTTTGCTCTCGGTCAGTTTTTTGCTTCTAGCTCGAAAACGATACGTCCGAAGGAAAATATCATGTTCATCAATATTAAAGATGGATAAATTCTGCGTCGAATGAGCATCTTAACTTATAATTCAGTTCAGCGGTACAGCCAAAATCAAAACTTATAAATCGGGAAAATGTCTCATTTATTTGAAAAACTAATATTTTGACTTCCATACCACATATCTTTGAAACAGGTGACTCCTGTTGAAAAACCTATGGAATAAAAGTTGAAGAGAATACAATTTCACGATATATAGACATCTCAATTTTCAAATTCAGTCACTTTGAAAGGCTAAATTTGGCATGAATTCAAAATCGGTTTTTTTCTAAATCCTTCTAAGTTGCATATTTTCCATAAACATGATGTGTGAGGCCTACATTTAATGCATTGTTACAACTAAGAACATTTAAGTGCAAATTTCTAAAACGTACCCAATCAGAAAACTATTTATACACCGTGTTTTTATTATTTCCGGTAATTTCAAGGGTATATTTCTGAGCTTAACTTAAGTTTATTTCTCAAAGACGCCAGTGTCATAATTTGCTCCAGTTCTGAGGTAATCGACATTTCATTTATGTCTTTCTAATTGTGTAAACCTACATTTCATTATTTTTTTACTCTGAGCATCCGCTACAAAATCATGCACCTGTGTGTTAAGTCAATACAATACGCTTCCTGTGTATCTCAGGCTGTTAATGTTTGAAATGGAATTACATTGACATGTCTAGTTTTCAATTGTTTGGTTTAGGGACCGATTGAGGAATCAATCAGTAACTGCTGACTAGATGAAACTTTGTATAGAGATTGAGATAGTTTGAGTCCGTAAAAAGTACATAAAAAGTAGTTTTCATCCCAAAATACCAACTCTTAAGGGGCTAAAAAGTGGGTAAGAAGTTAGTATGAAGAGTTATTAATACAGTTAAACCGATTTAGATGAAATTTTGTTACCTATGAAAATAGTTTGAGTTCTGGGGAGTTTTTACCCCAGAAACTATCCCTGAAGGGTGTGAAAAGGGGGTAAAATTTATTTGTATGGGGAATCAATATCCACTTAACTGATTTAAGTCCTTAGATAAAATTGGTATGGAGATAGTTTAAGTTCTGGAAAAGGGAATAGAATAGTTTTTATCTTAGAAGTCATCCCTTAAGAGGTAAAAAGGAGAGTGGATTACTATCTCTATACTAAGTTTCATCTAAATAGGTTCAGCAGTTATTGATTGATTCCCCAATCGGCTCCTAATGTAAATAAGGTATATTAACTCAACCAAATAATTTAACATTATGACATGTCAATGAAATTTCGAACATTAACAATCCGAGATACAAAGGAACCATATTGTAGTGACTTAACACACAGTTACATGAATTTATAGCGGGTTCTCAGATTAAAAGAATAATTAAATGTAGGTCTACACAATCGGAAAGACAAAAAAGAAATATCGATTACCATAGAACTGGAGCAAATTAGGGCACTGGCGTCTTTAAGAAATATACTTAAGTTAAGCTCAGGAATGTACCCTTGGAATTTAGAAATAAATAAAACACGGTGTATAAATAGTTTTCTGATTGGGAACGTTGTAGAAATGTGCACTGAAATATTCTTAGTTGTAACGATGCATTAAATTTAGGCCTCACACATCATATTTTATGGAAAATATGCAACTCAGAAGAATTTATAAAGAACTGATTTTGAATTCATGCCAAATTTAGTCTTTCAAAATCACTGTTTTTGAAAATTGAGATGTCGGTATAACGCGAAATTATATTCTCTACAACTTTTAATCTATAGGTTTTTCAACAAGAGTCATCTGTTTCAAAGATATGTGGTATGGAAGTCAAAATTCGAGTTTTTCAATTAAATGAGACATTTTACCGGTTTATAACTTTTGATTTCGGCTGTACCGCTGAACCGCACTAAAAGATAAGTTGCTCAATCGACGCAGAATTTAACCCTCTTTAATATTGAAATGAATGACATTTTCCGTCGGACGTATCGTTTTCGAGCTACAAGCAAAAAACTGACAAAGAACAAAAATTTCGCTAAAAAGTTATGCACACCTCGTGGGATTGGGCAAACTCGGATTACATGCGTTTAGGACCACATGAAGGTATTAAAGCGATTTCCAGCCTGCTGGGAATTAATTCCTCAAAACACTTTTTATAGATCTTATTTGCTTGGCCTATAAGTCATTATAATGATATCAATAAAATGGAGATTCTGACAACCAATGTCACGAAAACGTTTGACGTTTTTACGAGAAACAAATCATATCGTTTTAATCATGGATTTATATGAAGTGTATCTAATTACACTTTTCCCCTAACCACGGTTGAACCTTATTTACGAGTAAAACAGTCGTTCATAGTCACTAGTAACCCAAGTAACACAGGAAGCATTATAACATATGAATAGTTAACTTATTTCGAACTTAAGGACCGTATAAACTCTTATACACGTTCACCGAGCAACTTGTCGCATTATATGATGCTTTGAGCGGTATAACGATTATATAATGACATATCTAAATGCTTTTGTAAAGCCTTTAGCTTTAGTGCAGCAAACCACAACGCAACTGTACAGCTTTCAGCTGTTTAAAAGCACTTAATTGCTTTAGGTTCTACAATAGCATTATATAATGCTTTAAGCTGTATAACGGTTGTATAATGGCATATGTAAATGCTTTTTTAAAGCCTTTAGTTTTAGTGCAGCGAACCAAAATGCAACTGTACAGCTGAATGCTGTACAGTTGCGTTTTGGTTTGCTACACTAATGCTTCGGTGTGGTTTAGTGCCTTAGGTTCTACAATAGCATAAAGAAATGCTTAATGCTGTTTATGAGCATGAATATTAGCCATTATAATGCCACGTAAATCCGGTATACAGCTTTCAGCTGTTTTTAGTACTTTAGGTTCTACAATAGCATTATATGATGCTTTACGCTGTATAACGGTTGTATAATGGCATATGTAAATGCTTTTGTTTAGCCATTCGTTTTAGTGCAGCGAACCAAAATGCAACTGTACAGCATGCAGCTGTATAGTTGCGTTTTGGTTTGCTACACTAATGCTTCGGTGTGGTTTAGTGCCTTAGGTTCTACAATAGCATAAATAAATGCTTAATGCTGTTTAAGAGCATGAATATTAACCATTATAATGCCACGTTAATTCGCTATACAGCTTTTAGCTATTTTTAGTGCCTTAGGGTGTACAATAGCATTTATAAGTAGGTAATACATTCGTAATGCTGTATAATAGCAATAATATAAACCATTATAAAGCCAAGTAATTCACTATAAGGGGCTGTTCATAAATTACGTCATTTCAAATTGGGGGGTGGGGGTCTGGACATCGGATGATGGTAGCATGACGTAGGAGGGGGGGGGGCGGTCATCATATTTAGGGTCTACAATAGCAATTTTACGTAGTATATAATGCTTAATGTTGTTTAATAGCATAATTATTCACGTGTAATGCTGTAGGCATTAATAACCTTTTTTTAAGGGTCACTGAGCTGCTACTGGACTAAGACCTAGCCACGTCAGATATGACACAATAATGAGAGCAACAAAACCCGTCTAGTTAGATTGCTATACTATTCTCATTGCTAGATCCTGGCATCTGGCAGTTTTTAATGGGTGGGTGTCACAGTGACAGACTAGCAAAATGTTTTAATTGGAAAATAGTAATACCAAACTAGGTAAAAACTGCCGAAGTTGTCTCAGTTATAAAGGACAGGGCCTATATTTTAGGGGGCTCCCTGGCGCCAACGACCTTAGATCTGATTCCCTTAGTTTTCTTATTATCTATATAGCTTATCATATTATCAGTAACGGCTTTAAACAAGTAAATATAGTATCCTATATTTACTTCAATATTCATTGTCTTCGAGATATTTGACATCAAAGTCGAACCGGTTTAGGCTAAAAAAGTGGTTTTATGGTCATACATTTTGTGTTAATTAGTTAAAAATAAAAATCTCTCTACAGTTTTTAGAGACATCAAAGAGGAACCCTAATATGTAGATTACGTATATGTAAGATTTTTTACACCATTCGAATATCGATAAAAGTGTTTTTTAGACCATATTTTAAAATATCATAAAAAAATAACGGCTCATTTATTTCAAGATCCGGCTCTACAAAATGGAGATAAAAGATTCAAGAACCGATAGTCGTTTGCCTTATAATTCTATCTGTAGTGAATATGTTGGAATATCGACTCAAAACTGGTCAAAAATCGATAAAAAACGTTAGACCAAAAAATATTGTGTACTATTACGGAAACAAAAACAGTAGGCGACAAACTATGAACTATATTATACATTGTTTGTCACTACTTTCCCCCAACATAAACTTTTGTATAATTTCTCTTAATATTGTATAGTATTTGTATAGTTTCTCATAATATTGCATCAAACCCAGACCAAAAAATATTGTGTACTATTACGGAAACAAAAACAGTAGGCGACAAACTATGAACTATATTATACATTGTTTGTCACTACTTTCCCCCAACATAAACTTTTGTATAATTTCTCTTAATATTGTATAGTATGTGTATAGTTTCTCATAATATTGCATCAAACCCAGATCTCTAGGATTTGTTTTCTTGAAATGTGTTGCATTCTTTGACCTCCACCACTTTAAAGCTGCCAGATGTCCAGATCTAGAAATAAGCATAATATACCAAACTGACTAGAGGGGTTTGGTTGCTCTCATTATTGTGTCATATCTGACGTGGCTAGCTCTCCGTTTATATAGACCAACGCCATTTTGTAAATAATTTATAACCTAAACATAAAATCATGCGGACCTATTTATACAAGGAAAATACCTATATAATAATGAAATTACTTAATTTAACACTGCTCAACCAACACTATTATGTTAATAATGCAAAACTCGTTCTATACGAGGATTACACAATTGTTTTGTTTATTTGACGCATATCTTTTTATAATATTTTATAGCAAAACCACAATAAATCAAAGGCGCGTGAAAATTTTCAATGAAACTTATATACTTATTTACAGTAAACTACATTGCGCAGTAATATTTGAAGGATATAATAACGTAAAAGAGTCAAAAACTTTTATACATTTTGTTACGATGCAAACAAACATGACGTGTCACTCATTCAGTTTTTTGTACCGTCTTCGTCCATTTTATATTGCGAGACAAAGTAGTTAAATCACAACGTTCATTGTATTATAACATTTGTTCCGTCGGTATTAGAGACGTCTTTGCATTGACGTAAGGTTTATTTTACTACACTCTTATGCTAGTGATATGCTTTTGTATTGCGATTGGCAAGTTAATCGAGAGTACTAATGCTTCTTTACTGCGATTAGCAAGTTTTTTGGCCGTATTAATGCTTCTTTAATGCGGTTGGCAACTTAATAGAGCGTACTAATGCTTCTTTAATGCGATTGGAACTTTCCATGACAACGATAATGCTAATAGCGTAGACATAATGCGCCTGTAATGCTATTAAATGACCTGTATACGATCTCAAGCTGGGTAATTTGTGCCCATTTAAGACCTATATCAGCACTATAAACGTTTATAATGCTACTATAAAACGAACTCAAAATGCTAAAAGCATACAGATATGCTGTAAGACGGCCGTTATACTGCTTTGATGTGTTACTTGGGAAGAATTAGTAAAAACGGTCCGATAGAGAGCATATGTATGGGGCGGTGTCTCACTCGCACTCGTTACAAAATTGTCACAGACACGTATTGACATTTTGATTGTCTGATGACTTCATTACCTCTTTAGTCAACGAAACACAGTCCCCTAGAAAATTGATTGCGACCAAAGAATTAGATCTTCATATAAATCCATGGTTTTAATATCCATTTGGCAAGAACTTAATAAGCAATTGATGATAAAAGGATGATCTAAATAAGCCAAACAACTTATTTAGATCATCCTTTGATTCAATCAATTTGATATTGAATATTAAAATTCAATATCAAATTAAAGTCAATAACATTATAAATTATATTATTAATAGGCCTAATTTTTTTGCTTTTAAGCGCTTGGCAAAATGTAATTTTCTAGGTTTTTTTAGCACGTTGATTATTATGTATTAAGGAAATATTTGTGTACGAGTTTAGTAAAAGGTCCCACTTTGTCGATTCTAGTTTCCGAGTTATGGCATAACTTGTCGAAAATCGGTTTTTAACAGAAACAGATAAACCATGCTCTAATGAATCTATGATTTTGAGCCCAAGGCTGAAATGACTAATTTAAGCATTATTTTAGAGCCTCAAACTCACTTTGTCTGTAACTACCTAAAAAACGACGACGATATCATACTAGCCAAGATATTATTATACAGAGCTATTTACGGCGATCGATGAGCCAACCATCATCGACCAAACGATTGATCGAACATCGATAATCGATAGATCTATCGATTAGCGTTTAATAGTGTTTGGTTATCGACTCATCATTTTTTTATGGTCTAATAGCCAGTTATGATTGAATTAAATGTTTATAAAAGTGATATGGCGGTAATACGTTTGCCTTACGCGAACGCGATATATTTTGCATAGACATTGTCAGTCACGGTCCTTGATACAAAAAAAATCAAGTCTTTCGTCAATAACGCTATTTCCATTAAAGCTACTTTTTATACATATATTGAAGTAGCGTAATGGAAAGTCAAAGTATGCAGAACGCGATTTTGTTAGAATTCTTGTTTTAGGTATATGATCACGATCAGGCACAACATGCAATCAATCTACTTACAATAGGTATTCATCGATCTAAAGTACTTCAAAATCACGCATTAACTCGCGGAAATGGACGATAACTGTTTTCCTCCAACGAATATTAAATTCACAATTCACGAGGTAAAATCGTTTAATTGCGTACATCCCGTCCCTAATTCACAAATAAAATTACCAAGCACTTTCCATTCCGATTACATCGCAAATGTTATCAACACACAGATCAATACCTACTAGACTCCATAATGGCTTTCCCCATCTCTTGGGTCGTTCCCTTGTGAACAGAGATTGGACGGGAGAATTTAATAACTTATATCAATACAATGACGTCAATCCATCCGATCTATGCTCATAACTGAGGATCGTGGTCGTATAGGAGCCTACCGATTTGATCTTTGTGTGTATGGGACGTTTCCATCGGCTCCGGTCCACGGCATTCTTTAAAAAGCGTTATTTTTGAGAAAGGTCCTAATGGCATTAAACTGGTAACTGTCGATAATAAACGTTGTTTTAACATTTTTTTAACAAAGCTATTCGTTTTAGTGACAAAGAAAGGGACTGACCTTAGTAGGGACTGCTGTTCTCATCCTCTTAGGAGGGTATAGATGGGGATTTAGAGCTAAACCACATCGATAGGCAAAAATAGGAACTAAGTACATACATTTAATTAATCCTACAGATTAGAATAGCGGCGTGTGACCGCCGGGCCCTGTAAATAATAATAATAATAAGAGACGTTTATTTAATAAGATTGCATAAGTACATAATAAGAGTACAGTCGATCATGCTTAAACTTATTAAAAAGGAAAGTGACTCAGCTTATGTTTGTGCGAGAAGGCTTAAAGGCACTGTACAGCTACTAAGACTAATTGGTATTTTAGTAACTACTTACATAGTTTCATAAATAACGAATGAATCATTTTGTACATAAGACTACAATATTACCTACCACTATTTTAGTTATAGAGGATTTGGAAGCGATGCGTTCACAGCGTTCAGTTACGGACATAAAATTAAGAAAAAAATCGAAATACTAAAGGTTATTTAAGAAGTATATTTTTTCACAATCTGATTTACTGAGTCTGTAGATGGTAGTCTATGGATCAACTCGACCTGTACGAGCTGTATGTAAAGGTACCTACGATTACCGCACGTTCACCTCAAAACCAGTGTAAGTGCGAACTTGAGATAGAAAATATGCTTATTCCAGAGATTTTTCATTATACTGGTTTTGAAGAATAACAGTCCGGCTGATGATTGAGGCTTTCTCCTCGAGAAATGAATTACACCACGTCGGTATGACCATATTTGGTTGGGCATCAATCATCATGTGTGTCTCAAAAGATTTTAAAGTTAACTGGTATTTTGAAACATGTATGTAAAGAAGTAAGTGGCAGTGAGTTAGGTGTCAGATTGGTACAGTGATAAGATGCTAAAATGATCCCTTGTTAAGACTGAAATAAAAGTGAAACTACGATGTACCTACAAACGTTTGTGTGGTATCGCAAATATAGT
Organism: Pammene aurita; assembly: GCA_947086415.1. Taxonomy (NCBI): domain Eukaryota; kingdom Metazoa; phylum Arthropoda; class Insecta; order Lepidoptera; family Tortricidae; genus Pammene; species Pammene aurita. Next base: position 12,147,022 of record OX352306.1, on the reverse strand, counting down.
GATATTTTTTTAAGATGTCGGAATCTTACTAAAGATTTCTACCTACAATTCCGACATCTTAAAAAATTCGAACTATACTTAATACAATAATATAAAATATGAGAGCCATACAAAGTGAACAAGTGAAAATAATTGTTCCTTAAACGCGAATGGTGTAAAAAAATACAAGCTATACTAAATACTATAGTAATGGCGAGTCACTCACGTTTTTGAAGTCTAAACGGCCCGTTTCAATATAGGTAGATTTATCGTGACATAATGAAGAGTTTTCAGTCGAGTACCGTGTTGAGGACACGAAGCTTGCTGAGTGTTCTAAGTAAGGTACGAGATTGAGAAGCTTAATTATATTTCTATTGTATACAATACTTTTTCTACGAGTGTTCAAAACAGGCAAGCCGGTAAGAATTAAGTTCGACGAATGCCATATAGTTCCTGCTTCCTCTATACAATTTAGTATGACTTCGATCTCCCGGTGGATCGTACCGGCGGTCCATCGGGACCGTCCTCCTCCCCGACCGTTGTATAATATTGTATGCAAATCCATTTCAGCATAGACGGCGATGTTAAATTTGCGACCATAAAAGCTCCATCGAAAAGTATGCGCTAGTAGTTCGCTCTACAATGTCTCAATTAAAGCAGTATAGTCGACGAGTAGAAAAGAGTGTCTGAGCCTCACGGAAGATTTATATTTAAAATACTCTAACTACTTATGTTCGCGACTTCATTCTAATTTTTTGGTAGGTAGAAAGTCGACCAGCGGCCGCGCGCATCTGTAGTCGAGTTTTCTCAACTCATAAAGAAACGGAAAGCTAAGTTAGCTCCAGTTTGCTTACCAATATTTTTGAGCGTCATCACTGGTAGATTAGATACTTACTTACCCTGCTACCTACTTAAATAAACAACTTAGTGGGTGCGGTGTTAAAAACTACGTTCATAAACTCTTATTCTCTCCATAATTATAGTCAATTCATGATAATTTGGCACACCTCAAATGCCTAGAATACTCCTGCTATATTTGACCATTCATCGAAAAAAAAAATCGCAACCTATTCTGCGAAATTCTCGATCTATCCATATAGCTACGCTGTGACCTACCGACCTAGATATTGGATCCTAGATCGACCTAGTTTCAGTGAAGCACTATAAATAAGGTACCTAAAGGTAATAAGGCCTATCGGGATAAAAACCTTACGTGTTATTAAATAATTATTGCTTTAAAGACCTTATTTCACCTTATGCCTAATTAAGCTGCTTAATTAAAATAAGGCCTACTAGCAAAGTTTTAGCAGAGAATATGTAGTAAATAGAGGAGCACAGTATAAGAACTTTTTGAGGCTCCAAGTCTGAATCGCTATCTGAACGAGAGCAAACCAAAGTTACCGCATAATGTAGGGGACCGTAGAGCGCCATCTATTTAAATAAATAAATATAAATATTATAGGACAATATTACACAAATCGACCAAGGCCCACAGTAAGCTCAAGGCTTGTGTTATGGGTACTAGACGATTATATATACATACAATAGATAAATATGGATAAATACTTAAATACATACATAGAAAAGATCCATAACTCAGGAACAAATATCTGTGATAAACACACAAATAAATGCCCTGACCAGGGTTCGAACCCGGGACCTCCTGCTTCGTAGGCAGGGTCACGCTATAAAACGCTATCAATTTGACGCTATCAATTCGTAAATAGATCATTTTTGCCCAACTCTGGATTTTCATACAATATTATGCAGTATAATAATTGTATGAAAATCCATTTCAGCATGCTAAAAGCTACCATAAAAGCTCCATCGTAAAGTATGCGCTTGTAGTTCGGTCTACAATGTCTCAATTCAAGCATTATAGCCGAGGAGTAGAAAAGAGAGTCTGAGCCTCACGGAAGTTTTCTTTTTAAAATACTCTGAACTACTGAAACGTTACTAGATGGCGCTGTACAGTCAGCAGCAGAAGTAGCTTAGCGGGTGAGGTGTTCAAAATTAGCTGGACACGACTTTATTGTTAGGAGAATAAGAGCGTGTGAAGGTCATTTTAAACACCTCACCCGCTAAGCCACTTCTGCTGCTGACTATACGATACACGATACTACGGACGGCCAAGTTTATAGCTATAGTGGTATTTTTTTAAGATGTCGGAATCTTACTAAGGAATTCTACCGACAATACCGACATCTTAAAAAAATCGTGCTATAACTATACGTAGTAAGTGGGTATATTATCTGTTTCGAGATTATATGCTGTTATTATAGCACAGCAGTTTAAAGCGAGTAACTTCCTTGAGTTTCTTATTAGTATGCAGACTCATCGCACTGTCAAGTCATTACATAAAAACAGGTAAATCCGCGTTGAAGGCAAAATTTCGGCGAACGCAATTTAAATAATACATATTTCCGTAGTATATCCGTTCCGTCCGTTTATCAAGTAGTCAAACAGTAAAACAAATGAAGTAAGTCCAAGAAAAATGAGGCAAGTCGATAGTTCGTTAGCTAGTATTTTATATAAAATTAAACACTAAACCTGTCATGGACTAAGACTAAGGCTTCATAAAAAATCTCTAACCTCATCCGTTATTTTTATGATGATGGTTAGAAATTGTTTATAAAAGATAATACATAAATTGCACATGGCTTGCTTAGCTAAATCTGGAGTGGTAAAAAGGGAAGATATCCAAGATATGTATGTTGAAATGAAATATCTTCGCAATTCCCAGACGCACAAAGGCATTGGACCTGGGCCTAGGTACCTAGCATCTTAACGGATAGAAATACATTTAGTTAGTTTGATTTTTTAAAGATATCAATATGGTAGGAAGAGACATTCGGACATCTTTAAAAATCTTACCATACATAGGTACAGGCAGTTGTGAGCGACCAACTTTAGCCTACTCGATGCACTCAACAGCATTTTCACTTTCAAACCCGATTGGTGTTAGCCTCTGGCTACACGACTCACGAGTACATAGCGTTCCGTCATCTTGGGAATGTCATTTCACTTTATAAAGTACCAAATGATAAATGAATCAATTTTTTATAAATCCTATGCAAGTTCAAATGCTGTTCGGACATCCATTTCTTTTCCGGTTATTTCTACTCAGAATCTTGAGTATTATGGCTCTACTAGGATACAAAATAGTAGTAGTAATAAGTAGTAATAGCCTATAGTGTGTCCCACTGCTGGGCAAAGGCCTCCCCCCTCGATTTCCATCCGTCTCGGTCCCGTGCAATTTCAGGCCAGTCGTTAACAAATGCGTCCAGGTCATCTCGCCATCTCCGCTTGGGCCTGCCCGCCCCTCGCCCGTCTTGTGGCACCCAAGGATACAAAAAGTACCCAATATATTTGAGTCCACTAACGCTACTGCATGGGCATTCATATGAATAGCGTAATGGAAATATCGGACATACTGGGTATGTATACATTCATATTGTCCACTTTTTATATTGCGGTTACATTAATTCTGCTAGAATTCTGCTTACAATCTGAACAAGAATAATCAATATCTATTTGAAATCTGAAAAAGAACTTATCTGCAACGATTTGTGAAGTCGCCTATGTATCCTTTTAAGACAAATTTTCTTGGGTTCTTGCGAATGAAGACGGTAGGATGCAAACCATAAATTGAACTTAACGATGGATTCTTATTAATCTGCTGATACTTATACAGAATGTAACAAAAATACTGGGGATCCGTTTAAGGGCATAATTGGTATCATATTGCGAGTAAGAAAAATTAGTTTATGTAACTGTTACGTAATTAGGGTCCTTAAAACATGAGTGTGGTTTTATGAAACGAGCCGCAGGTGAGTTTCATAATAAGATCACACGAGTGTTTTAAGGCCTAATTACGTACAGTTGCATACACTGCTTTATCTACACTCATATTATATATATTAAATTAAGTGTTCGGAAACCATAGAATGACCGCCATTGTACCGCCATGGCCAACTCGATTGTGCCGGCGCTCGCGCGGGCGCGTGCCGTTGGTCAAGAAGGAGCAATCCTGTGCTCCTTCCTGACCAACATTATGTTATCAAATTCGATGTTCCAAATTTGAAACTCATTGCTTAACAATATTTGAGCATGCAAAGTTAAAATTACGTTACTGCCGCAGATAAGAAACTTATCATAGTTAAATCGTTTGTTGTAATGCTTGTCATTGTCTACGGTTTTTGAACGCATTTTAGAGTACTTACAGTATAAGTGTAGATAAAAGTAGGTAGTAGTTTTTTTGACGCGAATAATTTTTTTTTTGTATAAGACACGGCGTCCTAGCCGGCCAACCCTCCATACTAAGCCAACTTTTATTTTGCTAGAAAAATTTTTCTTCTTAATTTTTCATAATGAGAATTATGCCCTTAAACGGATCACCAACATTTTTGTTACACTTTGTACATACATATATGTACCCAAGTAACACATCAAAGCAATATAACGGCCGTCTTACAGCATATCTGTATGCTTTTAGCAGTTTCAGTTCGTTTTATAGTAGCATTATAAACGTTTATAGTGCTGATATAGGTCTTAAATGGGCACGAATTACCCAGCTTGAGATCCTATACAGGTCATTTAATAGCATTACAGGCGCAATATGTCTGCGCTATTAGCATTATCGTTGTCATGGAAAGTGCCAATCGCATTAAAGAATCATTAGTACGCTCTATTAAGTTGCCAACTGCATTAAAGAAGCATTAACACGGCCAAAAAACTTGCTAATCGCAGTAAAGAAGCATAAGTACTCTCGATTAACTTGCCAATCGCAATACTAAAGCATCATACTAGCATAAGAGTGTAGTAAAATAAACCTTACGTCAATGCAAAAACGTCTCTAACACCGCCGCAACAAATGTTATAATACAATGAACGTTGTGATTTAACTACTTTGTCTCGCAATATAAAATGGACGAAGACGGTACAAAAAACTGAATGAGTGACACGTCATATTTGTTTGCATCCTAACAAAATTTATAAAAGTTTTTATATCCTTCAAATATTACTGCGCAATGTAGTTTACTGTAAATGTGTACATAAGTTTCATTGAAAATTTTCACGCGCCTTTGATTTATTGTGGTTTTGCTATAAAATATTATAAAAAGATATGCGTCAAATAAACAAAACAATTGTGTAATCCTCGTATAGAACGAGTTTTGCATTATTAACATAATAGTGTTGGTTGAGCAGTCTTAAATTAAGTAATTTCATTATTATATAGGTATTTTCCTTGTATAAATAGGTCCGCATGATTTTATTTTTAGGTTATAAATTATTTACAAAATGGCGTTGGTCTATATAGACGGAGAGCTAGCCACGTCGGATATGACACAATAATGAGAGCAACCAAACCCCTCTAGTCAGTTTGGTATACTATGCTTATTTCTAGATCTGGACATCTGGCAGCTTTAAAGTGGTGGAGGTCAAAGAATGCAAACCATTTCAAGAAAATAAATCCTAGAGATCTGGGTTTGATGCAATATTATGAGAAACTATACAAATACTATACAATATTAAGAGAAATTATACAAAAGTTTATGTTGGGAGAAAGTAGTGCCAAACGATGTATAATAAATAAAATATAGTTCATAGTTTGTCGCCTACTGTTTTTGTTTCCGTAATAATCATACATCGGGGTTTTCGGCGCGGGAATGATTTGAGAAAGAGTAGAGATAAACAGATAGGTTGAGAGTTAGTCTGAGAAAATATCATATTATGCCTAATGAATACCTCTCTGTGAATAGCTTACACACTATGATACGAGCTTTTTTTCTTAGAGGCATGTTTGTATTGACTATTATATACTTAGTATTTTAAAAATGCAATTGCATATCCGAAATTTATTAACTAGATCTACCTAAGACAAAGACACGGTATAATATGTGTCAAATATTAATCTTGACGTCCGATATTTATGAACTATTTGATTAACTGAAGAGGTTGACAATGATCAGTCATTACATGAATTAATAAAAAAATACTTGAAAAAATCATAGGTATATGTACCTACAATATATATACATAATAGTCAGCTATGGCATATAAATTGTGTACAGCATTCAGCTGTACAGTTGCATGTTGTTCGCTGCACTAAAACTAATGGCTAAACAAAAGCATTTACATATGCCATTATACAACCGTTATACAGCGTAAAGCATCATACAATGCTATTGTAGAACCTAAAGCACTAAAAACAGCTGAAAGCTGTATACCGGATTTACGTGGCATTATAATGGCTAATATTCATGCTCATAAACAGCATTAAGCATTTATTTATGCTGTTGTAGAACCTAAGGCACTAAACCACACCGAAGCATTAGTGTAGCAAACCAAAACGCAACTGTACAGCATTCAGCTGTACGGTTGCATTTTGGTTCGCTGCACTAAAACTAAAGGCTTTAAAAAAGCCTTTATACATGCCACTATACAACCGTTATACATCTTAAAGCATTATATAATGCTATTGTAGAACCTAAAGCACTTAAGTGCTTTTAAACAGTCGAAAGCTGTACAGTTGCGTTGTGGTTTGCTGCACTAAAGCTAAAGCCTTTACAAAAGCATTTAGATATGCCTTATTCAACCGTTATACAGCTCAAAGCATCATATAATGCGACAAGTTGCTCGGTGAACGTATACAGGGTGTTTGGTAACCGGATGCAAAGCCGAAAGTAGGAGATAGCCTAGGTCATGTAGAACATTTTTAGCCATACTTGTCTTAGACAAATGTTATTAGTTTTTTTTTAATTTAAATTTAAAAACTTGTCGGAGAAAACTGCAAAACTTCAGACTAAATCGATAATTAGTACTTTTTTTACTGCAGGTAGTTTTTTTTTTGTTTTATTTCGTATTGTGCAATGTCTATCAAACACTAGAAAAGTGATTTCAAACATCTGTGTCTAAAGAAAACAAGTTGACAGCGATTTAAAATTTTAGTTACATGAAAATGTAAACGATTTAAGTGATTTCAAAGTACGAAAAAAAAAACTAAAATAGCCACGAATTTTCAAACCATTTTAAAAACATGCTTGGCTTTTACCCTTTTATTTAAGCTATCAAACACGACTGTAGCTACTGTATCCTTGAAAATAAGCCACCTAAACCAACTGGGTAGCTAAAATGTTTCACTCTACTTGTGATACTTGTGGTAGTTGTGGTGACGAATCTCATTATGATTTTACAATAAAACATTGGTTCTGAATACTAAGTTGGCGTTGACTTGACATTTGACTTGTTTTAAAAGGGTTAAGTGTACTGGACAAAACTACCACATGCAATTTTAACAAACAAAGGCTTGCGGCGGTGAGAGACAAAAGGGACTGATAGCGGCAGGCGGCGGGCGATAAGACAATCATGTCTCAAGCCATTTTATCTTTGAAAATAGGCTACCTGTACTAATAAGAGGGAATGTTTAGGGTAAATTAAAACAAAAGCATAAAAGATAAGTTATTTATTTTTACGATCAACACATTAAAATTACACATCATCGCTCGTTTTCAAAATGTGACCCGCCGTTTCGAATACAAGCACGAGCCCGTCTTCTTACTTCTGTGGTGGTTGTTCCGAATATCATTTCTTCCCTCATCCTTTCGAACGCCGCTTCTATCCTCTCCCTCAGCTCTTCTACGGTATTAATGACCTCTTGTGTGTAGACTAGCTCCTTAGCTCGGCCCCAAACGAAAAAATCCAATGGTGTCAAATCAGGTGACCGAGCGGGCCAAGGGATTCGTCCGCCTCTGCCGATCCAACCGTCCGGGAAACAGTTATCCAGATGCTCCCTTACAGCCAGAGAGTAATGGGCGGGACAACCGTCGTGTTGAAATGTCACTGCACCGGGCAGCTGGTCTTCGTCAATAAGCCTGGGCAAATCGTTTTGTAAAAATTCCAAATAATTTGCCCCATTTAAATTATTTGGCAAAAAATGTGGCCCAATAAGGACTCTGCCGATGATTCCAGCCCACACATTGACGGAAAACCTTCTTTGGAAGGACACTTGCTTTTTCCAATGTGGATTGTTGTTTTTGTCAGCCCATTGGTGTAGGTTATGGAAATTTGTGATCCCCTCCCGGGAAAATTTCGATTCATCGGTCCAAAGAATGCTTCGCAAAAAACGTCGGTCTTCGATATCCGCATTGAGTAAAAATCGGCAGAAGTCCACTCGGCGTGCAGGATCTCCTTCGTCCAAACCTTGAACTCCGATGCCGCGAAAAGGATATTTTCCCTCACGATTCATTGTGGCCCATACTTTCCATGTGGACAAGTTCAGATTACGAGCTACCACTCTGATGCTCGTATTCCGATCCTCTGCAAATGCCTGTAGAACGTCTTCCTCTACTTCAGGGCGATTACGTCCTGGATTCCCTCCATGTTGCACAGCAATACCATTCTCACGTAGCCTTCGGAATGAATTGTAAAACACTCTCACATTAGGCAATCTCCGGTTTGGAAAACGCTCTTGGTACATCCGTCGGGCCATCGCTCCATTACTGTCAGCTTTGCAGTACATGTAGATAATGTCGGCGTATTCTTCGTTCGTAAACTCCATGTTTACAATGAAGAAGTCGTAATTACACGTGAAGGAGCGCCTACGGCAGCTACAACTTGACACGGTAAATTGAGATGAGAGCGGGAAATTAAACCACAATGAACGTCTAATCGCAACTGAAGCTGTAACTAGACTAAATTACTAGTTTTTGCACAAATACTCATGTAGCTAATCAGTTTATCTTTGTCAATAAAGCACAAAACCGATCATCTTTGTTTAACGCCGCTCACCGCCTGCCGCTATCAGTCTCTTTTGTCTCTCACCGCCGCAAGCCTTTGTTTGTTAAAATTGCATGTGGTAGTTTTGTCCAGTACACTTAACCCTTTTAAAACAAGTCAAATGTCAAGTCAACGCCAACTTAGTATTCAGAACCAATGTTTTATTGTAAAATCATAATGAGATTCGTCACCACAACTACCACAAGTATCACAAGTAGAGTGAAACATTTTAGCTACCCAGTTGGTTTAGGTGGCTTATTTTCAAGGATACAGTAGCTACAGTCGTGTTTGATAGCTTAAATAAAAGGGTAAAAGCCAAGCATGTTTTTAAAATGGTTTGAAAATTCGTGGCTATTTTAGTTTTTTTTTATCGTACTTTGAAATCACTTAACATTTTCATGTAACTAAAATTTTAAATCGCTGTCAACTTGTTTTCTTTAGACACAGATGTTTGAAATCACTTTTCTAGTGTTTGATAGACATTGCACAATAAGAAATAAAACAAAAAAAAAACTACCTGCAGTAAAAAAAGTACTAATTATCGATTTAGTCTGAAGTTTTGCAGTTTTCTCCGACAAATCTTAAAATTTAAATTAAAAAAAAACTAATAACATTTGTCTAAGACAAGTATGGCTAAAAATGTTCTACATGACCTAGACTATCTCCTACTTTCGGCTTTGCATCCGGTTACCAAACACCCTGTATAAGAGTTTATACGGTCCTTAAGTTCGAAATAAGTTAACTATTCATATGTTATAATGCTTCCTGTGTTACTTGGGTAATCATCTAGAGTCCATTTAATATCACAGATGCCTTTTTCAGACTGTTTACAGACCCATTTACAGTTCATTAATAAATGAATAACTATGAAGATTTTCCATATTCATAAGTGGAATATTCCACTACCTTGTCTAAATATTATACTTATTAAACAACTGGGTCTGTAGTTTAATTGGTAATCTCATTGACCCCCGGCAAGACGTATCGATGCAAGGTTCTAATCTCGCCTGGCTGATTTTCGATCTTCATTTATCAAGTTATAGCCATATACTCAGGCAAATACTTACATAATATTAGGTACTGTGCCCACTGTGTCAGACAAGTCAATGACACGGAAGCTAAAAATGCGCCATTGTTATAAATTCGTACACGTATTTGCGTATGCTTTGCTGCTGTCATGTCGTTAAATAATGTTCAACACGTTCGCAGTACCCATACAAAATGTTCGGACCTCATTGAAAGTCCATACACATCATTTTTGGATCAACTTATTTATTCGTCTAATGACATTTCGAAAGCCATTGCGCGGTACATATCATAAATACATATCACCGCGGTAAATAGACAACCGAGAGCCAGAAGTCGATTGAACAAATAACTGCACTAAGCGAAATTATAATTTGGCACGACATTTCGACAGTATAGTTAAAAAACTGGAGACATATCTCTTCCGATGTATGTTGTTATATCAGTTTTGTCCGTCGGTATTTTTTTTAAAGTCTGAGGTTATTAAGTAGGTAGGTACCTATAACTGTCAAGACTCCTCGAATGTACGAGTAGGTATAATCATCGGATGGTAGGTATTCATACAATACATTTTCTTATAATGACTGATAGTGCAGACGAAGGGGCTGCTAATTTTCGTACCCGGACTCTCGAGCCAGCCTCAGTCCCGTTTTAGTGTTCAACAGCTAGCCAAAAATCGACGTATAAATTATAAATATATTTCTAATCGGCGCCTTCAAGTCTAAATATCTTACCTTTAGTTAATAAAAGCATCTAGTTCATATAGCATTACATTGAGATACGCCTTTCTTTCGCCGAAATTTTGATTTGTTGGCGTCTATCAAGCATCAGTCGGCCAAAGGGTGCTATTCTTATAAATTAATTAAAAACGCAAGCGTTCGCCTAAAACCGACCAGTCTAAGGGTATCTTACATGAAACATACGCTCACGGGTCTTCAAGTTACAGTACTCTAGTTTGCGTGAGTCGAATCCGTTGGGATAGGAATATTAGGAATGCAATGCAAGTTGTATGCCAGCAGTATCTGGCAGGCCCTTTGGAGATATTTAGACTATGTAGGTAGCGGGCAAGGGCGTGGACGGTGCTGTAATCTATTGTCTCGTTAATGATATGCCGTGTTCTAATTTGTTAATTAGATTCGGCATTAAAGGTCGATGTATAGTGATTTTTACAGTACCGTCCGGGACAAGACGAGGGATATGACTACTTCCTTGTGGTGACGGGGAACTTATTAAAACTTTAACTATAACTATAGCTCATCAAAACCTGGATGGTATCAGAAAAGTCACATTGCATAGATTGTAAGTAAACCGTAAACATTGAAGCAAGAATGAGACAAAAAGTCGATGTGGCTAATTATTTTTCAACACACCTGCTCGTAACGAGGTTCTTATTCCACCGCTTTTATGCTCATAATCCTAGATATTAAACACGCGTGCATTTCACAATAATTATCCAACTAGTGGAATAATTTAATAATCCGATCAAGTGACGTATGTACTCTAGTACCAAGTTGTACGTACGCAGACGAATCGTTGTAATTTAGTCGGGTATTACCTTTAGTTTTTTTTTACTTTATGAGTTTACATTCTAAAAAAGTAAAACAAATGTAAATATATTAAAAATATACACGTTTACGATAGAATACAAATTATACAATCCTGATTGTGAATAAGAATCATTTCAACTTATTATATTACTCGTAATACACAATAAATTACGTTTTAAACACGAATTGTCTGTTTTAATATTGGCTGTTTGGCATTATACGTCCGCGCCTTTGCCTCGAGCTGCACGCACATCCAAAAAAGAAAATTGCGCGCCATTTATAAGTTAACCTCAAATCATTGTTTATTTGTTAGATTTTTCTCGTCGTGTTTTATTAATTTAAACAAATTATATTTTCAACAAATTATATTTTCAATGAATAAGAAGACAACTTTAGCGTTAATTTAACCTCTGGATATATTTCAAAATTGTGATACATACTAGTAAAATGTCATCATAAAAATCTAGTGAGCAATACGTAAGAAAAAAATACTATAATTTATTGCACAATAAATGTGAAGTCTTAAATTTCATGAAATGGTTTTAAAAAGAGTTTCATATACTCAATAACATCACAAAAAAGGTTAGTTAAATTTAATTATCTTAGGTTCGTAAGTACCTGTATCCTGTAAACATTCTGACAATTAATGTATTTATCAAAAGTTATTAATCATACTATTGTGTTATTTCCTCGCAAGTGTGTTGAAAAACGTCGTATGAAACGCGTGTGCTTGATCATTACATAAGCTCAGCTTCCTTATGCGCACTCACATACGTTCGTGCGCACAATATCGCTTCGTTGTAATGATCAACTTAGCACACTTGTATCATAATGTACTATTAACTAGACGCGATTTTACTTAGTACTTAAAACTAAAAAAAAATATGTTAAATAAATTTTATTTTAGGCAGGTAGGTACTTACCTAGTAGCTTTGGAATTTTAAAATTTATATTTCTATCTAGTAACGTGCATGTATTGTAATGTTGATTGCATTACACATTAACACAACATTAAGCCGATTGTGCGGATAGAAAACAGGCTAAGCCTAATGCATGCGTTAGCACGAACTGTTCGGAATTTTAATCGGACGAACGTACCGGAAAAATCGCACCCTGTTTCTGTGCACGCGAGAAACCGATATGAGTGGCAACAGTATACATGATTACATGCAGAAAGTGAAACAGATATGTGGACTTTTTTCATACTTATACCTACCAATTAAGTTTATTAATACTTTGAAACAAAACGATTGAACAGGGTAGAAGGGGGGGGGGAGGATCAATGTTACTCTGCGACCTCTGCGTCCGTAGGAAATACCTTAGACAACCCTACACGTGATCCCTGGGTGGTGCTAGAAGAGTACCAAACTTCTGGCAGCTGCGCTGTTCCATCTGGACCTCGCAGCACTCGCTGGAATTTCTTCATCATCTACTTTCCCATCACTATTACCCGCGAGAAGAAATGCCTATCTATATCCAGTGACATGTAGCCATACGATAAATAAATAGGGGAAGATTTTGTACTGCAGTCACTTGCCCTTCAATAGCTTAAAGTTACCTTACTTAACATGTCAAAATGTTTAGTTAACCTATTTGGAGAATTATCTTTGAACAGTGGTTTTTACTTGTTCACTTTTGAACGAGGATGCTTACATTAATGCTGCCAATCTTGCTGATAATCTTAAAAAGTCCGCACTAGAACAATTTCCAATTTACCAAAATGCTAAACTTTGTACATATTTAAAAGTTGCGTTAAATACTCTAAAGCTGAAAATGAGGAGATATTCGGCAATCGTTATTCTAACAATAATTTGATCATGCTATATGGAGAATAAAAATTAAAAGCAAAGCATAGCTAAGACCAGGATTTGATTAGAGAAAGGTTACTTATGAAATACATTTACCGAGTTACTACATTATTGAATCAGAATAGTTTTATTGCATTGTTAGTACTTATACACTGTGTGCAGTTTATCTTATCGGCCTACCAGTACAGATGCAAATGCGCCAGGGAAAACTAAGCATGTCAGGGTCGACATTAGTATTTAATCCGTGGGCTGATCGCGATGAGAATTGCTTATTATTTTATTATTTATTAAATTTTATTACAATCTGTTTCTTAGAATATATGTTAAATTAGTGCTCCACAAAACTACATTAAGTTTGACTGTGGAGTTAGGTATCAGTCTCATATTATGCATGTGTGTATACAAACAAAGAATAGGTAGGTAATAAAATAACACTTAATTTCTAAATAGTAAATATTATGTATGTAATCCCTAGTTTGAGATCAATGTGTGACTTCAATACTCTATAGAGCAATCCCCCTATAGGGTATCTAAGAGATATCTTTTTAATTGGGTTTTAAATTTATTTCTTTTGGGTTCCTGTACAATGTCCCCGGGCAATGAGTTTAGCAAGTAAGGTATACGTTTCTTTAAAGTTCTATCTCCATAAAAGTTAACTATTCTAGGTACTTCATATTTGCCCGCGGTCACTGTCCTGGTGTTATGGTTATGACTGACTGGGTTCAGATATTCTTGACTACCATAGCTTTTTAATGCTAAAAGATACTTGAGTTTAAGGTACTGGTAAAATTTTACATATTTTAAATAATTTTCTATACTCTTTATTGCAGTTATTTTTGTTTATAAGTAGTTTTAGGAACCGGATTTGAAGGCTTTCTATTTTTTCGATGTTAGTTTTAAAAGTTAGGCCATAGCAGTCAAGACCATAACATATTATCGACTCTACCAAGCACATATAGAGACATTTCAGTGTACTTGTAGGAACCTTGAACCTTAAAGGATAAAATTTACTTAAGGGGATTGTTAGTTTATTTATTACATATGAAATCTACATGCGTGGTCCAGGAAAAGTTTTCATCTATTTTCATTCCAAGATATATAACAGTATTTACTTTTTCTATAAGCTGACATGTGCATCTTTATTATTATTTAATTCATAATAAACTAGGATTAAGGAGGATTTATGACATTTAAGTTTAGCTGAAGTTCAGTCGCTAGAAGACTAATGGCATAAGATAATTCCTTAACACATGAAATCTTCCAAATCTTTGCAATTGAGCGCATCAAACCTAGAAAAACACCATTGCACCAATGTGCTTCGGGGTTGCTAAGATTTTGCTTAAGGTTTGCGAAGCTTAACCTGAAAAGTAAGTACCTATCCCAAGAACGTAAAAAAAATATAGAAGAATTGTCAACTTGAATTGCAGCACGCATTGGCTCAACGACGTATGTTTTTATACTCTCCAGATAAGAAAATGATAAATAACTTGCTGAAATTAAAACATGAGCTGAAGAACAATTGTTCATGAGGATCGCGAAGTCCCAGGCACAGGCAGATTCACGGCCATAACTCGGAAGCTTCAAGGTCGGCTGCTGCAACAGCTGGATCGATCGCAGGTCCCGCGTATCCATGGCGACCTGCAGCCATGACCTGGAGCGGGGGCCAGGGGGGGGGAGCTGCATCGAGCGGCCCGGCTGCACCGAGCAGTTATTTCGGTGCAGCTGAATGATCGCAGTCGTTAGCCGCGCCTCGGCCTGCGCGCACGCCCGCACTCTGCTATGCTTTAGTCACACCTGTTGCACGGTGAAACTCGTGGAAAACTCTTTTTCTCGCGAACGGACGCGTACTTTCACCGTTCACATTCCGCGCTCCATAACCAGTTTTCTCGTGTCATAGTTAGTATGAAGTGCTCATAAGCTTGTCGGCTTCGGTAATTGGTCTTAGTTATTCCGTGTCGAATTTCCCAGGGCTCGGAGTTGCCATGACGACGCAAGACCTAGATCCGCCCTAGGCCCCCCGCGACCTTCGACCCGCACCCCTCCCCCTGAGCCTAGTGTCGACAATCAATGCTGTGATAATTGGTTTCATTGTTCCGACTTAATTTGCCGCGGTTTCTACGAATTCATGAAATGCCAGTAAAAGTATAGGTAGATTTCTATTGATTGAAGGAATTATTTTTGAACTCATCTTGCAAATCCATTAAAGGACCTTGGGAACAAAGTGAACTCAAGATAAATTTTGTTGCAAAAGATATCAAGATATGTTATAAAATCAGTTGGTTGGTTGGTACTTAAGTGCCAACATGCTTGTAAATATTTGTGAGTTCCTGGAGCAATTGATATATAAAATAAACTGTTAATAGCTGATGCGTTCGCCCAAGTACTAGGCTGAGCCTAGTTTCGAGTCTGATGTACTTACCAACTTGCTTTTTAATACGTGCCAATCAATCTCTTTTATAGTCGTTTAAAAGCTATTGTTATTACTACTAACTAGTAACTGTGCCATTTCTTTAAATAATCGCGTTTCGAGCCGAGGTGAGATATTGCAGCTGGCACGCGGCCAAGGATGCAGCGGCGAAGGTCATCTCGCGTTGGGGGAGGGATGCAACAGTGCGCAGGTGCATCCTGGACCCCTGGGCCCGGCGCGCCCACGCCAGTTCGATTTCGATGACCAAAAGTAACTGATTGAGTTACCTACCGATAAAAATCTCATTAAATTCAAAGTTCCTTTAAATTACAGTCAGTGAATTTTATCCCAACAACGGCTCCTTCCTTAAAAGTTTCGGTCAACTGCACTTTTAAAACGTCACATGTAACGTTACATTAAGGTATTTAATTATTCAGGTTTTATGTATCGATGTTGAGCTGTGTAGTTCTTTCAAAAGCCTTGACGTTTCGGTCGTAAATTCTTAGATTTCTATTAAATATCATTTCTTTCCATATTTTGCTTAATTAGCACATTCAGATATCGGTCAATTCCGCAATAAATGTATGGGTTCGATCCTGTCACCACAGTAAGGCGGTTTTCACACTGCTGCGGCTTCCGCATACGGGGCTGGTGCGCGAGCGAGATAGCGCTCTGCATGTGTATAGCGATGTCACGCTTGCATACCTACCGTCGCCGCATCCGGTTGGGGCGCCACTAAATAAATTATTCAATTCAAAGATATTGACACATCACGGTGTTTGTTTAATTTCTGATGTCAACGTTCCAATTTTACAATTCGAAAATAAACTTAAAACGCGGATATTATAGTGAAATGTCACTTGCTTGCTGATATCTAATCAAATAAATTAGTAACATAATGAATCGAAACACATTGCCCCATACTGATAGCGGGCCACCCGGGTCCGATTGTTAATATATTAAATACTATTTGACTTGTAACTATTCCGGGTTAGGTATATTTTATCGTTATATCAAACGCATATAAATTCACGCGAAATGTTAACAGAATCAGAATCAAAACGGTAACGTCAAAACGGTTAAACTATTACATTTTGAGGACTTGGTGAACAATCGGCAGCAAGAATATCTAGACGGGTCAGATATTTAAAATGAGCTTGATATAATATAATAATAAAGTCGTGTAGTTAATTTTGAACACTTGGGCCGCTTAGTTACTTTTTCTGTTGAGTGTACCTACTCTCACAATGAAACAGGTCATTTTGTAGCGATATTAATACCTACTTTTTGTCTGCTTGCGGTTAAATGCTATAATTTGAAGTTAATTTCACTTGCTATGTGCATTTTCTCTAATTAGTTCCATTAACAGTTTGGGCCCTTCCCCTATTATAAATAAACAATAGGTGTCTGAACATATCCATTTGTTTTAACTATAAAACTTTTGTGAGACTCTAACATAGGTATAAAAATATTTATAACGGGTTACTCACGTAATTATCCATTTGTTACTAAAATAATACGACATAAGAAAAAAGTAGGACATGTCTATAAAATGAAGACTATTTCGCATAGGAAACGGTCAAAAACGAGACCCTGTAATTGAAATTGTGTAACAACGGAACCCACACTTCCACTTAATCTCTGACTGACCCATAAATTTTCTGACCGACAGCCGGACTATGTGCCGCTCACGTTTTTTGGACCCTGATTGAAAGGACCCTTATGGCCTTAACTAGATCATTGTTCAATTTCATTCGGTAGTATTTATTTATCGTATGGCTACATGTCACTGGATATAGAGAGACATATTTTTTTTAAATTTAAACTTTTTAAATTTTATAGTGATAGAGAGACATTTCTTCCCTGGGGTAGTAGTAGTGGGAAAGCAGATGATAATGAAAATCCAGTGAGTGCTGCGAGGTCTAGATGGGACAGTGCAGCTGCCAAGTTTGGTACTCTTTTAGCACCACCCAGGGATCACGTGTAGGATTGTCTAAGGTATTTCCTACGGACGCAGAGTAACATTGATCCCCGCAGAGTAACATTGATTCGTTAGTAATTTCAAACCTACTCAATACTATATTTATCGTCAATTGACAATTTTACTACTCAGTTTTCTCCTGCGATCTCATATCATAAACTAATCGCGCTCGTTTTAAGAGTCCGGTACTTAAAGATTTTTTTTCGATTTTGCTCAACTTTTCGATACGATTTTACAGTAACTAATAAGACAACTATAAGTTTGTATACATATATTGAAATATAGTTTCTTTTTAAACTGCATTAGTGGAACACTTTTTTGATTTTATGTTTAATTTATAAATAATTCACCATAATCTAACAGCTGTTTCGCAATTTTTGCTTGGAGAGGTGAAAAGAGTAAGATTTTTATTGGTTAAAATGATGTTAAACTAGTATGTAACATTTGTAATAACGTTGGAAAATGAGTCGATTAAGGAATAAGTGGAACAGTATTTTTCATTTACTTATACATATTTTTTAAGCAAAAGTAAGGAGTGGTCCGGAAAAAAAGTAGCCGTGCCTTTTTTGATTTATCTTTTTATTTTGTGCCGATTTAGAAGCAGTGTTTATATTTAAATAATCTCTAGATACAATCACACAAAACATAAATACAATCATACTTAAATAAAACAGCGTTTGGAAGTTTTCGCCTTTTGTATTTCATCATACACATAGTTTTTTGAACAGCGTCTTCTGACAGAATTTTTGAGGTGTTTCTCAAAAACATGTTTTTTCTTATAGTTTGATTTGATGGGCTATTTTATACCTTAATAAATTGTCTTTCTTCAATAGTAAACTTTTTTATCTGGCTTCATTTTACGGTAGTTACAGTACTTTTTAATTAAATGTATTTGCCTTTTTTCATAGAAAATTATCTCCCATAGAAAAATCTTTGTCAGAGGTTAGATTAGAGAGTCTTTCTGACTATCCTAGCTAAAATACAGTTAATTAATGTAGCTTCTTGGTAAGATGAAATTCTGAAAAGCATAAAACGGGTTGTGAAAATGGAAATACAATAGAGAACATGCATGAAAAATATTTAATTGAATCTGTTGCATAAACACGTTCAACAACCCCAAACTAATATAAATAAGTGGAAATCCGTAATAATTTTTAACAGTTTTTTAAAGATATTGCGGTTTGAAAACGTTAAATTTTAGGCATTTTTTTTTATACATCAAATGTATTTTCGAAACTACAGTTCGATTAATTATGTCCTAACAAGAAAAAAAATGTATGACAACTATATAGCTAAACGCATTTTTTCGTGCCTAAAATTACAAAAATCTTACAAAAACTTGTTCCTTCCAAACAGTTTTCTGCAACTTTGTGAACGGTGACGTCACAATCCGCACACTTTTTGTATGGGGCGTTTTGACGCGCGGCGCAGACGCCTAACGTATTTTCACATTTTTGACGTTTCAGGGCTATCATAGATAGTAGGTTTATTAGAGACATTTGAATCTACAGGGAAATAGAATCGAATGACGTCTTCCAAAAAAACCATGCATATTCCTAATTGTGGCATTGTAGCGGATGTCAATTGAAGATTGTCAAATTATGTTGTTCAAAAGGTTACAAAGTATGTTGAATTAAAAACGCGAAAACTTAAATATGCTCACATAATCTATTATGATTGTATTTTTATTTATTAGTATTGTATCTACGGATTAATAAAATAAATATACTGCTTCAAAATTAGCACTAAATTAAAAAATACACAAGATTGTACACTGCTACTTTATTTCAGGACCACTCCTTACGTATGTTTACCTAGAGCAATTTTAAGAAAAATTGCCAAAGTTTAGGTGGTATTTTTGGGAATGTATTAAAGTATTTCATAAAAATTTAAAAGTAGAAATAATCATGGCTTTATGCTTTATTTGGATAATATAAATCAATTTAGAGAGCATAACAAATAATAATAAAAAATCAAGCAACAAGATTGCACAAATCAACATGCTCACTAAACATGCTTTGCAAGAATTGAGTTTTCGGGTATTAAATAATAATAAATAGTATCAATAGTATTTTTTTGCAATAACAAGACTTCAAACTATCTTATCAAATGCAATTCATGTGCGTTATTTTATTATTAGCAATTTTCGTTTTCAAATCGTTACCGGACTCTTGGGAAAGGATGTAAGGCTTGCCTTTGCTATTTGTTTTGGTGGACTTAGCGGAGGCACTACCATGCGCTCAAATGGTCTGGTGGGAGTTCAGGTATGCTAAGTACCTTTGGTCCTGGCTATAAATAATTATCCGTGTGCTACATTTATTCAAATTTTATTTTAAAACTTTTCGCGCAAAGTGTCAACAAGACAGCCAAAGCATCATAAACTTGTGCGTTTATAGTTCTTATGTTTGCATTGTAAAGGCGCCAGGGTTTCAAAAAGTTCATAAATTTATCTACACCTGTTGTAGATACATCTAAAACCTAGTACTGACTACTTGCAATCGTGCGAGAGGTAAATATCAGCAAGAGTGAGATCTTACTCTAACAGATAGCTGCCTCCTCTTCTTGCAGGACTCCAAGAATGATTTACTTAGACCTTAGAGAATTCTACCAACCGGAGTCGCCATTGACAGGCGTTTCCCTCTGCCGAAAACATATGACCAGTGGTCATACACATCATGTGTATACATGTGTAACACATGTTTAGACTGACGTCTATCTGACGTAGCTTACATTTGACGTTCCCCTCCCCCGCAAAAATCGGCAGACTTTTTTTGTATAGAAAATGACAGATATGGCTACTCCGTCCGGGTTGAATTCTCTAAGACTTAGACTGTCACTGACGAAACAAAAACCTATTTCATTAGACGAACTAGCAATCACTTAACGAGCATGACCTGACTTTTGACGTTATCTATATGATCAGAAGCCGTAAATATGTCAATTGGAAACGGAAGATATTGATCAGCTGTATCGCCACGACTTGTCGGACTGTTTCTCTCACACTGTGTATACAGAGCGAGAAGAACTATGTTTGTCACACGAGAAGGTGAGCGGTCACGGGTACTTAAAGCCTTGTTACATTTGTCCTAGTTAGCTTCCTAAATGATTTAATTTATAAATTTAGTCAAGTGTATTGCTTTAGCAAGTAAATTTACTACGAAAAAAAGTTGGGATCCTAATTAGGGTCCTAGTTTGGACACAAAACAAAGTAAAGTGTAACAGGGCTTTTAATATCAGAAATGTTAACCCAGATCAAAAGTGTGATTTATGTAAAATTAACAACTATGATTTGTCGGTTATATGCAGTTCTATTTAGCAACGTTACTGTGCCTGAATAGAATTTGAATTTGTTAAATTAAATCTGGGAGAAAATTCAATTTACTGTTGCCAGCTTCTGATACTTATTACGGCTATGAAAAAAGCGATGTACAGAAGAACAGCAAAATTTTGATTATTAGGATAAAATCATATGAGATTGACACTTATTATATGCCCTCATATGTATTCAGTTTTGATTGGCGCTAGCATACAATTCGAGTTCGAGTAGACTACCATACAGCTACAGATTAAAGTTATTGAACCCATAATGTCTCCGCAAACAAAAAATGCACCGCCAGCTGTTCGCACAGATTGCGCCATACGTTAAGTCCGCTCCACACGCTCCAACTTTCGCTGCAAGACCATTGACCGTGGCTGACTTTCTAAATGTCGTAACGCAGCGATTGGCCATTGTAATTCACGACACGGCTCGGCGTTACACGCGATGCGATTACCTTTTTTTGTAACATTTTTGCAAATTTGAAAGTTTCGGTTGTTTATGAATAGGTCGTTAACCGTTTGTGTTTTGAGCTTATTTTAGTGGCCCTTAGCTCAGCCCTAGCAGACTTCTAGAAAAGCATCTACATTCTTCTCGGTTCTTGATAAATACTTATTTACTCAAAGAAAACTGTACCCACCGATTAAGTACCATAAAAATACATATGTCAACAGTTTTTGATATATTTTATTTTCAATTACAATCGAAAATGCTCGTCATTTTGAATGAGTTGAATTACGAATTTACGAAAACAAATAAAAATGGGGGTGGGTACAATAATCATGAGAATAGCTTAGACCAACAATACTACACACTATTTGAAGTGTTTAAATAAGAAAAAGTCGTACACGATACGTCGGTGCAGATCGCTCGACATGTAAAAGCGTCTTTAGAATCACTTAAGTTTTTAGGTCACAAAAATAAAAAAACTTCGTTACTCGTAAGCGCATTTTTTCAAGATCATTGCGGCAAATTCTAGCCTAGCCTAGTTTAGGCTTCGACCTAACCCTGACCGTAAGTCCTAGGTCGCATAGACGTCCTTGGGCTCTCTGCCAGCAGCCGGGAGCGTTCGGGATAGTGCTTTTACCATCGATAATCGAACTAACCACATTACCACACCTAACTTGCGCGTACGGAACACATCGTAGTATATATTCTCGGGTTTTATAGTAGTATGTTTAACTGCACCGTTAATTTTGTAAAAGGTTTAGCTAAAACTAAATAGTATTGCGATAGTTTAAACATTTGACAGGTAGCCTTGAGTTGTTGCAAAGACAGCGTCTGCTCACGTGTGAGCCCAGGAGTCCGAAAATACACCTTGCGAGCGAGGCAAACACCTAAGGTTTTTAGGTCGGTGCATTACGGTACTAATTAATTGTTAGTTTATTTCGAGCCCGAGCCAAACGGTTAACAGACAAATCCGTCCGGTTATTTATGTGTTTGTTGGGCTCGATTACGTGCAAGATTGACAGGACCGTGCCCAACAATAGGCAATGTAAATTGTTCTGTGGTGATGCACATTGATTCGCTGTTCAATACCTGCCCAACTTTTTTGCTTTATCAACTCACTCTTAAGGCTTCCTAACTTTTTTCTGATGCGCCCCTTTATTGCATTAAAGTAGATTATCCGGGTCCTCTTTATCGCTTGTTGGGCTGTCTTTTTGTGGCGCAATTGGAGTGACGCTAGTTTTAAAACCTCTGACCTAACAGGTTGCGGTTTATAATCGCTTATACTTGAGTCATCAGGAATCCCTGCAATATTTCCTCCCGATGCGTCGAGGGTGTTTCGTTGTGACGTTGAGGCTGAGTCAGTTTAGCTCGTGGCATTAGACGGGCACGTGACTCATTCGGCCTTGGGCATTCGAAGCGAACGCGAAGCAGCGAAACGTTAAAATATTATTTATTAGTTCACCTTCCAATGGTGACAGCAACGAGGCCTCGTAATTTTCTAATGAAAGATTCCTTTCAATCATGCGTCCTCTCGTAGATCGTTCTCAAATACTTTAGCTATAGTTTATTTATGACGACTCGATTTCGCGGTTGAACCTGAGAGTAACTTTTCACTGATATATTCGCGCCGTGAGTCGGCGGACAAAATGGAACATCTATTTCTAGACCGAGGCCCGCGGCGACAATATCGCGTTTAAAACCGACACCACTCTTTAAGGGCTCCTAGAAAGCTGAAGAAATCACGTAATATCGACCATTGTTTATAGGTAGAGATTAGCTCATTCCTATGCAAATTTATACCACGAGTTTCCGCTAATGCGTCTTGGAGCGTAAACACGTGCAGAACACGTGTAAAGATCCAAACAAATCCACATTGTTTCTAATCAAATAGAAGCTTACTAAAATCTAGTGTAGGTAAACATAGCAGTAGCAGAGTGCGGACCGGCCTAGTTCGCGATGCATCGCATGCGTCTGCGAGTCGCGATATCGCGATCATCGCGCGATCACAGCATACACGCTCTCCACAAAGTGGAACGTGGATGCGCTAAGGATGAAAGCGAGCTGGGCGAAAGTGATATGCGTGAAATCAGCCGTGGAGGGAGCAGAGAAGGTGGGCACGTTGCGTCAAACGGCCCCGTTGGCGCGCGTATTTCGAGCCTTGCTGCACCAAGCGCTTTGCGAAACCCCGTGTTATGCAAGGCGCGCCGGTGCCAACTCGCCGGAAGGAAAAGTGGAACGTTGGAGCGCGCAGTGGTCCCGCCGCGCGCGACGCCTCTGCACGCGTCAGCAGTGAAGTGCCAGTGTAACTACCGTGTCAGTGCTTCTAGAACGTTGGAATTGAGTGTTGCGCAAACGTAGACGCCCACTACGGGATTATTTTAAACTAGATAATTACGACGCTGCACTATGCATCAAGTGCGACCTACATCTATCATACATGCATGCCTATAATCTCATAGTTCCTCGCTTATTAAAATATCTATGCATGGAATACCCTCCTTTTTAAATGTCACACACGTGTAATGAGATAAGATAATATTAGTTTGACAGGTGCTTTCATTTAGTTTAAAACCCGATATCGACCAGGTCACCAAGCATGAAACTTTCAAATTATCATTCGCATTTTGTAATTGTAATATACTATGACGAAAGGGAAAGTACGCGCCGGACCGTGCCTTCCTAACGCTTAAACTCATATTTTATTCATGCATGTGCAGTTTCAATCTTATAGACAATCAATCCAAGTTGAACAGTTTACGACAAAAACATGTATACAGGTTTTCGCCTTATGAAAGTAGCAAAAGGGGTTTCAATTGTATATATATTTTTGACGGAGGCTCTGCAATGCACAAGACCTTTAGCAACATTAGGAATAGCTAGTAACTAGGGCATTATTCCAATGAGGGTTTCCGCGATTGAGATTTTCACTAGATGGCAGCACCGTGACGACAGGTCTTTTTGGCAGTAGCTGTCAAAATCCACCAATCATAAAATATATGGTTAAACATGACTGGTAGATTGTGACAGCTAGACCTCTCGCCACGGTGCTGCCATCTAGTGAAAAACTCGATCGCGAAAACCCTCATTACGTTGGTAGGTACTAAGAAACATATGCGAGCTGAAATCAAAGATCGTGTAGTGACAGAAATGAAGATAAACGAATTTTGATTTTCGAAGCTAGCGGTAATCCCCAATATAAGCTTAACCCCGGATCACACATAGTTGTTACGTATTCAGAGGTCATTGTTATACTGGGCATGTGCGTTGAACTAGCTAAGCAAAGGATTGGACAGTCGGCTTATCTAGTTGACTATTACTTGTGCTACTTTCTTAAACATATCATGCGATCACTTTCGACGACGACGACGATCCGTGACATAACATTAGATTCGTAAGCAAGTTATTTACAATACATTTAGTGAGACATTCGTATTTTGAACAGGTTAATTTTAGACAGCATGAACAACAAGGTGTAGGCTCGGGAACAAATTACTTAACATCTTGTGTGCCAAAAAGCTCCCTGAATCCTATACAAAATGAACACCTATCGTGTTTAGTACGATGGTCAATACATCAACATAATTCATTTATTAAATGTAAAATAAAACTTAATGAACACAGGTAAAATCAATGAATAAAACAGTTCCAGACTGACACGAGCACAGTTTGAGTACATTAATGAATCATAAATAAAAAGAAAATCAAGGCAAAGATCAATATTTATAAAAAATTAAAAGAGCTATTTACACGTATTTCTATAATACTCATAATATTCTAATCACATAATAAATACTAACTGTGATAATATAGTCCATATCACGTCGCTATAAGGTCGTCATGCATGCACTTCGGCAGTTGCATGCAAAGGACGTGCAGCATTACGTCAACTGCATTTGCGATCGTAGGCGTTTTGTATCGCCCAATAGCTTATCGGACCGCCTACATTAATCTAGCATCCACTAGTATAAGATGCGTGTACGTTGCAACTTTGCCTATCTTTTTTAAGTTTGCCCAGTATTAATTCCTAAACAAAACTTTTTTTTTAATTTATTAAAGATCAGAGTAATTAACTAAAATGATAATAAAATAAATACTTAAAATTACCTAAAATGTTCAATGAAAACTCCCGACTTTGTACACAAAATTAACTCACCATCTTCATAATCTAACATTCTAAGTATTCTAATATATAATCGTTCTCATTATAATTACCGTTTCTGAAAAGACACACAAACTGGCAAACAATACTATAGAACATTTTGAATTAACGGATAGTAAAAATGCGTATTTGCAACGCATAATGCACTATAGGTTATGGTTATGACACTTATGACAGAAAAAAACACCGAACCGATTTCTGGGCACAATAACAATTGTCATTTTTTAAAATTAAAAGCGATTAAAACTATTAATACGCGTAGTAAACGTGGAAGAAAAATAATAAGTTAATGATATTTTTGTTTTTTATGAATTATGGAAACCTCAAAAAAAGTAAATTTTTAACACATTAAAAGTTTGTAATTTGTAATAAAATTACTAATATAATGTAATAAAATTAATAAGTTACTAAAATATGAATGAAGAGATATCATAATCTGTCACACCATAAAATATTTCCTTCAATAACTACTTCTAAAAACCATTAAAGCTTTATAGTATGCATAGTACCAGTAAATTAGTTGCATACTTGCCCGTCACCGCAGTCTAATCTAGCGCTAGCGCGGATGGAGGGCTATGTCAGTCACTGCGCAGCACAAGGCCGCTGGATGACCTACTTGCGATCACCTTTGTTTCGCATTCCTGCCACGCTAAACTAAACCCTAACTAAACCGGTTTACTAACTATAATGAAAATTTTAACACAGTTCACGCTTCAAACTTCATTCAAGGATCTAACTACTCCTGTTACGGAAACTCTAAAACTCATAAAAATAGTCCCACGTGCTTAATTTTCCATTTTTCACGGTTATTTGAGCTTCATTGAGATATCAAGCTCATCAATCTTAAATGATTTTAATTGTCATTTCCGATGTTGCCATAGCATGATAAATAAAATCTATTAAGTATCAGAAAGGCTTATGTCCCTTGGAAATGCAAATGTTTATCGGCGTTTGAGAATAGAAATAGGGTAGCCGAGTACGGCCACTGCGTGCGGCTGGAATGATTGTAACTAATGACCCAAATGCCTATAATTGAACTAAATTACAGTCCTTTTTGTACTAGTAGGTTCTTGTTTATGGTAGAGCAATGAGGTTTAAATTTTAGCCAGGCACCATAATCAAATCTGTTTTTGCCCTGGCAAGAATAACATGTCAATTCCTTACGCATAGTTTCTTTAACGTGTTGTTATAAATGCAATGCATATTTCAAACTCTCAATGTTAATAGAAATAGAACAAGCTCTCAGGTGTGCATTATATAAATACTTACCCGGAATTACGTAGCTACAAACATACATAAATATCTACATTGTAGAGGAAGTTACACGTGTCTGAAGATGTGATACTAAACCAATGCCAGTATAATTGAATGGCATATCATAGGTATTCATGTGATGCACGTGATTTTTTTTTATTATAAATAAAAAAAAAAGTTTGAAATAATATAGATTTTAAAAAGCATGAAATTTAATGTAGGTATGTTATCGTATTCGTGAATGTTATAAACTATCACAAAAAGAAAGAAGTGCTAACCTTAAGGTTATAAAATGGGCAATGCAAACAGATCTGCATGGCGATACTAATATACAACTTTGCCCAAATTACACACAAATCCTTTTACAGATCGCTCATTGCATATATCGCGTATAGGTATATAAAACCTACAGGCAATCAACAATGCGAAACAATTTATCTATATACAGCTTTACCTTGATCTACAGCCACGTTTAATAACAACACACTCAACGATGACATGAGTTAATTTGCTGTATCATCGTCGATACTTAACTGAAGATTTTTGATCCTTATTCCAACTACATAAGGGCTGTAATTGGCCAGTCGTGCTATAAGTACTTACGTATTAATAGCTATGTTGGTAACGACCAAGCCTTCATCATGATCTCAGAAGGTAATTTTAGCGATTTCCCTGTATTGTCTTCCGAGAGCTCAGTTACGTTAATTTATGACAACTTTGCCATACGTAAATATCGATATATTTAGTGATTTATATTTTACTAAATAAAATATCGTATAATGGCAGAAAGTTACCTGCTATCATATATTTTCCCGTGAGAAATAAGAAACGTCGATTATAGCAGACAGACTTCGTAAATTTGAAGCATCAAATTTAAAGTAATGTGTATCGCAAATCATCGTAAAATTGCTCACTTAGAAGCACAATACTGAATTAAATGGGCAATGAAAAAAAGAAAGGCTTTATTATTGCGTATTATTTAAATGTCACCTTTCTCCTTACTTTCGTTTTGAATATTTTAAGAGCAGTGGGCGCGTTACAAACGACGTGAGAAATGTCTTTGTATTCTTGCAAAACACGCGTATTTTAAAAATACGCTGTGATACGCACTTCATTAAAAAACATAGTCACTATTGATATGAAGACTCGTAAATATTACTGTTTGCATTCCAGGATTTTCGATTCTGATTTTCTATAAAAAAATACCGGAAATTCCGAAAATCCCGGTACTCGGCATACAAAATCCGAACCGGGTGCAAACCCTAGTAAACATTGAAACGTATTTCTTAAATTTAATCCGCAATTACGAAATATCTAATAAATATTTAATTGTTAATTTTCAACGATACGTTGGAATGTCGTCGATATAAATACTGAAAAAAAAATACAAAAAAAAAATCCTTTTTTTACTAAAGGTATACAAAAACGGTTATTTTTGAGAAGACACGTTGGTAATATAAGGTATATATCTCATATAGGTAAGAAAAAAACTGACCAAAATAGAAAGGTGAGGTTAGGTTCTTAAAGTGACTATGCATAGGTTAACCCTAGGTAGTTTTTGTGTAATTTGTAATAAAATGAAAGTCTAGCTAAGCACAAAAGTATAAATATAAATACCATCTTAATAAAGACATCTACTCGCAATAATCGCAGATATAATTGCAATGCTTTGCACGTTATCTATTCGGCCTTGTCGACGGGTGACACTTAGATGCAACTAAGAATTCTTATTAGCTTCCTTAATGGTGACACGAGTTCTATTGCGCGGTGTTACATAACACTGTCCATGCACATACCTAAGGGGGCGTCCATTAATTACCTTACGTGATTTAGGGCGGGAGGATTCGAATTAAATCTGACGTGAGGCATTATCATGATTTCAGCATCCCACTCATTTCCTTGATCCTTAAATATTTTGCTATATGTTCTAATTTAGATTTCATCTTTTATAATTAATATATTTTATCTTATCTTATTATAAATTCAATTAAAATACCTAATCCAGCTCAATTCTATTTTGACAAAAATTTTCGTTTTGGGAAATCTCAAGAAAATTTTGCAGAGCAGAGGTGGGAGAAGAAATACCGCCCAAAATCTGAGACGTAATTAATTGACGCCTCTAATATGACGGTCATACTAACGCATGCTCATATATTAACACGCTTTATTAACTAAACCCACTCATTACAACGTATGTAGATTAGTGAAAAACGGCAAAGACGTTCCGTAGTGCAAAGACTAGTAATCCACCACAGCGTTCGTAAAGACGGTCTAAATAGTGATGCGCCACACCGTTCGTGAATCGATATCGACGTTTTGTTCGCCCCGGGGGTCGTGCCAGGAGTGCGTTTGCACAGCACGCGACAAGTTTGCGTTTTGGCAAAGTTGAAACTGTAAATGCACTATCTGGTACGACACCCCGGCGCGGTATGCGACACTTCGGTCTGCCAAACGGAATTTCAACGCTATGTTACGAACTTTTAAGTGATATTATTTTATTTTATATCTTCCATTTCTATTATGTTTACTAGTATGTGATTATTTCAATGTTTTATTATTATTTTTAAAATAATTGTTTAATTTTAAGTCTGACCGTTTTTTATATTTTTATGTCACGCGACCTATATTTTTAAATATTTGCTTGATATTATTTTTAACGTGCAAAAACATTTTTGTTATTGTTATACTGCTTTATATGTGTATGGATTCTATAAAACATACCAACAATATATAATTGGTAAAATTCTATATTTTCCATTTCTTCTACTTATGCTTGTTGTTATGCATTTATTTGTACGATTTATATTTTCGTTGACGTGTTTTTTTTTATTACAGCTTTCTTCGGAACCTTTTTGTTTTATTTTATATCACTTTATTAGAATCCCTGGCATAGTAGAAATATTATGAGAAAACGTAGCAATGAACAAATTATTCATCATTCTTTTAAAGTATCATAAGAATTCTCGTAAACAGGTAGTTTTCATTAATTGGCAAATAAAAACGACTGTAATCATGGCAGGCATTGTGTCGGAGGTTCCCTCGGTTGACTTTCGACAGCAACAATTATGGCTGCTCGGTTCTCTTGAGTTGTTGCATTCAATTCAATTTGTCCATTATGGAGCATTTTCTAAAGAACAATATTGCAATACGGCATCAACAAATTGCAGGAATTAGGTTAACGTGTTTATTGCAGTCCATATCCGTCACAAATCATCAGGAACAACTGAAGCGAGAATTTTGCTAGATATAATTTTTCTAGAAAACTATAGTAATTTAACTAGGTAGTTATACAAGTAACACATAATTTACTACGTTGAATTTTTTATGAATTAATCTGCTATTGTGTTTTTATAATGAGATAAAGCTGCTTTCTCAAGCCCTATCAAAGTAGAGTCCGACCACGTTAACTCTGCATGGACTTTGCAGCGGAAATGTGGAACTGCCACAATAATCATCATCTTTTCATATAAATTTTACATTGCTGGCCCTCCACACTTTGTAAAATCGGTGCAAAGTTAGCGTGAACTGACTACAATTATCGATTTACCCAGTTAGGGCAAATCTTTCGTCGTAATTTTCCTCTTTAAATGTATATTTCATATATACCTAAAATGACATGTAGATCTTGTCCATGTAATGAAGTTTGAATGTATAGATTTTATCTAGATCCTTGCTTTATGACGCAATTTTAACATTCGGCCAGTAACTGAAGGGTGGCCAGTTATTGGTGATTTATCCTATAATAATTATGTCACGTCACTATTTATCTGGGATATATTTACTGCATACTACAGTAGCAATACGTAATACAGCCTTATCTCTAATATCCATTCATAACTTGCCTTTTGACACAACTAAGGAGGAAATATTGCTTGAGTAATAAATATAAATTAGTTCGTACTTGCTTTAATAAACAGTTAATTCCAGAGTTATTTATTCAAGAATGTTCATTCATTCATTAAATAAATAATGCTACGTAAATAATATACATACGAATGATTGAATTATTTCACTGAGGCAATTATTAGAAAAACCTTAGATACATCTAGGTTAAATAATTGAAACCTAGAAAAAATACAGGCTATTTATTAGGGTTTAATATAAATGTTAAAAAGCTCATTAACACAACAAACATGAATTTAAGAAATATAGATACCAACAGCAAGACGTTTAAATTGGTGCAAGCGAGATGTAACGAGAGGTTTGAGAGTAATCCTAATAGATATTACACTTAAGCTGAATTCACTTGATTGTTACGCTTGAGCTAAATTCAAAACATAGATAACAAATTCACTGTGCTGAACAAGTGAACATTGTTATTTGGATTCATTCAAAAAACCAGAACCCATAAGCAATTGTCAGCGCAGCGCAGTGCTGAATATTTATCTGTATTCAGGATTCGTATGTGTACATGTGGTGAATCCGGTTCGTGAGTGATGTTCCGTAATAGGTAAACCTGTACGAGTAAGTCCAAAGAAACGCGGACACTTTGTAAAGTAGTTTCATGAAATGAGTGCTCGATAACATGTTTTCTCCTTCATCGGATTAAGGAAAAAACAGTATGTTTATTTATACTACGAATTTCTACGAAGTACTTAGGAGTTTTTATATAAAGATGTAAGATCCATTAGCAATCTCGCTTAAGATACGTGACGTAATTCATATAGAAGGAGTAAGATACTTCAAGATATTTGTTAGTCCAGAGCCATTATTACTAGGTAAATAAATCTACTCTGAAGTGCCTTGGAAGTAAGTTTTTGCAAGAGCTTGTGTAGCTGGAAAGAAAAGTGTAATGCAATAATGAATGTGAAAGTACAAATATTGCACGTTTCCTTCATAATTGGTACAAACACATCAAAGTTTTGAGTCTTTAAGTTAAACCATCCTGCTACCGTGTCTGATCTTTCCTTGAATATTGCTGTAAAAAATAACCACGAACGTGTCCACTCAAACAGCTGTCAGTGTTACAAAGAATAGGCATAAAATAATTACAGATAATTTTAACCGGCACGAGACGTCCGTTTCATACCAGTTAACTATAAGCTATTGGATTCTGAACCTAAAGGTGTATGGTTAAGATTCAAAATGGCCAGGTGAGGTATTGTCGCTAGTGTTGCACTATTCTCGGACGGCCTTGTGTCCGAAGCAATATAGCTCAAGACACTGTAATAGAATTTAGCAAAGGATGTCATGAAGTACTCGGACGTCTGGAATTCTGACATAAGTGAGTATAGGTTACATGGTTTAAGGCCACTTGTGAGTAAATACTGTCAAACTTTAATAGGTAGGTTAGGTACCTAATTATTGAAAAACTGGTGACACTAAGTAAACACAACACACTGATTAAAAAAAAGTAAAAAATGGGTTTGTCTAAAACAAAGAGAGCGCAGCATGTATATAATGGGTGCAGCATGGATCTCCTTAAAATCTTAATGGATTTATAAAGAAAAGTGAATATGATATCTTGATCGATGGTTCCTGATAAACTAATTTAGGGTCAAAGTTGAAGGTCTGCAGTTTTACCTGGATACTAGGGCTTGGAATAATATGATTCTACCTAACATTTGTTTATGTATTCAATCACTGGAAAAGCCGTTCTGCGACAAATATCATAGTATCGAAAAGGAGTTTTTAACTTCAATAACTTTTATATTCAAGAGAAACGTTTTTTGATTTGAATGTACATTTCAGAAAAAAATACAAGTAATAATAATAACTAATGGATGAGGTACTCAAAATTATCTTGACTCGCTCTTTTCTCTTAATAATAAGATTTATAAACAAGATCATTTTGAACGCCTCATCCGCTTAGCTACTTCTACTGCTGAAATTACATACCTGCAGAATCTGATTGAGTTATTTCGCATTTATATCATTAAAGTATTCTATGCGTAAAGCAGAGAGGTAATTTGAATAACAATCATCTAAACCTTGCAGTCGAGGCATGCGCGAGATATGACAGTCAGCGCCCGGAATAGTGATCGATAATGCATAACAATCGATATAAATAATAATAGGCGGTGCAGCACTATTCTCACTAGATATTACACGTTGTGAGTGCATGGGTGGAACCCTATGATATGTCTGAAGTTTGATTTCATTATGATTTGATTTTGTGATGACTTGCTGGAGGGATGGAGGTTGATTTCTAGCGTAAGGCTGTTTCTATCAGTAATGAGCGAGGATGCGTTGCGAGGAATGTGTTTGTTAAGAACTAGTCCTAGAGCTGCGCTGGGCCCCAATTCGACATGGCATAACTGACAGTCGCTTGCGAGACAACTATGATATCACACTTTTGCCAGTCAGTGGCGTCGCTTAAGGCTAAATTGAAAAAGTTATGGCTTTCAAACCCATGACAATTGGAAGGTGGGTGGGCGTGTGCGGTTATATATGTTTTATATATTTATATATGTATATACCTATGTATGTATTATTATATTCATTATTATATTTATATATATGTATTTGTATAATCTATACCAATACCTTACGTATTTATTAACACTACCTATAGTATCTAGGTTTAGTAACTTCTCCGTAGTTTTGCCGTCATGTACAAGTAATGTACAAATCTTTGTCTACCATGTCTGACCGATTTCTCTCAGTTGCTTAAAGGTTAGCTGGAAGAGATCCCTTAAAGGGATAAGTTCGCCTTTGTACACACTCACTATATTTTTGTTGGTCATGTATTTGTTTTGTGCAATAAAGTGTTTTACTACTACTACTACTACTTTTGTGACAGTTGCAATCGGGGTGAAATCACTCAAAAGTGATATCTAAAATGGTGGCCATAGCCATAGACAAAACGCTCTCGCGAGACCTACTGACAGCTTGACAGTTAGGTGTGGACAGGATGGATATCACTCTATCCACTAGCGATACAAGTGTGACATCGACGTCTCACAGTTTGGCATGTCGAATCGGGCCCTGTTCGAAGCTATCAATGATTATTTTGGTTGTTAACAAACACATTCCTCGCTACGCATCCTCACTCATCTCTGGTGAAAACGTGTCTTAGGCTAATAAATGGCAGTCAGTTTCCGAGATGTTATAATAACTGCCCCTCGTCTATAAAGGTATGAACATAATTGATGAATACGGAAAGTCAGTATGTCATAGAAAGGCAACTTACGGATATACATGTGACTTCTATAAGTTATATATATCGACAACGGATATTTAAAGCTTCTAAACTAAACGTTTCATCAGATTGTCGCTTACAACAATTTCTCTTTTAATACTTCTGAAAATGACAAAGCCGAATATTTATCTAGTTTTGATATTTTTTTAAATCCATTAATTAACAAAACTCGGCTTAAAAGAATTAAAAGAATGGCATTCGTAAGCGACAAATTGGAGAATTTCTCCAGCTGTAGGTAACTCATCAGTCATCACCAAATGCAGAACCTACCTACTAAACCGGAGGTCAGTAGAAAAGTAAATAAATGTAACCAAACATGGCTGTTTGACAACTGCATTTGTAGGCAAAAAGAGCATTTGACACATGACAAAATATTATTGCAGAAATTCGTTTTCACCAAAATGTATAAGTAATTGATAGATATTTTTAAGAGTGCGTGATTGCAAAGCTATAAAGGTAAAATTATTTGTTTACTTTGCTATTGACCTACGGTTTAGATTTATTCTAGTTTATTATTATATTTATTATGAAATAAATAATTTTAAACAAAAAAGAACCGACTTCACTGAGCAATCCACCTTTCCAACACCAAATGCTCGAGCTGCTGTAAAAAATACTCAAATCACTACAGGTGTGCCTATAATAGTTGAAGAGTTCCCTCGATTTCTCCAGGATCCCATCATCAGATCCTGACCTGGTTACAATGGGACCAACTGTGAAGTATACTCTTTCAAACAAAAAAAGAATTTTCCAAATCGGTCCAGCCGTCTTCGAATAATCGGTGAACATACATAAAAAAAAAAAAAAAAAAAAATAGCAAAAACAAAGATCTCGACGAATTGATAACCTCCTCCTTCGAAATCTTGAAGTCGGTTGATAAACCTAAATCGAACTTATATCTATATAGATACCTACTCTAAGATCAAGACCCAGCGTCTCAACGTAGTAACATAAAGCTAACCCTCTGACCTTAGCATTAGCGGTATAAATAAGTGTGGCAGTAGGGTGGCCGAAGCCGTACTCTGGCCTTGCATTATAATCCCATTTTACTATGCTCGGCCCATCGCAGACTATAGATTGAAGTACACTTTGGATGTTCCCACTTCCAAAATACAAAGCTATGGCGAGAACAGAGAGACGGTCCTGGCGTCGAATTTGTATAGAAAACATAGCGAAAAATCCGGATTGCAAGATCTATGAAATAAATATGAATACCGCGCCGTTGAGAAAAAGTTGTGATTGAAATATATAAATGCCGTTTTCAATCAAAATGTTACTTATTGTCGGTTATAATAACTGGAAGTGTTACCTAAGCTACTACCATTACAAATGGGTAAAGCAACCAACAATGGAACAATTTGGCTGAAAACGACACATACAAGGTGTAATAAAAATAGTGGTGAACCGTTTGATAGAATAATGGTATCGTATTTATAAAAAACTAAGTAACAAATTTTTTCACGCGAAAAAAAAATTGTTTTGTATGGAGGGTAGGCCGGCTGAGATGACGAGTCCCATACAAAAAAAAATTTTCGCGGCCAAATTTTTGTTTTTCCTACTTACTTTTTTTAGTCGCATAACGATACCAATTATGCCCACCACTATTTATGTTACACATTGTATACCAACTTGGCGTTGCATTATTAGTCGTTGCAGTGTAAGTCGTTAAAATGGTTAATATAACACTCGTGTCCTTTCACCATACATTTTTTTTGTTTGTTTGTATAATAAATATTTTTGTTGTTGTTATTTGTTTTATTTTATTTCACAAAGCGCTAACACGAATTAAAATGAGTACCTCGACGAAGTTCTCAATATTACAAACAGAAACTTCTTTAAAAGCAAGGGAAAATTTAAAAATGATATCTACAAAATCACAACAGTATTGCACAACCTTGATATAAGGAGAGCTAGCCACGTCAGACATGACACAATAATGAGAGCAACGAAACCCCTCTAGTCAGTTTGCTATACTACGCTTAGTTCCAGATTTGGACATCTGGCAGCTAAAAAGTAGTAGAGTAGAGGTCAAAGAATGCAATCCACTTCAAGAAAACAAATCCTAGAGTTTTTACCTATTTTGGTATTAAGTACTATTTTCCGATTCAAAAATGTTGCTAGTCTGTCACTCTAATCTCCACCCATTAAAAGCTGCCAGATGACTGGATCTAGCAATCGGCGCACGTCTTAATAAACTATACGCTAAGTGGTATATTGGTTTTACGACTGCTACGAAGCTACTAAATTTATTTAGGTATAGGAAAATAGTCAACTGAAAGACATCTGACTGTGCTGCATCAGTCGTTCATTTCTATGTCAAGATAGTAATCAGTTAAGGTGCATTGGGGTAACTTGGTATATAGGTAGGGCGAAATTGAACATCTAAAATAGAAACACCCAATACCTTTTGACAGCACTTAGCTCCTGTAACTTTTTTGTTTAAAAGTACCTACAACTTTTAAAACGTACGTTGTATATTTAAAACATAAAGTTCTCATGAAGTGTATTAAATATTCAGTTTTAAAGAATGTATACATAAAACCACGTGACAAAGGCATTCGGCCATTCGCATAATTCCATAACTACAAAAGATACCTGCACCTTAATGGCCAAATGACCAAGTTATATGGTTTGCCAATAGGGGCGGGTCGATTTTAAAATGCAATTTTAAGAGCAACCCAAGCCGTCGCTGAAATTCAGCCTGGTCTATGTGGCAGAGTTATTGAAAATTTGACTTTTAGGATATGGGCTACCAGAAGAATCCAAGGCGGACATTTGAACGATGTCATATATCTAGGGTTGCCAATGTTGCCATACGTCCCGTATATACGGGACTGTCGCCATATTTAAGTATCGCGTCCCGTATTGTTACTTGTCCCGTTTTTGTCCCGTTGTTCGATACCGCTGTAGAGTACATACTTAGGTACATAAATAGTTACAAACATTTCAAAGAATTCCTGAGTGGGTAATATAATTCGAACTGACTACTGACTAAATTTACAATAAAAAAACATAAATGTCAGTCTCGCAATCATAAGTCCCGTATCAGTTCCCAATAATTATGGCAACCCTACATATGTCACAAAAAATTGCACGTATGGGCCTTTCAAATAAAACTAAAAGGTAATTAATATCTTACACACCAGCCTGTTTTATTGCAGTTTGAAATCGACCCGCCCTTATTGGAAAACCCTATACATGGTGCGATTAGTGCGCTTTGTTTACATCCTTAAAAAAATTAATAATAACATAGGTACCTACAGTTTTCTAAGTACCTAGTTGTTTACAAATTCCAAGATTACCCTGTTTGCAGAGTTACTCCAATTGCATATTGTCCTAACTTCAAGTACCTAGTTAGAAAACTAACGATTATACATATAATCAGAGTTACTTTGGTCCTTATGCTACTTAAGTTAGCAAAGCGCAATGGCTGACGCAGGTACGCAGCACACTGATATTTATCTATTATAGGCAGGTATTAGTTAGCAATTCAATAATTATCTACAACCCGTTTAAAATTAATGATTTCTAAACAAACACGCCATACTAGTTTCTAGTACCTAATTCACATTGAGAACGTACATCTCTTTGTTAATTTCATGCCGAAACCGCACGCATGGTTTAGGTAATCCGCAGAAAACTTAGCTAAGCGGGTGAGGTATTCAAAATGATCTAGGCACGGCTTATTATTAAGACAATAAGAGCTTGTGAAGGTCTTTTGAACACCTCACCCGCGTAGCTACTTCTGGTGCTGAATGTATCTTAAATATAATGTAAAAAAGATCAACTTACTTCAAATCTGTGGTCGTCCATGAGTCCATGACTGATGTAGGTACTTTCATCGCTTGCGTGTTCGGTGTCATGCTGCAAGGTATGTGGCTTGGCAATCATCCTGGAGCTATGAGTCCTCGTCACTTCTTGATACAGTATAAGCAAGATACTTCTACACTTACACTTACACTCCACAGTATTGTTATATAGATCTACTCGCGAGGTGGCAAAAGGTTAGGAGCTTGCAGACGAGTAGAAGAGATCATACTTGAAAATTGATAATACTTAACACAAAACAATATATCACTCCACTCTGCATAAAGTATGCTAAGGTATTCCCATGATGCTGATTTATATAGTCACCAGAGAATCAAAAGTGAACAAGTAAAATAAAACTAGTTTTCAGCTAGCTGAATCTAGATAATAAGTAATTAGTTAACAGAAAGAGAACTCCCGGATTGCGAAATTATTCAATATTAGTTACGAAATGGTTACGAAGCACTGACAATATGTATAGGTACATGCATGGTACATGTTGCTAATTGACATGACTGTTCTGTTCTGTATCTTTATAACACCAAAAAGGTTCCTAGTGCAGTTTTGATAGGTATGAATTAGAGTTTAGAGTTGGTTTAGAGCCTGTCCGTTACCTTATAAACCACGACACTTTTGATTCCGGACAAACTGTAGTAACTTCGATAGCCACACATCACTCCATATCGTCATGCAGTCGGACCAATCTTACAAACTTCCCCATACAGCTGCTGGCACCGGCGGATATGAGCTGTTGCGTGCCATCTGGAGCCTCAGACACACAGAAAGCACAAGTCATCTGCTTACATATTAATAGTGTGCTTGAAGGTTCGTGAACCTTCATCAACAAGATTGGCTACGTCAGCCACATGCGAGCTCATCGAATTCGGCCGTGGAGTTATTATTATTAGTAGCTTAATGGATCCAAGGATATTACTGGATATTACACCCTGTGAATGAAGCTTCTCCTTTACCTGCTTATAGAAGATGGTTGGTATTGCAGTCTTTGTTTGCTTAGTAGGTAGAACGTAGCACAACAATTGCTTTCAAGCGAATGCACTTCTTACGTTACTTTCAATAGAATCACTCTGCTGATTGTCAAATAAAATATTCATCAACCGGGTAAAGGAGACAGAGATTCCATTGTTTCTGTAATTACCTTTTAAGTAGATACATATTAAAATATTGGTATTTCCCATTTGGTATAGGTACACATGGCATATTATACCTAACGTTTGCCTGAAGCCTAACGCCGCATTTAAACTTGCGTGCGAGTGGCTAGCCGTATGGTATGAGGAGGCGAATAGCGAGCGGACAATTTACACACTTTGCTCGGCATTCGCCTAAAGGTGCGACCACACCGCTGCTTAAAAAACGGCGACGTTACGGAATCGCAGTGGCGCATCGTATCCGCACCGTTTTTATTGCATGCCCTCCACACCGCTGCTCAAAATACGCTTACGGTACGGAATCGCAATGACGTGCCGTAAACGTCTCTACTTTAACGCATGCTCTCCACACCGCTGCTCAAAATACGCAGACGCAACGTGTACGCAGTGACGTGCCCCATACGTAATATTTTTGACGCGCACCTTCCAAACCGTATTTTGAGCAGCGGTGTGGAGGGCATGCGATAAAAACGGTACGGATACGATGCGTCACTGCGATTCCGTAGCGTCACCGTATTTTGAGCAACGGTGTGGAGGGCATGCGATAAAAACGGTACGGATACGATGCGTCACTGCGATTCCGTAGCGTCACCGTATTTTAAGCAGCGGTGTGGTCGCACCTTAATCATTCGCCTCTTCGCTCGCGTACACGAATATTATGTTATGTTGACATTGACACTCGTGCTAGTTCTACACATGGCCGGACTCTTTATCGAGTACGAACGAGACGCAGTCGCAGATATAATCTGCTGATGCGTCCGTCGATGTGTGGAGCTAGCTGCTAGCATTATGCGAACGATTCAGCGATCGTTTCGGCGAGCGCCGACGCGAGTCTAAATCTAGTACCTATAATAAAATCAAGTCATCCATTTACTGACGTCAAAAATATTGCCATGCAGCATTTTAATTACAGACTTAGTAATGCCAGTCAGACGGGCATATCTCAGGGGAAATCATACCTAATGAATGTGAGGTAGATATGTTGGTACAAGAGTTACATGAGTTAGTTATATCTGGGCTGGAACATAATAAACCTATGATTATTAACGCCCAAATTAATGAGTAGATGGCGCTGGAATCATTAAAAACATCAACTCGTCTACGGAAAGTCTCTAAAGTAGTACCTATTTTTAATTCAGGACAGCAGCTTTAACCCTTAAGCAGAAACCTATTTCTCGAAAGGTATTAGACCAATAATATTAGTCCACGAACTGTCAAATCGTATGGGTTTCCATGACAACACACTAAACTAATACCGTTCGAGCAATGGGCCTGAGTGGCAAAAAGAAATTGGCACCACTTTATTATCTGTGGGTTTTTATTATCCTCTTTAAACTACCACATTGACGTACCTATTTAAGTTCTATTACTTTATTGAATGCGAAAGAGAGGAATATACGATACTCGTAAGTCTCTTCAAACAACTGTAGTCTGTCCGGAAAGAGAAGTGTCGTAGAATGTATGCGCTCCCATATAAACCACGACACTTCTCTTTCCGGATAAACTCTAGCTGTTTTATGTGGTGATAATCTTTTCTGTTTTGCCCTAAAGGTTCACTGGTAGAGAATGCCTTATGGCATTAAGTCCGCCTTTTGTACGTTAAGTTTCCTTATGTGCAATAAAGATTAAATTAATTAATTAAATAAATAATTGTTAAAAGCCACAATTTGCCCTTCTGGCCACAGTAAGTAATTTTAAATGAATCAAATACCGAAAGTACCTATGGGTGAACGTAAATTTATTATCTAGAGAAGACCGGCGAGATGCCATATCGAAAATACAGCATACATTTAATATTGCACGATACAAAATAGAGATCGCAACAATAATAAATTACGGGCCAGGAACGAACCGTCTAAGGGTGGGTTGCACCATGCACATGCAATTAACGGACTCATCAACGTTAAATATGGCGACGGAGCTGTCATCCCATAGAAAACTGTCAAACTTTTCATACAAGATTTTTTTACGATGACGTTGACGTTAACAGACGGTTTGGTGCAACCGGCACTAAGACTTAGGATCTGACTACGCTAACTTTGCATGGACTTCGCAGCGATAAAATATAGAACTGTCATCAAAATAGTACATTGTTGTAGAGGCTTGAGAGTAAGCTAAAGGTGGATCAAGTTAGTACGAGGGCCGACGCGCCCCTTAGCCTCTCACACACCTGCTGCAGGGTAATATTGGAGTTGGACCGTAATTAATTGCCACCTTAATAGGCATGATGTGATGACACATGTTGCATTATGCAATAAAATTTAGTTGACAGGATGCAAAATGATCAATATATCCAACTAAAGTGAATAAAATCTATTGAAATGGCTCAAAGATATCAAGCTGCAAGATTTCTAAATTTTACGATTTTTTAAAGTGCGAAATTAAAAAAAAAACAATGATACCATTCGATTTTTAACATTTTACTGTAAAATAAATTGTATAGCGACCATATACATAAACGCAACATTTCACTGTAAAAATTACAATTTCATACTTTTTCCATACTATGTGATCGTGACGTCACTTTTGCACGTCATTTTGTTAGGAGCGTTTTGAGAAACAAATGCAAATCTCGGACTTTAAGTTTCATTTCTGACTTTTGTGTTGCTTTAACGCAATCGACCCCATATAGACATTTGATCCACACAATAAAAAGAATCGATTGATACCATACATGAAAAAAATTCACCATGCCTATTGTGATGTGTACAGGTAAGCAAGGGGCAGCAATTTTTAGATTTGGCCTGGAGCAGGGCTGCAGGGACGCAAGACCTTCCTAGCTCCATAGGTTGTCTCTGCCGCCCTGCTGTCGCATGTGTGGCGCGATAGGGGCAATGTCTCATAAATTTTCTTGTAAATTTAATTTCGCAACAATACTGGCGCCATTCTCAAGACGTGCGTTCAGAGCGAGGTAGGTAGGTGCATCCTCCTTGTGTCTCTCCCGGCTTTTGTTTCACGCCTTAATTGAACCAAGGTTCCGCTCGGCAACCTAATTAATCCCATGAAAGGCACGTACGTTAGTTTTTACAAAAGCCATATGACCTTGGAAACCTAAATCATAAACCTATGGAAACTAGGCTTTGTTGGGATTAAAGCCAGTTTCCTCACGATTTTTTCTTTCACCGAAAAACGACTGACAAAAGTTGCAAACCAAATGATATTTTGTACTTACCTACATAAGTTCCGAAAAACTCCGTGTCACGAGCCGGGATTTGAACTGGAGACCTCAGAAATGAAAGTCGGCAGTCTTACCGCCAGCCTACTATGTTATAATGTATCATCATCATCACCCACACTGTTAACTGCCCATCGGTGGACCTTTTGCCCTTTGTAATAAGGTCCACCGATGTACAGTTAAGTGTGTTGCTGTTTGTACTATGTACTATGCTATAGAACATATAGCACACAACTAAACAATACTTATGTTTGTTTTCAGGTTTGCGGTGCGTCCTTGCTGCGTGGAATGCGCGCACGCCGATGGAAGCACGAGGCAGGAAATTCTAGTTGTGCTACTGATGTCCGCCTTAATTGAAGAGGAACACGATACCTACGATAGATTTCTTACCTATGAATTATAATGACAAAAGATAGAGCATCTGTCTCCTTTGAGAGAAAAAAAATATGCATTGTGGGAGAGGCTGGAAAACCGCTCAAAGATGGACGAGACGAGTGTGTGAGGGCCGACCCTTTAGGGGAGGCCCTCGAATATACGAGTCCATCATTAGCGTTTTCGGCCGAGGCATTACAAAGTGCTTTTCACGAGTACTGTGAGGAATTTAATAAGTATAAGTACCTTCCACATCATTCGTTCTGGTACCAGAATAGTAGATCTACCATAAAATAATTTTCAACACACCTGCTCGTAACGAGGTTCTTATTCCACCGCTTTTAAGCTCATAATCCTAGATATTAAACACGCGTGCATTTCACAATAATTATCCAACTAGTGGAATAATTTAATAATCCGATCAAGTGACGTTTGTACTCTAGTACCAAGTTGTACGTACGCAGACGAATCGTTGTAATTTAGTCGGGTATTACCTTTACTTTTTTTTAACTCTTTATGAGTTTACATTCTAAAAAAGTAAAAAAAAAGTAAATATATTAAAAATATACACATTTACGATAGAATACAAATTATACAATCCAGATTGTGAATAAGAATCATTTTAACTTATTATATTACTCGTAATACACAATAATTTACGTTTTAAACACGAATTGTCTGTTTTAATATTGGCTGTTTGGCATTATACGTCCGCGCCTTTGCCTCAAGCTGCACGCACATCCAAAAAAGAAAATTGCGCGCCAATTATAAGTTAACCTCAAATCATTTTTTATTTGTTAGATTTTTCTCGTCGTGTTTTATTAATTTAAACAAATTATATTTTGAATGAATAAGAAGACAACTTTAGCGTTAATTTAACCTCTGGATATATTTCAAAATTGTGATACATACTAGTAAAATGTCATCATA
The DNA here is from genome assembly GCA_947086415.1 of Pammene aurita. Taxonomy (NCBI): domain Eukaryota; kingdom Metazoa; phylum Arthropoda; class Insecta; order Lepidoptera; family Tortricidae; genus Pammene; species Pammene aurita. The sequence goes on along the minus strand of OX352306.1, from coordinate 12,103,726 downwards.
AAAATCTAGTGAGCAATACGTAAGAAAAAATACTATAATTTATTGCACAATAAATGTGAAGTCTTTAATTTTATGAAATTATTTGAAAAAGAGTTCCAGATTCTCAATAACATCACAAAAAAGGTTAGTTAAATTGAATTATCTTAGGTTCGTAAGTACCTGTATCCTGTAAACATTCTGACAATTAATGTATTTATCAAATGTTATTAATTATACTATTGTGTTATTACCTCGCAAGTGTGTTGAAAAACGTCGTATGAAACGCGTGTGCTTGATCATTACATTCATTACATAAGCTCAGCTTCCTTATGCGCACTCACATGCGTTCGTGCGCACAATATCGCTTCGTATGTAGTGATCAACTTAGCACACTTGTATCATAATGTACTATTATGGCTTTCATGTTGACACAGATAGTCTTATAGTTAGTTTAAAACTAAAGAACAACATGAGACCCCAGACAGGGTATTGCAAAATTAAACACACAATAAAGCTTTGTTAAATAAAACAATAACAAACATACTTACTTAACTAATTAATCTAATTATACAGAGTGCCATCTGAGACGTGATCAGTTATATGTTTTTCTAACTCCATAAACAACTAGCAGTTGAATGCCCCAACTTTTACTAAAATCAGACATTTTTTTTTCTTTTTTTTTTACATGTTTTTGTAATTTATTTTTCATTTGACGGGGTTTTCGGGATATTTAAACTACTTATTAGAATACTTAAATAAGTAAATTGAATTACCTCTTTGAAATGGAACTGTCGTTATTAACAATTTTGTCATTTATTCCGGATAAAATGTAATTTAATATTTTTTTTTACCTTAAATATCTTATGAAACTGTTTTACACTAATATTATCACTTTTGAAAGAAAAATAAATTACAAAAACATGTAAAAAAAAAGAAAAAAAATGTCTGATTTTAGTCAAAGTTGGGGCATTCAACTGGTAGTTGTTTATGGAGTTAGAAAAACATATACATAACTGATCACGTCTCAGGTGGCACCCTGTATACATATCAAGGCATAATCTAACGGTATTTATGGTATTTGTTATCATCAAAATATTATTGCAGCGAGTAGAAACACTTGGTAGGGCCGGCACTAGGTAGCCAGTCTAATAAATAACGCAGTAGGTAAATTCTACTGATGTGCCGTCGGAAAGTTTGCAAAATTGAAAAATTTTCCACATACGAAAATTTCGGAAAAAATTCTCACATTTTTGTATGGGATTTGAAACTTTCCATTTCTTAAATTTCCAATTTTCTATATTTCTTATATAATTTTCTAGAAATTTCCGACAATATTTCCAATTATTTGGAATGTGTCCGCAACTTGCACATCTGTAGGTATTTCCTTCAAACGCGCTGAAACCGGATTATAACGCTGAATATAACTGAACTCAGCAACACAACACCGCAAGAGCCCATTGAAAGAACCCAACAGTTGAAGTATTGGCAGAATCAAGACGAAGAATCATATGGGCATGCCGCGTTGGCAGTGTGGTTAGCTGGTTGTTGTGACCATATTACAGCCAGTAGCTGCCCTGCCGACGCGTTCTGTCCAAATCGACCAAAGGACGACACAAGAAGATTAGATTAGATTAGAATTTAGAACCAATGTAGTTTCCATTTATTTTATACGGTTGAAGAAGAGTTACATGTTAAAAAAACTAAAACCTAAATTTATTTTGTACTAAGCTGAAACGCCTGCAAGCGAAATTTCAATTTTATAATTGAAAGAAAATTGCAAAAATTCATCGCGTCGAGCAAGATTCGAACTTGCGACCTTTCGAAACACCGGTCGGACCTATGTTCGAATATTGCTCGACGCGATGAATTTTTTCATTTTTATTTCAATTATAAAATTGAAACTAAAACCTGTTTCTTCTAGCCATTTCTGGGCTCATTCTACTCAGAATCGTCAGCATTCTCTGTTGTATTAAAAGAGTACCAAAAAAAATCCGTTTTATTAATGCACTTTCACGTTATCTGATCCGATATCTGATGTCGGATAGGACCACGAAGAAGACAAATTTTAAATTTGTGCATTTAAAGAAAGAAAGAAAATACATTTATTGAACGCCACAAATACACACAAAAAACAAAGCAAGTAATATTTAAACAGTACAAAGACGTCAAATAGGATCCCCACTCAGCATGATGCCGCGGCAATTTAAACCTTGGCGCTGGTTTTCAGTGGGCACCTGACTTATTTCTATATCTTTTTCTTAAAATACAAAATGTCATTGCTCAAAGAAAGCACTAACGCAAAAACTTAATGCCATACGGTATTCTCTAACAGCTTCTTTTTTCCTTAGGTATTCCGACATTCGATATCGGATCGGACCGTGTGAAAACGCTCCTACTTACTTAAGGTTACCTTTTAGTATGAAGTTTTATTTGCTCCTATAGCGTGAGTCCGTGACGTAGTGGAATTTTATTTATCGGATGTGATCGTGATTCTTAATAGAATGAGCCCAAACAAGTCCAGATGTGGAAAAAACTAGGTACTTGTTTTTTAAACAAAACATAAGGCTTAATCAACCAAAATTGAAGTTGTATTGGATTTTCATCGAAACAATCTATACATATAATAAAGCTGAAGAGGGTCGAAAGTCTGTACATGGAAGATAATCGAAAAAAAGTTGGCTGGGGATACTTAGAATCGATAACAGAACACGTTCCAACAATTTTTAAAATTTTTGTCTGTTTATCTGTTTATCTGTTTGTCTGTTTATTTGACCGCGCATCACGTGAAAACGGCTGAACGGATTTTGAGGAAATTTTATATAGATATAGTTTGAGTCCTGGGAAAGGATAATATATAGTTTTAATCCCGAAAATCAACCCTGGTGGGGGTGAAAATGGGGTTGAAAGTTTGTATGGAGAATTTTTTACCGCTGAAACGATTTAGATTGAAATGAGTATGGAGATAATTTGAGTCTCGAGAAACGTCATAGGATCGTTTTCAAACCCTTATGGGGGTGAAAAGGGGGTTGGAAGGTAGTATGAGGAATTTTTTACCGCTGAACTGATTTAGATGAAAATTGGTATTGAGATAGTATGGGTCTCGAGAAATGACAAAGGATAGTTTCTTCTCCAAACCCCCCCCCTCCCTCATCTTACTTTAGAACCATAGGTCCAAAAAAAAAAATAATGGAAGTGACGCCTGAAAGGTACTTCCAATAAAAACTATCTATACATATACTAAAGCTGAAGAGGGTCGAAAGTCTGTTCATGGAATAGATTCGAAAAAAAGTTGGCTGGAAATACTTAGAATCGATAACAGAACACGTTCCAAGAATTTTTAAGTAGTTAACGGCTGAACGGATAATGATGAAATTTTGTGTAGAGATAGTTTGAGTCCCGGGAAAGGACAAAGAATAGTTTTCATCCCGAAAATCAACCCTGGAAGGGGTGAAAAGGGGGTTGAAAGTTTGTATGTTGAAAGTTGGTATTGAAATAATTTGTAATTTTTTTGTCAAGGTGTTCTTATTTATAACATGTTACCCGTCGATGCTTTAAATTTACCTTTACCCGCACTTAAGAAATATTTGAAAATGTCATGAGTGCAGGTTCGAGGACTATATATGACGGACAAAGATGCATGGCCCAAACCAAAAAACTACTACAAAATCATCTAAAATTTATAGGACACAGGTTATATAGGACACATTTATAGGTTTAGGTAGGAAAACATATCAAACGTTTTGTGAAGCAGTTAGATTAGGATTTATTTTTCTTTATAATTAAACAATAGGTACATTATCTGTCTCTCAAGCTGTTTTGATATGTCTTCTTGAAGAACTACGCATTATTTTGTATCTTAAGATCTAATAATGTATTACTGTTTTGAAAAAAAATAAGTCCCGTCGAATTTCTTTTCGGTCATAATACTTCTTGGGCCAGAGGTGTAGGGTTAGAACCGGTGGTAGTTTTGGAACGAAGTTCCTTATCGGACGGTTCGCGGATGGGGGCCTAGGCGAAAAAAAGTCACGTGACCGTCACGAAAAAGCGTCACGTCACGAAAACGCGACACCCATACGGTTGAGAAACATGTAAAATGGAATGAAATAAAAAATATATAAAATAGAATAAAGTGAAGTGAAGTGTAGTGAAACTGAGAAGTGACAAAGTGATAAAAGTGAAAAAAGTCGAGAACCCTAAAAGTCGAGAATTTTAAAAATGTCAAAAATTTTGAAAATTTTGAAAATGTCAAAAATGCCAAAATTTCCAAAATTTCCAAAATTTCCAAAATTTCCAAAATTTCCAAAATTTCCAATTTTCCAAAATTTCCAAAATATACAAAATTTCCAAAGTTTCCAAAATTTCCAAAAGTTCCAAAATTACCAAAATTTCCAAAAAATGCAAAAAAAATTAAAACCACCAAATTTACGAAAAAGTCAAAAATTAAATAACAACTTCGTTCCAATCGCACTCGATTCCACTTCGCACGCACTTTCCACGACACTCATGTATTTTATTTTTCTCTGACGTTCATTAGTGCATTGTAAAGTGTTTACATTGACGAATAAATATCTTGATCTACACCAATATCATAAATCCTCTATTACGCGTTCGGAACCGTATGTAATTAATTACCAACATTATTGCAACCAGTAACGTACCATCAGTGTATTATCTGTGACAGTGTGGTAAAAACGTATGAAAATTCATTACCTACGGTAACGTAATGAAAATCCGCCCCCCCGACCGTCGGCACGCCCCCCCCGACCGCCGGCGCAATAATGTTGGTCATGGCGGTGTAATGGCGGTCATTCTAATGGTTTCAATGGATTTTTAATATGTGTGTAGGTAAAGCAGTGTATGCTTCTGTACATAATTAGGCCTTATTACGTAACAGTTACATCGCCATGTCCGTCCGTCTGTCCGCGGTCTAGCTCAGTTACCGTTCGCACTAGAAAGCTGAAATTTGGTGAGGCCTGATAAGAACTTTCAATAAAAACTATATTGAATAAAATCGGTTCAGTCGTTTTTGAATTATTAGTCAAAAACGCATAGTGAAAGGAAGTGCCGAATAGTAAAATGACGTAAGCGCCGCCAAATAAACGACCTTTTCAACGGATGTTTTGTAACAGGGCAGCATCTACGAAACTCTACACTGAGCATCGCCCGACATGCTCTTGGCATTGTTATCCCGCATTTTTTGCATTGTTATCCCGGAAATCACCCCTTAAGGATTACTAATTCCAATTCCAGAAAATCCCCAGCCAGGTTATACGTAGCCTATAAGAATTCAATGTCTAAAAGGGGGGGGGGGGGGGGGTAGCCACTACACTCGATTGAGTCCCAGTGCACCTCAAATAGAAAAAAATCATTTCTGCATTTGTGACCCCCCGCCTGTTCTTACCTTTCAGCTTTGACTGATTTGACGGGAGGATCGATTTGGATGATATTTGCCGTGGACATGAACGTATAAATACAAAAGTGGTCCTGTATCGTCCGTTATACACCTACTACTCTCTATATAGTTTAAATCATGCCAAAAAAAAATATAATTAAAAAAAAGTATTCATTTATGAGTGTAGTTTCATTTAGTGGTAATTGTGAAATATTTTATTGGGACTACTGTCCTCTAGCGTATCCATCTGTCAACTTTACTTCAAGTTCCGCCTCCAGGGTAGCGGGAGAGAAATTAGGGGTGAATTAGCCGCTTACTGACACAGACCGAATTCCACGCGGGCGGAGCCGCGGGCACAGCTAGTTTTCAAATAAATCCTGATATTTCTGATTCAGACGTTTAGGCGCTAGCTGAATTGCGTACTTAATGCATTGGAGCTGTATTGAAGTTGGATCGTGTCTTAACGTGTTTAGAGTTCAAATGCGGCCCCTGGAGAAAGTGATGGCAATTTCAACACGACATGTAATGACAATGACCGTATTTCGCGCTTCCAATTTTGCTTCAACATGCAAACTACATTGGTTCTAATCTTATTGGACAACACATTCAGATACTTCGGTTATAATAAGAGTGTGTTCGGATACTATCCCAGGTGAGATACCTTTGGATAGAGTGAGTTCACTCTTAAATAAATTCATCGAGTCGTCGTCTTCAAGAAGAATAAAATTAACTTTGGAACTTGTACTTTCCTATTTTTGTTTGTGTTTATATTTACACTTAGCTTAGATAAAGACGGAAAGCTAGCCCCGGAAAATGTGACACAATAACGAGGGCAAGGACAGTTCTTTAGTTAGTTTGCTATACTATCTTAGTTCTAGCACCGGGCATATGACAGCAATTTTTTTTTAACGTTTGGGAAATGAATTTACGCATACCACCTGGTCCCGGGAAGCCAGGGATATGACGGACTAACCAATGAAGGACTACCGTCTAAAACCACCAACGATTACCGACTCCACCTTGGAATGGTAAGCTTCGTCTCAAGCTACACCGCTTGGCTCGAGGCCTAAAGCCCTTAGCGGCAAGTCTTTATCCGTGAGTTGAGAGTTACTTATTTTCGACTGACACTAAGGGCCGGTTACACCAAACCGTCTGTTAACGTCAACGTCATCGTTAAAAAAATCTTGTATGAAAAGTTTGACAGTTTCCTATGTGATGACAGCTCCGTCGCCAATTCGCCATATTTAACGTTGATCAGTTCGTTAGTTTAATTAGTGCTTAGTACTTAAATAAATAAATAAATAAAATGATTTATTCGGTAGCAAAAATCGTATAACAAAAGTCAGGTTGGTGTCTCTTTTTAAGTATGAAAATACCTGTGCCAAGAGACACCGCTCTTCCTTACAGATTAACAACATTATATATAATTCCAGTGTTTGCTTAAAACTAAGATTAAATTTAACTTATAAAACAAAGTCGCTTTCCGCTGTCTACCCCTATGTAAGTATGCTTAGATCTTTAAAACTAGGCAACTGATTTTGATGCGGTTTTTTTAAATATATAGTGGTAAATATATATTAGTTATGTATAATACATGCATAATATAGTAGAGACACACGGATTATTTTAAAGGTTCTAATGTGATGTCGTAAATAAACACATTTTTTGTGCTTACATTGCAAACGCTGGCTGAACCCTACAAGATAGATCAAAATAATGTACTACAGTATTGTACATCTTAAAAAGGTATAAGTACAAAAAAGTCCGCGATGGCATATGTCTATCTCTTAGGGATAACCTGAAATAACCATTTTTTATCCCGTGCGAAGCCGGGGCGGGTCGCTAGTCTTATATATAAAACAAAGTCGTGCCGGTTACACCATTTATAACTTAAGAACGGCTGAACCGATATGATGTTTGATTTTTTGGATTTATCTAGGACAACAGAATACCTATTATTGGAAAAAATTTAGTTCGCTGGGTCAGCTAGTAGGTACCTACATAATAAAAAATTGGCCAAGAGCATGTCGGGCCATGCTCAGTGTAAGGTTCCGTAGTTTCCGGCCTGTTACAATACATTCAAAAGGTCATTTAATAAGGGTATTTTGCAGCAATTGCGACACTTACGTCATTTTACTATGAGTTTTGGGGTTATAACTCAAAAACGGCTCAACCGATTTTATTCAATATAGTTTTCATTGAAAGTACTTATTAGGCCTCACTTTCATGAATATTTCCTAATTTTTTGGACCCACGGTTCAAAATTAAGGCCCTCCCCCCCCCCCTGGGGCACCCTTTATTAAACTTTCGTAGCTATTATTTACGAAAGTATTAGTTTTATCCATAAATTTAAAGACCTATCCAACGACACCCCACATTATAGGGTTGGAGCGAAAAAAAATCATCCCCCACTTCATATGTACGGGAGGTAAGTACCCTAACAAGTAATATTTTTTTAGTATTTGTTTTACCACTTTGTCGGCGTGATTTAAACACATACTCATACCAAATTTTAGTTTGCTAGTACTTACCAATCTTACCATCACTGATTAAGGCCGCGGACAGACGGACAGTTGACTACGGAACCCTAAAAATAACGAAACATATAAATAAAGCAAACCTATTTAACTGCATCCGACCTTGGCATCACTGTGAATCAGCTCGCGCTACTATGTATAAATTCTATTTACAGTACCTAGAAGTGCTAGAACTCCGCGAAATAGATCTTTCTGCCACTCGTTCAGACTAAAATAAAGATGCATTACCTTCCTTGCATTTATAGGCAGAGAGCCAAGCGTAGTGCCAACACATGTCTATTGCCACGTGTTATGTTATATATGTGTTGTATCTAACTGGTTATGTACATAGCTTTTATTTATATCAGCAGTGATGCCAGGTTTTTACTGGTTTAACGCTTTTTTTCAATTACTTATTAGTTATTACACTTATTAGGCACTTACATATGCTCCGTTGTCTGATTGAAGAATTAATTTTCTTTTGGAAAGGAGTTAAACGGTGTAAAGGTATATATGATTACGGTTCTGGTCATATGATGGAATCCATGAGGAATTGAGGGACTAGGGTAGTTGCCCCTAAAGATGAACGACTCCCAGAAGATGAACGTTTGACCTAATAATCGTAATAATGAAATCCTGATCTACTTTACAAGCTTAGGAGTATTTTTTACTAAAACTAACACTTTCCCATGACTGTTCAGTTTTATGAGCAAAATCGCTGCTTACCTACCTACATTTAAACCCCATGGTCAAAGGCACGCTGTATAATAGACGATATAGAGGACAGGAGGACTACGAGGCGGGGAATCCGTTTTCACTCCGAGGCATGTACAGCCGCCATCAGTTCTATCGGACCGGCCAAGGTGGTCACAAATATCTGAACAACGCCTCTATTGTCAAGGCGATAAAGTGCATGTTCAGATATTTTTGAGTACCCACCTTGGCCGCTTCGATATATTTGATGGCGACTGTACCTACACCTTAGTGCTTATCTCAAATACCTATGCAATGAAATAAAAATGAAACTTAAAAAAAAAACACTTCCCTTCATGAGGTCTACTCGTAAACTACTATTATTATTCTCAAAGATACAATCACCATCCTGTCACAAGAAAAAAAAACGAAATCGGCTGTTCATACAACTTGCCGCCATCTTTAACGCCAAGTTTACTCTGCAGGCCTGAAAAGATGTATGAAATCCCATTACAGCCCCTCGAATTTCGATATTTTATTTTATGTAAAAAAAACATATTATTATATGAAACAACTATATTGAAACAAGTAACTCGCGTTTTATATCGATAACCTACTCGCGTGATGCATACACTTATATATTACTTGTGAGTTTTCGTAAGGAATGAACGAACGTTTCAATATATTTAATCTCCGATCAACTGAAGTTTTGTATTATAAATAAACGTACTTATTGTAGAACCTAACTTGTATTTTATTTATGTGCTAACCACCTCCATCTCCACTCAAAGATTGTCACCACAAATACCGCACATTTACCAACAAAGTAATATTGCGTAGGTATTTCCAACACAACAGAAATATTTTCACACCCTTATATTTAGAACCCTGTTGCTAATGACGATTATATTTGTCATCGAGATGTATTCGTGGCAGTAAATGGGCACTGGAGTGACTAATTGTCTGAAATATCAATAATCTATACATATAAATTATAATAATGTGTATAGATTATTGAATGTATGTCAGATGTAGTGAATAATCCTTTCCTTTCGTATTTTCTCGGAAATGTTCGTTTTTGTCTTACTACTTCACTCGCACTCAGTACCCATCGAGACAACGTAGGGAACGGTCGCATTGCAAGAGGAAGTATCTATATAGAGTACTCGTAGTTAATACCATTTCGACGCATATTGCCAGAAACGCAAATTACCTGATACGCACATGACCATGGGTTCATTCGTGAAGTACCTTATACGCAATAGACCCGATACGCAAATGACCAGACTTTCTTTCGCGAAAGACCAGATACGCAAACGCCCTAGACTTTATTCGCGAAAGACCTGTTACACAAATGTAGCTCTTACGTAATAAGGACCCTTAAATTTGCGAGTGTGTTTGTGACAGTTGCATATATTACTTTATCCATAGTTCTACACACGTTATAAATCCTAAATGACTTGTTCTGAAACCATTAGAATGACCGCCATTGCACCGCCGTGGCCAACTGGATTGTACGGGCGGTTGGGGAGGAGGTTAACTGCGGTCGGGGAGGAGGACTGGATTTTGATTACGTTACCGATATCCATGTGGTAATGAATTTTTATACATTGTTACAACACTGGCACAGATAATGCAATAATGGTGGTGATTATATACGGTTTCCGAACGCAGAAAATAGGATTTATGATACGGGTGTAGATAAAATAAGTTATGTGTAGCTCCACGGTTTTAAAATAAGTTTGTACTCGTACATTGTTTCGAAATGAAGAAAATCGGTGGAGACCGATTTCTATGGAAACGCCTCGGTACTGACTAAATCTTAGAGAATTCAACCACCCGGAGTCGCCATTGACAGGCGTTCCCCTCTGCCGAAAACATATGACCAGTGGTCATACACATGTATCCTGGACTGACGTTTATCTGACGTAGCTATTTGTACGTTACGTACGAATAGCCATACATTTGACGTTTCCCTCCCCCGCAAAAATCGTCATACTTTTGTATAGAAAATGACAGACATGGCTACTCTATCCGGGTTGAATTCTCTAAGGACTAAATGACTAAAAAACCGACTTTGGTTTGATGTACAGTCGCCGTCAGATATATCGGAGCGGCCAAGGTGGTTACACATATCTGAACAACGCCTCTATTGTCAAGGCGATATGGTGCATGTTCAGATATTTTTGAGTACCTTAGCCGCTCCGATATATTTGATGGCGACTGTACCAACAAAAAATATATTGTAGTATATTCGGCAACTGATGACGCCGAGTATGCATGGATGTGAATTTCCGCGGATTTGTCATTTCCTTATTTGTCACACTGAGTATTGGTTTAAACGTTTATAGCGGCTGTACACTCTCAATGACCGCCATTGGACCGCCATGGCCAACTCGATTGTGCGAACGGTCGGGAAGGAGGGCAACCGCGGTCGGGGAGTAGGGCTGGATATTGCGATAACTCAAAACAAGACTGCACTCCTAGAACTCCCCTGGGGAGTTCATTTATCTCTATGCTCCGAAAGGGCTGGCTAGGAGAGTCGGTTGGCATAGCCTCTAGTCGCCTTTAGCTAGCTAGATATAATGAACTTCCCTTGGGAGTTATGCGGCATGTAAACCAACTTACCGAGAACTCCTTTGGGGAGTTCTTGGAACTGAAAGTATTAACGTACTTTCCCCTTATAATAGGCCGAATTCTGCTACTCGATAAGGTAGGGTTGCCCACGACCTAACCTTCCTCTATCATGGTCATGTGCGTATCGGGTAGTTTGAGTTTCTGGTACTATGCGTAGATTGATCGGTCTGGTAATTTGAGTATCCGGTCATTTGCGAAATGAAATTATGGAATTTTGCGTAGATGGTAATACGCGTATATAATCATGGTCATGTGAGTATCAGATAATTTGCGTTTCTGGCAATATGCGTCGAAATGGTTAATACCACAGAAATATTTTGTTGATATTTATGTTAGATTTTGTGATAAACTTCATGGACTCGTGTATTAATGCAGGCCACCTATATTTTGATAGACTTTTTACATGTCACTCTTGTCTGTCATTTTTGTAAATAATAAACATTGATTTTATTCGATCCACATTAACAATTTATAACAGACATGCCGAAAGCACTAAGAAAAGGGAAACGTTTAGATCGGCAAGCCTGCGAAGTTATTTTCAATATTTATTTATATTTCTTAACTGAAAATGATAAATTCAAACATACCAACTATACTGCTTACTTTTTTAAAGTCCAAAAACGAGTTTCGGAGGCCAGTGGAATTTCTCAACGAACAGTAAATAAAATATTGCAAAAAGAATACATAAATCAATCTACCTCCAATAGTCCGAAGTCGGCAAAGTTGGGTAGACCAAATAAATTATTTTGTCTAGGTCTTGACGATTTTGACTACAACGTTATACGCCGATTAGTGTATAATTTCCATTTGATATACAAACAAGTACCTACAATTAAAGCCCTGAAGTCCAAGTTATCCGAAGCCATAAATTTTAAGGGATGTGACTTTACGCTAAGAAAAATTCTTAGAAAAATGGGATTTCGGTATAAAAAAGTTGAAAACAACAGAAAATTACTTATCGAGAAAGATGATGTTCGTTTAAAAAGAGTAAAGTTTTTAGCCGCGATAAAAAAGTACAGATTGCAAGGGAGAGAGATTGTTTATATGGATGAAACATACATCCATACCTCACATTTGGCAGGTAAAAGCTGGGCTGACTCGTCAGAAAACGGAGTGAAACAGTTAATTTCTAAAGGACAACGTCTTATAATAGTGCACGCTGGTAGTAGAAAGGGGTTTATACCTGGGGCATTGTTAATGTATCAGTCTACTGATAAAACAGGTGACTATCACAACGCGATGAACAATGAAAACTATGAAAAATGGCTTCGTAATCAACTCATTCCAAACTTAGCTCCACATTCGGTACTAGTAGTAGAAAAAAAAAAAAAAAAAAGATAATGCTGCATATCATAATAAGTACGTAGAAAAACCTCCTAATTCAAATACCCGTAAGCAAGACATGATTGATTGGCTATCCAAACATAACGTTCCGATTGATCCGTCATTAACAAAACTTGAAATATATGAAATTATTTGCAAGTACAAACAAGACTTTGTAGAATACTCTATAGATAAACTTATGAACGAATATGGACACAGCGTACTAAGATTGCCACCATATCATCCTGATTTCAATCCGATTGAAAACATATGGTCTCAAATAAAGGGATACGTATCCAAAAGAAACATCAGTATGAATATGACTACTGTGAAACAATTGGTACAGGAAAAGGTTAATATGATTGGTTCCGATGTTTGGGCCAAAGTATGTGACCACTGCGAAAACGAGTACCGAAAACACGAACCTGAGTTGGAAAATTATATGGCTAGTTTTGTAATCACCGTTCATGAAAACTCTGACGATGATACACCAGAAAATAGTTCTGATTCTGACTGTGATATGGAAGTTGGAAGTATTGTTTCGCATCACACTGTCCACCCCGCTCCTCCTCCTCTTATCCCGCTGTCATAATCGAAGTCGTTCATCCAATCAGAAAATCATATTTATTTATATTAATTTCTCTGCTGGTTTGTTTTGTTTTATGTTGAGGTGTCTTTTTTGTTATGTCATAGTATTTTTAATTAATTACAAAAATGTATTGTTATAAAAAAGGTCTGCAAAATCCTACTGTAGTTTTGACTTATAGTTAGACTTTTGGGGTTCCAATCCTTATAGAATCATTAGATCATCCCAACCGGAATTTGGTTTTTATCAGTGCGTTTTATTGAAATAAAACGTCCTCGGTAACTAGTTATATTTTTGTTTACCTAACGAATTCTTTATATGATAGAATCGTGGTGGTTTTAACATCTCAGTGTAATATACGTCAAACGGGCAGTTTGACATTTGACATTGATAAATAAAGTATGCGATTTATTTGATACCTACACGTAATTTAATAATACAGTAATTCATAGACACATCGGCACCATTTGGGTGTTATCGTTGTTCCGAGTTTTGCCGATAGGAAAGGATTATTCACTACATCGTACATGGAAGATAATCGAAAAAAAGTTGTCTGGGGATACTTAGAATCGATAACAGAACACGTTCCAACAATTTTTAGAATTTTTGTCTGTTTATCTGTTTGTCTGTTTATCTGTTTATCTGTTTGTCTGTTTATTTGACCGCGCATCACGTGAAAACGGCTGAACGGATTTTGATGAAATTTTGGATAGATATAGTTTGAGTCCTGGGAAAGGATAATATATAGTTTTAATCCCGAAAATCAACCCTGGTGGGGGTGAAAATGGGGTTGAAAGTTTGTATGGAGAATTTTTAACCGCTGAAACGATTTAGATAGAAATGAGTATGGAGATAATTTGAGTCTCGAGAAACGTCACAGGATAGTTTTCAAACCCTTGTGGGGGTGAAAAGGGGGTTGGAAGGTGGTATGAGGATTTTTTTACCGAATATTATATTCGAAAAAAAGTTGGCTGGAGATACTTAGAATCGATAACAGAACACGTTCCAAGTATTTTTAATTAGTTAACGGCTGAACGGATAATGATGAAATTTTGTGTAGAGATAGTTTGAGTCCCGGGAAAGGACAATGAACAGTTTTCATCCCGAAAATCAACCCTGGAAGGGGTGAAAAGGGGGTTGAAAGTTTGTATGTTGAAAGTTGGTATTGAAATAATTTGTAATTTTTTGGTCAAGGTGTTCATATTTATAACATGTTACCCGTCGATGCTTTCAATTTACCTTTACCCGCTCTTAAGAAATATTTGAAAATGTCATGAATGTCAAAGGGTTATTGCAGCAAACCAAAAAACTACTACAAAATCATCTAACATTTATAGGACACCGTTTAGGTAGGAAAACATATCAAACGTTTTGTGAAGCAGTCAGATTAGGATTTATTTTTCTTTATAATTAAACAATAGGTACATTATCTGTCTCTCAAGCAGTTTTGATATGTCTTCTTGAAGAACTACGCATTATTTTGTATCTTTAAGATCTAATAATGTATTACTGTTTTGAAAAAAATAAGTCCCGTCGAATTTCTTTTCGGTCATAATACTTCTTGGGCCAGAGGTACACCTACAGGGTTAGAACCGGTGGAGTTTTGGAACGAAGTTCCTTATCGGACGGTTCGCGGATGGGGGACTAAGCGAAAAAAAGTCACGTGACCGTTACGAAAAAGCGTCACGTCACGTAAACGCGACACCCATACGATTGAGAAACATGTAAAATATATGAAATAAAAAATATATAAAATAGAATAAAGTGAAGTGAAGTGTAGTGAAACTGAGAAGTGGCAAAGTGATAAAAGTGAAAAAAGTCGAGAACCTCAAAAGTCGAGAATTTAAAAAATGTCGAAAATGGCAAAAATTTCGAAAATGTCAAAAATTTTAAATTTCTACATTTCAAAAATTTCCAATATTTACAAAATCTCCAAAATTTCCAAAATTTCACAAAATTTCCATAACTTTCAAAATTTCCAAAATTTCCAAATTTTCCATTATTTCCAAAATTTCCACTATTTCCAAAATTTCCAAAAATTATAAAAAACGCAAAAAAAATTAAAACCACAAAATTTACGAAAAAGTAAAAAATGAAATAAAATTAAATAACATAACTTCGTTCCAATCGCACTTGATTCACACACTTTCCACGACACTCACGTATTTTATTTTTCTCTGACGTTCATTAGTGCATTGTAATGTGCTTACATTGAGGAATAAATATCTTGATCTACACCAATATCATAAATCCTCTATTCCGCGTTCGGAACCGTATGTAATTAATTACCAACATTATTGCAACCAATAACGTAACATCAGTGTATTATCTGTGACAGTGTGGTAAAAACGTATGAAAATTCATTACCGACGGTAACGTAATGAAAATCCGCCCCCCCCCCGACCGCCGGCATGCCCCCCCGACCGCCGGCGCAATAATGTTGGTCATTGCGGTGTAATGGTGGTCATTCTAATGGTTTCAATGGATTTTTAATATGTGTGTAGGTAAAGCAGTGTATGCTTCTGTACATAATTAGGCCTTATTACGTAACAGTTACATCGCCATGTCCGTCCGTCTGTCCGCGGTCTAGCTCAGTTACCGTTCGCACTAGAAAGCTGAAATTTGGTGAGGCCTGATAAGAACATTCAATAAAAACTATATTGAATAAAATCGGTTCAGCCGTTTTTGAATTATTAGTCAAAAACGCATAGTGAAAGGAAGTGCCGAATAGTAAACTGACGTAAGCGCCGCCAAATAAACGACCTTTAGAACGGATGTTTTGTAACAGGGCAGCATCTACGAAACTCTACACTGAGCATCGCCCGACATGCTCTTGGCCGGTTTTTTTTTAAATTGTTATCCCGGAAATCACCCAATTAAGGATTACTAATTCCAATTCTAGAAAATCCCCAGCCAGGTTATACGTAGCCTATAAAAATTCAACGTCTAAAAGGGGGGGGGTAGCCACTACACTCGATTCATGGGTCATGGACCCCCCCCCCCTCCAAGTGCACCTAAAATAGAACAAAATCATTTCTGCATTTGTGACCCCCCCCCCCAACTGATTTGGATGATATTTGCCGTGGACATGAACGTATAAATACAAAAGTGGTCCTGTATCGTCCGATATACACCTACTACTCTCTATGTCGTTTAAATCATGCCAAAAACAAATATAATAAAAAAAAGTATACATTTATGAGTGTAGTTTCATTTAGTGGTAATTGTAAAATATTTTATTAGGACTACTGTCCTCTAGCGTATCCATCTGTCAACTTTACTTCAAGTTCCGCCTCCAGGGTAGCGGGAGAGAAATTAGGGGTGAATTAGCCGCTTACTGACACAGACCGAATTCCACGCGGGCGGAGCCGCGGGCACAGCTAGGGTCATGTAACTACATTGAATGTTGGGTTGGGAATACCTAGACAGTGCCGTAAATAGCCTTTTCTGCGCCCTGTTCAAGCTTCTATAACTGCGCCCTTGTTTTTAGGGGTTCCGTAGCCAAAATGGCAAAAATGGAACCCTTATAGTTTCGTCATGTCCATTTGTCCGTCCGTCCGTATGTCACAGCCCGTATTTTACTCGGAAACTTTGAGACGTATCTTCGTCAAATTTTAACAAAAGGTGTATTTTGTGTGCCGCTACTAAGTATTGTACTGAAATTGCTGAAAAAAATTTTTTTGGGGGGCACTTCATCCATGTAACTAATCATCAAAAAAAATCTACCAAATATCAACATGATGCACATCAATCGATAGGTCTTTAAAAATAACATTGAGGTTTCTTTGAACATTTTTTGATTAACCTCTCATCTGTGGATGATAAATATGGCCACTTATCCACATCTGTGGAACCCGATTTTGGTGCCTCCGCAGACAAGCATTCTAGTGTCGAGTACTTTGCTAAAATGTTATTTTCTGCGGTTGTTTAAGGAATTAAAGCCAGGATTTTTAATAAAAACAAATGTCTAATAAAGGATCTAACTAATGTGGTGCGTCATCTTTACAATACTACTCTTTTTACGACTGTATGGCTGGCTTCAATACTAGGGTGACGCAATGTAGACCACATTTATTGATTTTTGATTTAGAAAAATCCGTCTGCTGCCTTGTTTTATGTGTTTATTTTCAAGATTGGTGTAACATACATATTAAGAAATCAAAACATTCGGGGGTCATGAGTAAATATTTTAAAATAAACTGCTTCGAGTTTTCTACCAAACTGGTGCTGTCATTCAAGAGTTACTGAAACAGCCGTTGATTTACATAATTATTTTGAACTTATTTAAAAGAATGAATGAATGAATAAATGCTTTATTGCACACCTCAAAAGAAAAACAGCACAGTAGAAAAAAAAACATGATAAAAAGAGGCAAACAACAGGCGGTCTTATCGCTAATGAGCGATCTCTTCCAGACAACCTTTGGGTAGCGGAGAAGATAATGCAGAAAAAGTCAATAGGAGGTGCAAAAAAACTTATTTTGAAAACACAAACATTGAAATACTAATCAGACATAAGTACATAAATAAAAGTACAAACATATGTTATACATATTTCAGTAAATACATACAAATACTTATATATATATATATACATATAAAATACATACATTCATACAAACTACATATATAAATATATACACGGTGCCCGTGAGCATTGCGAGAGATTTTAACCACGCATTTCTGAGGTCAAAAGAATGAAAAAACATTATATGACTTTTGTTGTAAAACGCCAAAAAAAAATATTTTTTTTAACTTTTTTTTTAACTTTTTTTGAATGCTGTTCTACATAAAAAGTAAATGTCATTAGAAAAAAGTAACGGAAAAAGTAAATTGCTACATTTTTTCTCGTAAAAACTAGTCCATGCAAAGTGTTTCTTAGGTCTTTGATATCAGTCAATAAGAGATGTCTAGACTATGCCCCATACCGGTGAGATCGCCATCAAAAAATCATTTTACACTGAGAAACAATTCAAAATGCAATTTTTTGTAAGTAGTATTTACTCTGAAACTATGGCGCTGAATACACTGTTAAATTCTCTCGCAATGCTCACGGGTACCGTGTATATCAGCCAAAATAATAATCCTGTCGAGACCTATTAACGACTATCAGTAGAACTAAGGAAGAGATAAGTAGTAATCCTTGAGATGGGCTTTGAATGCAGCCAATGATTTAGCACGCCTTAATTCTGCGGGAAGGGAGTTCCACAGAGGAACTGCCTGAAAAGTAAACGAAGAATTATAAAATTGGGAGGAGGAAGAAGGGACAGAAAGGAGAAAATTTTGAGAGCACCTGATAGAATTCAAGTAACTAAAACGCTTTTTAAGATAGGGGGGAGTCGTCGGATTAAAAAGTACACTATAGAGGAGACTGAGAATGTGAAGGTGGCGACGATAGCGGATAGGAAGCCACTTGAGTTGAGTGCGGAAACTAGATACACGGTCATATTTGCGCAAACCAAATATGAACCGAATGCATACATTTTGAATACGCTCGAGCTTATTAAGTTGATCTTCCGTGAGATCAAGATAGGAGATGTCGGCGTAGTCAAGGATCGGAAGCAGCAGAGTTTGGGCAAGCGAAGTTTTTGTAGCGATGGGTAGGAAGTTTCGGAGTCTTCTGAGAGAAGCGACAGCAGCAAACACCTAAGAATATGTATTTACTTTATAAACTACCAGCATTTTAGGTCCTAACCTATGTGTAAACAAATAATTTTCATCATAATGTGTAATAGATATGATGTAGGAATTGAATAAACATTATGTATTTTTTTCATGCAAAATGACTGCATGCACACTAGTAAAGATATCTCAACAACCGTAAGCTTTGTATAAGATTTTTTCTTTTTTTCAATATTTTCATTAAATAAACTATAAATTAAAAGCACAATATTAACATCACTTTATACAAAAAACACGTAAAATATCAATCTAAAAACAGCACAAAAATGCACGACTTTAAAAAAAAATGTTTGATTAGTATGGATATACCCGCACTTCAGACCCATACATCGGGCTTTCCAGGTTGAAATTATTAATTTGGATGTTAGTTTACGTATGTAGGGGAACATGCTTGAATAGCTTTTTGTTAAAATTATGCAAACAATCGAATCCAAAAAAGTGCCCATGGCGTATCCATGTTTTGCTGTTACTCATTTGTAACAAAATGGCGTCGTAGTGGCGAGCCCGATAATGGCGTTCCCTTGTCGGTGGCTACCCAGAATCGGGTCTCATCGTTCTCGTTACGTATTTCGATCTATTTCTTACTTTTGGGGGTTTATTTATCTATTATATTAATTAAAAATAAATGTTAGATACATATTGAACACAAGAATTGCTTTCATTAGTATGGAAACCAAAGAAAAGCGTAAAATATCTTGCAGGCAAATTCGGATCATGTTTAGGTAGGATGTTAACCATTGGTATAATTAGGGTATTGGTTGCACCACACTTAACAAAACAAAAGATTAATTACATGTTGATCACCAGACACAGCAAAGCACTGCCTTTTTCATAAATAAATCACGTTATTCCGCCAAAAACACCCTAAATACAAAACACGCCTGCCCCCAACGGCGGCAGTTTTCGACTAACAATATTGCGTCATTTTTTCAACGGCCAACGTTCAAATTCCCGCTTGCTAGCTGTCTTGCTTCATTGGCTGTACGTGTCAATGGGTCAAAGCGAGACAAATGCTAGATTCGCTGTATATCCGCCACAAATACAAGCCCTGTTTAGACGCCAAAATTTGGCGCGCCACAGATAACGGTTGGAAAAAGCGAAGCCATCTCCGGGGCTCCCACAGATGAGAGGTTAAGTGGATATTTTCAGAAACAATCACTCTGAAAGTCAAAAAAGTTGTGTCACCCCCCCCTGTAACTTTTGAACCGTAAGTCCAAAAATTATGAAAAATTCAAGAAGATGCATCTTTGAATATTCTGTCCACGAAAATTATTTTGAACATTATCGGTTAAAACGAGATATCGCCAAAAAACTACGCACATAGGCAGATACGACCTTGCGATATTATATTTTTCGATAGCAAGGTACGGAACCCTCCATTATGCGTGGTCCGACTCGCAGTTTTTTTGAGTTTCGCACTCGTGTTTATTTATAGATATTATAGGTAACCCTAGAGCAATGCTATGTATATGCCTAATTTATTTGATTTAGGGTGATAAATTAAAGCACAAAGAACTTGGTGTTGGTGAACCAATTTTCTAATATTTCGGAAGAAAAATCAATTTTTTTAAAGAACTGATGTGGGCAAACAAAAACAAGCGAGCCATCTGATATTAGGTGGACCCTTCGCCTATTATACCTCCCACTGTGTCTCACTCACTAAAACTCAAACGCAAGTTCACTAGTGCAAATGCGTTGCCCACTCTGATGCTTAAGATTAGATTTTTGGGCCACTATTAGTTAAAGCAATGGTGCGTAGTTTCAGTGACCGCGAGGCAACCGGATGGCTCGCGGTATTTAAGCTCCCGAAGCGACGAGTCGCTCTGTGCAACCCGAACTGACCCAACTAAGATTGGGGCGGAAATAGAGAGGGGGGAGGGGTAATATTTTTTTATCGCGAGGCAACCGATTGAAACAGGGGTTGCCTGAAAGAATGTACGCTGGTTATATAACAATATTTTAATGCCATCCCTCCTGGTTGGAATGACGCCCTGTACGAAAGCGAAGAAAAAAAAAATTGTCAGGCAATCGCTTGAAAATTTGTATGCTTGTTCTTCATCACATACATTTACCGGAAACAAATACCAGCAATACCAGCTTCTCCCACTTGACTCCAACCAACGTCGGGCAGTTCGTATTGTTGACGATCCCGATCTTACTGACCCTTAGTCTCCGGAGAGATGTTGGCTCTCTATGTATGTTCTACCGTCTGTACACGGGGAATGTTCTGAAGAACTTTTAGATCTGGTGCCACCGTCACGTTTCTACCATCGCACCTCCCGCCAAAGGAACAAAGTTCATCCTCATTTTCTAGACACACATGGTATACCAAAAATAAATGGGCATCTCGCTCGTTTCTGCCTAGAACGTGCGGAATGTGGAATGAGCTGCCTCCCGAGGTGTTTCCATTGCGCTTTGACATGGGGTTCTTCAAGAAGCGGGCGTACAGGGCTCTCAAGGGTCGGCTCCGCATAGGCGGCTCCTGATGTTGCTTATGTTCATGGGCGACGTTGACCGCTTCCCATCGGCGGCTCGTCTACTGGTTTGCTACAAGTTTCATAAAAAAAATTGAATACGCGCATTAAAATGTTTTGCAATCAATTGCCACAGAGGGATGAAATTTCATAGGAGAGGGATGGCACTTTGGCATATCGTTTCAGGCAATCGCTGTTTCAATTGGTTGCCACGCGATAAAAAAAAATTGCACCCCCTCTTTTTCCGCCCCAGTCCAAGTTGGGTCAGTTCGGGTTGCAGGGCGGCTCCTCATCACTTCGAAAGCTTAAATACCGCGAGCCATCCGGTTACCTCGCGGTCGCTGAAACTACGCGTCATTGCTCTGATTATATGGTCGGTATGGTGGTAAGAAGAAACTGACTGACTGACTGACTGACTGACATATCAACGCACAGCCCAAACCGCTGGTTCTAGAGATTCCAAATTTGGCATGTAGGTTCCTTATAAGGTCTAGAGGTGCACTATGAAAGGATTTTTCAAAATTCACCCCCTAAGGGGGTAAAATGGGGGTCCAAAATTTGTATGGCGAATCAAGATTTGTTAGACTATTTTATTCGAAACTTCACAGGAGTATTCCTAACGATAAATGAGTAAACACATGTTTCAGGTTTTTTGAAAATTCAACCCCTAAAAGGGGGAAATGTGGTCACAAAGTCTGAAAATCAACATGGGTATCGTATTCTTTTTGAGTACTTATAGTACGCGGGCGAACCCGCGGGAAAAGGCTAGTACTTCTATAATAAAATAACAGCCTGTTTCCAACACACACCCAAAGCACAGATTATATAATAGTTCTTACGAACAGATATGAATCACTCATAGAAAAAGCAAATACCTACGGTTTACGTACCTACGCAATAATACAATGGAGCGACCTTCAACGCGCGGCACCCCGCACCTCCCGCGCACCCGCACAATCGCTAGGGTCGCCTAGCCTATGTTTGGAAATGTTTTATAGTTAAGGAAATAGGTATTTTGCATTGATTCAGTGTTTAAGTGGTTCGCATGGTGCATAACAATTACAGTTACTTACATGAGTAATATTGATTGATATTTTGTTGCCGCGATGAGAGTATGATTAATCTTGACAGATTTGCCACACACTGTCAAAATTAATATGGATTGACAGCTATATCAATCTTATTCTAATCGCCTTTTAGCAATATCATCATAGTTATTTGAGAGATTAATAAAGATAACATGTCTATTATTGTTATAACATAAGTGAATCCTCCTTTTTTGTAAAGCGTCGGCAACGCGCATGTGACTCCTTTGGAGTTGCAGGCGACCATAGGTTACGGTAGCTGCTTACCATCAGGCGGGCCGTATGCTTGTTTGCCACCAACGTGGTATAAAAAAAGTTTGTACCTTTCCCCATCCGTCGGCAGAGCGAAAAACGATAAGTTTTTATTAGCTTTGCTATTTTTACATCCAACCACATCGCAATAAATTATTTTTTTCGTGATGACATTGTTCCGAGTTCCGAGTAGCGTCGCGCGCGGTACGACGTGCGTTCAGTGAGCGCGTTGGTAGCCCAACTGACTTCAGCTCCCTCGGCGGAGGCGCAAAACGTAGGTATATAACTCGCTCGCGCGGGCATGATTCATAGGCCTGGTCAGACTTTCAATCCGAACGTCACGTTTTCAAACTCCGGCTCGTACCACTGAGCTTTTCGGAATTTATGTACGAAATATATAAGAATAAATCAGTATATAAGAAGGTACTCTGTGCCACTGACCAAAGAGTAAGGATATATAACTGCCACTGACTTTAGCTCCCTCGAGGGAGTCGAGGGAGGCGAAAAACGTAGGTATATAACTCGCTTGCGCGGGCATGATTCATGGGCCTGCCC
Source organism: Pammene aurita (assembly GCA_947086415.1). NCBI lineage: Eukaryota > Metazoa > Arthropoda > Insecta > Lepidoptera > Tortricidae > Pammene > Pammene aurita. Next base: position 12,080,553 of record OX352306.1, on the reverse strand, counting down.
AACGTTTCAGTAAACTGTAAATTAATTTAATTTTAAGTACTTGGTATGGTAGTTTAGAATAAGAAAGGTAGCATAATATAAATTGCGTTTAAGTATGAATTGGTAAAGGTGGTCTCTGACCGGCCGCTTGACTCCGATAAACACTAAACACAAATACGCCCGCCCGTGAGCTGCCAAAAAAATGAGCCTGATGTTTTGTCTAATTTAATAGACGTTTTTAATGAAATGATGATACTGGCATTAGGTACGCATGTGTCGGAAACGAGCACTAGGGGCGCAGCGGGAAGTTATCAGGAGCAAACCGAAAAAATAATAGTCCTGCCTGGTCTGGCCATTCTTGCCACCCCCAGAGTCTACGCCCTGTGCCTGGGCACCGGTGGCACCGCCCTATTTACGGCACTGTACCTAGACACTGAACGGAACAATACTTAGAAACAGGTCATACCTAAATATTATTTTAACCCTTTATAAGGCTCCAGTTATACAGATATGCTACGTGAAAGTTAAATACACTACCATGTTTGTAATGCACTGGGGAACACATCTACGGCAAAAAAAACGAAATCATTTAGAAAAACATGTGGTTAATATATGCACTCAGCCTGTTAGTGCACTTGAGTTTTCAGATGATCTGTTTCCAATACACCATACTTACTTTACTCTTTGAATACACCTATTCATTGACATTGACATTTTTTTTTATAATAACAAACATAAGGTGCTCTGTACAGACTGGCGTTTAATTGACTACATACGGTACTCGAATTTTATTGTGTATCTTGTAGAGTCTGACTATTGAAATATTACCCAAATATTTGGCGGGAAATTCAAAAAATCGTGGGCTGGTCCCTGTGTAGCAGGAATAATAGTTTTGATACGAGAAAATACTTTTGACTTCTGTGCACACGTGAGGTAGGTATGTAGGTAGGTAGGTAGGTTTAGGTTAACAGACAGAAGTCAACGAAGTAAACAAGCTTCACAGGGTGTTAGAAAGATCTTTAACCGACTGCAGCAAGAGAAATACATTCAGAAATTAAATTCCCCAATACATGTTCAGCAGCAAGTAAAAACAATCCAATAACTATGTACTTGAGTTCCCTATTGACTTGTTTTAAGGGATGGGTTTAGTTGGTTTACGTACTGTATAGACATATTTCGCGAAAATATTTTTATTTATATTTTTACATAAAATTACTACTGACCAGTCAGTCCACAGATTTCTCCTAAATTTTGGTGTTCAGTAACTTCTTACGTTCCAATGTTTTGATTGTATTGATATTTTCCAGAACTTTTAGTTTATCCGTTTCTTTACACACTTGTCCTGTTTATGAGATTCAGGTATTAATATATTCACGTACTTAATCAAAGTTATAGGCAAATGTTAGAACAATGTACAAGCTGAAGTCTCTTTCTAACTTCTTGATAGAAAGAGACTTCCGCTTGTAAATTGTATCGTGAAACGGGCCACAGGTTATAATGTTTTCAGTGATATTCGTATATTAATACTACCCACTAGAGTCTGACTAGCCAAATATTGTTGACAGATATTTCCTTGTTGTATCACCAATTGTCTATGATTTAAAAAAAAGCTAAATTTCAAATTGTTCACGGTTTATAAGGGGTTTATTTTAAATAATATTAAAAATAACTGTACCGAGTGGTTGCAAACTATTATTTAGGCTCGTAAATAATTACGACGATGTGCGAAGTTGACGTGAAACGTGTTGTATAACGAAAAACTGCAATGTTTACAAGTCGTCAACAATTTTGTAGGTTGGAGCTCTATTAATATTTTGATATTTTGAGTACTAGTTCTAACATTTGCCTATAACTTTGATTAAGTACCTACGTGAATATATTAATACCTGAATCTCATAAACAGGACAAGTGTGTAAAGAAACGGATAAACTAAAAGTTCTGGAAAATATCAATACAATCAAAACATTGGAACGTAAGAAGTTACTGAAAACCAAAATTTAGGAGAAATCTGTGGACTGACTGGTCAGTAGTAATTTTATGTAAAAATATAAATAAAAATATTTTCGCGAAATATACAGTACGTAAACCAACTAAACCCATCCCTTAAAACAAGTCAATAGGGAACTCAAGTACATAGTTATTGGATTGTTTTTACTTGCTGCTGAGCATGTATTGGGGAATTTAATTTCTGAATGTATTTCTCTTGTTGCAGTCGGTTAAAGATCTTTCTAACACCCTGTGAAGCTTGTTTACTTCGTTGACTTCTGTCTGTTAACCTAAACCTACCTACCTACCTTACGTGTACAGTCAAGTGCAAAAATACGTATCGAAAAAATCGTCTCATAAATATGGTACTACGCACTTATTACAACGGAATAAGATACTATGGGACATATTTTTGAGTAAGATGAGTACACCCATATTTTTACACTTGACTGTACACAGAAGTCAAAAGTATTTTCTAGTATCAAAACTATTATTCCTGCTACACAGGGTGTGACCAGCCCATGATTTTTTGAATTTCCCGCCAAATATTTGGGTAATATTTCAATAGTCAGACTCTAGTAAGTATTGTCCCGAAAGAGAAGTCTCATAGTTCATATGGGAACTTATACATACTGACTTAAGGAGCTGGCCACTTTAGATACGTTGGCGCAGTAGTGAGAGCAGAGAACCCCTCTAATTAGTTTACTATTTTAAACTTATTGCTAGATCCGGGCATCTGGCAGCTATTTATCGGAGGACGTCAGAGTGACAGACCAGCAAAATATTTCAGTTAATAGGTAAAAACTGTCGAAGCCTATCGCTAATATAATAACAAAAAAAACCGGCCAAGAGCGTGTCGGGCCACGCTCAGTGTAGGGTTCAGTAGTTTTCCGTCCGTCACAGTAACTGTCCCCACTTAAGAGTCCGGTAATGCTTTGAAATCGAGCGAAGATACGAGTTTTACACAGTAACCGAACGCTTCTAGGTACCACCGGCGCGTGCACGTGCGCGGCCGCAATGGACAATATTGATACTTTAGGCGCTCTTGCGTAATATCAGAAATTTTGTTAGGTAAAATAAAACTAAAGGTAAATCTAGTAACCATTTAATACACCATGTTATTTATCATAACGTATTATGCACTAAAGCTATATCTATACATACGTTGCTGTTTTTATTTGGTTTTCTTACGCCATGGATTTTTTTTCTTTTTACTGCGCCCAACACACTCTTTTTGTTGTAACCAACCATAATGAAACCTAGAATAGTAACACTGTTATTTAGTAAAAAATATGAAGCGTCTTATCAATAAAAAGCCACAAATATTAGTTTTAAACATATTTTGTATGCAGCGTGATTTGAGTGCTGTTAGTAGGATTCTGCAGAAACAATGCTGCAACGGACAAAGAAATGGAAATAAGTATGGTCCTGTTGTAGTTTTGCGTAAACACACATACAGGATTCGAGTAGCTCAATACCATAGTTGTAGATTATTTTAAAGGCAAGTTCATGGACTATGCCTTGAAATATTAGTGTTATATATGCGTTGTATTACACGGCTGTGTACTTGCATATCAAGCAAAGTCTTCGATGATATCTGCATTCTTAAGGCTTCCAGCTAAAAACCACCTGTGACAAAAATATCATGGCAATAAGGTCGTGTAGGGTCATATGTATGTTTTAATATTGTAAGGCTGGATTGACACTAAACTTGTAAGTTTCGCTTTTGTAAGGGACGAAGCTATTTTCTACAATGAGAAAACAATATCTGTCTCTCATTCTGACCTACAACAGCGTCCCTTCGTAGGTAAACAAAACTTAGAAGTTTAAATCTGGCTTAAGAACAATATTAAAACACTCGTATACAATTAAACTAATTAAAAATTACCTAGTGAAACATCCAAATGAAACATGAGGATATGTTGTGTGTTAGACCAAGCTGTGGGGCATTTTATAGGGCTTTATAATATTAATACAGACTAGACATTCCAATGGGCTTAGGACCTTTCGTAACTTTTTGACTAACGCCGACTGACATTTACAGATTAAAGTAAATTCAATGTTTATTTTGATGTCATACAATCAGTTTTCTACCAGTTATCAAACACAATAGTCCAAGACACTTGAAAAGTCACAAATGAATAATTACGATTTCCATACAGTTTCGCATAGTAAATGTTTGAAGAACGCATTTTTTTATTTGTGGCTTTTCTCAATAGAAATCCCTAAAAGGGCAATCCCTAAACTGCGTTGGCAAGTAAAAGACTTTTGAAAGCATTAATTTTTAATATTTTATAACTGGTATTTTTCCTCGCGGTGTTGTAGTGAAAAATGTTGAATTATGCTCGGCAGCAAAGTTCGCTCGTGGCTAAATTTTGGTATCTTTTGCTGACTCGGATCTCAATATAAGCACGCGAGGTTAAACAACAACTTTTCTCCTTTGTATAATAAATAACTATTTTCACATCACCTATTCGTACACCGGCTTTTTCTTCCCTGCTAGGAGGGAACCAAGTGGCGCTTTTCTGTCATAGGACATTAGTTTTTTTTTTAGCCAGTCCGTCATTACAAAAAAATCTTATTAAATTAATCGATTAATTACAACCAGGAAGCACACTAAGGACATATAAAGTTAAAATAAATATGTTTCTACTAAAATATTTTTTATTTTCCTCTAAGGTGGTGTTGAAAGCAGTATGTGTCACATAGAAGCAAAACTATTTTCACCTTGGGCGTTAACACTTGAACCCCTCACTACACTCAGTAGTCTGCTTTAGAATCCCTTGCTACGCTCGGGATTCTATGATGGACTCAGTCGCATGTTTTGGGTTTTACTATACGCCATCACCGTAAATATTTCATTTTCTCCCTTGTTACACAATCTACTACTTATTGATTTCTGTTCGAGACGGGTTCAATTGGCATAAAAAATATAATGCAATTTACTCGCTCGCGTACATTTTTCATAAAATTGTATTGATCGCCCTTACGCCAATTAAAATGTAGCGTCGTTAGATCTAGTATCTGCCCTCACTGGCCGATTTGGAAAATTCACCCTGTATTCCTATACAGGACCGTTCAACTATTCTTACACCGTTTGTGTATGTTTCTGTTTGGCTAAGTTAGGTTCTAACTCAAAAATTATATGAAAATCGCAAAATATTTAATAAAAATTAACGTACGTACGTAACGTACTTAAGATCAAGACTATTTGGAGTGGAGCGCGTTATATTTACGAGGCGAATAAGATAAATTATATAATTTCATAACAATTACGAAATAACTTAATAAAAATTTACCTACCAAGTGTTCCAAAGGTCCCCAGATGTCAACGACTGGGTGATAACAATTTTTTCCCAATTTACGGGTGCCTTTGCACTTTTCGAATTCACGCTAGCGTTCTAGCGGGGAGCGACACACGTCCTGCCTCCGTGAGCTCAGCGAGCGGACTAAATGGCCCGGCCTTGCTTCGTATAATTAATTGTAAGTTTATAGTTAATTTGAAGTGCTCTATTTACGAATATTTACTATCAAATGGTATATATATTTTACATTATTTAGGTTCATAATAAGCTGAAGTTTATGTTTGTATTAATTTTTTTCATAAATACTCATGTATGTAGTCAGAAACCGCGGTTATTCTTTGTGTATTTTTTCCGAAAGTTGACTGATTTAAATTTTTTTTTTCTGAGTAATTTTGTATGACATCGGTAGAAATTTTTATATTTATTCCATAGAAGACTATAAACTCAATATTACAAAAAAAAACTGTAGCAATACGACATCAATAAAATCCCCAAATTGATATCTGTCCGAACCTCCCCGAGCTAAAATTGGTAAAACACTTGTTGGGAATAGGTCAATTATTCAAAATACAATAATAAAGTAGATAATTTTTTGTATTTATACAGTCCCTATTGAAATGATCTTTCAATTTATGCTTAAAAATTTGTTGATTTAGTACTCTTTAATGGCTAAATCATATCAAATAGTTGAGCGAAATTGTAAAAAGACTTTACCGGACTCTTAAGAGTTAAAATAACACCGCCATGTAGGATATGATATGAGCGTTCCACGTACAGCGACATCTATCGGCAAATTAAGTAAACTATTGCGCGCGAGCTTAAAGTACCTATGGAAGATGATTTTTATGGGATAATTCTTTATTGCGTGAACCGATTTTCACCGTTTTTACTTTATTTGAAAGCACGTCATTTCATTGTGATTTTGTAGAAATTACAGGTACAATAAACAGGTTAAATTACAAACTTAGTTCAGAAATTATTTTGTAATTTTTTTTCAAAAACTATTCAACCTATCAAGTGCAAAATTATTTTCCTAAAAAGGTTTTATAAAGTTCTACTTTTGAGATTTTTTTCATATTTTTAAAACTTATGGTTCAAAAGTTAGAGGGGGGGGGGGCATATTTCTTTTTACTTCTGGAGCGATTATTTCCGAAAATATTTACATTATCAAAAAATGATTTTACTAAATCCGTATTCATTTTTAAATACCTATCTAACAATATATCACACGTTAGGGTTGAAATGAAGAAAAAAAACACTCCCCACTTTACGTATAGGGGAGGTACCCTAATAAAACATTTTTTCCACTTTTTATTTTACCACTTTCTCGGCGTGATTGATATACATATTAGTACCAAATTTCAGCTTTCTAGTGCTAACGGTTACTGAGATTATCCGCGGACGGAAGGACGGACGGACAGACATGGCGAAACTATAAGTGTTCCTAGTTGACTACGGAACCCTAAAAAGTAAAAACATTGCGTATTGCTACGGAAAAAAAAACAGTAGGTAGGCGACAAACAATACATTAACGTAACGTCATTTTGCACTATTTTCCCCCAACAGAAACTCCTGAAAATGATATAATCTTATTAATTACATGATACTGCACTGCATCAAACCTAGAACTGTAAGATATTTATTTCTTACAACTCGTTTGCATAACACCGATAAACAATTGCCAGATGTCCGCGTCTTAAAATAGGGGATAGTTAGTGTAGCAAACTTAAACTAAGTAAGTACAGGGGGTTCGTGGCTCTCACTATTGCGTCATATCTGATGTGGACAGTTCTCCGACTTTAATATACTTAAAGGTAAATAAAGAAAACATCAATACATCAAACTGCTCACTGGTTGACTGGAAGAGATCTCTTCCATGTACAAATGTTGTACAATAAAGTATATTTTAACGGCCTCCTAGCCTAGTCGGTAGTGACCCTGCCTATGAAGCAGGAGGTCCCGGGTTCGAATCCTGGTCAGGGCATTTATTTGTGTGTTTATCACGGATATTTGTTCCCGAGTTATGGATGTTTTCTATGTATTTAAGTATTTATATGTATATATCTATTACATATATCGTCGTCTAGTACCCATAACACAAGCCTTATTGAGCTTACTGTGGGACTAGGTTGATTTGTGTAAGATTGTCCCATAATATTTATTTATTTATTTATTATACAGCCACTATTACAATTTTTTATGGCCTTGTAGGACCCTTTCGAAAGGCCCTAAAAAGACCCGCGGGCCACTCCTGTCCTGTGTAAGTAATACTTAGGAACAGACCATGTACAGTCGAGGTCAAAGATATGTTTACACTTTTGCACCCTATTACAAAGGAATAAGGTGGAAAAGTGTAAACATATCTTTGACCTCGACTGTACTTATGTACATTTCTGTAAAAACAACAAAACCGACCCTCAGCTTGCCGACATCATAGTCACCCTATTGTTTGACAATCTTAACTTGTTGTTAAATCGTAAAATGGAATGATTGTGGATTACCGGTGAAAGGAAAGTCTACTTTATTGTAAAGTCTCACCCCTGCACCCTTTTACGCAACATATCTTGACCATTTTACTTAAAAATGTTGTTACGAAATGTTGTTGAGCTGAGCGGCGTCATTTGAAATAATATCAGTGACATATTATGTCAGTGATGGGACTGATAGGATGGGGATACCAGACCGTATTTTAAATGTTACAAAACTTACTACTGTCTGTAATATTAATTGCAATTCTTTAATTTAATGAATGAATAATATTTACGTCGTAAAAAAATTCAAAGCAGCTAAAAGGGAACAAAGTATTAATTCAAATCTTGCAATAAATTATTATAAGTAGGAAGTAACTTCTAGTGTGTTACTAAAATAAATGTATATAAATAAAACTACATTGGTAAGTTTTATAAGTTGGCAGCATTGTGCGAGTGAGACACCGCCCCCTACATTATGCTCTCTATCGGACCGTTTTTATTACTTTTTACTAGTGACCTATGAACGACTGTTTTGCTCGGTAATAACTAATAAGGTTCAACTGTGGTTAGGGAAATATAGTAAAAGTACTATCCGGATTGTCTTCTGATCCGTGAAACAAAGACGATAACTTGTTTCCCTTGACAGGCATAGTGCATAAATTGACCACATACTATAGATTAATTAATTAGGTACACCAAAATTAAATACTGACCGAAAAAGTATGAATGAGGAAAGAAAGCCTGATATATTCGCTATATAATACCATTAAAGTTAAATAAAAAAGAGGATGTCCTTCTCCGTAAATGTTTATTAACTAAGTGGTTTCCAAATCGTCTCTGCCTTATAAAGGGTTAATTCTTAATTTTTGTACTAAGCTGAAACGTCTGCAAGCGAAAACTTCAATTTTATAATTGAAAGAAAAATTCATCGCGTCGAGCAAGATTCGACCTTTCGGAACACCGGTCCGACCGCTCTGACCAACTGAGCCATCGACGCTTACTCAACCTCGGAAGGAACTGATGGAAAGATTCACCGAGGTTGAGTAAGCGTCGAGGGCTCAGTTGGTTAGAGCGGTCGGACTGGTGTTACGAAAGGTCGCAAGTTTGAATCTTTCTCGACGCGGTGAATTTTTCTTTCAATTATAAAATTAATTTAATTCCTTTGATACTAATTATGTTTATGACCAGCATATAATATGTTAGCCATACTACCTACTTACGTCGTACTTCTGGAACCGCCTCCTATCATGCTCGACGCCCAACGCCCAACACCGGGTTGAGGAACCCTCATAGCTACAATTTCTTCGCAGATATATGCAGGTTTAATTTCGATGTTTCTCTTTACCGAATACAAATTGGTAAACACAGATCTAAATATACATAGATAACTTATTAACTTAAACACCTCAATCTGTATGAAAACCAACCGTGTCACTCTTTTTCTACCTACTGTGACGTCACAAGGGCGATTTAGTGATGTGAATTCCCCGTTGTCCGCACAAAATCGATTCAAAGGCGACGCCGCCGCCGCACGCGCCGTTCGGCTCGACTTGACTCGACTTCAGCCTGGCCGCAGATGCACGGAATTTCGGTACGGTTTCCATATGACAGACAGAGACACTTTTTGACATTATTCCGTTCGGAACCCAAACGAAAATTCCGTGCGTGTGCGGTCAGAGGGCCTACCGCCAAACGAAAACGAACTCCGTTCGTGTATCTCCCTCTCTGTTGCACTTGCTAGTTCAAGCGACAAATCGATTCACATGAATGACATCGATTTTCTGACAGACGAATGATATAGACAGACGAGTGATGTAGACAGACGAATGATATTAAAAGGAATTATTAAATAAAGGATATTTGAGTTACATTTTAAAAATAAAACTAGTAAAACTATTAGCTCTGTGAGCTGTAGACCTAGCTTTGTTTTGAAATGGTTGAAATTTGTATTTTTTTTAGTTTTCTACCTCCATATCTCTCCAAATTTTTTAATTGGGAAAAATTGTATATAGTTCACAAGATTTTATGAGAATCGGCTGAAAATGCAAAGTCTAGGCGAGAACAGAAATCCGGACATCCTCCGAACATCCAAACATTTTTGGGCCAAGCTGAAACTTGACAATGATGAAGGGTGTTGTGGCGTATCTTTATTATGTAAAGCACAAATAAAATTAGTATATTATATCAGATATTTTATACGGTAATAATAAAAACACTGTTAAACATTAAATCTATTCACTAACCTCATTGTCAATGTGTTTTAGTATATTAATAGTGGGATACGCCGTTTTTTTTCAACAATCTCAACTTCTTCCCTTCAATGAAACTGCTTTTTTCAAAGTGTTTAGAACAAATAGTACTATGCTTAGTCGGGAACCAGTCTTTCCGTCCCGTGGCCGCAATCCATTTTTCTTTTGTGATAGGATCGTGTGGGAAACTAAAAAAAAGTAAGTGTTTCTTAAGCACAATAGAAATTTATAAACGTATTATACATTCAAAGGATAAACATGTCACATACATGAAGAACCCGAAGATATTACCCTCCATTATTAAAGATGTCGCGTAAAATTAGGACATATTTCGAGCTTGTTTGTATCAATAACTACTAAATTGGCGTTTTTAAAATGGTAAATATCATTCGTCGGTCCGATATCGATTAAAATCGATCATCGAAATAATGTTGTAGAATGAACAACACTAGTTGCTAGATTTGACAGACGAATGATAAGTTCCCTTGTACCACGAACTCCAAGTGATGCGCGACAGTATCGCTTGTTCTGATATTCATCGTCTCTTAACACACAACGTCAGATTAAACGCTCAAAGCAAACGCGGCAATGTAATGTGAATATAGTTTACTTACCGATAATCTATAGTTACCTAGGTACAGTCTTGGAATCACACCTCGGCATACTTAAAAAATCGATTTAAAATGAATTTACGCATAATATAATTTGAAAATAACTTACGTGTGATAGGAAAAATGTCCCTGCGTTTGGGTGCTCCCAATTTTTGGGCTATTGCACTTTAATACCATGCAAAAAGGCATTTTCTTAATTTTCACGGACAACCGGCTACCACAACAGACGCGCGCGGAATGTCAGTAGCGACGGCCAACTCGGAGACCTACTCCGAGTTCCGACACGCGAAGTAGATGCATTTGCGTGATCTATGTATATTTAGATCTGTGTTGGTAAATGTGTATCCCATCAAAAACATAAATGTGAAAGGCTGCCAAGTTCGATACTATGGGAATGCTTCGCCTATAAAAGAAGTGAGATCTGAATAAGTACCAAGTTCCATAAAAATACCTCAAATCATAAATAGTTATAGGAATGCACACTTGATTTCCAGCAGTTTTTAAGGTACATTTTGAATAAGTATCACGTTACATAGAAATACCTAAAATTATAATAGCCAGAGAAACGCACACCGGTTTTTTTAGCAGTTTCCTGATAACATTTATTATTTTCAGTACTTTTTAATGATGTTACTTGGCAAGTTTTCACACACCACACACCTTTTCAATGCAATGAATCGACACCTTTGGACTGCAATGTATCAAGTATATAATTTTCTATTAAAACTTGCCAAGTTACATCATTAAAAAGTACTGAAAATAATAAATGTTATCAGGAAACTGCTAAAAAAACCGGTGTGCGTTTCTCTGACTATTATAATTTTAGGTATTTCTATGTAACGTGATACTTATTCAAAATGTACCTTAAAAACTGCTGGAAATCAAGTGTGCATTCCTATAACTATTTATGATTTGAGGTATTTTTATGGAACTTGGTACTTATTCAGATCTCACTTCTTTTATAGGCGAAGCATTCCCATAGTATCGAACTTGGCAGCCTTTCACATTTATGTTTTTGATGAGATTTCATTTATTTTTGTTAGGTGTAGGTTCTTTATTATTTTTTTATCACGGACGAGTGTAGGCAGCGACGGAGGGTGCGCGAGGCGGGGAACGGAATTTTTATCTAGTATCACTATACATACATATATCGGGATTTCGGGATCGATCGGGCATCACGAGTACCTATAATCTATGATAAATCCTATTTTACTATTTATTTATAGGTGATTTTTACAAATAAACTGGCTCCCTACACCTATAAAATGTACCTACTTACATATAATTACATACATCAATAACGTACTTTATACTGTTTGTAAGTACGCTACCTACATAGATAATTAATAACTTGGTAATACCTACCTACCAGTAGGTATTATAATTGGTGGCCTATTATGTAGCCCTAGAAGTGCACCATCCCATCTCATCCCGTGGCGTATCGGAGGGTGAGATGGGCAGTAGTATATATAATTCAATCTTAGAGTATATATGATTTCCATGTTCTTGAATCAGCGATTTTATTAGTTGTAAAATTAGAAATTATTTAGACTATGCGAGAAAAAGTAGTCTTTTCATTTTTGTTTGACTGATTTAGCGCACCTAGTGTACCTAGCAGTGTTGGCCGAACGTTAGTGTGATTGAAAATTAAAAATTGAAGATTGAAACACGTTAGTTAAAATTGAACACTAATAGTTTAGTGCAAATTGATTTCAATTAGAATTGTAATTAATTGTAACTAACGTGTTAATCCTTTGCGAATAACTAATAATTGAAGATATTTAATTTTTAGTCTTTCTCAAAAATTTAAACATTAATTTAATTTTTAGTGTAGATTGAATTGGTAATTGACATTAATAATTTACCTAACTAAACGCGAATTTAGGTTAAGCTACGAGGTTTTGATTACTTTTACTTTTACCTTGACCTTGACTTTCACTTTCTTTAACTTTCACTTTAACTTTCACTTTCACTGTGACTTTTACTTTGACTTTCACTTTGACTTTCACTTTCAATTTGACTTCCACTTTGACTTTCACTTTGACTTTCACTTTGACTTTGACTTTCACTCTGACTTTCACTCTGACTTTCACTCTGACTTTCACTCTGACTTTCACTCTGACTTTCACTCTGACTTTCACTTTGACTTTCACTTTGACTTTCACTTTGACTTTCACTTTGACTTTTACCTTTGACTTTCACTTTGACTTTGACTTTCACTTTGACTTTCACTTTGACTTTGACTTTCACTTTCACTTTGACTTTGACTTTGACTTTGACTTTCACACAAAGAAAGTAAAAGTAAAAAGAAGCTCCAGATTTTGATACCGGTACCATCTGCTCATCAGTACAAGTCGAATGAGCCCAAACAGCATGAGTCTATGATGCGCCAAACCCGAGATCCAGTAGGGATCCCCAGGGTCCAGCATGAGCTCCAGATTTTGATACCGGTACCATCTGCTCATCTCTACAAGTCGAATGAGCCCAAACAGCAAGAGTCTATGATGCGCCAAACCCGAGATCCAGTAGGGATCCCCAGGGTCCAGCATGAGCTCCAGATTTAGATACCGGTACCATCTGCTCATCAGTACAAGTCGAATGAGCCCAAACAGCATGAGTCTATGATGCGCCAAACCCGAGATCCAGTAGGGATCCCCAGGGTCCAGCATGAGCTCCAGATTTTGATACCGGTACCATCTGCTCATCAGTACAAGTCGAATGAGCCCAAACAGCATGAGTCTATGGTGCGCCAAACCAGAGATCCAGTAGGTAGCCCTAGGGTCCAGCATGAGCTCCATCTTGTGATATTGGTCCCGACTTCCGAACCCGAGATGCAGTTTTAAAATTAATTATTAGTGTAAGACAAGGATTAATTTAGTTACACTAACGTTAATCTAATTAACTGTAATTCTTATTAAATTTTCGAGACGTTGGTGTAACTAATAGGTTAATTCTAATTGACGGTTAGTGTAATTGACGACGTCACAAAATCAATGCGAACTAACGTTAGTAAAAAATTATGTTAGTGTAATTGATTAGTTACGGAATTAATCTTCTATCTTATTGAACAATTTTCAATTCTAATTGAAATTATCGGCCAACACTGGTACCTAGTGACCTGCTTTGCACTTCGTAAATCGTGGGTTCGGTTCCCGCAACAGACACACACAGAGTGGTGATATTGTTCTTGTCTTTAAAACAAACATGTATTGTCTTAAATTGGTATGTATCTAAATTTAAATAAGTCTTATCTCATTTCCACTCCATACCTACTTATAGTAGAACAAAATTACACATTCGTTGTTTTCTCGAGCCCACCAGTTTAGCCTATCAAGGCTTCACTGAACGTCCGCCAACTTCCAAGCCAGCTTGGCGGGACTGGCTTCCCCGAGGATACCGGACTCTTCGTTGTTTTCGAAACTGACTCACACTTGGCCGTTTTCAGATTTTTACTTTATTTCGACCTAAAGACAAACCTTCGAGCCAAATTTCAGTTCGGTACGACCATTGGAAGATATACCCATTTAGTTCATTATGACTTCATAGTAGAACAAAGTTACACCTTCGCTATTTTTAAAACTGACTCACACTTGGCCGTTTTCAGATTTTTCCCTTTACTTTGACCTTAAGACCTATCTCCATGCCAAATTTCAAGTCAGTACGACCATTGGAAGTGGTCTAGGTTTTTGATGAGTGAGTGAGTCAGTGAGTGAGTGTATAGTAAAAATAGCGATTTTCTGACGTCAATATCTCAAGAACTGCTATAGGTAGAATAATGAAATTTTGTATTCTAGACAATTAAGGGGATGTCAACAGACACTCGAAATTTCATATGCGTAGATAAAATATGTTTTGAGTTATAGGGTGGTCGAAATTGGCCCGAAATGGTTCGTGTAATATAACCCACGGCCGGTATGTCGCTTTTTTTGCTCGAACTTGGCGGACACACTGCCGTGTGTCTAGATACAATGATGTTTCGTGCAGTCGCCATCACATATATCGGAGCGGCCAAGGTGATAAATAATATCTGAACATGTACTTTATCGCCTTATCAATAGAGGCGTTGATCAGATATTTATGACCACCTTGGCCGCTCCGATATATTTGATGGTGACTGTACATAAATTCTGAAAACTCATTGGTACCTCGAAGCAGCATCCATGGCGAAATTATAATTGACTACGAAACGCTTAAAAAACTTGAAACCATTTTTATCTGTGGGTTTTAACCTAATTGTCAGCTTTAAGATCTAGCTTACCTCACCAAACGAAGACGCTTAACTGCCTGATAGGGGAAATAATTCGTGTATAGCTGAATTTTGGTGTAGTTGTAGACAAAAGTATCTTACACAACATACTAAAAGTACCGGTGGATGGGGGCGCCGCTAACGGGGGGAGGGGGGTGTAAAGGTCCCTTTTTTTGGTTTTTCGTAAATAACTCAGTAACGGTGGCTCATACGAAAAACTATTCTTCTACTTAATTATTCCAAATATAATTTTCTATAAAAAAGATTCTTTGCACTTTTTTGCTGGGATCAATCTTCAATGAGATATCGAGGAAATAAACCCTTTCTTAAACTTTCAGAGCTATTATTTACGAAATTAATAGTTATATCCGAAAATTGTTTTACAATACTCATATTTTTTTTATAAGACCTATCTAATGATATCCCACACATTAGGGTTGGAGTAAAAAAAAATTTTACCCCCCACTTCATGTGTACGGGAAGTACCCGAAAAAATAATATTTTCTCAGATTTTATTTTATAACTTTATCGGCGTGATTAGAACACATACTCATACGATTTTTTTATTTTCTAGTACTAACCATCACTGAGCAGGCTGCTCACCCTGCTACCTCACTTCCTACCCTTATAGTTTCGCCATGTTCGTCTGATCCCATCTGTCCGTCTAGACGTCTAGTACTAATAATCACTGAGCAAAGCCGTGGACGGACAGACGGGGACAGACGGACATGGCGAAACTATAAGGGTAGGCACCCTGATTACTCTGCTCAGTGATGGCTAGTACTAGACAAGTGACATTTCGTATGAGTATGTGTTTTAATTACGCCGACAAAGTTTTAAAACAAAATCTGAAAAACTATAATTTTTGCTGGTACCTGCCGTACACATGAAGTGGGGGGTAAAATTTCTTTTTTACTCCAACCCTAATGTGTGGGATATTGTTGGATAGGTCTTTAAAAAAAATAAGGGTATTCTAAAACAATTTTTGGAAAACACTAATACTTTCGTAAATAATAGCTCCAAAAGTTTACAAAAGTGTTTATCGTATTTCCTCGATATCTCATGAAACATTGATCCCAGCAAAAAAGAGCAAATAATCTTTTTTATAGAAAATTTTATGTGGATGAATCAAGCACAATAACATTTTTTCGTATGAGCCACCGTTACTGAGTTTTTTACGAAAAACCAAAATAAGAGACCTTTACACCCCCCTCTCCCCGTTAGCGGCGCCCCCACCCACCGGTACTTTTAGTATGTTGTGTAAGATACCTTTGCCTACAACTACACCAAAATTTGGCTATACACGAATTATTTCCTCTAATTTTCCTTCGTTGGGAGGGCTAATCCCTTGCGTTATCTAAATATGAAGTGAACTGAGACGAGAATTAGAGTTTTAGGTTAATACTTTTATTGATTAACATCTTCATACAGGTGAAGCAAAACTGACACCGTTTACCTCACAATGGGCAAAATTGTCCATGAGACTAAAAACACATTTAGTTCTTAAGACGCAACTGAGCATCATTACGCAGCAAATTGTAGATCGAAAATATATGAAAAATTAAGTAAAAAAAATGGTGTTATGACAACCTATACTTATTTATTGGGAAGGATTAGGGTGGGCAAAGTTGAGAGTTTTAAAACTTTAAAAGAATATGTGAAATATTTCTAGATCTAATATTTCAAGTAGTAAATACAGGTCTCATAACTAAACACGTATCATGCTCTAGGTAAAAACAATTCAAATCATACGAAAGAATTAAAGCTGTGTATGAGTCGAAACTTCTTCATGTTTATTTCACTTTTAACATTAGTGGTATGTATCACGATACACGTATGGACAGCAAAATGTGAACATTTTACAGGCATTGAGAGGTAGCAATTTTCTAATTTTAATTCGCACTTCGTTACGAGCTGGTCTCGTGAAACACTAAACATCGACACTAATAATTATTACAATTTTCTATTTGCCTACAACACTTTCGATAGTCGACGCTAACATCTTGAACAACATTACACACATCCTTCTCTAAAAGGCTGAGGTTTTAACAGACATTTCATATTCGTAGGTCTTTGTGTCGTTGCTTGCCGCTTAGAACTTAATTTTAACATTCATTTCAATAGAATTTGTGTCAAAAGTTTTACTGTTACTCAAAATTTATTGAAAATTTTCAAAATAGGCTTCCAAGCGTAATTTAACAACAGTATACATATCCCATTTATGACTTTACACAGGAAAGGATATATTTTTCACAAATTGCTTTGTAGAGTAAGTGATAAAGAACAAAAAACTTAAATACAACTGTTGCTTTTCTCAAAACAGTTTGCCAACATTAATTGTATTACCAACAAGTACAACAACACGAATATGATGTAAAAAAAGATAAATACCGAGAACTAGCTGTATATATGTATGAATAATAATGCAATATCCTATGTAGTACGTAGTTTAACGTGAGTCAAAAACGAGGCACTATTTGTGCAGCTAATGATTCATAGCCACAAGTATGTTGAAAGGAGTGAGAACAGGATTGATTTGGCGGTATTTCATAATATAGTATTCCAAACGTCTAAAAAATCTGCTAGAAAGATTGTCACTAGAGTTTTACCGCTCTAAATCTGTACGGACTCTGCAGCGGTAGAATGTGGAACGCAATTTTATAATACAAATTGACAGTTATGCCACTCCAAACTTCATCACTTTCAATATCAGAAGCGATTGGATTGTAATGATTAATGATTCACGCCGAACAAAAAATATGGTATTTAGAATTTTGGTCAACTGATTTAACTTTGCCCACACATGTGTACTTTCTTATTTTTATACGGCGTCGTAATACTATAATGAAACCATGTTTGATGCAATCAGAAATAACAGTTCGAAGGATAACAGAGTATTCAGCAAGAAGATTAAAAATATAAGTAGGTTAAAGTGGATGGGCAAAGCTGTATTTTTTATGTTAAACGATTTTGAGACAATATTAACTGTTCCAGCGCGCATTCGCACTTATTAACTTTTTAGCGCGTATAGGATGTCGTCTGTTACAGACGATATCGTATACGCGCTAAAAAGTTAATAAGTGCGAATAATTTGGAATCTGAATGACTATAATAACAGTAAAACTCATCTAAACCACTACTGGATACAAAGGCAATATTAAAATGAGATTTTTATTGAGATACTAATCACAATGTTAAGGGCATTACGTTTTCTTGGAGTTTTGATTATGTTCCTGCAGGCTACTTTTCCCTTAAGCTAAGGTGCAAAATATCTACTTACATTATGTTAATCTCCTAAACGCAGTCAAATTGAATTGATCTACAACGCACGTTCAATAATACAAAGACCCCAAATTAAACCTTAAGCTGATCGAGATATGGTCGAAAATAAAGTTACACTTACTTCGAGATAGGTCACTATATTATTAAGCGTGCGTAAATACAAATAAATACCTACCACGTTAAATACATACATTTGTTTACATGAACCTATTACTATTATTGTATATTGTTAGAAAAGAAATTGCAGGTACCGCGTATGGAGACTTAAGCGTACGTAGTATTATAAATTAACTCTAAGGCCGCTTGCGCGCTGAAAGAATCATTCATGCACGCCAATTCTATGAACTATTAACAACAGGATGCAGAATGCAGAAGTATCTAATACATAAAAGTACAAATTAAATATTTAAAATGATCAACATACGGATGCACGGCCGTATCTGGTAGATAATATTCTAACCAGTATTTCCAGTGATTTCAAAAATTATTTTAAGACTAAAGTTCTGGTTAGATATTTGATTTGCGTCCGGACAAAAAGTGCGGCGTAGGAGCTCATAAATATGTGCACACGCCAATGATAATTATGATAAAGGGCGAAACATATTTTTGAGCACTATGCCACTTCGAAATATCTGATAGCGTTCGATCATAGGACACGAATCGTTTCGAGTGCGCAATGGCTCGCATACGTCAGCTTTAAGGTGCATTACTATGATAATTAGAAAAAACAATACAATTTATATGTAGAACTTTCTTTACAGCTTCATGCATTTTTTTAAAGCTGAAAACACGTGGACATGTCATAACTGCTGACACGGGAAAGGCGGCCTTAGCGTCATATGGAACGCACCACAGAATGCGAATTGTATTCGACGGTACTCGTACAAGTAAACAGTGACTACACTATAGTACTAAACTTAAATGTCATATTATGTTCGTCGTTACAATGCGTATACGTCCTTCTGGCTTCGCGCACAAACAGTCTGCAAAATAACCACCCAGTGAAATGCGAAAAGGTAATGAATTTGAAACTTTAATGAAATTATAGTTCAATTTCGGTCATTTCTTAGCATGCTAAAGACGTCATCAAGATAATATGTTGTTTTAGTAATTAAATTTAGAACGCTTTTAACCGCCATCGTTTGATATATGAGAAACTTACAATATACCTTCGTAAATTATGTCATACATTAAAATTGCAAAAAAGGTGGGCAATGTCGTTGTCATTTTAGGTTAGATGGCAAAGTTGTCAAAATTGACTTCGGCAACGAATGTGTTAATACTGTAAATGCAGCTAAAAGAACAAAATAAGATGGACAGTATAGTAATTATAACATACAAGTTTGTATTCTTTCAGGCGAGGTGGAAGGTCAATAGAGCTTGATTCCCACAGGGATTTATAACTAAGGGAATATCAGGGTCATTTTTGGGAGTCATGTTTGTACAGTCCCCGCAATAGTATCTTCCTACACGAAGGCCGCAAAAATATGTGACACGCTCTTATTTGTGGGGCCATAAGAGCGGGTCACATATTTTTGCGGCCTTCGTGTAGGAACATACTATTGCCTGTGACTACTGAAGACTTCGTCCATATCTTTTCGTATTTTACAACAGTCGTTGTTTGCCGGACCGATTGTGATAATTTACAGTCGCCATCAAATATATCGGAGCGGGCAAGGTACTCAAAAATATCTAAACAGCACTTTATCGCCTTGACAATAGAGGCGTTGTTCAGATATTTGTGACCACCTTGGCCGCTCTGATATATCTGATGGCGATTGTACAACGTAAATGGATATTTCATGATAAAAAGCTTACTTCAATCTACACTAGCGAACGCGACATCAAAACCAACTCAAACCGGCACTATTGCTAACATGTAAAAAATATTTATATGCATTTGTTTATTCTAAAAAGGCTGATTATTGCAAGTTGGCTATTGATTTCGATAAACAATCTTAGCATAGTAGTAGCTATTATACAACCACGGCATACTACTTACATTAGGCACCCTGTAAGTAGTCCTAACAATGATTTACGCTCTCTATAAGACGCATGAAAGTGAGCAGAATATTTGGAGACAAAACAAGATGGCGCAACCATGGATGTATTCAATAATTACAGATACCGCGCCGCTGAAGAAAAACTGTAATTCCATCATAAGCCGATTTTTATCGTGTTTTACGCACGAAAACATTCATAACCTGAGCGCTGAGTGGTGATTGCCCCAAACCATATATTTAAAGTGGAATCTGAATTTTATAACTATGGCGTAGCATTTGTAATGAGTTTCCGGAATTCTAGGTGGCGACACTGTGACGAGAGGTCTTTTTGACAGCAGCTGTCAAAATGTACCAATCAAAAAAAATATGATGAAACATTTTTTTTTTTTTTTTTTTTTTTTTTTTTTATACTACGACGGTGGCAAACAAGCATACGGCCCGCCTGATGGTAAGCAGCTACCGTAACCTATGGACGCATGCAACTCCAAAGGAGTCACATGCGCGTTGCCGACCCTTTACAAAAAAGGAGGATTCACTGTGTTGACACTAAAGGAACAAGAAGGTCCCTCATCGTCAACACACTGGGTCCTCTTTGAGCTCTTTGGCAACCTTACTCACCAGCAGGAACACAACACTATGAGTATGATGCAATTGATGCAAATTATATGTAAGTAGTATAACCGTGGTGGTACACTATTGTCAAGTATGACTTTGCTACATTATATTTCTATCAAAGTCAATTTTACATTACGGTCTACAGATACATGATAAGATGCGTCTTAAGTTAATATGCGGTCCCTATGGTAAAATTTAGACTTTGTTAAAAATATTTTACATCATGTACTTCCAAGTCTGCTAGCCAGATAAATAAATACTACTTAAAACTACCAATCGAATACTAGCGAGCCGCGCACACTTACGATAATCACATAAGATTTACACAGGAACATAAAACGTTTTACAAAAATATTTATTTGGTTCTATCTCGTGGTTGTACAGTCGACCAATTTGATTCCTAGGCCACCCTAGAACCTTGTCACAATAGCTAGTTTGGTAGCGTAATAGGTTACGTTTATACGTATCCACGGGCAACTGTCATTACGACAAGGTTCTACAGTGGCATAGGAATCAAATTGGTTGACCGTACAGTTGACGACAAACATATGTTTACATATTTGAATCTTATTACAAAGGATTAAGGTGGAAAAGTGTAAACATATTTTTGACGTCGACTGTTCATTCAGCATCAGAATTAGCTAGCCGTTTGAGGTGTTCTAAATTATCTGGGCACGCCTTTATTACCCTACACACACTTGTTACCTAACGACGCGGAATCGGCAATTGCTGATAGAAAAAAGCTTTGTCTACGCAATACGAGCGAAAAAAGACGTCGACGCGTCGGCAACCGTCGGCCGAGCCGATCCTAGCCGAACCGTGCCTTGTTAGCTCTTATTGCATGGACATAAAGCTTTTTTCCCACCGGATTTTGCGGATTCCACGTCGATATATGTGGGGAATCCCTTATTCTCTTAATAATAAAAGTGTGCCCAGATAATTTTAAACATCTGACCAGCTTAGCTACCTCTGCTACCGAGTGCGTAGGTGGGTAAAGGTGAAGAGAAAAAGTGTTTGTAAAAAATGCTTAATGACGTTTAAGGGCCACAGATATTAATGAGGGTTTTCGCGATCGAGTTTTTCAGAGGTCTTTTTGACTGCAGCTGTCAACATTCACCAATAAAAAAAAATGATTAAACATGATTGGTGGATTATGACTAGACCCCGTTATCGGAGGTGCAATTTGGTAGCTTGTCATTCTTAGGGATGGGTAAAAATTATTTTGAAATATAAGCTGCATGTCGATATTTTTCCTTTAACATAATGAGAGTGACTTTAATTAAACGTGATTATTTTGTAAAACATGACTTATTAAAAAATGAATATTTATTTACCTTTTTCATTTTTATGATTAACAATTTTCAATCTTAATTTTTAGGGTATTTTGCGAGAAGTGACTGAATTTTTAATATTATGAAATATTATATACGAATAAAATAAGCTCGTAAATACAGCTAAATAATCGAAAAATATTGTCGTGAAATGACAATTACTATCTATTGACGTAAATCATTTATTTTCAGTATAGGTGGCCAGTATTATATCTCTATGGGTAAGGTTTATTTCAAGAGCGTTCAGGCACGGCCCTGCAACTCGAAACATTAGAAAAGATAAATAGCAACCATATCGTTATTGTTCGACTGATAATGGTTTTTACTTCTGATGACAATGATTATCATGGGTGACAAAAAAAAACATGTAAAATTTTAGTCTGAAAATAGTATATAAAACAAATTGACAAGAAAAAGGAAAGTATCGATATCGACATCATAAATATTTTTACCATTCCCTAAGAACGTCAATCTACCAAATTGCACCTCCGATAACGGGGTCTAATTATGACAGCTAGATTTCTCGCCACGGTGCTGCCATCTAGTAAAAATCTCGAAAAATATAAGTATGGTCAATTATTATTCGCCAATATACCAGCATTACTAACTTGCCGCTTATAAATAAATTTTGACACCCAATTGAGTTCATTATATTTTTGTCAGAAGCACCCGCGTCCTTTATGGATATGAAGAAAGGGTTATAGTTTATCCGGCGGCTTAAGGATAAATGCTACATACTTAAAGTATGGCGATTTATCCTTAGGCAGCCGAACAAACATACTAATGGTTCTCCCACACCAGCTGTTATAAATGTTATATAACAGCAACTATCTTTCTTTAACAACATAGTTGCTGTTATATAACATTTATAACAGCTGGTGTGGGAGAACCATTAGTATGTTTGTTCGGATGCCTAAGGATAAATCGCCATACTTTAAGTATGTAGCATTTATCCTTAAGCCGCCGGATAAACTATAACCCTTTCTTTATATCCATAAAGGACGCGGGTGCTTCTGACAAAAATATAATGAACTCAATTGGGTGTCAAAATTTATCTTTCTTTAACAACATAGTGCTACTTAGCCTTATCCTTGTTACACTTTGTTAAATAACATTTATAACAGTTTTGTGGGAGCACCATAAGTTAACTTTTTACTGGCGTAAAACAGTCATATTAATTCATTTTGAGCAACCAAAAATAAAATTTGGTTCAAAACATAAATCGTCGCAGTTTGTGAAACACAAAGTTACCTATAGCAAACACGTTTTCTCTTTTATTTACCTTGTATCAGTTTGGTGATACATAAATTATAAATGCTTGATCGGTTACCACTGGGACCAATTACCATTCCGACTATCCGAGATAACAACATTTAAATCTTACATTAAGGACATAAGATCCAAAAATTGCTAATACCTTTGTAAGCTTTTCCAGCTTTTCACAACTATATAACTTTTCATCTAAGTACATGCAAGAGATGTAGGTAAACGCAAGTAGTATCACAGTCTAGAATCCAACTATAAGTATAAGACGATCATAAGATTTTAAACGTATATGTGTATTATGTGTAATGTTAAAATAATTAAATTATCATCCCTCAGTGCACAATACAGCTATTCACGTTTTCAAAAATGTTTTTTTGATATAAGGTACAACCTAGTCTAGTTATGAGTAGCAAATCATTTTTTATGTTTTTTGGGTAGCATTTTTAAATAACCGTCTTTAATTTTGTTAAAGTAGAAAATAAATTGTAAGTATTCAAAGCATGTGTCAAGTACAAACTAAAACCGTAAAAAGGAGTAAGTAATTTGCTAGTAAATGTTAGAACACCTTGCGGCAGTCTTCTAACACATGGGGTTAGAAAGAGACTTCCACTTGTAAAGTGTCACTTGCAGCTTTATTAAATAGGCCACTTATCTTGAATGCATTGTCGTCACGGTAACACTTAACCGGTAAAAAACCGCTATCGCATATCTTACAGCTGAAGTAAAACTACCTTACCTGTGTTGTATTCAGAACCTAAAATTACGTCCAAAGTTCAAATTCTATATTTGAACTTTGGACGTAATTTTCGACAATTTTTGAACTACATTTGAATGAACTTTTGAAAAAACCTTACGACATAAACAAGCTTACAATCGTCTCCTCGACTACTTAAATAATCCGATGACGAAACGGCACATGCCGAGCACTCGCCCAACCATTATCCGGATACATTGTAAAACTAGTATTATAAATCAGAAGAAAATAGAAAGCAATTCGTAATAGCACAAAAACTGCAACTGTTCACGCAACGCATAATCGGTGAAGAAAAATGGGTTCCTCATATGACGATGCGTACTTTCACTTCACGCACAAGATGGATAGGTAAAGGGGTCGTCCATAAATCATGTGATCGTTTAAGGGGGGGGTTGGGGTAAGAAAACTATCACGATGGTGGGGGGAGGGAGTCAGCTGTCACGTGTAATTTTTTTTCAAGCGGGAAAGTCAAAAATCAAAAATGTAATCAGATCAAATAATCCGCTAATTTTTTTTAGATTAAGTGATAAGCAGATTTTTACGATGCCTGTTTTTGAGAGATAGCATCTTTAACATATACGCAATGCAGTAGAAACGACATTAGACTTGCTTAGCGTCTAAGGGTACCGGCATCATAATTATCACGTGATCTTGAAGCATGGGGTTGCGTTAAAATCACCAAATATCACCAAGGCTGAAGGGGGGGTCAAAAATAGGCCAAAAATGATCACGTGATTTCTGGACGACCCCTAATAACCAATACTATAAACTAGCTATTCTTGTAATTTGTTTCTAGGAAACGCTAACGGTTTGTGGTTAGAGTTTGAGCACGCTAAGTTGGCACGTACTTGCCAAACGGCATAGTGTGCGTGTACTACTATTGACCTCATTTTGTATGAAGACAACGGGGGCAACGGCAAAAAACTTGTCATAAAAAAAAGTTTAACGCACCTTTTTATTGCCAACTGTGTCTTTTGCCACAGAATAACTAATAGTACTACCGTACAGAAAATTCACTCTTTCACAAAAGTCAGATTTAAGTATAAAATTATACCTATACTAGCCGCTTCCAAGCAAAATTGAAACTTATAATCGCGCACGAACCGTGAATCTTCTTTGCCCGCCGCAGTTTTATGAAATTATGACCGAGCTGCGAGCGTCGGCACGGGGTTGTCACTTGACAAGTTATTGTACCTACTGATTTATTATTTTTAAGATAAATATGTAGGAATTACAAACGTTGATCCTGTAAACATGAAATTTTTATCCGGAGATAGTATATCTGATTCTCACGGAAGTACGTATGCTACAGCCGTATTCCTTTGAAAATATGTAGGTCAGTTCCTAATATTGTTTCTGGGCAAGCAACATTCATTAAAGTGAGGATGTTTATTTTAACTGTTACTAAATAAGGACTTCGGGACCTTTCAATATCGTCCGGAATTTAAAAAATGTTATTTCTGCTTCCTTGTTCTTCCGTTTATTCAGGCATCCGTAAACAGAACATTATCTTTTATACGGATTAGATCAAGATTTAGGTTACGAAGCCATTGTGTATTTTCAATTTTGCGCGAGCGCCACGTGACACGACTATCGTGCGAGCCGAGCGGCAGCTGCCACGCGCCCGCCAAATGTACCTAAATAAACTGCGTAGAGACACCCCCCTGGTTATGCAATAATTTTCCAATGTAGGCAGGGGGTTACACTGTGTCTCTCTCCATTGTACCCGTTTTTGCCGATGCGCTTACCGCATGTGAGGGAAGGGTTGGCACATCGCTTATCACGTTATGGGTGCATAAAGCTCTATAAATGGAGTACGCACGCTTCGCCTCATCTTTCCAAACAAAAAAGTATGCCAAAATCTGAGGAGGGCGAGGTAGCACGCATGTGATGTTTTCTAGTCAAAGGTACATCATTCTCGGTTGTTAATACAGTTTATTTCTAAATGATTTTTTATTGCAGCAACGCTTTATTGACAACCGACAAAGATGTACCTTTGACTTGAAAACACCAAACATATTTGACATATTCTTTTTATACTTCATAACACTAAATGGAGCAATAGATAGTCGACTGTACATACGTTAACATATGGTTCATTATTGGATGCAGTCTTTGCTAATGTCAAACAAAAAAGCCAAGGCTCATTTTTGATTGTATTTTCAAACAAAATATAGAAGACAACAATCCTTAAGCGCGTTAAATATGGAGAAATGTCAAACGTCAATTAGTTACTGCCCGTCAGAAAGAAAACGATTGTCTTTGAATCGATTCTGTATACGAAGCTTGATTTTCGATTTAGGTTAAATCTTTTATTACGCAAGTAATGATAAATAAAGTAAAACTTTACTTACATCTGAAATGGTATTTCATCTTTTTGTAAACTAGACGAAATATAACATTTCTTACATCCAAAAACAGCGCATAAGGGCATTTTCACGGAGCTTGTTATCCATCGACAGCGATGACGAAAATGCGTGACACCGATTATTGAAATAGTTTTTATAGATGTACTAGATTTTCCTGCCAATACTTTTGACAGAGGGGAAATGATACCTAAGGCCTCTCCTGGTTTAGAACTCTCTGTATGGGTGCGTTCGAGAATAGTATCATTTCAGCCAGTGTTTATGACATGTCTCAAACTCTACTCTGCACGGATATATGAAGCACGTTGAAAACCCATTTTTTTTTAAAGCGCATGACAGCTAACGTTTTCGCCTCTGTAGCTAAATGTCAAATTGAGGAAGGAGAATCTTCTGTGCTTGTACTATTACTTATTCTGTGATTGTTGTACTATTGCAAATTGAAACATGATATGTCTAAACAACAAAAAAGACTACCTAAAACTGCAGCATTCTTAAGCGACAAAAGATAGTCTGATGAAGACGCTTATCTTATACATCGAAGTAGGCGTTTACTGTCTTATACAAATTTACTTTCTTTTTTCTTACTACGGACTTTTAGTTTTCAACTTTGATAATACTTGCGTTTACCTAAACTTCAAAATCTTGCTACAATCCTGGCCTAACCACGACTTAACCCGCAACACACATTTTCTACGTAGTAACAATTCACCTAATGCTAATTACGATACATTGGAAGGGTTATGCCCTAGCTTTAAGTTGGTGTTTGATTTGTACATGCACACTAACTCAATATTGTGAAGACACTGCGGTTGTATTCAGCTCTGTTAAGCCGTCGGAGCCCAGTGTCATCTACTGATGTCGCAATGAGGGTTTCCGCGATTGAGATTTTCACTAGATGGCAGCACCGTGACGACAGGTCTTTTTGGCAGTAGCTGTCAAAATCCACCAATCAAAAAATATATGGTTAAACATGATTGGTGTATTGTGACAGCTAGACCTGTCGCCACGGTGCTGCCATCTAGTGAAAAACTCGATCGCGGAAACCCTCATTGAGCGCGATATTCAAATTTACATTTTTAGAACAAAGTTCACTGTTCACCTTTAATGACAGGGGGTTTCGAAGGTTTAAGACCCAATGTGCAATATCATGTTTGTAGTTGTTCTGTACTTGATTATAAAGAATAGAATGCCACTGTTTCCTATGTACACGGCTATTATTTCGATTTAATTTAATACGTACATTATATTGTACATTGAGTATTACGAAGACACACAATGGGTAAATCGAGGTCTGTTTTTTGATCTTTATTTTACCATTGTTTTTCGAAAAAATAACTGATTTATTTAGTGTGGATTTTAACGTTCAGAAGTATGTATATTTGACGTGTAGGTAACGTAAAAATTTTATTGTGAACTTTAGGACTGAAACATATAATAATATTGTCTTTTAGGTAGCGGTAGTATAAAATTTTTAAACAGACCCCAAAAACCTTAGTAACATTTGGATGAGCATCATTTTACAAATATTATTTCCAATCCAATGACAAGCGAACATTGTACATATTTAGCAGAGAAGCTTATTTTTTCTTTCCAACCAATTTTGGTTAGCTTACGCAACGCATCGCTGTTTCAAGACAATTCGATTCAACGGAATTAGACTTATATAATTAGTGCCATAATAATAAGTTGATTTAATCCACGGGTTTGTGAAATGCAATAACAAGTGTAATTTGGAATACTGTTTTCTAGTCCCTATGAAAAACAAGAAAGTTAACGGATATGTGCGGTTCACAAAGCACATACAATTGTAAAATTTTCGGCACCACCCGAATTTTCGATTTATTTACATAAACCATTTATAATGTCCACAAAAAACAACTGCCTGTGAGGAGTTGTATTTTATGCATATTTCTAAATAGTGCTAGTATACATAGGTATCGCTTTTCTGAATAGACGTCAGAATGTACGCAATGCTCGAGTTGTTGGCGACATGGCGACCCTGCCAATTAAATTACAGCTGCGAGATCTAAATGCATTATTTTCACTTTGACCTTAAGACTTTAGTTCAATTTACAAAAGCAGACTGGAAACTTGTCACAGCGTACGTTGCGCAGCCAAGTCAAAACGGTCTCACCTGCACATTAACCAACAATCTAGTTACAAAATACTGTAGCTACGGACCCTAAACCCAAACTAATATCACGTACACGGCACTCCACAATCCATTCATTACACATACAAAACTTAAAGCATGAAGAAATTAATTTCAACTCTTTGAGACTATGAATTTGTTCCTATTGTAGTACAGTTTATTTTAGCTTAAATTATAACGTAGATTAAAGTGTTATGAGGGCGCACTTGTCGACATCTCCATTGCCACGGATGCGGGCACTTGCATCTGCAAATAATTATAACAATTTTAAACAAAAAACAAGTATATTTAAAAAGAGTGCGCAAGCTATTTTTAACCGACTTCAAGATTTCAAAAGAGGAGGTTCTCAATTCGGCGTGAATGTTTTTTTTTTTATGTTTGTTACTCCATAACTCCGTCATGTCTGAACCGATTTTGAAAATTCTTTTTTTGATTGTAAGTATATATATACAGATTGGTCCCGTTTTTGTCAAAACGCAGTTCTGATGATGGGATCCATGAGGAATCGAGGGAACTCCTCAAATCTTAAAGGCATACATATAGTGATTTTTATATTTTTATCAACAAAACCATCATTTTCATTCAAAACAGTGACATTGGATGAAGTAGAACTGCTGATGATGATCAGAACGGAACTCTTCAACGACGCATAGTTCACGTTTGGCGATTCGTCCTCTTCGCTGTGTTTGTTTAGCAAGTTTAATTGTCAGAACAAATGTTCGTCCAGCTCAAGTTCTGATGATGGGATCCATGAAGAATCGAGGGAACTCCTCAAATCTTAAGGGCTTACACATAGTGACTTTTGTATTTTTATCAACAAATCAAGCATTTTCATTCAAAAGAGTGACATTTGATGAAGTGGAACTGCTGATGATGAACAGAACGGAACTCTTCAACGACGCATAGTTCATGTTTGGCGATTCTTCCTCTTCGCTATGTTTGTTAAGCAAGTTAGATTGTCAGGACCAATTTTCGTCAAGCTCAAGTTCTGATGATGAGTTCCACGAGGAATCGAGGGAATTCCTCAAATCTTAAAGGCATACATAAAGTGACTTTTGTATTTTTATCAACAAATCAAGCATTTTCATTCAAAAGAGTGACATTTGATGAAGTGGAACTGTTGATGATAATCAGAACGGAACTCTTCAACGGCGCATAGTTCACGTTTGGCGATTGGTCCTCTCCGCTGCGTTTTTTAAGCAAGTTATTTCATTGTATGGAATCTAAGTGCACCATCTATCTACAATAATCCTTCACCGGCTACCCCCATTGAAGTCGGTTTTTTTTTCTTAAAAATTATTGTTTATTTTCTTTGTACAATTCCTAACTGCTCACCAAGACGAATGCAACGAGCCCAAACATTTGATAATGTTGAGTAGTTGAGGAGTTCCTATATGGCCACCTTCCACCTCCATCATCAGATCAGAATAATCAGAGATGCAACGGATATCCGGTATCTGGCCTACCCGGCCATAAATTTACGATTCGACCTCCTCCAATCCGGCCATACCGAATGGTAAAATGACACGTAGTCAAGTTTAAATAATTTTAAACATACAAGAACAGACTTCACTTAGCCTCCACCTTGCCAAAAGCTCGAGCTGCTGTAAAAATACTCAAATCACTATAGGTGTGCCTATAATAGTTGAAGAGTTCCCTCGATTTCTCCAGGATCCCATCATCAGATCCTGACCTGGTTACAATGGGACCAACTGTGAAGTATACTCTTTCAAACAAAAAAAGAATTTTCCAAATCGGTCCAGCCGTCTTACGTCGTTTGGCACTACTTTCCCCCAACAGATTTTTTTGGTAATGATATAATCTAATTATTTCCAGTCCTTTTTAGGGTTCCGTAGCCAAATGGCAAAAAACGGAACCCTTATGGATTCGTCATGTCTGTCTGTCTGTCTGTCCGTCCGTATGTCACAGGCCTTTTACTCGGAAACTATACGACGTATCTGAATAAAATTTACACATAAGGTGTATTTTGTATGCAGCTACTTAGTTATGTAGTTAAATTTGAAAAAAAAAAATATTTTTAGGGGGGCGCTCCATACAGGTAACTAAATAAAAAATAAAAAAAATTAACCAAATATCAACATGTGACACATCAATCGATAGGTCTTTCAAAATAACATTGAGGTTTCTTTGACTATTTTGTGATTAAGTGAATATTTTCTGAAATAATCGCTTCGAAAGTCAGAAAAGTTGTGTAGCCCCCCCCCCGTAACTTTTGAACCGTAAATTCAAAAAATATGAAAAAATTTGTAGAGATGCGCCTTATTATATACTTTCTACGAAAATTGTTTTGAACATTATCGGTTCAGCCATTTTTGAGTTATCTCCAAAAAACTTCTTCCATAGACATCTGATACGAACGAACCAAACTAATACCTTTTGGTATTAGTTTGGTTCTTATTCCATTGAAGGTACGGAACCCTCCTATGCGTGGTCCGACACGCACTTGGCCGGTTTTTTATTTCTGTGATAATAACTATTAATTGAAGTCAAACTTTACACGGCGACCCTGCCAGCTGCATATAGCTTACCTTCGGCTTGGGCAGGTGCGGCGAGTGCTGGAACACGTCGCCGATGCCGTCCAGCGCACGCTCGTCCAGCACGGCCTCCAGCGCCGCGGCCAGCTCCGAACTCTCCGCGAACGACGAACCCCCTGTGTCAAAAACAAAATAAACAAGTGATTTTTCAACCGACTTCAAGATTTCGAAGGAGGAGGTTATCATTTCGTCGGGATCTTTGTTTTTGCTATTTTTTTTTATGTATGTTCAGCGATTATTGGAAGACGGCTGGACCGATTTGGAAAATTATGTTTTTGTTTGAAAGCGTATACTTCACAGTTGGTCCCATTGTAACCATGTTAGGATCTGATGATAGGATCCTGGAGAAATCGAGGGAACTCTTCAACTATTATAGGCACACTTATGGTGATTTGAGTATATTTTACAGCAGATCGAGCATTTGGTGTTGAAAAGGTGGATGCTTAGTGAAGTCGGTTCTTTTTTGTTTAAAATTATTTGCTTTTGGAAAGGTGGAGGCTAAGTGAAGTCGGTTCTTTTTTAACCGACTTCAAGATTTGAAAAGAGGAGGTTCTCAATTCGGCGTGTATGTTTTTTTTTTTTTTTTTTTTATGTTTGTTACTCCATAACTCCGTCATGTCTGAACCGATTTTGAAAATTCTTTTTTTTATTGTAAGTATATATATACAGATTGGTCCCGTTTTTGTCAAAACGCAGTTCTGATGATGGGATCCATGAGTAATCGAGGGAACTCCTCAAATCTTAAAGGCATACATATAGTGATTTTTATCAACAAAACCATCATTTTCATTCAAAACAGTGACATTTGATGAAGTAGAACTGCTGATGATGATCAGAACGGAACTCTTCAACGACGCATAGTTCACGTTTGGCGATTCGTCCTCTTCGCTGTGTTTGTTTAGCAAGTTTAATTGTCAGAACAAATGTTCGTCAAGCTCAAGTTCTGATGATGGGATCCATGAAGAATCGAGGGAACTCCTCAAATCTTAAGGGCTTACACATAGTGATTTTTGTATTTTTATCAACAAGTCAAGCATTTTCATTCAAAAGAGTGACATTTGATGAAGTGGAACTGCTGATGATGATCAGAACGGAACTCTTCAACGACGCATAGTTCACGTTTGGCGATTCGTCCCCTTCGCTGTGTTTGTTAAGCAAGTTAGAATGTCAGGACCAATTTTCGTCAAGCTCAAGTTCTGATGATGAGTTCCATGAGGAATCGAGGTAATTCCTCAAATCTTAAAGGATACATAAAGTGACTTTGGTATTTTTATCAACAAATCAAGCATTTTCATTCAAAAGAGTGACATTTGATGAAGTGGAACTGCTGATGATGTTCAGAACGGAACTCTTCAACGACGCATAGTTCAGGTTTGGCGGTTTGTCCTCTCTGCTGCGTGTGTTAAGCAAGTTATTTCATTGTATGGGATCTAAGTGCACCATCTACAATAATGCTTCACCGGCTACCCCCATGGAAGTCGGTTTTTTTTTCTTAAAAATTATTGTTTAAAATTATTAATACAAACGGATTTCCACTTAGTTACTAGTTATTGAGACATGGGCCCGTAACCTACCAATAGCACCACGAAGGTGCCTTTAACTTAAAGGTCCGCTAAGTTCACGCGCACATTTACATGTACAGGGTGTAATCAAAATACTGGTGATCCGTTTAACCTTTTGACCGCCAAGCATTGAACAAAAATGACGCGCCACCGACGCCACGTAATCGCGTTTGTCAAGCGAAATTGAACTTTGCGGAAGCCCGCGTAGGTCCCTATTGCATTACAAAGCCTGTCGGCTGTAGCCGTCGTTGGCGTCCATGGCACAACTTTTTGATGTCAGCCGACTGTGGCGGTCAATAGGTTAAAGGCATAATAGGGATGATGAAACATGTTGAATTTTGTAATAAAATTAAGTTGAAGGGATGCAAATTGATAAATACATATATCCTAATGAAGTAAAATTTTAAAAATTCTATTCAAACGGTTCAAAGATACGAGACTTCATAATTCTAAAATTTTACGATTTTTAAAAAGTATGAAATTCAAAAAAACAATGACACTATTCGATTTCTTACATTTTATCGTAAAATAAATTGTATAGCAACCATATACATAAACGCAATATTTTACCGTCAAAATAGCTATTTCATAATTTTTCCATACTTTAAACAGGGCGACTATGCAACCGTATATCTCCGTATATAACCGTGCATATCATTTTGTAGTTAGGAGCGTTTTGAGAAACAAAAGCGAGTGACAGATTTTGAATCTCATTTCTGACTTTTGTGTTGCTTTGACGCAATTAGCCCCATATAGACATTTTTAACCGACTTCAAGATTTCAAAAGAGGAGGTTCTCAATTCGGCGTGAATGTTTTTTTTTTATGTTTGTTACTCCATAACTCCGTCATGTCTGAACCGATTTTGAAAATTCTTTTTTTGATTGTAAGTATATATATACAGATTGGTCCCGTTTTTGTGAAAACGCAGTTCTGATGATGGGATCCATGAGGAATCGAGGGAACTCCTCAAATCTTAAAGGCATACATATAGTGATTTTTATATTTTTATCAACAAATCCATCATTTTCATTCAAAACAGTGACATTTGATGAAGTGGAACTGCTGATGATGATCAGAACGGAACTCTTCAACGACGCATAGTTCACGTTTGGCGATTCGTCCTCTTCGCTGTGTTTGTTAAGCAAGTTAGATTGTCAGGACCAATTTTCGTCAAGCTCAAGTTCTGATGATGAGTTCCATGAGGAATCGAGGGAATTCCTCAAATCTTAAAGACGTAGATGAAGATAAAGTGACTTTTGTATTTTTATCAACAAATCAAGCATTTTCATTAAAAAGAGTGACATTTGATGAAGTGGAACTGATGATGATGATCAGAATGGAACTCTTCAACGACGCATAGTTCACGTTTGGCGATTTGTCCTCTCCGCTGCGTTTGTTAAGCAAGTTATTTCATTGTCAAGTTCTGATGATGAGTTCCATGAGGAATCGAGGGAATTCCTCAAATCTTAAAGACGTAGATGAAGATAAAGTGACTTTTGTATTTTTATCAACAAATCAAGCATTTTCATTAAAAAGAGTGACATTTGATGAAGTGGAACTGCTGATGATGATCAGAATGGAACTCTTCAACGACGCATAGTTCACGTTTGGCGATTTGTCCTCTCCGCTGCGTTTGTTAAGCAAGTTATTTCATATGAAAATTAATTCATCATGCCTATTGGTATCGTATTGCGTCTAACAAAAAGTAGGAGCAAATTTTTTTTAACGCGTTTTTTTTTTATTTGGCATACGTATTCCCAGCGCGCCAACCCTTCAGACTAAACCATTTTTTTTTTTTTGCGTTTTTTTTTCTTAGTTTTTCATAATTAGAATCATTGATTTATTATGTTTTCTACTAGATGTGACATCTAGAACAAATTTTGTGCGCCATGTTTGGCGGTTGACAGCTGTGACAGAATCAAAGAGTAGTATAGACTTGTAGTGATTTTCACTACAACTTTTGCGACAAAGAATTTCTTAGGGATGTCATCTCCTGTTACTCAATGATTAGAATACGATTGGTATAGTATTACGGCCTTTAACGGATCACCAGTATTTTTGTTAGACCTTGTATAATAAATATTAGGCACGTTATTTTTTCTCTTCTCAATCAAGTATAATAGTAGTTTATGCAACAGTTGTATACGAGGGGTCAAAAAAGGTGAGTGGCGTGGGTAACAATTTGAGCCGTAGGCGAAAGTTGTTAAGAAAAACGTCACGAACATTTTTTTACCTACTTATACGACGTTGCATACAATACTTTTTCTACGAATACACTTACTTTTACATAAAATGCGAAATTGAAATCTTCATGGATATCGCAGTTATTTTGTCAACATAATCAACAATCATTTAAGTTTTACCTTTTAAAACACTATTTTTCAATAATACTAACATTACTAACACAAATACCGTCGTTATTTGATCAATTATTAAAGAGCTACAGAGATTAGTAAAAATACCTAAATTACTTTCAAAGTTTGCAATTCGCCCCAACAAACGAACGGGAAACGTAAAAAACTACGAAGTAGGTCTGTGGTTCTTATAATTTTTTCTTTTTTAAATTTTTTTTTCTAAAAACGCTGCGTTTATTTAGGTTTCTTAGGTTGGCAGTAATTAATTTTATATTAATAGCCGTGTTTGCACGCGATTCCGCGATACTATTTTGGCGCTTTTATAGAACAAGTGTTATTTTGGGGAATAGACTAGATAGACTTTTCATCGAGTGTATTATCTATGTTCTTATAAAGGTGTTAACGAATGTATAAATGACAGATAAAAGTACAGGAGTAGAAAAAATAAAAATAATTTTAAACAAAAAAGAACCGACTTCACTTAGCATCCACCTTTCCAACAGCAAATGCTCGAGCTGCTGTAAAAAATACTCAAATCACTATAGGTGTGCCTATAATAGTTGAAGAGTTCCATCGATTTCTCCAGGATCCCATCATCCGATCCTGACCTGGTTACAATGGGACCAACTGTCTAGTATACTCTTTCAAACAAAAAAAGAATTATCCAAATCGGTCCAGCCGTCTTCGAATAATCGGTGAACATACATAAAAAAAATAAAAATAGCAAAAGCAAAGATCCCGACGAATTGATAACCTCCTCCTTCGAAATCTTGAAGTCGGCTGATAAGGTGCGTCAAAGATCGGAAAGGGAGGCCCGTGACGTTATGCCGTGCTTAAAAGTGTAGTTGATTTTACTTAGAACTTTAACAAGCCATATCTCCATTATTATTGCTCAAAAAGTTGTCCAATATTTTTTTGAATTTTCTTAGGACACTAGGCTACATGCAAGTAACAGGAGGCTAGCGGCACATTCGCCAAATCTGAAAACACATTAAGGAATCTCATTAACACACCTTGATTAAAGAACTCAGTGAACGCCTCATCAGGAATCTGGCTCAGCACGGCCGGGTCCAGGATGTCGTCGGGCGGCACTTGGCCCACCTCTCCAACTTCTGTAAATGAATACCAGAATTGAATGTTCTGTGATGTTTCGAAACTCGAAACGATGAGAATGCTTAATGAAAGGTTCAATGAGGATAAACTCGCAAAAAGAGAAGACGGCGTCACAATCGTAAACAATCAAACATTGTGTTGGCACAAAATAAATAATAGTATTTCATACAGAAAGGGCACGCTCCGCCCCGCCCCGATCGGAATGACGTCACCCCGCGGCGGCACATTGATAGGGAACAAGTAGGCTAATCCGTCAGGTTGGCAGCGCATCGATAAAAATCAAAATGGCGGTGTATTGTCAATTGTCATTTACGACAACGGAAACAGCGCCCTAAAACGCACGCACACATTGAAGCGTGTTCAGATGTGCCGTTCACACAAAGGCACTCAAACGAGTTTTGTAGTATGATGTGTCCGCCCTGTGGTTATGGTTTTGAAACAACAATCCATACAGTACATGGGAAAAAAATGTACATTTTAATGTACGTTAGGCGATAATAAGATAAGGGAGTAGCGTGTGGAATGAACTCATTTTCGTTAAGCGCATCCATACCGGTGTCTTCCGAACGGGGGATCAATGTTACTCTGCGTCCGTAGGAAACACCTTAGACAACCCTACACGTGATCACTGGGTGATCCTAAAATAGTTAGTAACAAACTTGGCAGCTGCACTGTCCCATCTGGACCTCGCAGCACTCACTGGATTTTCTTTATCATCTGCTTTCCCACTACTATTACCCCAGGGAAGAAATGCCTATCTGTATCCAGTGACATGTAGCCATACGATAAATAAATCTTCCGAACGGTCTTATGCTGACGAATTAGAGCACACGTTCATTTAAATAATATCCACACAAACTTAACCTCGTAACGCCTACCGTACAAATTGTAAGCCAAGGAAATGTAGATCAAATTATAACAATATCTTATTCAAAAACGAATCCAAATAAATTCTTTTCGAACGAGCGGAGCGTAAGCGAAGTGCGTTCTTACAAACAACTTCGGCTACTGGGACGTCTCGGCATTTCGATAGCTTTTTGAGTTTGTTCCGCGATAACTTTAGTAATGTCTTTCTGATCTTTATGAAATGTGTTGGGGTTGTAGCAGAGATACATATAATCTGTGAGTTCGTATTTAAGCAGGATCGATCAAGGAGTTGTGGAGCCAGAAGGCGAAAAAAAACATCTTCAGAAGGGTCTTGTTATATTGGTCCATGTTTGCAAGTAAACCGCGAGTTCTGAGTTCGAGGCGGACTACTAGTTTATTTGTTTTAATGAATTAAGGAAATTCCAATTTGAAGCAATGCACATTTTAATGTACCATCGGGTTCATAATAGGAATGATGATTGATGACACATGTAGAATTTTATAATACATTGAAAATGAAAGAAATCTATCGAAATAGTTCAAAGATATAAGATCAAAGTTTCAAGATTTAACGATCTTTAAAAGCACAAAATTAAAAAAAAAACAATGACGCCATTCGATTTCTCATATATTACTGTAAAATAAATTGTACAGCAAATATATACAGAAACGCAATATTTCACTGTCAAAATAACAATTTCATAATTTTTCCATACTTTGAACAGGGCGACTATGCAATCGTGACGTCACTATTGCATATCATTTAGTTAGGAGCGTTTTGAGAAACAAAAGCGAGTGTCAGATTTTGAATCTCATTTCTGACTTTTGTTGCTTTAACGCAATTGGCCCCATATAGACATTTGATCCTCACAACAAAACGAATCGATTGATACCATACATGAAAACAATTCATCATGCCTATTGCATACCCAATTTATGAATGAATTCATTGACAAATTGGGTATCCAATTATGAACCCGGTGGTACATTCGGCCTTTCGAAGATAAGGGAGTAAAAGCTTACCAAGTTCGTGCGAGTTGCTGGCCGAAACGATGAATTCGTTTTCGCTGAGTGCGCCCATGCCGGTGTCCTCCGAGCTGTCGTATGCCGACGAGTTCGAGCACACGTTGATTTCTATACAAACATAAGGCAGTATAATAATAACAGTTAAGCAAATAAGTTTTCTCTACTCGTCGACTGTAATGCTTGAGTTGAGATTGTGTAGACCGACCTACTAGCGCATACTTTTCGATAGAGATTTTATGGTCGCATATTGTAGCATCGCCAACAATGGTACAAAGGATTTTCATACAATATTGTAACTGTTGTCCTCCTCCCCGACCGCCGGCACAATCCACCGGGAGATAGAACTTACTATTGTATAGAGGCAGCAGGTCTTTCGTCGAACTCTATTCTTACCGGCTTGCCTAGATTGAGCACTCGTAGAAAAAATATTGTATACAATAGTGACATAATTCAAGCTTTTCAATCTCGTACCTTACTTAGGCCACTTAGCAAGCTTCGTGGCGTAAACACGGTACTCGACTGAAAAGCTCTTAATTATGTCACAATTGTATAATAGTAGTTTATGTAACTGTTACGTAATAAGGCCTAATTACGTACAGTTGCATACACTGCTTTATCTACACTCATATTATATATTGTAAATGAAGTGTTCGGAAACCATAGAATGACCGCCATTGCACCGCCATGACCAACTCGATTGTGCCAGCGGTCGCGCGGGCGCGTGCCGTTGGTCAGGAAGGAGCACAGGATTTACATTATGTTATCAAATTCGATGTTCGGAATTTTAAAGTCATAACGTATCAATATATGAGCATGTAAAGTTAAAATTACGTTACTGCCACAGATAAAAAGCTTATCATAGTAAAATCGGTTGTGGTAATGCTAGCCATTGCCTACCGTTTTTGAACACGTTTTAGAGGACTTA
The DNA here is from genome assembly GCA_947086415.1 of Pammene aurita. Taxonomy (NCBI): domain Eukaryota; kingdom Metazoa; phylum Arthropoda; class Insecta; order Lepidoptera; family Tortricidae; genus Pammene; species Pammene aurita. The sequence goes on along the minus strand of OX352306.1, from coordinate 12,041,534 downwards.
CAATGTGAGTGTAGATAAAATACTATAGTAACATACGTCATATACCTACGTGTAATACAAGATTTGGTGGAAAAGTTGCCATTAGATGATATTTTTTTATTATACTACTACTACACTGCACATTGGGTGTTTCATGAATTTCAATTATTCTGTTTCTCAGCCCCTTTTAACCCTTTGCCCGTCAAGCATCGGACGGAACGGTGATATCACGTGCTGGCGCTGATGGCACGACTTTTCGTGCGCGTGATTTGAAAGGTTAACAAAGTCAAATAATAGTATAATTTTACAGAATGCTTAAGCTGGTTTAAGGGGTCGCTACCACGCTTAGAAATTTGGGTACAGGTACAGTCAGCATCAAAAGTAAGTCGTCAAAAGTCCTTTTTAAAAGGGAATAAGAGCTTTTGACGTCTTCGATTGCGTAGTTACTTTTGATGCTGACTGTACGACAAACATGGCGATAACCTTTATTAAATAGAATAGTCATTGGTCGCTTTTATACTTTATCGTGCCATAGTCACGGTAACAAAACAAAATTATACGGTTTAATTCATAAATCGACCATCGAATATAGACTTTAGACTATGTTCTATGGTACTGACCTGAAAGGGAATGGCTTTGCGCGTGCGTGGGTGCGGGGGCGGGGGGCGCGGCGCGCGGGGGGCGGGGCGCGCGGCGGCGGCGCTTGGCGCGGCGCGGCGCGGCCGGCGACGCGCGCTTCTTACTCAGCTTCTTGGGCTTGCAGTCGCGGCTCAGCTTATCGTAGTTGTCCTACAACAACAGTATGCAAGATTAGATCAGTCTGATATTGGAACTATTTCTTGTAAAATGTGAGAGTAATGACACCTGCCTCTATGGATGCTCGACACGTATCAGCATATATAGTCTGGCCAGCCAACGAACGCAGTAGCAATGATGGTACAGCGAACAAAAGTATGACAACACTAAGAATCAATTAAAAAAGCAGCAATGATCATCAAATTTTATGTTTTTCATTTTAGTTGGTATTTCCGCCCCTTTCATTTGGTGACATTTACGGTGTGTAAAAAAGAGACGGATATATTTCGTCTGATCTATCATCAACTGCAACAGATAATCTGGTTGAGGCAATTGACATATATGCCTTAAAAGTAAATGTATATTTAATTGGGAACGTTACAGGAGTTCTATCTCACTCGCACTTAAGATGAGAGAGTGAAATGCACTAGAAACAAATTCAATGTGAATTTAAATTTTCGTCATGAAATACGGTGTCTCATCAGCAGTGATCGGAATAGGTAGTGCCATTTCGGGTGAATGACCTTAAACATTGTACAGAACCAATCAATCAATCAATCAATATTTATTTGCAAAATGTAGTATTACAATAAGTTCTTATAAGCAAAAAGGTGCGTACATCCTGCTTGAATAAGCATGCAAATTTTACTTACGGGCTACTTAATTAAAACTATGCTAATAGCTTATGCTAAAAGTTAGTCAACAGAACAAAATTATAATCACTAAGTAACTACTACAAGAGAATAAATTAATAGTTAGACATTAAATTTTTTTATATTATTTACACATTACAAAAGATTATTATCATAATAAATATGTAGGTATTCATTTCAAAATTTTTATGTATTCGTCAATCCTGTAATATTGTTTATACAGACAAAATGTATGTAAATTAATTTTAAATTGAGTCATGTCAGAATTCCTTATTTCTATGGGTAAATTATAAAATATTTTTTTACTGACATACACAAAATATTATTTGCAAAAAAAGCTGATTTTGGAGGAAAAGGATAGCATAGATCAGGAGTGCGATTTTTGAATCTCACCAAGTGACTAATTCTCACCGATGTGAGTGATTTCCGAAAGTAAATCACTCACATCGGTGAGAATTAGTCACTTGGTGAGATTCAAAAATCGCACTCCAGATCCGTTCCGTGACGGATAAATAGTACATGATGCCTTATTTTTAAATGAGTCTATGTTCAGCTTTACATACAGTGCTGTTTCATAAATATATAATGAGGGTAAGGTCATTACTTTTAATTCATGGAAAAGAGGTCTACAGGGTTCCAATTCAGGTACATTACATACAGACCTAACACATCTCCGTTGTAGTAAAAAGACCCTTTGCATATTACTACAGTTAGCCCAAGGCCGTAGCGCAAATTAGACATTATATGGGCGTTAAATGCTACGAGGGCAGTTTTTTGCGAGGAGATTTGTGAGAGACGACGCAATGCATATACAAACCCATTGAGTTTATTAATAACCATTTCTGTATGGTCTTTCCAGTTTGTGTTGCAGTCCAAAGTAATGCCCAAGAAACAAGTTGATGTCACAGGTTCAATTTTACAGCCATCATATTTTATTTCTATATTTTTAGGGTTCCCTCGTGACGAGTAGAATTCCATACATTTGGTTTTATGTAGGTTAACCCTTAAGCTGTTACGGACTAACCATAGGTTTACTTCCTCAAAGACTCGATTTACATCACCCTCGTAGTTTTGTGTATCTCGCTCCTGCACCGCAATGGAGCAGTCATCGGCAAAAAGTGTGATTTTATGGTTCGTGACCGATGGCAAATCGTTGATGTAAATGAGGAACAGCAAGGGACCAAGGATGCTACCTTGAGGAACACCATTGAGAGCATTTAGATAGCTAGATCGATGTTTAATTAGTGTTTTATTGGTGCCGTCATATCTTGTTATTTCCGTACATTGCCTACGCTCCGTTAGGTAAGTCCTTAACATGGATAAGACTTGAGATTCTTCGACTCGTATTTCTAAAATTTTCTTTAAAACGCAAAAGTAAAAAAAATTGTCATTATAAATACATCATTCATTTAAAATTACTTTCGTTTAAGAATTACAATTAACAATAATACAATCATAAAATAAAACACGAAACATCAACATCATTATATTAAAAAACATAATTAAATTACTACTTTCTTTGAAGTTATAGTAGCATACCATACCACTGGCTTGACACATGCCACTGTCACCCTCTGTTTTGAAAATCCAAATACATTTCTTCCAAATAATTCACATCTCTGCAATATACAACACAAAAACACTCTTAAAATACACCAGAATATCTAAATATATAGTGAAAGTGTTTACTCCATTCGAAATTACCGTAAAACAAAAATATCAACATTCATACCTAATGACAACATGTTGAAAGCCCCCAACAAAATTGTGTTTTGAAGAAATGAATACGACCGCAGTCAATACAAGCAATCAAGAAACCTGTCCGACCTGTTCCAAAACCTTTAAAAGAAACGGCCTGCAACGTCACATAAGTGCCGCCCATGGTGAGCAGTCCTCTTCGCATCAACAAGCCTCCACTCAATACTCGCCTTTTGCATCACCACTAGAAGAAGCATATGGGTCGCCCTACCTTAACAACACAGGATCGAAGACAGGTATATGGCAAAAAAGATGGAACGACATATGCTCACTTCATGGAAAACTTTACGATCTCCCTTTTGGCACAGCAAGCAGAAAATTCGTTCATACACTTGCCGATGAAATAGAACACCAAGCTAAATTATCCCTCAGAACGATTACTAATTTACACCAGGGATGTTACAGAGCTCCGGTTCCGGTTCCGTTAAGTCGGAACTTCCGATTAGTTTTAAACATCCGCTTCGGTTCCGGTTCTGTTACTTTCAAAACAGAAGTTATATCGGATGTCATAGCAACGCAGCGAGAGAAAATAAGCGACGTACATAAAAAACAAACCGGTTTATACCTGTCATTTGCTCATGTCTCCGCTTGCCACGTGCTGCTATCACTCGGCTGACTTGGCTCCGATTCTGGTTTCGCTTCCGTTTTCGGTTCCGATTCCGTTTCTGGTTCCGATAAACTAAATTTAAAACATCTGATTCCGCTTTCGGTTCCGATAAAACCACATCTGTTACATCCCTGATTGACACTGCCGTATTGCTACAAAGGGACAAAAACATTAAACAGGCCAAAGATATCAGCAGATTACTTGACCGCCGCCTCAAACTGTGGGCCGATGAGCAGTTTGATATTTTAATCTCAGAATCGATAAAATCTGACAAAACTCTTCAAAATACATATAGTCGAAAATACCACAATAACGACGAAACAACACAAACATTCACAAGACTAATTCAACGTGGCAAAGTCCGCGAGGCCCTAAGCTGGCTATTAACCAAAGATACAAGCAAATTCCTGAATAGTAACGACGAAATCGATTATACCGGTAAAACCGTCAGCGACGTACTAAGATAAAAACATCCACCTCCCGCAAACCCCAACCCTGACTTATTTGCCCTGCCCGAGGATTTCCCCGAAATGCCACCATTATTAGATGTCGACATAACTAGTAACCACGTCGAGCAAGTTGCAAGAAAACTACATGGTGGTGGGGGTCCAACTGGCTCAACGTCCGAAAATTGGAAGGACTTTCTCTTACGTTTCGGCGATGCGAGCCTGCACCTAAGAAATGCCATAGCCCAACTTACTATGAAATTGAATAACGAACACGTACCTTGGACACAAATACAATCCCTTATGTCGAGCCGTCTGGTAGCTCTGGATAAATGCCCAGGCGTGAGACCCTTTGGAATCGGGGAATGCCTTAGAAGAATCCTCTCTAAATGTATGATCTTGGCAACAGGATCTGAAGTCACCGAAGCATGTGGACAATGGCAACTTTGCAGTGGGCTCAACTCTGGTATCGAAGGAGCCATACATGCAATGAATGACACTTTTGAAGAGAAATGTCACCCAAGCTCAGAATGGGGAATGCTCCTCGTTGATGCTAACAACGCATTCAACAGTGTAAATAGGCAGCTTGCTTTGTGGCAGGCCCGAATATATTGGCCACATTGTGCCCGTTTCCTGTACAACACATATAACGGCCATGCCGAGCTTGTTATTCGAAACTCAGACACAAGAATGTATAGCAAAGAAGGCGTTACCCAAGGCGATCCACTCGCTATGCCACTATATGCTCTTGCAACATTACCCATAATCAATAAACTAAAAAAAGAACAGAATACACTCCAGACATGGTACGCTGATGACTCATCGGTCCAGGGAAACTTCAAAAGCCTTCGTAAATGGTGGGAACAGATCTGCAACATAGGACCGGCATATGGATACCTCCCTCAACCTAAAAAGACAATCCTTATTGTATCTGAAACAGACAAAAATAAAGCACAGCAGATTTTTAAAGGAACTAACATTACCATCGCCAAAGGTTCACCCTTCCTTGGTAGTTACATAGGCAAGGGAAAAGAAGACTTTATAAGAAACAAAGTGAAGCAATTTATTTCAATAATCAAGAAACTAACACATGTCTGTAAGGACTTCCCCCAAGCAGCTTACACAGCACTTACCAAAGCTGCCCAATTCAAATGGTCATTCCTACAACGTGTAATCGCTGATTCTAACGAACTTTTTGAACCACTGACACTTGCACTACGGGCTAATTTCATGCCAACTATGATGGGTAGCGACATCACTGCCGACGAAGCCGCTCTGTTTTCCCTACCCGTACATAAAGGTGGCTTGGCAATATCCAATCCATTCACCGAGAATAATTTGAGCTACAAAACCTCTAAAAAAGGCTGTTCAATCCTCTCATCAGCTTTGATCGGGACACAACATGTAGACCTAGCCCAACACAATAAATCCCTGATTGACGCACGCAAAGAAAGCCGAACAATGAAGGAAAGCTCGCGATAACGAACTTTTAGACACTATATTGGCCAAATTACCCCCTAACAAAAGAAGAGCTATAGAAAGATCAATCGCATTGAAAATGAAAACAAAGTCTTCCACCTGGCTATCTGCTATACCAACGAAGAAAGATAACCTCGACTTGTCCCCTCAAGAATTCAGAGACGCCCTGGCAATACGCTATCACAGAACCCCAAACTCAATGCCACCCTCATGTGATGGATGTGGCAACAGCCAATTTAATATCGACCATGCTCTCTGCTGCAAGACTGGGGGGCTAATTTCAAGACGACACAACGAAGTTCGTGATCTATTTGCTGAACTATGTCACCAAGCATGGAGCAACGTCACAATAGAACCCATAATCACAGAAGGTGACCTTGGATTACGCGGCGACTTATCTTGCCGTGGCGTATGGAATGCTCAGAGAGAGGCTCTTTTTGATATCCGTGTCGTAGACACTGACGCTCCCTCTTACATTACACGCCATGTCACTTCTGTCCTAAAATCTGCTGAGACTGAAAAACAAAGAAAATACTCCGCTGCCTGCGAAGCGAAACACGCTACCTTCACCCCTCTCGTGACTTCCGTCGATGGCGTATTCGCACCACAGATGACCTCCTTTGTCAAACACATAGGCGAAGCCCTCGCGGACCGCTGGAATAAATCGCTGAGTACGATACTGGGTTGGCTTAGAACAAGGATATGCATTACTATAATTCGAGCCACCAGTATGTGCATACGAGGCACACGTCTCAAATTCAAACCTGCAGCGAAACTATTGGGGTTCGACGACGGAGCAGGCATTCCCAGCTCTAACTAAACTGTCACCTGCCTGACCGTGCATTGCAGAGACGTGAATTTTTACTATTATTTTATATACATTATTATTAGTTATTTCTTTAATAAATGACTTCTTATCTTCTATTTTTTTCAATATGTTCTATTGTCAATCTATTTCTTTTGACGTCCAATATATAACTAAAACCACATTTTTCATAGGTTCTTTAAACCAAACACAAACTTTAAAATTTTCATACCGAATCCCGGGGTTTAAAAACTATATCCATACTAAGCTTACGCACCGAAGTCCCGCGAAATGGCACTACCAATTCCGATCACTGCTCATCAGTCTCATCACAAAGGGTTGCATACATGTACGTATTTTGAATTTGCCGCGCGTTTCTACTGACAGAAATGGCTTGCCAGACCACAGAAGAGATAATAGTATTTCATACAGAATGGCCACGCTCCGCCCCGCCCCGATTCGAATTACCTCACTCCGCGGCGGCCGTTTGGTAGGCCGTAGGTAGGCCGTCAGCTGGTCGGCAGCGCGTCGAAGAAACAACGCAAAATGTCGCAGTACAAGGTGTATTGTCATGTTAATGGGTGTTTAGAAAGTAATTACATACAATAAGGAAAGAAGTATTTTTTCGGTCGAAATAACTATTATGCTTTATCGTAAGTAGCACATGAATCCATGACGATATAATACATGATATGACGCATATTTTTGTTGTTCAAAGTAGAAAAGACGTGTCATTGGTGAAATTGATGAAGGATTTTGGCAGTTATTTTTATCTATATTACTTATTTAAGTACCAAAAATATTATATTATGAAACAAAATGTGCGGCGTTGCTACTGCTGCACTGTTGCCAGCTCGCGTGCGCGTCTCGGCCGCGAGCCGCGACCTTGTCAGGTTATAGAACGTAGACAAGAGGGTTTTACCGCGAAATTTGAAAATGAAAATTTCGTTATCTGCATATCGTTCGCTCGTATTATGAGCAAGTGCGACAGAGAGGGAGGTAACTAAATTTCCATGTTTGCGGTGGGCCCGCAGTGGGGTTCGTTAGCTCTCGTCAAAACGTCCAATTATTGGAGTAGCCAGGCCTATAACCGCTAACCTCTTCTTTCGTTCGATCGTCTATTTGCATCACTCTCTTTCGAATAGGCGAGAACGATAGAGACGGAGATGTAATGTTAAATAGATACTTATTTATTTTTAACCTTACTTAAATTAAATTACAAAATAATTTATTCAAATATAAATTGTCAACACACAGAAAAAACAATAAATAAAACTCTTACATTATGACTAATCTACTCAAAAAGTCCCCCACGAGTTGTCCCCGGTGCAAAAGTTCCCATCACGCTAGCCGCGTTACTACGTTGAATGGCTATGGACAACCTCGACTATGGACTACTTAAATTTATCATATTTGATTCTTTTTTACGAATTACGAACAATGGCAAGTGGCTCAACAATCCAGGTTCGTGACTGTACATATCCGTTGTCATTTTACGCCTTTAGTCGACCTACGCATTCGCATGCGAAACAGTACCGACAAGGACACATCAACTATCTCAACTTGCTGTAGAGTGAGTGAGAGGGACGTTACGACATCAACAGCGGAAAGTAAAAAAATAATTGAATGACAGCCCTGAGAATATACGCACACATTGAAGCGCGTACAGACGTGCCGTGCACACATAGGCGCTCAAAACAGCTTTGTAGTATGGCGTGTCCGCCCTGTGGCCAGACTATACTTTTGAAGCACTTCACCTTCGTAAATAGATTGTCTGTAGGTGCTTACATTCTGCTTACACCTCGCTCGCAGTTATGACGCCTAGACGTCGCTATTTTTGGTACAAAACCCTGTATAACTTGGAATAGAAAAGTAGAACTTGCTTGGTTTCACGCATGCTCTGTACACGACGCGCTTCTTGAGGCGTCAGTATAATAGAACACGTGAAAGAGCAGTAATACTTACTCGCTTCCCGCATGCTCAGCACACAACGGCGTCTGCTCCTGCAGCGGCAGTATCGGCTGCTTGCACCTCGCGAACACCGCGGCACACGACGCCTATAATCTTTGTTCGGGGGCCAATTAACGATTTACAAGTAGTATCGTCTACAAAACCGTCGCAGTTCCCTTTTAAGCAATACCAAATGGAACGTGTCAAAGAAAAATAAGTAATACTTACTCGCTTCCACGCATGCTCAGCACACAACGGTGTCTGCTCCTGCAGCGGCAGTATCGGCTGCTTACACCTCGCGCCCCCCGCGAACACCGCCGCACACGACGCGTATAACCTTTGTTCAGGTGCCAATGTAACGATTTACAAGTAGTATCGTCTACAAAACCGTCGCAGTTCCCTTTTAAGCAATACCAAATGGAACGTGTCAAAGAAAAATAAGTAATACTTACTCGCTTCCACGCATGCTCAGCACACAACGGTGTCTGCTCCTGCAGCGGCAGTATCGGCTGCTTACACCTCGCGCCCCCCGCGAACACCGCCGCACACGACGCGTATAATCTTTGTTCGGGTGCCAATGTAACGATTTACAAGTAGTATCGTCTACAAAACCGTCGTAGTTCCCTTTTAAGCAATATCAAATGGAACGTGCGAAGGAGAAATAAGTAACACTTACTCGCTTCCACGCATGTTCAGCACACAACGGCGTCTGCTCCTGCAGCGGCAGTATCGGCTGCTTGCACCTCGCGCCCTCCGCGAACACCGCCGCACACGACGCGTATAATCTTTGTTCGGGCGCCAATGTAACGATTTACAAATAGTATCGTCTACAAAACCGTCGCAGCTCCCTTTTAAGCAATACAAAACGGAACGTCTGAAAGAAAGATAAGTAATACTTCCTCGCTTCCACGCATGCTCAGCTCACAACGGCGTCTGCTCCTGCAGCGGCAGTATCGGCTGCTTGCACCTCGCGCCCCCCGCGAACACCGCCGCACACGACGCCTTTAATCATTGTTGGGGCGCCAATGTAACGATTTACAAGTAGTATCGTCTACAAAACCGTCGCAGTTCCCTTTTAAGCAATACAAAACGGAACGTGTGAAGGAGAAACAAGTAATACTTACTCGTTTCCACGCATGCTCAGCACACAACGGCGTCTGCTCCTGCAGCGGCAGTATCGGCTGCTTGCACCTCGCGCCCCCCGCGAACACCGCCGCACACGACGCGTATAACCTTTGTTCGGGCGCCAATGTAACGTGTGACAGGCAGTAACGGCCGCACGGCAAGCGTGGGGCGTCACAACCGTCCTCGGAGCAAGAGGTGCCGAGACACGGTTTTAGAGAGCCACTCTCGCCGCCCGACCAGCCGACTTCTCTGTGAAGTTATTACATGTGTAAATAAATTACGTAATTTAGACTAAAACTAGTCGATACACATTCATATATTAGGACCATTACCGTATTTAACAAAATACCAGCGACTTTAAAAGATGCAGCTCCGACTGCTTTCAACAATTTATATGTACAGTCACCGGCAATAGTATCTTCCTACACGAAGGCCGCAAAAATATGTGACACGCTCTTATTTGTAGGGCCATAAGAGCGTGTCAAATATTTTTGCGGCCGTCGTGTAGGAAAATACTATTGCCGGTGACTGTACAGTCGTCATCAAATATATCGGAGCGGCCAGGGTACTCAAAAATATCTGAACATGCACTTTATCGCCTTGACAATAGAGGTGTTGTTCAGATATTTGTGACTACCTTGGCCGCTCCGAAATGTATCATCTCCGCTTCATGAAAATGTAAACTCGTGTCGGCTAACGAAGCGTCGACGAAATAAGCATTTAAGTTAAAAAATCTACCTTATAAGCTCAAGTGACTAAACAAAAGAGAAAGAGAGACAATAACCTGAGCCTTCGCCTCTCCCGCGAAGACAGAACTTCAGGCATACCGCGCATAGCCAGCAAATGGTTCACCACCTGAGCGGGAAGTCGGCACGATGAGCCTTGCCCGTTGACTTGTTTCTGTAAAAAAAGTACAACACGAGATATAATTATAATGTTTATTTTTATTGCACATTAAGATTTAAACAATACGTTATCTTTTAAAGCAATAAGTCCACCTTTTGTACGCCAACGCCAATCAATTTAATACTTTATCGACACTCGCATTGTAAGTCAACTAAAACGTGTTCAAAAACGGTAGGCAATGGCTAGCATTACCACAACCGATTTTACTATGATAAGCTTTTTATCTGTGGCAGTAACCTAATTTTAACTTTACATGCTCATATATTGACACGTTATGAGATATGATAACATAATGTACACCTGCACGCTCCCGCGCGGCCGCCGACACGCGCCCGCGCGACCGCCGGCACAATCGAGTTGGCCATGGCGGTGCAATGGCGGCCATTCTATGGTTTCCGAACACGGCATTTAGCATAAATAATATGAGTGTAGATAAAGCAGTGTATGCAACTGTACGTAATTAGGCCTTAAAACACTCGTGTGATCTTATTATGAAACTCACCTGCGGCTCGTTTCATAAAACCACACTCGTATTTTAAGGACCCTTATTACGTAACAGTTACATAAACTACTATTACACACATGTTTTAAAATGTGAAGTTGATTTAAGATAAGCTATTGACGGAAACCGATTAGACAACCACGTGATCATCACTACCTGCACTATGACATCACTATCTGCACCCAAACACTACCAAGCTTTATATAATTATTTGCAACAACTACAGTTTAATTTCAATCAATTGTACACCTTGATTTTATTACATAAGGTACGTAATGGTAAGAGTTTTACAGATGTAATATTACAAATATGCCAATTGCGACAGAACAGCTGATTTCTGCTAAGGTCAATTAAACGAGATAACATAGCCTTTGTACTGACGTGCTCGACTGTTCTCTTATCAATACTTATCCTACTAATGTTTGTAAACATTTCGATGACTTATACAATTGTATTCCTGCAGAGTCGAATTATGATTCAATTCATTGGAATGAGTATAGAAATTTCGAATTTGAGCCTTAGAGCGATGGTGTTTTAGTCGAATTTGAAACGTTGTCTTATACTGTAATGATTCATTTGAATTTGAAGAAGTCAATGACTAAATGTATTAGGTAAGGTTTGTTCCGTAACAACCCTGAACAGCAGGTATCGTCAACCGGTATTATTTTGATACAAATACACCGGTATACAATTTCGGTAAATCGTTTTTTTTTTTTTTGTATTTTTAATTTTGCCTGATAATGTGAAAATTTATTGTCCTTACCTGAACTACATCCGGTAAATATTGTAAATTTAAGGTGCTATTTCGATTTTAAGGAGCTTTTTATTTATTTATTTGTGTGTTTTTCACGGCTATTTGTTCCTGAGTTATTGATGTTTTCTATGTACTTATTAGTATTTATATATGTATCGTCGCCTGGTACCCATAACACGAGCTTTATTGAGCTTACTGTGGGACTAGATTGATTTGTGTAAGATTGTCCCATAATATTTATTTATTTAGATTTTATTTACTTATACCGGTATCGGTTCCTGCTAAAAAAAACTACGCAGTGTTAGTAAACAAACATGCGAAAATGTATCAATAATAAATATAATAATAGTTTAGTATTATGCGACCATTTTCAAGACTAAATGTATCCATATTACACATTTTAGATACACTAACAGAAAGCTTGTAAGGCCCACGGTACAATAATTTAAATAATTCGAAAACAGTAAAGCTATACAATAACATGTGCAGGCGCGGATACAGTGGTGGTGGGGGGGGACAAGGGCATTTGCCTCCCCCTCCCCCTGACACGTAAGCCCTGTGTACTACAGGGGCCATAGGTGCGGACTGCAAGATTTTTTGTGAAGGAAATAGCACCACCCCTCCCATCCGTGAATGATATCCTGGCTCCGCGCCTGAGACAGTGTGCATTATAATATAATGTACATTGAGCCTTACGAGATTATAGTAGTTTATCTACACTCATATTGTAAGTTCTCTAAAACGTGTTCGAAAACGGTAGGCAATGGCTAGCATTACCGTGACCGATTTTACTATGATAAGCTTTTTATCTGTGGCAGTAACGTAATTTTAACTTTTCATGCTCAAATATTGATGTACTATGAGTTTTGATAACATAATGTACACCTGCACCCTCCTACGAGATTATAGTAGTTTATCTACACTCATATTGTAAGTTCTCTAAAACGTGTTCGAAAACGGTAGGCAATGGCTAGCATTACCATGACCGATTTTACTATGATAAGCTTTTTATCTGTGGCAGTAACGTAATTTTAACTTTTCATGCTCAAATATTGATGTGCTATGAGTTTTGATAACATAATGTACACCTGCACCCTCCCGCGCATCCGCCGACAGCCCGACACGCGCCTCCCCGACACAATCGAGTTGGTCATGGCGGTGCAATGTCGGCCATTCTATGGTTTCCGAATACGGCATTTTGGATAAATAATATGAGTGTAGATAAAGCAGTGTATGCAACTGTACGTAATTAGGCCTTATTACGTAACAGTTACATAAACTACTATTATGTAACTGTTACGTAATAAGGGTCCTTAAAATACGAGATCACACGAGTGTTTTAAGGCCTAATTACGTACAGTTGCATACACTGCTTTATCTACACTCATATTATATATTCTAAATGAAGTGTTCGGAAATCACAGAATGACCGCCATTGCACCGCCATGGCCAACTCGATTGTGCCGGCGGTCGCGCGGGCGCGTGCCGTTGGTCAGGAAGGAAGACAGGATTTACATTATGTTATCAAATTCGATGTTCGGAATTTTAAACTCATAACGTATCAATATACGAGCATGTAAAGTTAAAATTACGTTACTGCCACAGATAAAAAGCTTATCATAGTATAATCGGTTGTGGTAATGCTAGCCATTGCCTACCGTTTTTGAACACGTTTTAGAGGAGTTACAATGTGAGTGTAGATAAAGTCCCTTAACTGACCATTGAAAAACCATTTAAGCATTGACAAAGTCTAAAAATGTGTCACGTGTTTTTATGTAGATATTAACTTGCAAATATAAGGTTTATTAAAATTCTGTCTCTACTTTCTGTTTACCTCACATGAACCCCTATTAACATAATGTCACGTTCACGATTATGTACGTGCATTTTTTTAAATAAGTAGTTGTAAAATATGACTTAACACTTAGGCGGAAAGTTTATAGTAGACTGCAGTTGAGATTATAATAAAATATATTGATAAGTATTTGAAGTTGAAGGCTGGCCTTTTAGGCATGAACCTTTTGACATCCTGTCATCATGTAGCAACTTACCACCAAGCCCGTATGCTAGTTCCACCGTCGTAGTAAAAAAAATCATCACCTAACAAGATTTCTCACTTCAAATACTTTTTATATAAGTACAAATGAAACCTTAAATTATTATTCTCTTTATTTATTTTCCTCCTTATATTAGGCCTCACAAGGTTAAGACTCTTAAGTGACTATTGGTAAATTATTATTATTATATGGAGCCTACCATGTCCCACTGCTGGGCAAAGGTCTCCCCCAAATCTTTCCATCGATCCCTATCCTGTGATGTCTGACCATTCCTTCAAAAAGGAGTCTTGTTCGTCCCGCCATCGCCTGCGGGGTTTGCCGCGTCCCCGATTTGAGTTTTCGGGCTCCCACTGTGTAGTGATTTTGCCCGCCAATTATACATACGTTATTTTCTATCTATAATATTTGCGGCTGTAATATAGTATCAATGATTCGATAAAAAAATAAATAAATGCAGAACGCATTAAAGGCATAGTGATTGTGAATTAGTAGTTTATGTAACTGTTACGTAATAAGGGTCCTTAAAACATGAGTGTGGTTTTATGAAACGAGCCACAGGCGAGTTTCATAATAAGATCACACGACTGTTTTAAGGCCTAATTACATACAGTTGCATACACTGCTTTATCTACACTCATATTATTTATCCTAAATGCCGTATTCCGAAACCATAGAATGGCCGCCATTGCACCGCCATGTCCAACTCGATTGTGCCGGCGGTAGCGCGGGCGCGTGTCGGCGGCCGCGCGGGAGCGTGCAGGTGTACATTATGTTATCAAAACTCATAACACATCAATATTTGAGCAAGTAAAGTTAAAATTACGTTACTGCCACAGATAAAAAGCTTATCATAGTAAAATCGGTTGTGGTAATGCTAGCCATTGCCTACCGTTTTCGAACACGTTTTAGAGAACTTACAATGTGAGTGTAGATAAAGACTGTTATTCCCCATATCAAACTAAATTAAATAATTTATACTTAGCGATCAAAAGAAGGTGCAATTGTTTTTAGGTTATTATAATTCCCCGGTACCTATTTCTGCCCAACTAAGCAAAAAACAAGCAGAAGGGTTATAATTTTAGTAGTTTATAAATGTGTTTGTTTGTTTGTGTGTTGATTGTGTTCTCCCGTGGTACCGCTTACCACGCTTCTCGTGAATTCTTCTACACGGGTCAGGGCCACGGGCCAGACGAGCCCCTCGGAATTCAACACATACCGCCCCCTCTATGAACTGAATAGTTTACCTTGATGATAGCAGCAAGCGACTTGTGCTCCCGATGGTCCCTCGCCAGACGTAGAGAGGTGTCTGCCCTGACCATGCCCCCTTAACGCGGCCCTGCGAAGCGCCAGACGAGCCCCTCGGAATTCAACACATACCGCCCCCTCTATGAACTGAATAGTTTACCTTGATGATAGCAGCAAGCGACTTGTGCTCCCGATGGTCCCTCGCCAGACGTAGAGAGGTGTCTGCCCTGACCATGCCCCCTTAACGCGGCCCTGCGATGTGCCAGACGAGCCCCTCGGAATTCAACACATACCGCCCCCTCTATGAACTGAATAGTTTACCTTGATGATAGCAGCAAGCGACTTGTGCTCCCGATGGTCCCTTGCCAGACGTAGAGACGTGTCCGCCCTGACCACATGCCTTCTTAACGCAGCCCTACGAAGCGCCAGGCGAGCCCCTCGGGACTCTGCCGCGCTTTCTTCTACGCAAACGGGGCCGGTACCTAATTCTAAAAAAAAAGAAGGAAATTATAAATGGTGTAAGGCTTGTCAGTTATGGAGCAGTGGTCTAAAGGATCGCCACTGCACGGATCGTATTCAGTACGTTTGTTGCCGAATGACTACAATAGGCAGGTCTACATCTGACACACCGCCTCTTCTTCGCACAAACTCACAAGCGCCCGCAATGCCTCGAGCGAGGCACGTCCACAGTAGCCGAGCCGCCTCGCGCGGCAATTTCCTCGCAAGGCGATGCGTCAGGCACACCTGACGCATCGCCTTGCGAGGAAATTGCCGGTCCACAGACACGCCTAATAACGCATGCCCAACAAGAATGTATAAGTATTGAAAATTGGCTATATCGTCTCTTCATTTCTGGAATAAGAATTGTTTTTTTTAGAATCTTACCAACTCGAATTATCAATGCTACTGCTTTTAAGGTATCCGAGCCCTTGTTTTTAAGCGGCCCACGGTCCACAAATTGGTACTCATCAGGGCGTGCCAATTCCGACGGGTACAGACTTAGGCATCGGTACCTACTTGAATTTCCTATGTTTATATCTACTAGAAAACTTACCAAACTCAGGTATATTATCATCATCACTGCTACTGCTCTCAAACTGCCTGATGCCTGGTTTCCTATCATCAAGGGGCCCACAGTCAAACAGGCTATCACCCGGGGCGTGCCAAGCCCGATTCGGGACGGGTACGGCGCGAGGTGTGGGTATCCGCTGTAAGGCCTCGTGTACCGCCGGCCCGCGACCTCGTCTGACTTTGCTTTGGGACGACTTGACTGGAAAATATTGAGAACTTGTAGATACAGTACTCTTATCACTACTTAGTATAAAACAAAGTCGCTTTCCGCTGTCTGTCTGTCCCTATGTATGCTTAGATCTTTAAAATTACGCAACGGATTTTGATGCGGTTTTTGTAATAGATAAGAGTGATTCAAGAGAAAGGTTTATATGTACAATCACTGACAATTAGATTTGAATGAAACACTGTTAATTTTAGAGGTTTCTAATGTGATGTCGTAAATAAACACATTATATTGAGCTTACATTGCAAACGCTGGCTGAACCCTACGAGATCAAAATAATATACTACAGTATTGTACACCTCCTCAGAGAAAAGACAGCCTATTGGTCGATTCCCGCACGGGGACACGTGAGCAGGGATCGTTACCGGTATTACTAAAAATCGATAAAGCGCCCTGAGTTCGCATTTATTAATTTATTATTTAATTCCAAACAGAATTTTAAAAAATAAATATTTAAGTTTTTCCTCAATTATCATGTATACCCCCTTCGGGTAAAAGCCTCCTCCAAGGTATTCACTCTATCTTTAGCAATATCCAGCCAATTTCTTCCTGCAACTGTTGGTATTTCGTTTGCCCATCACTTTACGGCTCTTTGGGTCCATCTGTCCTCTTCATATCAGACTAGGTGGCGTGCCTACTTCCACTTTCTATGTCGTGAGAAAATAATTCGCAATACTTACTTGATATTCTCAAATGTAATTTGGTAGGGACAATAAATGATTAGATCCAGACACTGGGTAATTTGTATGAAAATAATACCAGTATCCGATGCCTGGCCGTGAGGAGGCGGAGAAAAGATTCTTATCTCCGTCATAGTGAAAAAGTAGGCTATAAACTTAGCACTTCAAAAACTGATAGACAGCGCCATCTGCTTCTGCTAACTGCAAACACTGCAGCAACAATATTTTGCGCGCGCCTTCCTTGCCTAAACTTAACTAGAAACTTGTTACCTGTTACCCTAAAAAGGTCAAAGAACTACAGTTTGCAAATAACGTTCAGCATTCATTTGTTCAAGGATTCGTGAGAAACGACAGGTCATTCACCTGTCACTCAACTGTGTAATGTATGGTTACAATGGAAAAGACAAACGCTTCCGGAGTTTAAAAACTAAGTGTAGCCTTCAAAGCTTGTTAGATTTCATGGCGCTTTTTAGTGTTTTATTTTTTATACTTTTTTGTTCGAACCAGTCTCCGCGGGTTAGTCCGCCTAGTTATACTACTAGTTATACGATATAAAAAAATCCGAATAGTTATACTGAGCAGTATAACTAAACGGATTCGATTATTTTGGATCGAGTTCGTCCAATTAGTTATATTCTTAAATACACAAGCGTCTAATAAAATCAAAATGTATCGATATTTTACTTTTTTACACATTTTTTAACCCCCGACGCAAAAAGAGAGGGGTGTTATACGTTTAACGTGTCTGTCTGTGTATCTGTCTGTGGTATCGTAGCTCCCCAACGGATGAACCGATTTTCGTTTATTTACAATACCTACATGCAATCAATACCGTATTAGAATAGTTTTATAGTATGAAGAAGAACAATTCACTGAACACATAGCCTCGTTCGTATTAACTTTTCCAAATTTGGCTTGGCACCGACTTCAAACATATCAGTTTGTAACGCATATAAATAATATAATATTTTATTTTGTCCTTTTTGAAGTCGGTTCTCTTTTTCTTATAAAAAGTTTTTTATTTTCCAAGCGCCATCGCGTCGGGGGACCGCTAAATGAAAAAAACAGGTGTAGTATTTTTCCAACAACAGCTACATGATTTTTTGTGTCGGGGGAGTTTATAAAATTTTTAATTTTACTTTTATTTTGTCCTTTTTAAAGTAGGTATTACCTACATTTTGAGAGACAGAGTTGACCTTACCACATTTTTAACTTTCAATATCATTGAAGTAACATGGTACCAAATTTCGAATCGATCGGACATAAGGAAATTAGTCAGATCCCCTCATCAACTAGAAAAGAGCTGATGATCTTCAAAGGGCTGAACAGATTTTCATGAAACATGGCTAAGAACACTCGGGGTAAAATTATCTATGACTAGACCCCGTTATCGGAGGTGCAATTTGGTAGCTTGACATTCTTAGGGATGGGTAAACATTATTTTGAAATGTATTGTGTGATGTGATGTTATGTTTGAAATGTTCTGTATGTCGATATTTACCTGATTTAATTAAATCTTTAGAATCTCATTATGGTAATGAGATTCTAAAGATTTAATTAAACGTGTTTATTTTGTAAAATACGACTAATAAAAAAAAACGTTTTTCATTTTTATAAATAACAAATTTCAATCTTAATTTTTTTAGAGTTTCAGGGTATTCGGCGAGAAGTGACTGCATTTTCAATATTACGAATAAAATATGCTCGTAGATACAGCTAAATAATCGGAAATATTGTTGTGAGATGCATTAACTATCTATTGACGTAAATAATTCATTTTCAGTATAGGTGGCTGGCTATTATACACCGTGGGCCCATATAACTAGACAGATTTTAACAGTGTATTCCTGATCATATTTTGATACTAAAATGTCCTATAAACTTTTCTGGAATACGCCTAGTTTCAGAGTTAATACCAATTTAAAAAAAATACACTTTATTATAACTCATCACAAAACGCCTTTCTAATGGCGTTGTTGCCACTATTGGACATAGTTTACACGTCCTTATTGACAGATATGAAAGTGACAAGGAAAACTTTGCAGAAACTACATTTTTACAAAAAAAAAGTACCAATTTGTTTTAGGCGATAATTTTATTAATAACATTTGCTTTTCATGTGCAATAAACATTCAAAAAATGGAAAAAAAAAAACAAAAAAAAATTTTTTTTTTTGGCGAAATTGACCTAAAGTCACATAATATTTTTTCCTTCTTTTGGTCTTAGAAATTCGTGGTTAAGATCTGTCGGGTTATTCCAGCCCACGGTGAGATATACACTGTTGGATGGGTAAGGTTTATCTCAAGAGCGTTCAGGTACGGCCCTGCAACTCAAAACATTAGAAAAGTTAAATAGCAACTATATCGTTATTGTTACTGATAATGGTTTCTACTTCTGATGACAATGATTATCATGGGTGACAAAAAAAACATGTAAAATTTTAGTCTAAAAATGGTATATAAAACTAATTGCTAAGAAAAAGGAAGAATATCGATATCGACATCATAAATATTTTTACCCATCCCTAAGAATGACAAGCTACCAAATTGCACCTCCGATAACGGGGTCTATCTATGACACAAAAAAAACTAAACGAAAATCGGTTCATCCGTTTGGGAGCTACGATACCACAGACAGATACACAGACAGACACGTTAAACTTATAACACCCCTCTCTTTTTGCGTCGGGGGTTAAAAAAATGTGTAAAAACGTAAAATATCGATACATTTTATTAGACGCTTGTGTATTTAAGAATATAACTAATTGGATGAACTCGATCCAAAATAATCGAATCCGTTTAGTTATACTGCTCAGTATAACTATTCGGATTTTTTTTGTTCATTTTGTTATATCGTATAACAAACTAGGCGGACTAACCCGTCTCCGCGAAGTTTTGGGAGGATAAATAAATACCCCAAGAAGATAAAGAGTAAATGTAGATAACTTAAGAAAATGTCAACAAAGATGGGATCTTCGAAAAACTTAGTAATTCAGAAACTACGAATTAACTGGCGAAAAATATAATATGGTTTACGGACTTCATGTGCCAGTCGTAAGGAATTCGCAAAAAATTCCTTTTCGATTCACACGTTTATCAGTTTTATCACCGACTAAACTTTTACTATTACGATATTGACGAGCTCAAACTAACTATAATCAGGGCATAGACATAAACAAAAAGAAAGATGAGTGACGTTCATAGTAAATAAAACTAAAATGTGTTCTAGCACCTACACACTTGTAAAATGCTACACACCGTTTTATAATGTATGTGCATCATGTGCAAAAGAGATAAACCTATATTGTTAACACGGGTATGCAAGGGAGACCTACATATTTTGCGCATTGCACAAAGTGTGACTGAGAGACTCTGCCATACGACTAATTCAATATAGGTACCGGAACCTATATTTGATGGCACACAATCGAGCGCCTGGTACCATATCTCCCTTTTTGTATAAATCAATGAATCAGGGTCGCGTTTTATAAAACTAAATTTTTAATATCAATCAGGCACTGGTAAGTGGCAACTGGTTCAAAAATGGTTCAAAATAACTTTCAACTAGATTAAGTAACAGCTAAGTTACCTAACGGTACATGGTACAGTGACACCACTATGATTGTCAAACTTACAATTTTGGGGTATTTTAACTAAATCGGTGGCAAACAAGCTCACAGCCCGCCTGATGGTAAGCAGCTACCGTAGCCTGTGGACGCATGCAACTCCAGAGGTGTCTGTGGAGGCGTTGCCGACCCTTTACAAAACTTTGATAATAACCCAAAATTAGTAAAGGCAAAATGCACCAAAAAATATATCACGCGTGAATTTCGACATTTGTAGTTTAACAACAACAGAATAAAAATCCATAATGGGGATAATTACCCGATAATTATCACATAATTATCGCGGTATATCTTGATAATTTCGAACCCTGTATACCTACCTGTCTTCTTATACCATGGTAAAAGTAAGCCTTATTAATAACTAATAATACCTCACAATTATTATTGTTGATGGTTACATACTGTTGACTTAGCATAATGGATTTAAACTTAATTAGAAATGCTTTATAGCATTGATTACATCAATAAATTAAATAAACAGGTTTGTTAACAGCACTGGTATGACATATTCATATAACTTATAGCCACTAATTACTTATAAGCTAAACAAATTTAGACTTTCAAAGAATTAATTGCCAGCAAGCTGGAAGTAGTTTTAATACCTTCATTTGGTCCTAAATTCGTGTAATCCGAGTTTGCCCAATCCCAGGAGGTGTGCATTATTTTTGAGAAAATTTTGCTCCTGTGTTGATCCTGAGAACCTCACTTCAGCATTTCAACTATTCCTGCCAGCCCTATATTCACTTAAGGCCAATGAAATCTCCTTGGAAAAAATGCACCACGAGATTTTCTCAAAATTCCTCATAGAGTCAACTTTCAATCTGGCCTCTCTACCATTAACAAATACAGGCGAATTTAACCCTCTTTAACATTGAATGGATGACTTTTTCCGATGGACCTACAGCTTTTGAACTACAAGCAAATAACTGATAAAAGAGCAAACATTTTGCAGTTATTTTGCTGCCAAAAGTTATGCACACCTCCTGGGATTGGGCAAACTCGGATTACACGCAGTTAGGACCTAATAAAGGTATTAAAACGATTTCTAAACGGTTTTTATGGATCTTATTTTGGCCTATTATACCACTTAAATGGAGAAAAATTTAAATACCTCATAATTTTTAAGGTTAACTTTTTTTTATTTACAGGGTTAAAGACTGTCATAATGAAGTAAATCTTTTTTTATAGCTATTGTATAAAACCTCAGGTAAACCAGTTAATAAATGAATGCTTTCTTACCCCCTTATTCATAAACGGCCACTAAAGTTAAGAGATCGCTGATAATCGTTTGTCCCTTTCCCTCATATAGGTTGGACGGAAAGGGACAAACGATTATCAGAGGCCTCTTAACTTTAGTAGACGTTTATGAATAAGGGGGTTAGTATTTAAATACCAATCAAAAGTTGTTATCATACCTACTTGTTATTACTGATATTGAAGCCTGTAACAACATTTTGTTGCTGTAACTTAAACATACCCAAAAGAAAAGAAGGCACCAGGACCGAAGTCAGTGGAAGAGTTTTCATGCCATGGTGGGAATAAAAAAAAGAAGAATTTACCCAAAATTGACTGAATTACCTAATAGATTTGGAGAAAATTTACTTGCCTACAAAAAAAGTTATAAGATTGTTAACACTTTTGCTGCTTTGAACATGCGAGTCGGGTAAATTTAGTATTGATATGCTTGGCACTGAAAGAAGGATTTTTTGTAATATTAATATTCATCCCAGCAAAGGTAGAATAGAATAAAACTTATAAAAAACTTACCTGATGGTGCTTTCTTCACTGAAGATGTTGGGTTTTTAGGTGGGGGTGCAGCGGGAGACTCAGTCTTTATAACTGCCGGGCCGTTCTGAACCAGCCCCTGTTCTCTTTTAAACACATCCAGAAACGTTTCCGACCCCAACAGTTTAGGATTTGATGCCGACTTACTATGATTAGTATTAAGACTATTAATACTGACTTTCTTACATGACGCTACATTATTAGTTTGGCCTTTAGGGCTATGAACACTTGGCCGTCTCGCTTCAACTGAGTTACTCCGACTGATTTCTTTTCCGAGGCTTGGATTCTTAGCTTTCTGAACTTTGGTATTGGAAGTCTTTACATCTTTGTGATTTAGAGTGATCTGAGTCATTGGGTGCTTAGGCTCAGGCATGTAATGCCCATTAGAAACAATTTCAAGCTTGATCTCGTCTCGGATGACCTCCCCATTTGGAAGAGAACCTTTAATCTGAAGATCCACCTCATTGTTCGGACTATCCAAGAACTTGGCCTTTACTTCGACATTATCAGGAAACATGAAATTATCATCCGTATGACTAACAGTTATTTCTCCGGCGATGATGTCAGAGTCATGAAATGTGTAAAGCTCGTTGGGATCAATTTTAAATTTGGTTTGGAAGAAATTTTCATTCAGGTGTGGTATGTATGTCTGTTCATCACCGGAGCTGTCTTGTATGAACATGTTAACATCTCCACAGTTCCCCGAGACTCCCTCAACTGCCAACTTGTACTGCGTTGCGCAGCTTGCATCTGATATATTTTGTGGAATGCCACTGAAACTAGAATACAGAAAATGATTCATTTTCTATGAAATTATTACTCAACAGCACACTTAAAGAGCTATTATACTAACCCCACATTTTCGGTAGTACTCAAAAAAGACATGCTGTGTTCATTTTACAACTTATAGATACAAACAATGCTTATTTTGTCTGCTAACAGGAAATGACATAAAATAAACTTGGTCCCACTGCTTCATACTGCAAGAATGATATGTATTATTAGACAATTAAAGGAGGCGTTGTTGATAAGCATCACAAGTAGCATTAATGTAACTTCAACTACTATTCATAAGGAAAAGAAATTCTGAAATAGTACTGACAATTACAATGACAGCTGTCAAAACTAATACTTTTATTTAAGATTATTTCATTCTTTCTTAGTATTAACAGCCAGTTCGAGGGAAAGATTAAGATTCGAGGAGCAATTAGAGATTAACATTCCATTGTTTTTTGTATTTTTACTTTAACAAATGCCGATAATGTGACTGGATACTTACATTTTAATTATGACTATTTCAAGCACATTTTGCTCATAGTGGGTTTTAGAACTACTTTATTAAGTTATTTCTAATACCAACCACTTAAATTTATAATAAAATTAATCTTCTTTATACGAAAACAAATTAAAAACACACCTATTCAATAACATTAAATGAATGACAGATTACAGCAAATGGCAGCCAAAATGCGGCTGCGTTCAAATTTAGTAATAATATTTATATTTTATTTTCACTTTATATATTCTTCTACTCTGATTTATTTAAAATAACCTTTTCTTATGTTTAATAAAAATGTCTGTCTAGAAATTTGTTTAATCAGTGACCATTCATTTTAGATTTAGTGACGAGAGAAAGAATATTAAATAAAATAGTGTGAGAAGAATTCTCATTAAGGAATACTCAACTAATTTATTTTAAAAATTGAATGAATTATTTATATTTTTTATAAAGGAAAATAATTAATTTAAAATAATTAATTTCGTAGGCTTATTTCGAACGCAACCATTAGAACAAGTACTTTTTCTATTTTGCAAATTAAAAATTACTTTAAAAAGACCTTGTCTAAAAAAGTGTTTCAAATTTAATTAATATTTCATTTCAATTAAAATAATAGCAATATTCGAGACTCGTATCAAAATTCAACCTTAAAAAAATAGGACTTCACTTTGAAAATTCCGCGCTTTCCACCATTTTGAGAACCCCATCCTCGAAGCGTTGTTGTGAATCCAATATGGCGATATTTGATGTTGTGCTATTTTAAAGGTACGTCAATTTGACGATTCTATAAATGTTACGTCCGGTAAATATCTTGTTTTTCTCTAAAGTGTGTACTAATAGAGCTTAGAAAGCTTAGGTGTAGTGATTTATCGAGATCTTGTGGTTTTGTGAAAGGCGTACAGTTTGTATTGTTTTGTTTGTGATTCCCGATAATTTTAATGGTCAATCCATTGTCGTACAAACATTTTAAATGTATTTGTAGTGTTTATTCACTTGCCACTTGGCTATATATTCCTTATAAACCTATGTGTTATTCCAAAATAGTCTGCTTTCATCGTAAACCCCAAAAGTAAGATTGAATGTAATTACGGTAATTATATGTGGAAATTTTATGTTTCATAGAAGAATCAGTGATTTATTTGTGTTACAGAAGTGCACATGTTTTCATACAAATGGGAGTTAAATAGAAGAATACAACGGTGCAAAAAAGTAGCGCCTAATAATTGAGTCACTATTTGAATACATAGTGCAAAGAGCGTTGACTATAATGACTGACACGAGAAGAAGAGTAAAGCTTTACGCTTTAAACGCTGACCGGCAATGGGACGACAGGGGCACGGGGCATGTCTCCTCGTGTTATGTGGACAGACTGAAGGGTACCTCACTACTTGTGAGGGCAGAGTCTGATGGATCTCTCCTCTTAGAAAGTAAAATACAACCAGACACAGCCTACCAGAAGCAACAAGACACACTAATAGTATGGTCAGAAGGTGACAATTTTGATTTAGCATTAAGTTTTCAAGAAAAAGCTGGGTGTGATGAAATATGGGAGAAGATCTGCCAGGTAAGCCTTTTTTACTGTCACAGTTACGTTCTAACTAATCTATAATATATTTAAGACACTTGTATGTGATTACTTATGTCTTGGTTATAATAGATCAAACTTAGTAGTCTAGATTGAGGTAGACTGGTTGCAACATGATTAGCACTATATTTCTATATGTATAACAACATAATGGTCTCTTAGCCTAGAGGGTAGTGACCCTGCCTATGAAGCATGAGGTCCCGGGTTTGAATCCTAGTCAGGGCATTTATTTGTTATTATCATGCATATTTGTTCCTGAGTTATGAATGTTTTCTATGTATTTAAGTATTTATCTATATCTATCTATTATATATATTGTCATCTAGTACCCACACCACAAGCCTTACTGTGGGGTTAGGATGATGTGTGTAAGATTGTCCCAATAATATTTATTTATTTATACCTGTTACACATTTATACCAATGTTATAGCTTTACCAATCTTACTTATTAAATTTGTTATTTATGAATCATATTGTATGAAATCATAAATAATTAATGGTTTAGTGATACTCTCAATGATCATTAATTATAATGAAATGAGCCTTCATATTTTAGACTGACAGTTGAAAATAACTCTTTTATGTCTTCATTTATTAGAATAAGGGTTTACCTATGACAAATGTGTTAACATTGTTGTGTTTTTTATAGGTACAAGGCAAGGATCCATCAGTTGAAATCACACAAGATATTGTAGAGGAATCAGAAGATGAGCGTTTTGATGAGATGTCGGACAGTGTCCAACCCGTGGAACTACCACCTTGTGAAATGGGAAGACTGGAGGACATAAGCGAGCTGGTCAACAGTTGCCTTGTCTCACCGGCTCGAAAAGACAAACTGGCCGCAGCCCTAGAGACCCAGAACTATATAAAGAAATTACTCAATCTCTTCAATATGTGTGAAGACATAGAAAACATAGAAGGCTTACATCATCTCTACGAGATATTCAAAAGCATATTCCTTCTCAACAAAAACACTTTGTTTGACACAATGTTTGCGGATGACACTATATTTGATGTTGTTGGCTGTTTGGAGTATGATCCTAGTCTACCCCAGCCGAAAAAACATAGAGAATATCTGCGGGAGCTAGCGAAATTTAGAGAGGCCATTCCTATTAAAAATCTAGATTTACTGGCAAAGATACATCAAACATACAGAGTTCAATATATCCAGGACATTGTTTTGCCCACACCAACAGTCTTCGAGGATAATCTGCTGAGCACATTATCTAGTTTTATATTTTTTAATAAAGTAGAAATAGTAAAACTTATAGAGGAAGACGAAAGATTTCTGTCAGATTTGTTTAAGATGCTTATGGATGATAAGACACCAAACCCAAAGCGGAGAGATTTAGTTTTATTTTTAAAGGAGTTTTGTAATTTTTCACAAAACTTACAGCCGCAAGATAAAGATGCGTTCTACAAATCGTTAGTCACATTGGGGATCCTGCCAGCGTTAGAAATTACTTTAGGTATAGAAGACCAGAAGACCAAGACTGCGTCTATAGATATATTAACTTATATTGTGGAGTTCTCTCCCTCGGTAGTGAGGGAATACACATTACAGCAAGCTAACAGCACAGAAGAGGTAAAATCCTGATTCAACCATCTTTATCAAGTATTTTAGTTTGTAAATCTAAAGCATTTTACTCTCCTTATTAATTATTCCAACTTGTGTCAAAACACACATTTACGGAAAGTGACATAGTTTGTATGGGAACTAATTTCCCATACAAACTAGTCACTTTCCGTACAAATGATACAGGATGTCCCTATAACCGACATCAAAACTTAAAGGGCTGATAGAACTAGGGAATGCTGCCGGTTCTGATTTTGTATAGCGAGAACCGGGAATTCCCGGTTCCGGTACTGGATTTGTATAGAAAACGAGGTACCAGGAGCAAACCCTAGATAGAACAGCTGATGGTCTTATCAGATTAACTCTTTGACTGCCAAGCATTGGACGGAAAATCGTGCCCTCAGCGCCAGGCAACTCCCTTATATTTTGGACGTGATATCACGTGCTGGCGCCGAGGGCACGACTTTCCGTGCGCGTGATTTAACGTCTTTGGCGGTCAAAGGGTTAAGCAAATTAGATCTTAAGGAAAATGTTTTTTTTTTTTTATTGGCAATTTAAGCTTTATTATTAGAGTGCCAATATCAAATTTGCTTAATCTAATAGCCCAAATCTGGCTGTAATCCTGCAAAATCAGGACACATATCTGTCAGAATACCTACTAATATTACATAATAGCTTGTCTTATCAGAATCTGGCCTTGGCAATGACCTTGTATGTACGTAACATTACGTAACTGATCATTCATATGTTTACAGGAGCACATGCTGCTCAACATAGTAATAGAACAGATGCTACGAGACCGTGACCCTGAACTCGGAGGTGCTGTGCAGCTGATGGGGGTCTTACGTATCCTGCTGGATCCGGAAAGCATGTTAGCTTCCGTTAATAAGAGTGAAAAAGCTGATTTCCTAAACTTTTTCTACAAACACAGTATACAGACACTTATAGGTATGTTAAATGGAAGACACGTTATTTAGACTCGCATAGAGACTAAATTAATTCCTTAACATCATCATATAAAGCCTTGTAACGCAAGATTTATCATATTGGTGATTTTTGTTGGCAAAATAACCGGCATCAAGCCAATAATATTACAGAATCTTATTTATACAATGCAGTGAAGCCATTTTAATGTCATTACATAAAACTTGCACAAGGTTTGTTGGTTTCCATTTTGATTGTACTTGTTCAATGTTTTTCATGATAGTTTTGTGTTATAAAAACCTAGCCTAAGATGGCCCAGCTTTTATTGTCTATCATCATGGCTGCCACGTGTGAAAGTGACGCATGATGCGATAGGCGATAAAATGGCAACATTCTGTTTGTTTTTTTTTAAATAAGCTTGTCATCTCCACAGCACCATTACTACAGAACACAACGGGAGAGAAGCCCCTGAGGGAAGATTACCACACTGTGCAGCTACTGGGACTAGTGCTGGAACTACTCTCGTTCTGTGTTGAACATCACACTTATCACATCAAAACTTGCATATTGAACAAGGTATGACCATGTACAATGATTTATGAACCATTACTACAAAACAACAGGAGAAGCCCCTGAGGGAAGACTACCACACTGTGCAGCTACTGGGACTAGTGCTGGAACTGCTCTCGTTCTGTGTTGAACATCACACTTATCACATCAATACTTATTGAACAAGGTATGTCCATGTGCAATGCTTTATGAACCATTACTACAAAACACAACAGGAGAAGCCCCTGAGGGAAGACTACCACACTGTGCAGCCACTGGGACTAGTGCTGGAACTGCTCTTGTTCTGTGTTGAACATCACACTTATCACATCAAAACTTGCATATTGAACAAGGTATGTCCATGTACAATGATTTATGAACCATTACTACCAAACACAACAGGAGAAGCCCCTGAAGACTACCACAATGTGCAGCTACTGGGACTAGTGCTGGAGCTGCTCTCGTTCTGTGTTGAATATCAAAACTTGCATATTGAACAAGGTATGTTCATGTACAATGCTTTATGAACCATTACTACAAAACACAACAGGAGAAGCCCCTGAGGGAAGACTACCACACTGTGCAGCCACTGGGACTAGTGCTGGAACTGCTCTCGTTCTGTGTTGAACATCACACTTATCACATCAAAACTTGCATATTGAACAAGGTATGTCCATGTACAATGGTTTATGAACCAGTACTACAAAACACAACAGGAAAAGCTCCTAAGGGAAGACTTCCACACTGTGCAGCTACTGGGACTAGTGCTGGAACTGCTCTCGTTCTTTGTTGAACATCACACTTATCACATCAAAACTTGCATATTGAACAAGGTATGTCCATGTACAATGATTTATGAACCATTACTACCAAACAACAGGAGAAGCCCCTGAGGGAAGATTACCACACCGTGCAGCTACTGGGACTAGTGCTGAACTACTCTCGTTCTGTGTTGAACATCACACTTATCACATCAAAACTTGTATATTGAACAAGGTATGTCTATGTACAATGATTTATGAACCATATCTACCAAACACAACAGGAAAAGCCCCTGAGGGGAGACTAGGAGACTGCCACACTGTGCAGCTACTGGGACTACTCTCGTTTTGTGTTGAACATCACACTTATCATATCAAAACTTGCATATTGAACAAGGTATGTTTTGCATATACGATTCACTTTAGTCACTTAGGTTAGATTTGACTTGGCCAGTTTTCATTACATCAGTCATTTTATAAAGTTATTCAACATACAGTTAGGTGCAAAACTGTCCCAATAGTAGCATCTTAGTAGAATGTGGAGAAGTGAATGTCGATCGAGGAGAGGGGCACATGATTAATACATACCAGTACTATTTAAAATTTCCTACAAATCAGCCTTACATATGATATACTTAGAATTTACGGTTATTTTGTAATTTAGAATCGAAAAGTAGAAACAAACAATAGGGAACAGAATAAAAATAATAAAAAGGGGCAGAATTTCTTAATTATGTATGTAAGGCTGATTTGTAGGAAATTTTAAATAGTACTGGTATGTATTAATCATGTGCCCCTCTCCTCGATCGACATCCACTTCTCCACATTCTACTAAGATGCTACTATTGGGACAGTTTTGCACCTAACTGTTATATTTTTTAATTCTGATAAAAACTGGCCAAGTCAAATCTAACCGACTTTAAGATCTCACATTTTTAAATAACAGCAATTGTTATAGGTATCCCATAAAGCAAAGAAATAGAGTTTAATACTTGGTCATAATGTTATTTTGTTCCTATAAATACATATTTGGATTTTGCATAGAACTTGGCACTCATTTAGATCTCCATTCTTTTTGCAGCGAAGCCCACAGCCAAGCATAATTTTTGTATTGAACTTGGCTCTCCTTTTTTACAATTATGTTTTTGGTGGGATATCATTACTTTTTGTATAGAAAACCAGGCAGGTATTGAGATTTAATGTTTTTTCTTGCGTTTCCGCTGCATGGTTTTCTTTTTTATGCTATTGTCTACATTCTCTTTCGAACTAACGAATTTATACCTTAAATTATTATTTCTTATTTTCAAAAGAAATTAGGGAAACGAACCTTGGGCACTGATCTTTGTTATTTTAGTGAGCCGTGGACTATAAAATCACTACCATGCAGGTATAAACCAACCGACCCGCTAAATTTTAACCAAATCGCTACCGCTTATAATTTTCTACCATTCGTCAGAGCGTGACGCTGATTGGCTGGGGCGTCGCTACAACATAAGTTTGCTGCTGTCAAATGACGTCAGTATAGCTGTTTTTCACTTGAACTAGAACTGAGTGAGTGAGACAACGCTAAACGCGTGACAGTTGACAGCGGCAAACTTATAGCGAACGGGTTGTATAGTATATTTATTTATTCATTGAATCTCATGTATGTACTTCACTTTTATACTGTTACTGGTTTAGGCACGAAGAACGATGGTGGTTATTATAGTATGACAATCATTTAATTCATCGTTGAGAAAGAAGGATGGAAATAAATGTAATAAAACAATAAATAACTAAATCGGTATTCGTAAGCGGTGCCTATGTGTTATGTGTTGCTCGGGAGCGCTTTTATGTAGATTTACTTCTGTTCTGTGTATAATTATGTGGTGCCGCGCGCCGCCGACGACACACCGTTGGCCGGTCGTTTATCGCGTATTACAAGTTTTTTTGTATGGGGACACCACTTATTATTTGACTTAACTTTATTTTTATATTTCTGTTATATATCAAATATAATAATACATATATTAGGTCAAATATCTGCTTGTAACGGTTCCAACGATACAATTAAAAAAAATTGTATGGAGACCCCCCTATTTTTTAACTTTTTTTTATTTTTAGATTTTTCCTACGCTTACACACAATTACCGAGCTGGATTCCAAATTTCATCCTTCTAGGTCATCTGGAAGTAGGTTAGATTTAGGTACTATATGTCAGTGTACACAAAAATAGATAGCAGCACGGATGTGACTTTGAAGCAGCGAGGCAGCTTCAAAGTCACATCCGTCTCCGAAAAATTGGAAGAAACCCGCCTAAGGTGGTACGGCCGTGTTATGCGGAGAGACGACGACCATGTCGTGCAAAAAGCACTAGCCCTTCCAGAAGGCCAAAAATGTAGAGGACGGCCCCCTCTGACGTGGTGGACGAGTATGGCCAAACTACTAAAAAAAGCCCAACTACCCAACCCGACAACTCAAGACAGATTGTCTTGGCGCCGTAGGATTAGGAGAGCCGACCCCACCTAATCTGGGATAAGGCAAAGAAAAAGAAGAAGATGTCAGTCAGTCAGTCAGTGCTAAAATTTACGACTTTTTGACCATCTTTATAACTGTTTGAGCTAGCTTCATGAAATTTGGGCTTCTAGATGTCCTTATGGATATAATTAAACACACGGAGTTTTATGTGTTTACGTTAAAGAGGTTTTAAGTTATAGAAGGGTCAAAAGTGGCACCAAGTGGTTCGTGTAATGTACACTCGGCGCTGGCTAGCCAGTTCCTTTGCTTGAACTTGGCTTGACACGCTGCCGCGTGTCTAGATCAAAAAGTTGAGCGAAATCGAAAAAAAACTTTACCGGACTCTTAAGAGGCTTCAGTCTTACATAAAATATGCCTTTAAACTTCTTCTTTCATAAAAATAACAATTTGTAACTCCTGGCCAACTATAACAATGATCTTCACCAACTTTCGTGAAGTATAATTTTTATAAGTCTTCGGCGTGTTTGGGCCTGCCAACAATCAAGTTTACAAGGATCTATAAAATACGCGATCTTGATTTTAAGTTAATCATAGTATATTTTAATATGTATGAAATAAGTATTCTAATCATGTCTACATTTTTTTATTAAAAGCTTTTTATTATATTTTATTAGTCAAAACTCTTGTGAAGGAACTTATGACCTGACCTAGTCAAGTAAAAGGTACAACAAACATTCATGATTAGACGGGTTTACACCTGACGCACCGCCTCGTGAGGAAACTACCGCGTGAGGCAGCTCGGCTTGTGTGGATGTGCATCAGCCTCGCCGCCTCGCGCGGCTATTTACTCGCTAGGCGATGGGTCAGTTTTGGACCCGCCTATTCAACTTGCTTCCATATTGGTAAGGAGTATAAGCCAGGGGAAAAAAAGTATTGATTATGTTTTCTCCTGTTTATAGGATCTCCTTCGCCGTATACTGGTTCTTATGAGATCAACACACACGTTCCTTGTGCTGGGCGCTCTCAGATTTATGCGCAAAATCACGGCGCTGAAGGACGAATATTACAACCGGTACATCATCAAGGGAAATCTCTTTGCGCCGGTTATAGATGCTTTCCTTAGAAATAATGGCAGGTATGTGAGATTTTTTTTTTTTTTCGTCATTAGGCGTGTTTACACCTGACGCACCGCGTCGCGAGGAAGTTGCCGCGCGAGGCAGCTCGGCTATTGTGACGTGCCTCGGCCGAGGCAAACGCACGCGCGGCCGCAATGCCAGTTGTTCCGCGATAACTTTAGTAACGTTTTTCTGATCTTTTTGAAATTTGTTAGGGATGTAGCAGAGATACATATAAGTTGCTGAACAGCGCCTCCTTACTATACGTGCTGCGCGTCTTATCAGATGTTACTGCAGTTCTAGCATATCTTACGTTGTCGCCTGTCACTTCATACTTCGAGTCGCGCTTGAAGTATGAACTCTCGCGTCACACGTCAAGATATGCCAGGCGTGCTGGACTGGACACGGTTTTACACTTGACAGTTATTTGAACTACATTACGTCCATTTGAGGGACTTGACTGGTATCGTTCTACATTTTTGTTAAACATCTTTAATTCGCAATATTTTTCAGGTATAACCTGCTCGACTCAGCTATCCTAGAATTATTTGAGTTCATCAAGCTCGAAGACATAAAATCACTTTGTTCTCACGTCGTCGAAAACTACGGCAAGATACTAGAGGACGTGGAATATGTACAGACATTCAAAGCGTTGAAGACGCGGTATGATCAACATCAGGATAAGCTAAAAGAGCGGGATCGAGGTGAGTAATCGACCTGAATAATAATATTAAACAAAAAAGAACCGACTACACTTTCTTCCTCTCCATAAAATGCCCGAGCTACTGTAAAAAATGTTTAAATCACTATAGGTGTACCTGTAATATTTGAAGAGTTCCCTTGACTTCTCCAGGATCCCATCGTCAGATCCAACTGCCAAGTAAACTCTTTCAAACAAAAAAATAATTTTCTACATTGGAGCAGCGGTCTTCGAAAATCTTGAAGTCGGTTGAAAAAGGAAAATGCTTACTAGCATTTGCAAACAACTTTTCTGTTACAATTTCGCAGGCGCTCAGTATTAATCTTTTGTATCCCGTAACGTGAATCCGTGTACGAGGAAACAATAAGAAAAAAATATAAATACGGCAGTACTCGAGTGGTGGTGAACTCGTTTCGCTTTACCGGTCAAAGCCGAAATATTCATCTTATATTAACTCTACTAAGGAAAAGAACTAGAAAGAAAATAACAAGAAACCACTCATAAATTGTACCCATATTAATCCAATGCCACCAAAGTACTACCCTTTTGATTGTACGGGCTTCAGTTTGATGTTTTTGTCGTCGTGTGTTGCAGAACCCTTCTTTAGTTAACACTTAGTGTGCCAAGCTCCTTAAATTCTCTACAAAATGATCACACCTCGCGTGTTTTTGGGAGCGAACGAATTAACGTAGTATGATACGCACGCGGTTAGATTTTTTAATATCTAACAATGTTATTGAAACAATTATAACAAATTAACAGTGAGCGGCAGCGTCGGCGTGGCCGAAGCCGTCGTCCCATCCCTACTACGCTCGCGCTACCGACGCGAGGCTCGAGCGCCCGACGACGAGGAGGAGATGTGGTTCAACGACGAGGACGAGCTCGACGACGAGCCGCCGCTAGAGCCCGCGCAGCCGCTTCCGCACCCGCACCACGCGCTCGACGCCATCGGTAATATATACTGACTAGTGACTAGCCGAGCGCCCGACGAGGAGGAGATGTGGTTCAACGACGAGGACGAGCTCGACGACGAGCCGCCGCTAGAGCCCGCGCAGCCGCATCCGCACCCGCACCACGCGCTCGACGCCATCGGTAATATATACTGACTAGTGACTAGCCGAGCGCCCGACGAGGAGGAGATGTGGTTCAACGACGAGGACGAGCTCGACGACGAGCCGCCGCTAGAGCCCGCGCAGCCGCATCCGCACCCGCACCACGCGCTCGACGCCATCGGTAATATATACTGACTAGTGACTAGCCGAGCGCCCGACGAGGAGGAGATGTGGTTCAACGACGAGGACGAGCTCGACGACGAGCCGCCGCTAGAGCCCGCGCAGCCGCATCCGCACCCGCACCACGCGCTCGACGCCATCGGTAATATATACTGACTAGTGACTAGCCGAGCGCCCGACGAGGAGGAGATGTGGTTCAACGACGAGGACGAGCTCGACGACGAGCCGCCGCTAGAGCCCGCGCAGCCGCATCCGCACCCGCACCACGCGCTCGACGCCATCGGTAATATATACTGACTAGTGACTAGCCGAGCGCCCGACGAGGAGGAGATGTGGTTCAACGACGAGGACGAGCTCGACGACGAGCCGCCGCTAGAGCCCGCGCAGCCGCATCCGCACCCGCACCACGCGCTCGACGCCATCGGTAATATATACTGACTAGTGACTAGCCGAGCGCCCGACGAGGAGGAGATGTGGTTCAACGACGAGGACGAGCTCGACGACGAGCCGCCGCTAGAGCCCGCGCAGCCGCATCCGCACCCGCACCACGCGCTCGACGCCATCGGTAATATATACTGACTAGTGACTAGCCGAGCGCCCGACGAGGAGATGTGGTTCAACGACGAGGACGAGCCCGCACCACGCGCTCGACGCCATCGGTAATACATACTGACTAGTGACTAGCCGAGCGCCCGACGAGGAGGAGATGTGGTTCAACGACGAGGACGAGCTCGACGACGAGCCGCCGCTAGAGCCCGCGCAGCCGCATCCGCACCCGCATCACGCGCTCGACGCCATCGGTAATACATAGTGACTAGCCGAGCGCCCGACGAGGAGGAGATGTGGTTCAACGACGAGGACGAGCTCGACGACGAGCCGCCGCTAGTGCCCGCGTATACTATGAAAGAATGAAGTGTCCTTGTAAATCGACAAAAAAAATGGGCCCTTTCACTAAACTCGTCCACATTAATTCATTATGTCTAATCTGTTTCTGTATTCAGACTATTTTGATGTGAATTTGTTACCATTGCAGACATTGCATTCTTCCATTATCCATTTGTTAAAATTCTTGCTAAATATTTTAACAGTCTAAATTTAAAAATTCAAGTTCCGATTATAAACAATTCACAACATTCTGTCCCGTTATAACTGAAACTTCCAACGATTTCAGGTAAAATAGTGGAAAAGAAAGTGTGCACGACCACAGAGGCCGCTAACGGGCCCAGCCGGCTCAGCCCGGCGCCCGGCAAACCGCACACCGACGTTCAGGTATCAGAGCCCAGATTACTCGATAAGGTAAACTTTTGGTTCCCTCTCGCCATACACGCTTCGCTGGGATCATGGTTCAAGTTGTACTGGACTGGCCACAGAATTTATATTAAGCTAGAAGGTGCGAGCACTCTCTCAATACTCCGACGCGCGTGACGATTTCTTCGTGTTGATACGTTTTATCGAACAATGTACACAAAAAAATCAAGATAGATATCATTGATAATTATCCTTTCGAACCCTGCTTGAGGCAACCTCAGGTTGAGGCACGCACGGCTCGCCTGTTTGCTCAAATTCCTACGCGCCTCACGCGCCGTGTGCGAGAATTTGAACAAACCAGCCGCGCGTGCCTCAAGCAGGGTTATAAAGGATAATTATCTTGATTTTTTTGTCTGATAATTATCGATTTGATGATAACCCTAAATTTGTTAAGGCGAAATGCACAAAAAATTATATAGAGTGAAAATCAACATCGGTAGTCGAACTATAATAGAAAAAAAATCCTTAGTGGGTTAATTATCCGATAGTTATCGCATAATTATCTGATAATAATCGCGATAAATATCAGAGATCATAATTATCTTGATAATTTCGAACCCTCAAGTCCGTACCCACCTGTAACGAAACTTACTTTAAATAGATTTACTTAAAAAAATTACTCGACCAACATTTTTGGATGAATAATTGCAATTTCTTCGGCGTAATAGACCATATTCTATTTTAGAGATCAATGCTTGACAATGAGTATGATCTTGGACTTGGACAACTAAATATAACATGCGGAGCGCGAGCGTTTGTGGTTTCTAGTTTAAATGTATTTTCTGTGGAATTGACATTGTCTATAAAAACTCGCGTTCTCAAAAATATCTGAACATGCACCGTATCGCCTTGACAAGAGACGTTGTTCAGGTATTTGCGACCACCTTGACCGCTCCGATATATTTGATGGCAATTGTACTCTAGTGCGTTACTAACGCAGCAAGAGTCAGTTTCATACATATTGTGTGGCGATTTTTAAATGTCGAAATAACTTTCTTTCATTGCGACACTTGATACTGAAAACAGGATTAGCTTGATTTTAAAGGAATGCGATTTTGTATAGACATTACGGTCCAGCTATTATTTGACCCAGGGCTGGGATCAACTTATGTATATGCTGTAACTGTTTCACAATTTATGAATTTATCAATTGTGCTGGCTGCAATTCGCATGATATTCAAATCATATACAGGTGAAGTCTGGGTCGTGATCCTGAAACACTTTTTTTTTACTCTGCAACTGATCGCCATTATCATATGATAGTATTCGATCAAAGCAGAATGAATTTTTTTTTTTTTTTTTTTCATGTAAAATTAGTCCTAAACTGGAAAACGACAAGACACATTGAGTGAAGTGACTAAATTGTACGCACAAAATTTATTTCTCCGCTTATCATATCAAAAATATAATTATTTTTTACATGTTTTAAAGTGGGTATTCCACTCATACATTAGTATGTTATTCAATCAAATACAAACATTGAAAACATTGAAAAAATAATCAACCCAGTTGGACTTGAACCAACATCGATACGCCTTACCGGGGCTCGATATCGCTTTACCAATTAAGCTATGGGTTCAGTTACCGAGCTGACGAAATTCTCAATGCCTTCAATCATCTTTTTGCATTTATTTTTACATCGACTATTAGTGGTTGGCACCTAGATGTCGCTTACGGCTGCTATAAAGTCGATGTAAAAATAAATGCAAAAAGATGATTGAAGGCATTGAGAATTTCGTCAGCTCGGTAACTGAACCCATAGCTTAATTGGTAAAGCGATGTCGAGCCCCGGTAAGGCGTATCAATGTTGGTTCAAGTCCAACTGGGTTGATTATTTTTTCAATGTTTTCAATGTTTGTACTTGATTGAATAACATATCAAAAATAATTATTAATATAGGGGACAAAAAGAATATGATTAACAACAGGTTAATCTTTGGATTCTGTATCATGCCTTGACTGGTATTTGATCAAAGCAGAATGAATTTAATTATTTTTATTTTTCATTTAAAATTAATCTTAAACTGAAAACCCTAAAAACGACAAGACGTCACGTCACATTGAGTGAAGTGACCAAATTATACATCAAAATTTATTTCTCCACTTATCATATCAAAAATAATTATCCATATTGGTAACAAAAAAAATATGATTAACAACAGGTTAATCTTTCGATTTTGTATCATAACTTGACCGCTTGCTACACGACCCCGATTTCACACTGTATTTGTACAGTCGCCATCAGATATATCGAAGCGGCCAAGGTGGTCACAAATATCTGAACAACGCTTCTATTGCCAAGGCGATAAAGTGCATGTTCAGATATTTTTGAGTACCATACCGCTCCAATATATTTGAGAGCGACAGTACATTGAAAATTTGAAATAGATTGCTTAAGTGGTTCCCAAGATATTTAGCGATGTGTCAGACAGACAGCTTCAAACCATAAGGGTTCTTTTTTTACTTTTTTGGTATGGACGGCGTTGTATACCCTTTTTATTTGTATTATTATGCATATTCTCGTATAATTACGTCGATTTCGTAGACAAAAGGCGTATTACTTCAGAGGGAACAATTTTAGTACTAAGTGATGTTTTGTTAGTACATAATATAAAACATATCTCATGTTTTGTGGCTTTATGCGCTCATTTACTTTTACAATGCATGTGCTCGGAAAGTGCTCTTTTTAAGGGTTATGTTATGCATAGAAAGCGATTCTTTTCCGCACACGTGCAGCAATGGATTTGTATAGTACTTTCGCACAACCGGCACGGCCGCCGCCTGCCACTCGACGCCATGTACTTCTCTGCAAGTCTGCACAGTGCTATGCTAATCCAATTTATTATTTATTTCCTGGCATAATGCATTGTAAAATGTTGTATGCTACATTTGTAGAAAACAACTAAATTTCGACTCGTGTCGGTGTTAAAACACTCCCTTCGGTCGTGTTTTAGTTCACACCGCCACTTGTTCGGAAATTACTTGTTTTCTACACTTGTAGCATAATAGTACATTACTTACCAAGGACTGTAAAAGAAAGAAAGCCCGAAATCGCAGGTATTTGTGGCCCGAGCCGCAGGCGAGGGTTGTAAATATGCGATAGAGGGCTTTCTTATTTACTGCCCGTGGTGGGTACACAATTTTACGTACCGTGCGGTAAAACTTACATTATGACCAGGTGTGACGTAATAGTACATTTCGATACTAGGTCGGAAACGGATATCATTATTCCACTAGTCGCCTACGCCTTGTGGCAAAATGTCTCGGAACGGTACCGTGAAATGCATAAAAACCGTTTTATTATTTGCAATAACCACATAGTTAACAGAAGCGAATACTACGAGAGATACATTACGTTAATGATATTATATGCTTCTGTTATGTTAATATTAAATCAAAAATAAACTACCGTTATATTACTGTTGCCGAAAATAAACAAATGTATCGAGTTTCAAACCCTTGGCATTGAGTTCAAATGTTAACGTGACCTCGCTTGTCAACCATCGGCCGTCATTAGTTCATTTAAAGTATCGTGTGGTTCACTAGTATACTATTAACGATATTGAGTAGAACCACACTCCGAACTACCGAAGTTAAGGTTACCTATTCTACCTAGTCTAGCCATAAGTTCTGTTACAAATGAAAATAAACATATTATTAAAATAATGTAATTTATGTACAATAATTAAATGTTTATTTATAGGTAAGTTAATATGGTTTTCAAACAATATATCTGTTATTCGAAATGCCCGCCTTTAGCTTTAATACACGCCTTCAAACGATCCGGCCACTCGTCTATAGATTTACGCACTGTCTCCATTGGGAAATTTGCTACTGCTGCCTTCAAAGATTTTTTTAGAGAATCGATATTGGCATGGCGTTTAGAGCAGACCATGTCCTCTAACACCGACCACAATTTGTAGTCTAAGGGATTTAAGTCGGGACTGGAAGAGGGCCAATCATCTGCCCTGATGAAGTCCGGAACATTTCTTTCCAGCCAAATCTGGGTGGTGCGAGCTTTATGACCTGGGGCCGAGTCCTGCTGGAAGGTCCAGTGTATATTTTTGAACATTGTGTCGTTGAGTTGTTTAACTACCGTTTCTAAAACCGTATCTTGATACACTTTTGCCGAAATTTTCACTCCTTTGTCACAAACATGGATCTCAGAGACGCCTTGGTACGACACACCCCACCAAACCATGACATAAGCTGGATGATGACCACGCTGAACCCTCCCAACTATCTCTTTGGCTGCTTTTGTTGTAGTGCTGCTCAATAGTAAAAAATTTTTCATCCGTGAAAAGAATATTTTTACATTTTTCATGTGCGTATCGAGATAACAGGCTTTCTGATCCTAAACATCGGTATCAACGTTCTATTTTCATGGCACCCGGTAGGGATAGCAGAAAAATAAATACATTCGATTATTTAATTATTAATAATATTTATATTCTTTTAAATTTAATTATGATGCAGCTAACTTAAACTTTACTTGAGGCGCAGAAATACTTCGAAATCTTTGCCATCAATAAAAAAAAAACGTAAATCTTTTCCATAAACAGTTTGATTGACTCAAAAAAAATTTCGTAACGCTCTTTCAGAACTTCAAGCAAAAAAATATTTCGAGAAATGTGTGAAAAAAATCCTCTTTCGCCCCGACGAGTGTTAAATAGATGGGGCACATCAGGCACATGGGTAAATGCTGCCTCATATTATCACTATTCACAAACATTATGCTCAAATCAAATTTGTTATCGACGCTTTAAATCCTACTTCGCTTAATATAATCGCTTTAAATAAAGTGCAATATAGCTAAAGTAAAGATTTTTTTCCGCAACCGGGAAACTGAATGTTACTATTCGTGGATATTTAAACACTTTAACATAATTGCTAAGTATGAATAATTGTTTTTAGATCCCAACCTGAGCTCTGTAGGTACAATAAAAACAATTCATTGGTTGCAAAAAAATATATCTAGACACGCGGCAGCAGTTTTTATCAGAATTAAAAAATATTGATTGAATAGTTGAATAACTTTATAAAATGACTGATGTAATGAAAACTGGCCAAGTCAAATCTAACCTACTTTAAGATCTCACATTTTTAAATAACAGCAATTGTTATAGGTATCCAATAAAGCAAAGAAATAGAGTTAAATACTTGTTCATAATGTTATTTTGTTCCTATAAATACATATTTGGATTTTGCGTAGAACTTGGCACTCATTTAGATCTCCATTCTTTTTGCAGCGAAGCCCACAGCCAAGCATAATTTTTGTATTGAACTTGGCTCTCCTTTTTTACATTTCTGTTTTTGGTGGGATTAAAATTACACCAAAAGGACAGATAACTTTATCTAAAATTAAATAATATTTTAAAGAAAATCCGTGTTAATAACACCATACAAATTATAAAAGAACTGTCTAACAGCAAATAAGTTGAAATACCAGCAAGTGTAATAATATTATGTGTGCAATGTGCAATATTTTCATTATTTGACTAACCTTCCCTAACCTCAGTGAGTGTGGAAAGGAAAGGTCTTTTGTTTATTTATCTAATCAAAGGTTAACAGCAAAATCCACGAAACACATTTTTATTTTCGATGGGGCGCACATTTTTGCATCGTCGACTATTTTAAAATGAAAGATTGAAGTTACTCAATTGTATAGAGGCAGCAAGTTATAACACATTCTTCGAACAATTCCTACTGGCTTGCCTATTTTGAGCACTCATAGAAAAAGTATTGTATACAATAGTGACATAATTAAGTATGTCACGATTGTATAAAATACTACACTCGCGAGCAAATAATACAGGTCAGTGACAAAAACCCTCATATTTTGCAAATTAATAGCGGTATGTGCAGGAAACTAACTGTGTATTAAAGAGAATTTAATATCTAATTAAATTGAACCTTCAATGTTCTACAAGAATTCTGGAAAAAGTTTTATTAAAAAAAAAGTCGAATTTGGTACCAAATTCAAATTGAGCTTATTTCACTTTTGATTGTTTTCTCACTTTTGTTTTCAATCTGTCAAAGCAAAATGATAAAAGGCAGTTTTTGTTGACTTTGATGGTCATTATTGAATTACTATCATGTCGCTAACACAAGATGAATGTACACGTATCGTCCTTTGTTACAAGAAGGCAGAAGTCAGAGATATACAGCAAGAAGAACAGGCGTGTCACTATCTACGGTGCAGAGGGTCCTCCAACGTTTCCTACAAACTGGCAGGAACCTTCGAAGACCAGGAACCGGCAGGCCGAGATGTACTACGGCTAGAGAAGATCGATTTATTGTAACGACAATGCTCCGAAATCGGCATCTCACTGCAGTTGAAGTCAAAAACCAACTTCGGGAGACCCCAAGAGATGACATCAGCGAGTGGACTGTAAGGCGGCGGCTTCGTGAAGCTAGTTTGACCCCACATAGACCGGCAAATGGCCCAAAACTTGACAGAGGGCATCGAACTGCAAGGAAACTTTACGCACGCGAATACAGGCGATGGGGTGCCGAAGAATAGGCAAGAATTATGTTTTCTGACGAATCCAGATTTATGCTCTATGCACATGACGGGCGGCGAAGAGTTTACAGACGGCCAGGTGAACGTTTTATGCCTGTTTTGAAGAAAAAGTTGCTTTCGGCGGTGGGTCTGTTATGGTTTGGGCTGGTATCTCTTCAGAGAGTCGCACGCAATTAGTTTTGATAGAAAATGGAAC
Source organism: Pammene aurita (assembly GCA_947086415.1). NCBI lineage: Eukaryota > Metazoa > Arthropoda > Insecta > Lepidoptera > Tortricidae > Pammene > Pammene aurita. The sequence goes on along the minus strand of OX352306.1, from coordinate 11,998,881 downwards.
GTTAACTAGTGCCAGGTATGTGGAAGAGATTCTTAATGAGCATGTAGGCCCATATTTAATTAATATGGGTGAAAACTCAATGTTCATGCATGACAACGCCAGGCCACACACCGCACAGATTGTGGAAGATTATTTTGAGGAGGTTAGCATCAACACTATGAACTGGCCCTCGAGAAGCCCGGACCTAAATCCGATTGAGCACGTATGGGACGAGCTCGGAAGGCGTGTAAGAAAGCCCCAGCTACACTTAGAGACCTGAAACAGGCGTTAGTGGAAGAATGGGCTAATATCCCGCAAGAACGCATAAGAAACTTAATAAACAGTATGCCCAATCGTTTAGAAGCTGTAAGAAGAGTCCGAGGAGGCAATACGAAGTATTGATATGTTTTACATTTTTTTGTTTTTAGTTTTGTGTGTGAGGTACCACGGTTGCTTTTTACCTATAATTAATTGATATCGTGTTTACTATGTTAATTAAATAAACAAGTGAATATCATCTCTAACTCTTGACGTTGTTTTATTAACTATGCATTTATCTATAATATACAATTTAATTCAGGCTCCTAGCTTTATTATTTTAGGAGATATTATAGTTTTTCGTACTGACCCGAATTATTTGCACGCGAGTGTATTTAGCGTCTTTCTTTTAGTAAAAAAAAAAGAAATGTTCAAAATACTAGTTGTATTTGTTTGTATTTATTTTTCTGCAAACCGTACTTTGCCATGAAATTTGAACGTTGATACCGATGTTTACTGATCTCTCAACTCTCTTGTCCTTTAGTGACTGATTTAACATATGTCCTGTATATCTTCGGTAAGCTCCAAGACCCAAGTCTTCTTTGATTATACGCGACAGTGTCCTCGGTGGTATTTTCATTTCCCTAGGGAGGATCTTCTGTTTTCTTATGGGATTTCGGCGAATTCTGGCCCTTACAGCATTAACCGCTTGTTTTGATCTAACAGAACGTGGCCGTCCAGATCTTTTACTGTCCTCGATAGAGGACGTTTCAGTGTACCTTTGGATGGAACGATACACAAACATTCGACTGATCTCTAACTTTTTTAATGTCTCAAAAATGTGAGATGGCTCCATTCCTACCTTATACAGAGCAATCACAGCAATTCTATTTTCTTTGACACCCCACTCCATTATTAATTAATTTATATTAATATGAAATCTAAATATATAAAAGAAAGTGGTGTTAGTAAGACCGTTTATAACTCGAGAACGGCTAAACCGATTTAGATGATTTCGGATTAGTTTGAATGGTCACAGCCCTGGTTAACAGAATAAGTATTAAAAAGTCACAAAACCCTTGATTTCAAAGAACAAATATGACCTTAATTAAAAGCCGGCCATGTCGGCCATTTTGTTTATTGACATTGATATGACAAGCCTGTTCGAGCTCAATATTTAAAAGTGGGTAGCAGCTCAATATTTAAATGAGGGTAGTTATAAAATTGAATTGAAGCATTCGTAACATTGGCACGACGAGTCTGTTCAAGATCAATACATAAACGCCGGTAGCCGAGTTTGTATTACCATTTTCAAATAAACTTTTATTTTATTTTTGTGTTTGACTGTTTGTTGTCATTGTCTGTCATAATTTAATGGTGAATTGTAATAATGTTTACAAGTCGTCATCTTTGTGTTGTGCCTTCGCAATCAAAGTCTATTGCAATATTTTGAAAATCGACTATCTTAACTCTAGATAAAGCGTCAGCAACGACGTTGTCCTTTCGCTGTATACAGCCTTGGCCAGAAGTATTGAGCATAGCAGTTTTTTGTTTACAGTTTTGATGTTAAGTATTATTTCCCAATAATAACAATGTACGGTGACGTAAAATGTTATATTTCATTTATATATCTAGAAAACTTCACTTAATAACAATTTCAAGGTAAATATAAAACATGAAAACTTAAGGTCACAAAAATGCGACTTTAGGTCGGTGGGATAAATTGCAAATATTCTATGCAGTTACTACTAACTTCAACAAAATATGCCTGTTCAGTTTGAATTAAATATATAGAAACGCTGGACTAAAGCTTCGAGTTTTGTATGAAAATCGCAAGGGTGCTCAACACTTCTGGCCAAGGCTGTATGTCTTATGTCCGTAGACAATCTTTTATATTATAAGAAAGTCGTGTTAGTTACACTATTTATAACACAAGAACGGCTGAACCAATTTGGCTGAAAATTGGTGGGGCGGTAGCTTAGAACAAGAAGACGGACATAGGATACTTTTTATCCCATTCCCGCGGAACGTGACATAAAACGTGGTATAACAAAACGCTATATACCATTTATAACTCAAGAACGGCTGAACCGATTTACATGATCTTTGATTTTTAACCGACATCAAGATTTCGAAAGAGGATGTTCTCAATTCGGCGTGTATGTTTTTTTTTAGTTTATATATATATTACAGATTGGTCCCGTTTTTGTCAATACGCAGTTCAGATGATGGGATCCATGAGGAATCGAGGGAACTCCTCAAACTTTAAAGGCATACATATACATATTTTTATCAAGAAATCCATCATTTTCATTCAAAACAGTGAATCATTTCAAGAATTATTTATTTATTTTCTGAAGCTGTTTTATTATTAATTGTACCATCTTTTATAATTTCATATTTGTGTATTAAAATATAATAGGGTAGAAACTAGAAGCCGATAAAAAAAATTTACCCCTACTTCATGTGAACCTTACCCAAAAAAAATGTTAACTTCAGTTTTTATTTCACCATTTTTTCAAGAAGATCATTTGAAGAAGTAGATCTGCTGATGATGATCAGAATGGAACTCTTCAACGATGCATAGTTCACGTTTGGCGATTTGTCCTCTTCGCTGTGTTTGTTACGCAAGTTTGATTGTCAGGACAAATTTTCGTCAACCTCAAGTTCTGATGATGGGATCCATGAGGAATCGAGGGAACTCCTCAAATCTTAAGGGCATACACATAGTGATTTATGTATTTTTTTCAACAAATCAAGATTTTCATTCAAAAGAGTGACATTTGATAAAGTGGAACTGCTGATGATGATCAGAACGGAACTCTTCAACGACGCATAGTTCACGTTTGGCGATTTGTCCTCTTCGCTGTGTTTGTTAAGCAAGTTATTTCATTGTATGGAGTCTAAGAGTACACCATCTACATAATAATCTTTCACCAGCTTTCCCCATTGAAGTCGGGTTTTTTTTTCTTAAAAAATATTTGGATGTACATATCTCTACCCCGAATAACAGAATAACTATTAAAATATTGGAGAAACTAAAAAGAAAATGGAACATAATCTATGGAAGTAGGGTTACCAGGCCCAAAAATGAAAAAGCCGCTTAATTTAGCCTGACATTTGATCCCAAAAGCCGGACATGCCTTTTTTGCATACGCTACGCTGGTCTTTCGAATCGTGCCACTGGCGTGACTGGCGCGTAGCGTAAGTCAGACAGAAGCCTAACAAAAGCCGGACAGGCCGGACGAGGAATTATTTGGCCGGACACACTGGTAAAAAGCCAAACATGTCCGGCTAACACCTGGCAACCCTATATGGAAGTTAAGAAAGTGTAAGTCCGTTAATAGGAGTGGATGAAGACAATGGGAGGAGGTGGAGACGATGAGACTGACGTAGTGTAAGAGTCAGTGGGAATGGAGTCGATGGGATGGGAGTGAAGTAGGAGTCGGTGGGAGAAGGGTGGTGGAAGAGAGTGAGAGAAGGGTGGACAAGAGTGGGAGATGGTTGGACGACAGTGGGAGAGAGGTGGGAGAGTGGGAGTGAACTTGAGGTCGACGGGAGTCTATGGAAGTTGGCGGTACGAAGTTCGCCGGGTCAGCTAGTTATATATAAATGGCGGCAGAAACATCCAAACAATTACGTCAAAACACAACATTCGAAATTCGAATTATTATTTCTCTTTAAATCATTGTTCAACGGCCTCCTAGCCCAGTCGGTAGTGACCCTGCCTACGAAGCAGGAGGTCCCGGGTTCGAATCCTGGTCAGGGCATTTGTTTGTGTGTTTATCACAGATATTTGTTCCTGAGTTATGGATGTTTTCTATGTATTTAAGTATTTATCCATATTTATCTATTATATATATCGTCGTCTAGTACCCATAACACAAGCCTTATTGAGCTTACTGTGGGCCTAGGTCGATTTGTGTACGATTGTCCTATAATATTTATTTATTTATTTATTGTTAATCGCCAGTAACGGAACTTATGGCTAGACTAGGTAAGCATTCGGTTATTATTAGAGATTATTTTCATTGAGCTAAACTAATTTCGGGTTTTTCGCGGATGGTCTAGAACGCAAAATGACTAGTGTAATATTTAGCCTATATCGCTTTTAGTCTACATCGCGAACGGTCTAGAACGCAAAATGACCACTCATAGGTAGGTTAGGTGCGTTAGTTATCTTCTAATGGTCGAAGGCCAAACAGTACAGAAATAGGAGTCCTGCGGCGGGGGGGCTCCGTCGACATCGCTAACGTAAAGATAAAACGACGAAAATTTGCGACATTTTGCGTTCTAGACCGTTCGCGAAGTAGACTAAAAGCGATATACTTAGGCAAAATATTACACTAGTCATTTTGCGTCTAGACCATCCGCGATAACCCCTAATTTCTAGTGTTCAATTCGGCATCTTTTATTAATTTGGTTATAGAATAAGTCTGTAGGCAACCTTATTATGTATGATGGATGAAAGAATGAACAGTGATTGTTCCAAACTTTAAAGGATCGTTCAGTAGATGGACGTGAACAACTTTTGAACGGTAGTGGGTCATTTATAAAAAGTTTTCCCATGTAGTTTATTATTTGAAGAATTTTGAGAGATTTCTACTGCGAATCATGATTTTTCTCTCCTTATAAAATAAGTTCCAAAAGATCGTAGCTTCTATCAATGATAACAAAAAAATATTTCGAAATGTTGTGTCATGTTAATCCCTTGTCGGGATCGCAAAAGCTGGTGATACTTATCACAAAATGTGTCAGTGCAGGGAAAAAAGGTACACTTTGTCGATATGCAGTTATTAACACTTCCTAAAACTACACAATATACGCTATCTATAAGTAAAAAAAAGGAAGTATCTACGTTTGTCAACAAAGTGGGACCTTTCACTAAACGTGTCCACAAACGGTCCTATAAGTTACGTTAACCGCAGGGCCTCGTGGACTACGACGGCGACTCGGACGAGGAGGAGGACGGCGCGGCGGCCGCCGGCGCGGAGGAGCGCGACGCCAAGCGGCCGCGCCTCGCGTAGTGCGCGCCGGCGGAGTAACACACCACCCACCCCGCACCCTCCACCCCCGCCCCGCGCCCCGCGCCCCGCGCCCCGCGACTCGTGCTGTGCACTACCAGTGATGACGTGTGACATGGGCCCACGGGCGACACCGACATGGCGAAGGTCACCAGTGTCGCGACACATAGGTACGATTTTCATTGTAGAATTGTACGATTCAAACAGCACTAGACCGTAAGCTCTCGCACGCGAGCGGCGGCGCGAACTACAGCTGCCGCTGTCGTCGTGAACAGGTTCCTTTAAGTTTATAGATTTTAATCGTGCCGCTTGTGTTGCAATTCGCGCCGCCGGTCGCGTGTATCAAGTCTGCGGCCTAAAATCCGAAGTTCACCCCTGTAACTAAATTTTTGTAGATATTTTTAATATACATGAGGTCACGCTCCTATACTAAATTAGTACGGGAGCGCCTGTGTGTGGTGACCGCGAGTTCTTATATGCTCCGTCAATAAAGGTGATCTGTGTTTTACGCTCAGTCTGCCAGATGTTTACAGAACGCTCACGATCACGCTCAATACTTTATTCAAAACGAGCGCAAGCCAATGAGAGTTTCCGCCATCGAGTTTTTCACTAGATAGCAGCACCGTGGCGAGAGGTCTAGCTGTCATCCACCAATCATGTTTAATCATGTATATTTTGATTGGTGGATTTTAACAGGTACTGTCAAAAAGACCTCTCGTCACGGTGCTGCCAGTGAAAACCATCATTGCGCTTGTCTGCGACCTCGCCGTCCACAAGACGCGCGGCTGCTGCGATCATACGTGCCGCGCTTGATCTGGACACGGCTCAACTCTAAACACTGAAATGATACTCTATTACAACTCTGTAAGCACTATACTTCTATAAGCACTGGAATTTATATTCTTAATTCACCGATTTGTAATAAAGAACGGGATGCAAAATCAGCCCATAAAAAAGGGCCCCCCAATAGTGCTGTATGAACGACTCGTACAGCAGTTTCTCTGACAGTCTTATTACGGTATAACACAAATTTTCATGAGCCATATTTTCTGTAAATCTTATTGGAGAATGTACCTCTACTATATATCCTAACTCAATGACTGAATTAAATATTGAATTGAATAAAACATTACGGTTACGCTCGCGTATATTTAGTTTCTACGCGCGACATGTTTCGGGAGAGCACTAAGAGTGCTATTTGAACTGGTCCCGTGCTGGTGCAAGTGACACAGTAATCTTTTATAGTGTTAGTAATGTCGCATGAATTAAATTCAGTAACTTCTGTAAGCATTTGGCAGACATCTTACGATCCATTGAGTAGATTTAGATTATCAGCGACCACGGTCCAATATTTGAAAGTGTTTATAGTAAGTCCCGTAGCTATTGCGCCCATGTAACGTAGTAAATCTAATTGTAGCGTATGAGACTTCATACCAATTAAAGTTAATTTCGTATGGCATCTCTGGATTATTAGGGATGTTATGATGATACAAGGAATTGTTTTTGATGATCCAACGGGACTGAGTTAGTATTTGCAGCGTGGCCTTATTTTATACCAGAATAGTTTTAACTGTTAATCAGTACTTGTGTGAACATGAAGATTGTTACGTCCCTACATGAAGTCCGACCATGTTAACCGCACCGACTATGCAAGCCCAAAGTATGAACGAGCCAGCATATAAGCATCAGATTGAAACTAAAATATGAAGTTTATAATTGCAATTCCATCTTTGTTCATTATAAAGTCTATGCTAATGTCAATCGGACTCTAGCTTGCTCGCCAAACGTAATGCGGGAATATCTATTCAATACAAAGTTTTTCAGTCACAGATTTGCTGAGATAAGGCAGAATTGAGTTGAGTCCAGTCACCCACAATCAGTTTATACTGAACTGTGAGTTCTACTGATCATGGGTAGGATGGAGACGGCACGTTAGGGTCTCCCTCCATCCATCGACGCGGATTCGGCAAAATCCGGTGGAAAAAAGCTTTATGTCCACGCGACAAGAGCTAACAAGGCACGGTTCGGCTCGGATCGGCTCGGCCGACGCCTGCCGATGCTTCGACGTCTTTTTCGCTCCTATTGTGTGGACATAAAGCTTTTTTCCACCGGATTTTGCCGAATCCGCATCGATAGATCCTTACAGTCGATAATTAAAAACTGGGGCGACTTTATTTGATAGATATCCTCAAAGTAATTTGGCAATCAAGTTTCTTGGAAGCACAGACTACACAGACTACTCATCATTAAGCTTTTACAAGGAGCACGAGGTCACCACACATAAGCTCAATTTTATTCGTAAATTTCTTCGATTCAAACAGCACATCTCAATAGTATTCTTTACCATTTTGTAGTATAACAATCCAAGTTCACCCCTATAACTTGATTTTTATGAATATTTTTAATTCACATGAGTAATGACACTAATGACATAAGCGGTCTCATACTGAAATAAGCGGTCGCACTCTCATACTAAAGTAGTACGGCAGCGCCTATGTGTAGTGATCTCGAGTTGTATTTATGATTATGATCTATGTAGTGTTTGAGGTTATCTGTGCTTGGGAGTTAAACGATCTTTGTGTAAATGCAATTACTATAATCGTACAAATATCGCTGCGCAACTTTCGTCAGCTTCCGTTGGATACATCATTGTGTAACATAGTAACTGTTTAGTTTCGGAGGGTCCTAGGTATTAAAATACCAAGAAAGGCTTCCACACACACATTTACAGTTTAGAACAAATATATTTAAAACGTAGGATAACGTATTTAATGTGAAATGTTTCTTTGTGTAGATCATTTTTCTGAAGGAAAATCACAAAAGTACAAAGGCAAACTGAGAGGTATTTGGATATATATTGAATGTGAGATGCAAGTGTGAAATCGCATGTAGAAAATATAGTTTAGTTGCTATAGACTAAGAGCTGGCCCTGAAAAATGTGACACAATAACGAGAGCAACGAAACTACTTTAGTTATTTTGCTATATGTGACGTTTTCAAGTAAAAGATACATCATTGTCAGTTGTCAATAAGGCGTAACTGCCATAAAAAATCATTTAGAAATAAACTATTAACAACCGACAATGATGTACCTTTGAATTGAAAACGTCACGTATCGTAAGAGTATCCTTATTACTAGATCTAGACATCTAGCAATTATTCATCTGTGGAGGTCAGGAGTGGCAGGCCAGCAAAACTTTATTTTCTCTGACCTCCAACGATAAGCGGCTGCCAGATGCCCGAATCTAATAATAAGGATAGTTTATCAAACTAACTAGAACGGTTACGTTGTTCTCGTTATTTTCACATTTTCCGGAGCTAGGTCGCCGTTAACTATTTCATTTACAAACATACATAGTTCCGTCTGATTGAAGGCCAAATTGCTTGTTTGTAACCTGCTGTCACCTTTGGGCGGGAGCACCTGGATACCAGCTTGGGCCCTTTGACTCGGTACAAAGGCGCGCTGTGCGGATCGTCGACGATCCCAAACTCGCGAGTGATATTGAACCTTTGAGTCTAAGGAGAGACTTTGCCTCCTTATGTGTGTTCTATCGCTTGTACAATGGGTTGTGCTCCGAAGAACTGTTTGATATGATGCCCACGGCAGCTTTTTATCACCGCACCGCTCGCCGCCGGCAGGGTGTTCATCCTCACACCCTGGAGCCCAAAGGGTCGCGCACAGTACGGTTCAAGAGGAATTTCCTCCCACGAACGCTGCGGCTGTGGAATGAACTCCCTGCCGAGGTTTTCCCAGCGGGCTACAGTATGAGGTTCTTCAAAAAAGGAGTGAATAGGTACCTAAAGGGTAGGCAACGCGCATGTGAATCCTCTGGGGTTGCAGGCGTCCATAGGCTACGGTAACTGCTTACCATCAGGTGGGCCGTATGCTTGTTTGCCACCGTCGTAGTATAAAAAAAAAAAAAAAATTTATTGAATGGCCAATATGTCCAGCTCTCAACCTTTTTTAAGATATCTAATACCGGTGATGAAGCTTTATTTATTTAAGGGACTGTAGTAACTTAAATTCTGATTTAGAGCTGTTTGTGAAAACTTAAGTCTATAGACATGGTAAAAAAAAACATGGTATCAATACGTTACAGGCGCCACTTTGATTCTCAAACTTAAAAAAATTGGGGTAAATTTTAAATAAACTAGTGGATTCTGCATACTGCAACCTGAACCTAAACCTAGCCTAGCACTCCGCAAGGTGGCTACGTCCACTAAGTTAGTTTACCCAACTTTACCCAAAGTTAAAAGTCATGTCTGTGTCAATCAAAGTGGTGTCTGTGACGTAGTGATGGCAATTCCTTGTTTTCTCCTACCATGAGTCTATATAAATTGTAAAAATAGGTTTTATAGCGCTTGTGTGACGCTCGCCTGTGGCTCGTATCACGACTCGCGTTTTATGACCTCTTCTGCAAGTCTTTAACCTTTTGGCCGCCACTGACGGCTATATACGACATCGCAAACTTGTGCCATGGACGCCAACGACGGCTACAGCCGACAGCTTTGCTAATGCAATAGGCATGGCGTCAGTGACGCATCATTTTCTTTGTTTAACGCAGGCGATCAAAAGGTTAATAGTTATTTATCATACAGGGGAGCAAAGTGGTTGTTTAACCTGTCGTGCTTATTGAGACACGAGTCGGCGAAATGTTTCAAAAATAAAAAAATAGAATCTAGAGTGTGAGGGCCTCAAGGCAAGAGAGATTGAACAAACTTTGCTGCCAAGTATAATACAGCATTTTTCATCACACCACCGCGAGAAAAATACTAGGTAATAATTTTAAACAAAAAAGAACCGACTTCACTAAGCATCCACCTTCCCAACACCAAATGCTCGATCTGCTGTAAAAAAATACTCAAATCACCATAGGTGTGCCTATAATAGTTGAAGAGTTCCCTCGATTTCTCCAGGATCCCATCATCAGATCCTGACATGGGTACAATGGGACCAACTGTGAAGTATACGCTTTCAAACAAAAAAAGAATTTTCCAAATCGGTCCAGCCGTCTTCGAATAATCGGTGAACATACATAAAAAAAAAAAAAATAGCAAAAACAAAGATACCGACGAATTGATAAAATTCAAAATAGTATAATTTAAAATCCATCCTGCCAGATAACGTTAAAATCAACCTAGTCAAAATTTGCACCAAATTACTTTCCTCACAACTGTATAAAATGCGTTTTCCCCCTCAGCTTACTAGGGATGAAGAGCGCCCTTCCGAGGTGGTGTGGTGAAAAATAATATAATGGCTATCACATCCCACAAAATTCATAACAACGATGGAGAACGCAAGTGTCTACAGTCACCTTAGACCAGGTTTTCAATATTTGGCAGACAGCCAGACACATATTTTGTTCACTCGAATGACAAACTATTATTTATAGCGGCCTCTATGAAATACGTCATTAGTTTAGTTATTGGTTAAATAAGAGGGCATTGACCAAGGTGAAGAATGTACGATCGTGATATGGCCTTCATGTAACATCCAATTTGTAAATACATATGCAAGGGTTTATTTATTGTGAGAATACTTTTATTTTTCTAAATTTAGTCTTAGGAGTTCTTTGTTGAGAGTACAGAAAATAAATTCGTGTTACCTACTTTTCAGATGTACTAGAACTTAGATTCTAGGGTGTGTTTTAGAGTGCTTCTTATTTTCTCTATTTTTGATAATTTTGCGGGGCACCCCTCATTGTGCTCGTTGGCATTAAAGATGATAGCTGTTTTTTTTTTTAATTTTTTTTACAAGTGTAAGAGGTCGCTACCGCGTGTGGTAAAATTGTAATTCTCTGTAACTGTAACTTAAGAGTAAAAATATTTATATGTATTTTTAGTTTTTATTTTACGCTAGTAGACGTATTAGCGTCTGTCTTTGTAAAATATTATGTTAAAAAGCATCAGTAACTTTTATTTTATTTTTGGTATTTTTTTCGCACGTTCCTAAGGAATTTCTGAAAGAAAAAAAATCTTAGGGACGTGCCACGTAAAACCATAATAAATTAGTTTTTTAAATGACTGATGCTTTTATCGTCATGTATTACAAAGAGAGACGTTAATGTATACTAGCGTAAAATAAAACTTAAAAAAAACTGTATCAAAATTGTATACGGACCCGTTCTGTACTCTCAACGAATTAATTTTCATGTCTGTTTACGGTGATTGTAGGTTTTATACTGCAGAAAGTAACGTGTATGTGATAATTGTATCTGATTAAGGTCCATTTCATTTTATTACTGTTAACCTCTAGTTTTACAGTTCGTGTTTTGTAAATAAAATTAATTTTTGTAATGTACGTTATCGTAACTGATGAAAATCTGCGATGCATGGAAAACGTCGATTTTGTTAAAAGTAATGGCAATATTTTGACCCCAGTTGGCATATCCTTCAGGCTATTAGCTAATTATTTTTAACCCATATTATAATTATCAGTGATTGTGAAAATATTTTATTTAAATATTTCAACGCATGTTGTGTAATGGGTACATTTCTTAGCTGTATAAACTGTTTAAAAATTCTGAGCTAACAGCCAACGTAACGTCATGTCAAGTTGTGTTTTACATAATAATAGGCGGGGAATTATGATCACTAACCCCTTTATTCGTAAACGTCTTACAAGCCTGATTTAACTAATAGTACTTACCTGTCACATTGACAGTTGTGCTAGAAACAGACTAAACTTGCAAGACGTTTATGAACAAGAGGGTAAGTTGTGTTATGCCTACTGGGGTCTAGTTATTGGTTGGTTCTGATGTGTTGTGGAGAAAAATCTAAATTATCTTATAATATCTTTTGATTTTTAGGGTTCCGTAGTCAACTAGGAACCCTTATAGTTTCGCCATGTCTGCCCGTCCGTCCGTCCGTCCGTCCGCGGATAATCTCAGTGACCGTTAGCACTAGAAAGCTGAAATTTGGTACTAATATGTATATCAATCACGCCGACAAAGTGGTAAAATAAAAAGTGGAAATTATTTTTTTATTAGGGTACCTCCCCTATACGTAAAGTGGGGAGTGATTTTTTTTTTTCATTTCAACCCTAACGTGTGATATATTATTGGATAGGTATTTAAAAATGAATAGGGGTTTCCTAAAATCATTTTTCGATATTGTAAATATTTTCGGAAATAATCGCTCCAGAAGTAAAAAAATATGCGTCCCCCCCCTCTAACTTTTGAACCATAAGTTTTAAAAATATGAAAAAAATCTCAAAAGTAGAACTTTATAAAAACTTTCTAGGAAAATTATTTTGAACTTGATAGGATGAATAGTTTTTGAAAAAAAAATACAAAATAATTTCTGAACTAAGTTTGTAATTTAACCGTATAAGCAGGTGTTTATTGTACCTGTAATTTCTACAAAATTACAATGAAATGACGTGCTTTCAAATAAAGTAAAAACGGTGAAAATCGGTTCACGCAATAAAGAATTATCCCATAAAAATCATCTTCCATACTTTATGCTCGCGCGCTAGTTTACTTAATTTGCCGATAGATGTCGCTGTACGTGGAACGCTCATATCATATCCTACATGGCGGTGTTATTTTAACTCTTAAGTGGGGACACTTACTGTGACTGACGGAAAACTACGGAACCCTACAGTGAGCGTGGCCCGACACGCTCTTGGCCGGTTTTATTTAAAGAATTACAGTATGTACCACGTTATTATTGCATGTAACATTTCGGTAAGATACAATTTTTGACAAAATATTTTTTCCCCGGAACACATCTGTTTTGGTCACTGCATTTATTCCACAATGATTGAACGAGACGAATAATTCGTAATTGTCTATGACTACGCAAAACAACGAACAGGTTGAATTTTTATACCAAAAAATTACGCGATTTAAGCCATTTACACACTGTTTTTTTATGCAGCGATACATGGTTCAGCCTCGGTGCAGTGCGGTGAATTTAAACACGGCTAGGACGCGTTTTTTCTTTCTAGCTACAATTTTTGTATATTGCCAATCACTGTCAATCGCGCGTTTGTATCATTGCATTGTGTAAAAGGCCTTATAGGACAATTTTTGTTGGTTTGCGTAGCCGATCGACCTAACAATAGACGATACGCTACGCTACATTGGTATTTACAGCGTAACAGAGCATTATTTTAATAATTTTATATAACAAATCGCACTCGACTAATTGCACTACATGGGTCGTTTGGAGTGCTATGTAGCGTCGAAACGTCCATAATGAACGAAGAAATTTCGCTACGACATTAGCGAAAACTTAGCACAGCGTGAAGAGTGCGAATAATAGAGATTTACTTTATACTTTTCGCTATTTCGTTGCGCTGATATTTCGCTAACGGAAAGACCCAGAAGTTAAGCAGTTAGAGGAATGTGGGTTTTAACGTCGTAGCAATAAGGTTGTAAAAATATTAACAAACGTTATTATGTACAGTAAACTTACACAGTAACATATAATCCTTACATGTAGTATTTGTTAAGTACGGTAATTTCGGAACGAAATTTTAGATTTAAAAATTAATGGATCGATAAATTTCAGGACCAAAGCGTTATTTCTGCTTTCGCTATTTCGGGGTAAATGCGATCATGTAATCTTTGCCTCGTATTATTTATAAATCATATTAATTGTTGCATATAATCGTTAATGGTATGCGAGTTAGTATAAAACTTAGTTAAAAAGCCATGTTCCACTTTTATTTAAATGTGAGTTTGATCGAATATGTGATACATTTAATGGAATGCATGCAGACCGTTTGTATTTTGACAGAGACCAGAGTTATATAGTGTTTTATTGTCCTTTGGTTGCCTTTTATTTGTGTCAATCGTTATGTTCTGATTGTATTCTGAACCTTATAATTGTGGGGATAAAGTCGACAATCAATTCGTAAATTTGAAGGTTGTCGAATGTATGCACCCAGATGTTGAACTTAACCTGAATCGGCTACCAAAGGACTATAAAACAATTCCAGGAATTGTAAGGTTACCGTGTCATATTGTATAACGCTATATATAATAACAAGATTATTTGACCGTTATTTTGCGAACCACCATTTCTAAACATAACTTTTGCTGCAAATTGCTCTGAATACATATCAATTTTTAAACCACACTGTTTGATCTCTGCATTCAATTTGTTACACTCATTCATCGGAAAAATGGTCACAATTTGTAAATTATCGCTAGTCCTTTGGGCTTTTTCGTATAAAACTATTTATTTTAAAACCTAGGCGTTCATAAATTAAAAGTGCACAGCAAACGAGAGGGGAAATCCATTATTACATGCGTGGTGTGAATTTGACAGAGTATATTGTAAATATGAAACGTTAATGTAATAATTTTATTTCAAATCTGCCAAGAGCCGCGTGTTAATAGCATTGAGCCGTCAATTAGAATATATTACATGCAATTCTTATATTCCTTGAAATAATATTTCTTAAATGAATAAAATACGAAATTGTAGGTGAATGTAGACTGTATCGATGACTATTTTTTATCTCTCGATGGGTACCCATCAAACTAATTTATACACAAATTAAAGTGAAAAATAGATTTACCTATTGGCAAGTTGTGTAAAATAAATAAGCTTACTATACATAATGCTATTATTATGATGTCACTAGTTAAGTAAGCAATATAAATATAAGGTAAATACGACGTCAAGTATTATTTTATTTTTCCTTTACCTAATCACAATCGTATTAGCTTATTATCATGAAATCACATGAGGTATACGGCCGTTTCCAAGTTTTACTTTAATTACACAAAACTTGATGTGACGTTTGACATTTTGAACTCCATTCAGATTTCTTAAATTTAGAAACGCCTAGCTACTGTACAGTCGCCATCAGATATATCGGAGCAGCCAAGGTGGCCACAAATATCTGAACAACGCCTCTATTGTCAAGGTGATAAAGTGCATGTTCAGATATTTTTGAATACCTTGGCCGCTCCGGTATATTTAATGGCGACTGTGCTAAAGTAGTAATTTTAATTGAGTGAGTAATCTAACTGCTCCCATCATACAAAGTAAAAGTGCTGGCAAATTACTTCAACCAATTAAAAACACTCCAGCAAGCTTGCACATGGCGAAACTTTAACATCTTGCTAAGAGGTTAAAGCCTGTTATAGGTGAAAAACTTAAGTAAGTCACCTGTTGTATGTAGTTGTGTACAGTTTGGAAAAAAACGCATAAGCATAATAAATTATATAAACATTTAATATGAGTAGTACATTTATTAATAACACACTGAAAATTTATTTATCTCAATCACTCGGCATTTCGTCATCCTCATTTTCATCAGTGGACTATACGGAAACAAAGTCACTCTCATTATCTTACGGATGTTTTACAATTTACTTATGTGGTAAACTAAGTATTACTCGTATTGTTTATTCATGAATGACGCAAAAAAATACGAAGACAATCACTCGACATTGAAAACTATTTATATCTTATCATCATCATCTCAGCCATAAGACGTCCACTGCTGAACATGGGCCTCCCCCTTGGACCTCCACACGTACCGGTTGGAAGCGACCCGCATCCAGCGTCTTCCGGCGACCTTAACAAGATCATATCATGACAATAGAATAGAATCATAAGTGGACAGGAATAATCAAACTTCAAAGATAAGCAAATAATGAGTTTGCAAACCATATATTACAAATTTTAAAAATGGAACGTCTATTCGCACACATTACTCACACATACAACAGGTGACTTACTTAAGTTTTTCACCTATTACACTTTAATTTTTTTAGGGTCCTAACTAGCATCCTAATTAGGATCCTAACTTTTTTCAATTGTATATTTACTTGCTAAATGCGGTTAGACTTGACTAAATTTAGAAACTAACTCATTTAGGAAGCTAACTAGGACAAGTGTAACGGCTTTTAAGGATATGTATTAACTTTTGGAACGGCCGTTTGTACAGTTAGCTTAGTGGTTATCGACGACTTAGGATCCTAACTTTTTTCAATTGTAAATTTACTTGCTAAACGCGGTTAGACTTGACTAAATTTAGAAACTAACTCATTTAGGAAGCTAACTAGGACAAGTATAACAGGGCTTTTAAGGATATGTATTAACTTTTGGAACGGCCGTTTGTACAGTTAGCTTAGTGGTTATCGACGACTTCAGCCTTCAGTTTGGAGGCGAGCGCCTTCCGCAGTTGCATGGCGTCCGGTGTCGGCGGCGGCGGCGCGCCGGCCAGCGCAGCCTGAGCTACGTGCGCCGATCGTGGCCGCGCTAGCCCGCTGGAGCCTCCTGCGAACATGATATCCTAGTGTATGACTGCTAAGTACTACTAGTAGAGAGCTAGTTTGAATGATATCGATTTTTTTCACCAGGTGGCAGCAACGTGGCGAGAGGTCTAGCTGTCATAATCCACCAATCATGTGGTTTTTTTTTCTTTGGTGGTTTTTGACGGTTGCTGTCAAAAATATACCTCGCCACGGTCCTGCCACCTGGTGAAAAAAACCGTTAGATGCCCTCATTCGTGACGAACGGGCCTGATTAATGTCTTTAGAACGAAGCGACGCCTCTTCGTCCTGGTAGTCATCTTTCACGACCACCAAATTCAATAAGGTGATGAATTGATGATATTTAAAAAAAAAACATTGGCGATATAAGAGTTGAGCACTAGTTTTTTTTTTGGGAAAGCTGTCTGATCTGATACCACAAAATGACTAATACAAGCTTTATTATAAAGGTATAAAAGTGCCCGGGTGTTAACCGTGGTACCACGGCTTTTGTACCACAGGGGACCACGGGTAATTTTTTTTCCCCCTAGACCCACTGCACCAAAATGGGTTTATCTTTACGTTACCGATGTCCACGGAGCCCCGGCCATTAGAAGATAACTAACGAGTGGTCATTTTGCGTTCTAGACCTTACTGGGAAAATAGGGGTGGGTCTACGGGGAAAATAATTACCCGTGGTCCCCCTGTGGTACAAAAGCTGTGGTACCACGGTTAAAACCCTAAAGTGCCGATGTCTCGAAAACTATGCCATTTTCATTTGCTTAATCAGATAGCATCATTCATCATCCTTTTCACAATCATTCCTTTGAACTTTGACGTCAGTTTTAGAAACAACCTATATATATATATATATACCTTTCC
Organism: Pammene aurita; assembly: GCA_947086415.1. Taxonomy (NCBI): domain Eukaryota; kingdom Metazoa; phylum Arthropoda; class Insecta; order Lepidoptera; family Tortricidae; genus Pammene; species Pammene aurita. The sequence goes on along the minus strand of OX352306.1, from coordinate 11,981,519 downwards.
CTTCCGTCCCGATTTCAGAAGCGCACAACCTTTTCTCGCGGACCTGCTTCTTTAGTGCTAGAAGTTTGTCTCGCTGCTGCTTCAAGTATTCTTGGCGTGCACGGATGTCTTCCTCGCTCACCTAAAACGATCCATTTCATAATACAACTGAAACTACTTGGAATCGCGAGCTCTTTCAATCCTGATACTTAGATAAAAAAAGGGTCCCAAAATTTCCATACATTTTTCGTGACTTCCATTCGGTAGTCGCCGTATTAAGGCTATGGAAAAATTGTAACTGAATACAAAAAGAAAACTTACGACACTTCTCCTCGTATCAGTATCGAAGAGGTTGTAATTATGACTGGGGAGAGCACATAAACATTTCCAAATTAAATAAAGTTGTGTGTAACCATGCAACTTTCAAATAAGTATAAGGGCATAATTTGAGCTTAGGGAAGGTAGGTCATGTCAATACTTAGTTTGTTATTAAGGTCCTAAAGGTTGTGCCCTGTTTATCAAGTGTTTACGATTTGGTCCGTAAGTATACCTACTTACTTCGACTTTTTTCGGTGCAGGTTTTGGTGGTTCCAAAATGGTGGGTTCTGACGGATTAATTGATTTTTCAGTTTTATCCTCTTTCTTATCAAAGCTTTGAAGCTTGGATGCTTTAGTTAAAAGAGTGTTCTTTTCAGCCACCACATCTTCGGGGGGCACGTTTACGACAGCATTATCTTCAACATCTTCGAGTTGTAATCTAAAAACATAGACAGGATATAAAGCATTTTAGGCGACGCTTAAACGTAAGCCACCTATCAAAAGATTGTACTAAGTAGATCACTTTGCTACACTTCACATCATCTTGACCTCATTCATAGGTAAAGTTGTGTGCTTTACAGCTCTTATCCAGCTGAATGAGGCATATTGGCACAGCGAGTGGAAGTGTCATTTCTACAAAACTAAAGAACCCTTCTAAATATAGGCAGTGTCATGCCATCTATACATCACCAGCAACAGCTTTGGGCATAACATGCAACCTTGTGGGACTCCTCCACATTCCCTAGTAAATATGTTAGTCCGTGCATTTTTTTCTGAGCCAATTGGGACACCTATATAGGTATTTACGTAGCACGATAAACACTAAAGAGCTGCTAAAACGACCACGTACAAGAGTAAGTTGAAAAAAATCGAAGATAAAATATCAGAGGGCCTACCGCGAGGCGCGAACCACAAAAATCGTAATTTCGTTATCTGCGTATCTTTCACTCGAATACACATTTGCGACAGGGATGGAGATAACAACATTTCGAGGTTAGCAGTAGGCCCTCAGGCTTACTTTTTAATCTCAGTCATGACATCATCAGCGTCGGGCCAGTCTTCGCTCTCGTCGCTTCGGGCCGTCTCCAAGCCTTCCGGAACGGTTGAAAATATGCTGGGCAGTGCTCCAAAGCGCCTCTCAATCAACTCTAACGCCTTTGACAGAAATTATATCAAAATGCATCAAGATATAGCGTTACGGGACTAGCAAGTGGCTTCCGAACCGAATATCGTTGGGTCAAACCTCGGAATGTGCGAGAAATAAATCGTAATCGTCGTTTTTAGTGTCCTAACTATAGCATCCTAATTAGGATCCTAACTTTTTTAAATAGTAAATTTACTTGCTAAATGCGGTTACACTTGTCTAAATTTAGAAACTAACTCATTTAGGAAGCTAACTAGGACAAGACTGTAGGTAACAGGGCTTTTAAGACTAGATATGAATTCTTGAAATGCTTTCCAATTGTATGTAGCTGTCAACGTTTTACGCGATAAGATTAATAAGGCGAGCTAAGCTTTTTGATAGGTCACGACAGGTGGCCGCAAACTGACCAGCTTTTGCCAAGCATTAAGAAGTCGTAATAAGTTTTAAAGCAATGCAGCTCAGTTTAAGGCGTAAACTGAATGGAATTAAGACCTCCCGATAGGCCTGCTGGTCAGCTTTTCCCTACACTTCAACGAAACGATTTCACCCACTAACCTGCAGCTGCAGCTCAACATTTTTATGCGTCATCATCTTAACGAAGATGTCGTAGTCGTTGGCAGCCCAGATCTGCTCAAACAGCCGCCGATGGAACTGCGCGGGTAATCCAGCTAGGTCTCGGGCTGAGAGACGACATGCTGCTTCAAACTGGTCCGCAGTGATGCCGATGTCGTCCATAAAGGAGCCAAGCATCACATCTACCTGTTGTATTGCTTACTTTTAAGGTTTCATCGTTACTGCTTTGTTTAAATTTAAATTTGGCGCAATCATAAGGGCGCGTATACCTAGACGATAATGCCGCCACACCTCTGGCCCTGCAAGGCGCGGCGGCGGCGGAGGGGCGGTATCGTCTACACGCGCCCTAACGAGGAATATGGAAAGCCATGTGAAGGTGACCAAAGGGTCACCTTTGGTTAATGTTGGCTGAACGCATTAGTTCATTTAAAAGGATCCAAGACTAGGTCTAGAGGTATAATAAGAAATGTAAAACGCATACCAAATTCCGATATTCATCATGAATCTGCTTGTATTCTGGCCTGTCTAGGACATCTCCAATATCGGTAGGCTCAAAAGCTGTTGGAAAATGAACCTTAGGAGATTAAAATCTAGATATAGGTATAAAATTAAATATCACTGCATTATGATATTACTCACGTAGAGACTTCTCTTCTATAAAAGTCTGCAATGGGACATTCCAAATAGGACCATGTAAAAATCCCACAAGAGAGTCAAATACCCACGCATTCCCATCTAAACTCTCCGTCGACATGGCTAAATCGTCTTAATTCCTTTTAGATTGGATTTTTTTTAACACTTTGCTCCTAGAATAGTTAAACGCGTTGTGTATGTATTTGTAATAGAAGTTGTTATGGTTACCTTCTGTCTAATGTCCGAATCAGTTATTTTACCCCCCTTGAGAAGAGCAACAATTTATCCTTTACTCGTAAATTAATACATAACGGTAAATTACAATTGTACACTTATTAAATTTAAATAAATTGGCTCAAAATCATGGCCAGATGCATAAACTTTTCCTAAAGTTCTAGTAGACCCATTGAAATTTCGAATCTACTTAAACGTAACCAAGGGAATTTTTCTGCTGTAGCACAGAATAATATAATAGTATTTCATGGCTGTAGTGAAACTGTAGATGGTGGAAATCGTGGAACGGGGTTAAACGGCTATTAGACAATTTGTAGGGCCCAATCTGTTGTGTACTATGCACCCTACCTCTCCCAATCCCTTCTTCAGCTCCCTAAAAGCCCTGTTACATTTTACTTTTTTTAGTGTCCTAACTAGCATCCTAAATAGGAACCTAACTTTTTTCAAAAGTAAATTTACTTGCTAAATGCGGTTAGACTTGACTAAATTTAGAAACTAAACTATTTAGGAAGCTAACAAGGACAAGTGTAACAGGGCTATTAGGAAGCTAACTAGGACAAGTGTAACAGGGCTTTAAGGACCCTACCTCTTATTCTTTATTTACCGGTCTAATACCGGTTTAAACTTTGATTCTCTAAGGGCCTTTACTGACCTTGCAACGAATCACCTGCGATCTTTAATACATTGCGGTTTTAGATCAATCGATTGATTTCATTACACCTAGCTAGACGGCAACGTATCGAAATCGCCGTTGATTTTTGCGTCAAAATTGCGCCGAGTATAGACCTCTTTAATTTTACACTTTCACCATTATATTATTCTGTGCTGCGCTTTGTCTCGTGGGTCTCTCTCGGTCCCGTGTCGGTTTTTGCGGCCGAGTCAAAGGGTCTCGCGAGGAACGCGATTGCGTCACTATACACTGAGTAGTATAAATAATTTATACTACTCTTTGAATAAAACGGCAAGTCTTTGATAAATATAAAGGGTAAATTACTATTATTTATTCGGTGGTAAAGTAAAACCATAAATTTTTACCGTGACGTGACAGGGCACGATAAAGTATAAAAGCGACCATTAAACCGGTTAACCTATGATTTAACTGCTCGAGGCACACAACTAGACATAATCTTAATATAATATCACATCACAGGACACAGTCAGTTGATTGACAAAAAATTTGTGTTATAATCTTTGAGTTTTAAATCAACCAGAGCAAATGACAGGCGTTCCGCTCTGTCGGCTCTGCCAAGGTTACAAGAACGTCGGTCATAGCGGTTATATAAAACTAGTTGGCGCGCGTCAAGCGCATTGAGTAACAGGAGAAGACATCCCTAAGAAATTATTTGTACCATGAGTTTTAGTGAAAATCACTACAAGAAAGACTACAAGTCTGACTGACAGTGGCTGTTGGACCACAGACATGATTACACGCTAGTGTCAAAAAAATTTAAAAACCAAATTCTAAACGTAAAGGCTTCTTGCGTGATAATAAACTGTAAAAATAATTCTAAAAATAGTAATAAAAGCCGCGGAATTACATTCCATAGGTAAGTAAGTGCAAAGTTTGGTGTTACATTAATTTAAAATATTAATGTTGGCGGTGCGACGCCATATTCCTTGACGCACAGATTAATGTCGCAGAAGTAACACAGCATATGTGCCTACACTTGATATACCTTGACATTGTTACACTTGATATTGTTTGTTATTTACGTAATAAACATGTTTAAGATAAGGACGATAGGTAATGTTTAGTTCATTAAACATATATTTATTGTTCAACAAGGGCGATTTTGCTAAAATTGTTAATGCGAGTAAAATACATAGAAACGGTTTTTATGATTTGAATTTAAAACTTAAATATCGAAATATCACCCGTGTAATACGTACTTACACAATATTTTTTCATTCGTGCGATGAAATCAATGTAATTTTAAGTATATATCAAGGATCATTAACCCCCAAAGTTCGTATTGAAAGGTGCTTGTCGGCGAAAATAGTATTTTACTCCATTCGTTCCTAAAACTCTAGGGTAACGAGCAAAATAAACATTAGGTATACATAAAACAATAATTTAGTTAATTGACAACATTTAATTTTTTTTAGTGCTACTTTTTATTGTATGGCCCGAAAGAACTCACAATTTTAAGAGACCCGTATTTTATTATTTTTGCGAAAACCCATGTTTTTTAGTGGGAAAATCCATTTACATTATTACTTGGGCAGAAAGAGCGTATGTAACAGTCGTCGAAGTATCGGCTAAATGACGTCACATGTTGTGTTTCATACACTGAAAAAAACGTTGAAATTGTTACATTGATTGACATTTACGTAAAAACCATAGCGTGACCATAGTGTACTTAAACAGTTTGACATTTGAAGCACAAGATAAATGTCAAAACTTAAAATATCAAACCGCTAACTTCGAAAGATATCTTAAGGATTGTTGACAATGCCTTGCATTAAATATTACCTAATGAAAACTTACAATAGCAACACATCTTAATAGCCCAGTTATTTACTGTTCTACCATCAGCTGAGGGAAGTACTATCTGAGACTATATACAGATGGACCTGAGGAGAGGCCCATCTTGTTGTTTTTCTTGCGCCGATGTGTGTCATTATGTTGGTTTGTTTATTATATTGTGTGAGAATGTATATTTTATATTAGAAACGTGGCCTACGTTTCCACCACAGATGTGCTAGGTAGGTATATGAAGGTATCCGCCTAATGAATAACTGAACGAAATTAAAATAATTTTATTATAATATACCTTTTATTTCTCCCCTGATTAACACATGGTGAATTTTACTTCTCCAGTAGTAACATTCTAAGTACAGGAAAGATATTTAACTTATTATTGACAAGTCATCAGAAAGTACTTAAGGACCTACTTAGGATACAGGTTTAAAAATGACAAGTGTTCATACTAATAAAATAAGTATTTTATTTCCTATAAAATGTAATTTATTTACCACAATCCAACACAACTTTGGCTCGTGACATTTTAATTGATATAATTTCTCAGTTTTATCTGTAAAGGGACATTTCAACTTAAAAGCCAAATCGTCACAGATTCCGTTTGGAGAAGCACAGACAGTCATCCATTTTATGATTGTTGGCTTCTTGGAGAAACTCTTGAAGATTTGGGACGTCAGCATCACTTCTATACTGTTTTCGTTTACAAATAGTAAAGGAACACTGCTGCTGTACTTAATAAAGGCCTTTGCCAATTTGTACACAAGATCTCCGCGAAGATAACAAAGCTTCGGTACCTCTTGTGCCAGGCAAATTATATTTATCCGAGCTTTGCAAAAACTCACACGCGGTAAGCTCCTGCTGTCAGCTTTGACAAATTTTTCTGAGTTTCTCGTGTCCGCTTCGTTATAGAGGTATTGGTTAATACCCAACCGGGGTATTTTCCGAGGATTCCCTGAATTCCATCGTCAGGTCGTCGTTGAAGAATGCAATCCGGGGTCTGTTAGAAAGCGAGTTGTGGTCGTCGTATAGAAGAAAGCAGTCCAGAGTCCGTGACAAATCGCAACACGTAGATAATTAAATTAATCCAAGGAAACGTAAATTACAAGGAAATATTCGAATTGAAAGAATTAACTGTCAGCTGTCCTGTCATTGTCAGTCAGTAGTGTTGTAATTGTCAAAGTTGTCAAACGGAAACCCGGAAGATAACGTTTTTTCATAGTGGTAGTATTGAATCAGCCGTGTGACGACATTTTCCGGTTTACATATTTTGGTGATTTTTCCAAAAATTACTGAAAAAAAAGTGTATTTCTCGAAATGGTTTTCGATTTATAAAATTTGGAAATTTTGAAATATTGTCAATTACGTTTCCTCACAAAATTTCTTTAGGCAGAAAATGCATTTTGTCAAAACAGTGTTACGTCAGTTCTGTTAAAGCTACTCTTTGATTCAGTGACAGCTGTCAACCGCCAAACGGGGCACAAAATTTGTTCTAGATAGCTCGTCTAGTAGAATACATTAATACATCAATGGTCAAGCGCCATTTAGTGAATGACAGTCAGTGCGGGATGGCGTGAGTTAAAATGCCGAATTGCAGTGTGTTTTCGTGTAAAAAGCGATCAGCAACATCTAGTGTACAAAAGGATAACGTTTCTTTTCATCTGTAAGTATAATTACGTCTAAATATTATGAACCAATGCACTAATTTAGCAAAATACAACAAAATATTGTCTTTTTTTATTCGTGACCACAGATACATGTCCTTCAGTCGGAAAATATTGTCTTTTTTTTTTAATGTATTCGTGACCATGGATACATTGTCCTTCAGTCGGGAAAATATTGTCCATCTAAAAGTATTGCCACTTAATGGCACTGGATCTGCTTAAGGGTATTTTTTTGCTTTTTAAAGTAAGAAATATTTAAAGTTGACTTAAATATTTCATTATAATTTCTAATTCACGTTCGTTATTATTATATAACACATTATTATTATCTTTAAGTTTTCTTTATAACAAGGAATCTTTTTCTATAAATGGAATTTTTGACAGTTCCCTTATTATATGATATAGTCTGGCCAGCCAACGAACGCAGTAGCAATGTACAGCGAACAAAAGTATGACAACACTAAGAATCAGTGAAAAAAGCAGCAATGATCATCAAATTTTATGTTTTTAATTTTAGTTGGTATTTCCGCCCCTTTCATTAGGTGACATTTACGGTGTGTAAAAAGGAGACGGATATATTTCGTCTGATCTGTCATCAACTGCAACAGATAATCTGGTTGAGGCAATTGACATATGGCTTAAAAATGAATTTAAATTTAATTGGGAACGTTGCAGTAGTTCTATCTCACTCGCGCTTAAGATGAGAAAGTGAAATGCACTAGAAACAAATTCAATGTGAATTGAAATGTTCGTCATGAAATATGGTGTCTCATCACAAAGGGTTGCCACATGTACGTATTTTGAATTTGCCGCGCGTTTCTACTGACAGAAATGGTTTGCCAGATTATATTAAATGTATTCGTTTTGTTAATTTTGTAAAAACATTACTAAGTTTGAATCTCATGCGGAACGGATTTACGATTTAAAACACGCACAAAAATAATAAGGCCTACTTTCTGTCCTAAAATAAAAAATACAATACTAAGCATAGTGTTGGGCATCAAGCTGTAAAATCTATACAAACTACCTACAGAACTGAAGGTCTGGAAACAATGAACTCTTTAGTAAAAAAATTAAAATATTTTTGTTGAGGGGTGCTTCTAATAATTAAAATAAATTTTTGTCAGAATGTAATGTCTGACTGAGTTGAAATTATTTTATTATCAAATATCATTTGTATAATCATTGTTGTAATTGTAAATTGTAATAAAGCGCAAAATGTATCATTAGGGTTAATCTTTATATGTATTGTAAGAAATTTAAACTTATATTTGGCGATAAAAAAAAATAGTTTTACATTTCAAATTTAATATGTTTCAAATTGTTTAAGCTTTATACTTTATTTATTACAAGTTATTTATACACAAAGAATGCACACTTGTTCCGTAAATAGCGACTTTTAAATTTGTTACTCTGGTATCACTGTACTAGGAAAGTTAGTGATGGGGCAGCACAAAAACAAATGTCGAAATGGTCGATATAAACATTATCATTAGTATGATATTATTGTTATATACTTTACAGATTTCCAAAGACTGCAATGTTACGGGATGTCTGGATCCGAGCTTGTGCAAATCACGTTTTATGGACTCCTAAACGTACTAGCACAATTTGCTCCCAGCATTTTGAAAGTTCTTGTTTTATAACACAATCTAACAACAAAAGGAGGTTGAAGCAGTGTGCCATGCCAACTTTGGAATTACCAAAGGTGAATCTTATTAATTGCTAGATTTTGCGCGCGATATTTCACGTTAAAGGCCAGAATGAGGCCAGCCCTACAACTTTACAAAAGCATACCCGTATCTCCTTTTTTAGGACTCCGTAGCCAGAATGGCTGGAAAACGGAACCCTTACAGTTTTGGCCATGTCCGTCTGTCCATCCGTCCGTATGTCACAGCCATTTTACTCGGAAACTATAAGACGTATCTTAATAAAATTTAGACATAAGGTTGTATGCCGCTAAGTATTTGGTTATGTAGTGAAATTGCAGAAAAAAATATTTTTAGGGGGGGCGCCCCATACATGCAACTAAAAAAAAAACAACTATCAACATGTTGCAATCAATATCAATCGATAGGTCTTTAAAAATAATATTGAGGTTTCTTTGAACATTTTGTAATTAAGTTAATAGTTTCAGAAATAATCGCTTCGAAAGTCGGAAAAATAGCGTAACCCCCCCTGTAACTTTTGAACCGTAAGTCCAAATAATATGAAATTTAGGAGATGCGCGTTATCATATACTTTCTACGAAAATTATTTTGAACATTATCGGTTTAGCCAGTTTTGAGTTATTTCCAAAAAACTTCTTCCATAGGCATCAGATACGACCTTTTGCATTAGTCTGGTTCTTATTCCATTGAAGATACGGAACCCTCCATTATGCGTGGTCCGACACGTACTTGGCCGGTTTTTTTATTCTAATGCAAATAAACTACAACAATGATACAAGTACGTGGAAGGTTGCTGGTAAAATGAGGTTTAAATCTTAAGCAACTATTAACCTTAACCTTTTACCTTACCCTTTTGAAGTATTTAGTATACTTTTTTTATTCACAATTTTTTTAAACACGTGCCGTCTTCGAGAAATAAAGTATCTAAGAAGTTGCGACGGGTAAATATTGATTTATTTTTTCAGGTTGACGTTCATGAAGAATCTAAACCAGGGTCGTTCACACCTAAGAGAATAAAGGTTGAAACATTCGAAGATTCTCTACCATCTGAAACTCAAGAATGTGAAACTACCAATTATCAGCTCCATACGTTACAGACAGAAAATCACAATCTACAGTTAATTGAGTCACCGAGAGAAATAAAGTTAAAGAAGCTTCTACGGAAAAAAAATAAACAAATAAAAAGACTTCAATCCCAAACAAGATATTTGACAGAGAAAGTTGCTGAACTGCAAGAAACATTAAGTAACTTGTCAGAAAAATGGTTGAATAATGAAGAAAACCGTCTAGTTCTAGACTAAATTGGCATAGAAGAAAAAAAGCTTCTGAACAGACATCTACTTAAAAACAAAACTGGTAAATATCCTTAAAACCAAATAGGACTCTGACAAAGTGGTATAGTTCTATGAACGGAAAACCAAGATTTATAAAAGAAGCCTTTTATGCGTTAAAACTAAGAGCTATTTTATAAAAGTGTCCCGGCAAAGTAAATTTGGTGATCGATGAAATGAACATAAAACAATTACCGGAAAATGTTGCGGGCAATCAAAGATATTATCAAAGATATAATCAATTAAGATTACAGTTACGTGGACCATGGATTTGATTTAATATCTGATAATTCTAAAAAAGCAACTGATGCTTTAATATTTTATTAGTCACATACTTTCTAGTAAACGGCGTCAAAGCTGAACTATTATAGACGCAAGCTTTTATCTTAGTTCATGAAACTGGTGTAGAATTCAAAGCATTGACTTATGACGGCATTAAAGCGCATCTTAGCATGGGTGAAGAGTTGGGCTGCTGTTTAGATATTCACAACCTACAAACCGCAATTCTGGACCCAGGAACAGGACGACGTTTTATTTTTCTTTGTAGCCCCCTGCCATATGCTGAAGTATAAATTGGTTTGCAAAAAAATACTGTGACTTTTTGAATAAAATTTGCAAATAATCAAGATTATTTATTTCTAAAAATAACTAAATGATCACAAAAATTTTGTAAAACTACAAGTCTACGCGATTTGTCAGCTTTTGTCTCATTCTTACTATTGTTCCCTCTCACTCTGATCAGTGGACTAGTCGCCACAGATTACGACAGTAGATATTGAGTTATTACTAGTTATTACGTAGGAGGTTTTAGGGGGGGGTTGACCAAGTCTTACTTCTCCTTACGAGAGGATGATTTTTGTCCTTATTTTTTCTTACGTAGGGGGGGAGGGGGTCTAAAAGTGGCAAAAATTGTCTTGCGTAATAAATGAATGACGCCTTAGTGTTAACACTATTTGTGTGCGTTGCCTCGTCCCCCGCCGCGCAGAAAAAAGGATTAGAATTTATTTCTGATATAAATTCGTGCGCGTACCAGTATTTTGCATTCTCGGGCCCGATCTGTCGGATAGGTGTAATAACAATCAAGGCACGGAAATGATGGAGGTGTAATTTTTCCAATACCATTTGCCCAATATTTGCCACCCTTATTTTTTTTTTATTCAGTCAAATTTTAAGCTCAAGTTGGACTCATTAAATAGGCCTCGTAACCCTTCCTCATCTTTCAAGTTCCTGCTGTCAAATTTGTCAAAGTGACATGACATATTACACTTGCACTGAAAACTTGTGGTTATTGATTGTTTTGAAAACAAATAAAATATTAGTTAACATAATATTTACCTGACTTCAATATTTGGAAAAGCTTAGAGCTCCAATGCAAGGATTGCAAGGCCACATGTCGAAAGGCGACAAAACGTTAAAGCACGAAAATGTTAACGGTGTCATGTTATCACTCAGAGTGGACGGTAGAAACAGTTTGCCGAAATCCAGGCAATTTACTATATCATACAGCAGCAGCAATGAGGAAAGAAAAGGCAATTGGACTATAGTTTCACTATTAGTAGCCGTATTGACCAATATTGTGTTTCTTGTCTATGTGCGAATTAGTTTAACCGTACTAGTAGTAATAGTTACAGTGTTGTCGTTCTTAGTATTTTTTTGGGTGACACACAGTGTGCAATCAGGTATGTTATTCTTATTTTATTTACAACTTATGTCTAGAATGCTGTTGTTGCAAAATGTATCGGTTTATTTCAAGGGCGCCTGCACCAGGGTGCAAGGGGCACTTGCACACTAGAGTGAGTTACTAATGAATGGAGAAAAAAAAAGTATTAGTTATCCTTCGGGCACAGTAATAAAAAGTTGCGTATTAATGTCAACAAACAGTAAAGATGCCAATTGTTACATTATCATAGGCATTAGACATGGGTCGTTCATGAGTGAGTGATTTAAATGAACTATATCTTTTGATTCAATTCACTCATTTACTGAAGATTTAACTCTCAGTAACTCATCTATCTCAGTGATTACAGTGTTACTTGCTCGCTCATGATTCGAATGAGAGGGCCGAGTCCAAGGACTGACACAATGTGATTGAGGCGAATATGCAAACAGATCCACTGAGCGAAATGAGATAAACGAGTGATACACATCTCTGGGAGTGAAAGATATGAATCAATCCTTTCAATTAAGTGAAGCGTGTTGCGCATCTCTAATAGGCATTAGGTACTGGTAGAAAATAAATACAATTATACTTATTGTCAACCAACATTATTAAACATTTATGATAAAATTATAAATGTATGCTTCTTCGTATCGAATATTGCCTTTACTAACTTATCAACTATATTTTCAGAGACACTTCTAGTCATTCCAACAGTGGGCATACAAAGCTCAGTGCAATATGTGGTTGGCAGGGAGGATAACTTTGTACCATGGACCAATATAGATGACATTATTATAAATGAAGCTATTAAGTTGGTAAGTAATATCATATGAAGGTTTACTTTGTAAAATTTAGGTATACTAAATGTGCCTAAGTGTGGCCTTCTGTGTCTATTGCGTTATTGTGTGCATTGAAATAACAGTTTTGTAGCCTAGTCGGTTCTGTAAAAAAAAAATTAAACTGTTTATTGCATCATCACTACATATTATAAAACAAAGTCGCTTTCCGCTGTTTGTCCCTATGTATGCTTAGATCTTTAAAACTAAGCAACGGATTTTGATGTGGTTTTTTTAAAGAGATAGAGTGATTCAAGTCAAGAGGAAGGTTTATATGTATAATACACGCATTAGAGAAACACTGATGATTTTAGAGGTTTCTAATGTGATGTCATAAATAAACCCATTTTTTTTCGCTTACATTGCAAACGCTGGCTGAGTCCTAAGAGATAGATCAAAATAATGGTATAATGGTAATAATTGTCCGGGATGGTATATGTCTATCTCTTAGGGATAACTCACAATAACCATTTTTTATCGCGTTCGAAGCCGGGCGGGTCGCTAGTTCTAAGATAAAATTTAACAAACACAACTCTTAATCTATTTTTTATAAGATTTTTAGTGAGTTAGGTCTATGAAAAAAAAAACAATGCCTTATATTATCTCATCTGATAAGTAATGGTTATTTTATCTCATCTGTAGTAACCCTGCCTATGAAGCAGGAGGTCCCCCGTTCGAATTCTGCTAAGGGCATTTAGTTGTTTGTTTGTCACAGATATTTGTACCTGACTAATGGATGTTTTCTAGGTATTTAAGTATTTAAACAACGGGTTACTCACGTAATTTAAGTCGATTTTTGCTCGACATGTTTCGATCAATTTACGATGATCATTATCACGAACCCGTTATAAATGTTTTTATTAGGGTTCCCAACCTTTTACACTATGCGCCTCACCCAACATTATGCTAAAACACTACGCCCCACTAGGGGCCGAAATGGAGAGTCAAAACCGGGCACCGTCCCCGCCGCGGTACAGGCCTTATACAGCCACTTGGGAATTCCTGTGTTAGAGTCTCACAAAAGTTTTATATTTAAGTATTTATCTATGATGATCATTTCTTCCTGTTATCCCTCATTATGGAGATAGGGCTCAGAGAACAGTTTTCCACTTGTCACAATCTTGAGCGTTTACTTCCAGCTCTTTCCAGCCAAGACCGATTGAGCTAGCCTCGTTCTCAACTGATCGCCTCTATGTAGTTCGGGAGCGCCCCCACCTACTGCCGGTAGATTGCTAGCGGAAACTCTGCATGGACAATTTCTATATTTATCCATTATATTGTCGTCTACAAAAGCCTTATTGAGTTTACCTACTGTGGGACTAGGTCAGTTTATGTAAGATTGGCCCCTAATATGTATTTTATCTATAAAGAAATATTTAACTTCTTATTCACTCTCGTTTCCCCATGGAGCCCGGAATTTTCGCGGCAAAACAAAAGATTGTCGCAATATAGCTAGTGTTAGAACCATTTTTTTTAACGATATCGATAGCTGTCATATGTAATGAAATTACATTTGACATTTTCTGAAGTGTCTATTATTTTCAATGAATACCATCTCATTGAAAATAATAGACACATCACGTCATTCAAAGTTTTACATTATTTTTCTTGACCACGGCAAAGTCAAAAGGAAGGATTATTTTATTACTTAATACATCGACATATAATATCAAGACGAGTAAACGCAAGCAAAGTTCATGTGAAAACACGACCCATTTTCACGTTTACTAAACTAAAATGTCTTATGTCTTATTAACCAATCAAGTACTCATTCTTTAAGCATATTTTTTTGTGTTAACCTTAATTCCGCAAAGGTTTCATGCCATTTCACTAATAAGAAAAGTTGCCGTGTTGTGAGTGGTCAAAATCAATTCGACAATGAAGTTTAATTGGACAGGAGATACTCAAATGAAATAACTGAAAAGTCAAGTTAACGTATAATAAATACGCCTAAGCTTGACGTGGAATAATGCAATCAATTAACAATTTATTTTTAGCGCATTTATCATTATCATTACTTATGTAATATACGTAAATTTAATCGTTCTTGGAATAAGGAATAATATGAAAGCCTTCTATTCATCTTTCATTTATTTAATAAAAGTGCTTAATTACAATATAGGGACTTACATACTACAAAATAAGCATAAATTAACATAAAATAGTAAAGATTTTGAACTTTTTTACAATTTTATAAAGGCATGTATTTAACCAGGCTGCTAAATCATTGAATTTGGGTAGCTATAAAAAATAAAAATGGGTACCAAAATTAATAGGTTGGCGACTAATTTGGGGCCGTACATTATTTCAATATGGGCTGTTTTTTAATGTCTTAATACCCATTGTTTAACTATAGGTAGGTATCAAATAATTATATTGAAAACTGAATTTATAACTGGGAAGCATTTTAAGAAGCCTTTTTTAAATCGAAAACGATTACCTATTAAATTAAAAATAAGGTACTTTTAAAATCATATTCAATATTAGTACAACGGGCAACTTTACACGAGCTGTAATTATAAGAAAATGGATTCTTAAAAAGTTACTAGGGTCTATGAATATTGGTAGGTAAGTATCTATAGTCAGATATCTAGAACCAAAATTCATATGCCACATATGATTTAGAAAAAATTAAAGGTGCCTTTTGTATAGTATTACCCAAAATACCAACCTAGTTAATAGAGCATAATGAATGGTGCCTTTTGTTTAGGTATTACCTAAATACCTAAAGCCTGACCAGAAATATATGATTATTGTCAAGAGGGCGCAATTATTCTCATTTATATGGCAACAGTCATAGAGCGTGTTATTCTTTATGGTATAGTGACATCTTGATTTATCACTGATTTGTTTACCTGTCAGCTCTGATGTTAATGTTTCACAGCGAAATAGTATCATTTCCCGGGCGTATTATTTACATCAGTTTATTGTATACACTATTCACAATGTTTCGCTCTTGAATATGGATAATTTTGGGAATTTTTTGTGGTTTATTTCTATTATTTAATATTCAACACTTTATTTTTATTTAAGTAAACCGTCTCAATGACACTTGACAACAGTGACAGCCTATCACATGCACTCACACATGCATATCATTCTGTCATTAAAATTATTGCCAGTGTAAGAAATTAGTTCCAATGAAATTCCGCAACATGGCGCATGATCTTATATTTCTGGTCAGGCTTTACATACCTAGTGAATAGAAAATATGAAGGGTGCGTTTTGTGTAGGTACGAGTATAACCTAAATACATATTGCATACTACGGTTCCATACAGATCAAAATTTTTATTATATATTTTTGTTAGCAATTTTTTTATGACAAATGCACGGAATTTTAACTTTTGATCACAGTTAAGCTCCTTGTTCCATTGCTCGTCTTCGCACCTAAATCTTCCTAGGCTTATTTAAAAATACAAATTACTCAGTTTTTTTTTTAACCTTTATTGCCATGGAAGATTCATGTGGAAAACGACCATTACCTAACCAACATGCATACTGGTCGCGCAGACATTTTTTTTTATACCACGACGGTGGCAAACAAGCATACGGCCCGCCTGATGGTAACTATTGTATGTATGCGAATCCTCTGGGGTTGCAGGCGTCCATAGGCTACGGTAACTACTTACCATTAGGCGGGCCGTATGCTTGTTTGCCACCATCGTGGTATAAAAATGAAACTAACAATGACCCCATGATTTGCAAAACATTTTATTTAATTTTCTTAATTAGTTAAAGCACCAGGGGACATACAACCTACAAAATTTCAGCTCAATCGGTTTAGTAATTTCGGAGCAAATAGACATTGTGACAAGACAGAGTAGTAC
This sequence comes from Pammene aurita, assembly GCA_947086415.1. Lineage (NCBI taxonomy): Eukaryota > Metazoa > Arthropoda > Insecta > Lepidoptera > Tortricidae > Pammene > Pammene aurita. The sequence continues at coordinate 11,965,169 of OX352306.1, read as the reverse complement.
AAGCTTCCTTTTAAACCATTTTGGTACGGAACCTTAAAAATATTCCAGTTTCCTGAAATTTTAGTGCTCCCGTAATTAAAATGATACCAGCAATTGATACCCAAAAATTGGTTAAATATGTAGAAATAAATAGCTGGCAACAAATATTTAAACCAAGCCTGCTTTGAATAATAGATGCCAAGTTAATATTTTTGTTGCCAACCTATTATTTCAAGTTCCCGGTAAATTTTTTGGTCAACTATATATTGCTGCCGTTTTTCAATAATATGATGTCACATGTTTGAGGCTTATAAAAAAATATTGTCGCTAAAATATTAATTCACGGCCAATTTATATTATTATATGCCTTAGAAAAGTTGCCGATTCATGTTTTAGATACCCGGAAAATTATAAGCCTTTTATAAATCCGTTACATTAGGGAGACCGTCTTGGTCTCAAGCAACATATTGTTAAGCAATTAAGGTTGATTATGACAAAAAAAACGATTATTTTTTAACTTTATTTATGACCAGACTAAAAAATAATAGCATACCTTCAAAATAAATAGTTAAAATTCTCTTTGCTTCCTCGTTTTTTAGAACTAAAAAAAATAACGGATGTGTTCGTTACGTGTAGGTACTATTTATTTTGGGATCCCTTTGTTTCCCATAAACTTATTGTTTCGAATTTCGATAGTCAGAAATTGATATCCATATAACATATGGGCATAAACATCAATAGTCATAATTTTTGTAAAGCATAACATTTCATAGTTCTAATAATAAAGATCTATAATATTAAACACTATAATCGTAAAGTAAGGGGTATAAAAGGGGTATAAAAGTAAGGGCAATTTTATGTGAGTCACTCATCCTCTCCAAATTAAATTACGGGGATATAATTTATGGGCCACGTTTACAAGCGAAAACTCGCCGTCTCATACAGCGAGTCCAAAACGCTTGCTACCGCTTTTGTTATCCAATCCCACCCAGAAGTTACATCACGCCGTACTTAAATAAAGCTTCTATATTGAATATGTCTTCTAGGAGACATTTGCATCTTGCAAGCCTATTGTTTGGTGTTTTAAATGACAAAAAGCCCAGTTACCTTTTCTCAAAAATACAAATTTCATCTTTTCACAAACGATATAGCACTAGATCTACTCGACGCTGCCTTTTGGAAGTACATCCACACAGAACTGTTGCTTTTACAGGCTGTTTTCGGTATCTCGCAACCAAGTGTTGGAACAATATCCCCCCACCTGTCAGGCGCCTTAAAACAAAGGCAACCTTTAAATACCATTTTAAAAAAGTACTAATAAATAAGCAAATAACAGGTATTCCACACGGATACTTGGTTTCAGATTACCGAATATAGCCTGAATGGAGAATATATGTTTTCTGTTATCTTTTTACACTACCTACACTTACACTACATTACATATCGGTATCAGCATACACCGCATTTTCTTTTTCTTTTTACACAAGTAGATACATTAAGTTAATCATAGTGAAAATTAAGATATTTATACTTCTATCATACATGTGACGTGGCCTGGGTTCTGGCAGAATACCAGTGCTTCGCCCGTAAGAGTGAAGCGTATTGCTGAGTCAGAACCCTTTTGTATTGCTGCAACGCACACAGAAATCGTTTTTTTTTTGCTTTTGGTTTCATATGTTTAACTATTTTTATAGCTTCTTTCTTTTAAGGATGTAATTTATGTACCTACCTAACTGTGTGTATATTGTGGCAAGCAAATAAAGAATATATCTATCTATCTATCTATCTATCTAATCGCAAAAGGCATAAATTTGATGAGTATAACATTCGAAGGTCTATCAATAATTATTCAGAAATATTTTAAGGCATATATTTTATCGGACTAATAGTCGTTAATCATATCGTTTTAATGTCATCCCTTTGTTTCCCATAAACTTATTGTTTCGAATTTCGATAGTCATAAAATGATATCCATTATGATTTATGGACATAAACATCATTAGTCATACATAATTTGCCATAAGTGGGTTTGGTTAGGTTAGAACTGCGACCCCCAAGAAAACGAACTTTTGTCAGAAGTGGGTTAGGTTAGGTTAGAACTGCGACCCCCAAGAAAACGAACTGTTGCCAGAAGTGGGTTAGGTTAGGTTAGAACTGCGACCCGCAAGAAAACGAACTGCTACTAAAGTGGGTTAGGTTAGGTTAGAACTGCGACTCCCAAGAAAACGATTCTGATTATCTTACCTGACGATCTTATTATCTTATGATGGCTAACGTTATGGACTATAAAAAATCGGAACTTAACATTTGTGGAAACCAATATACACCCCTAGTTATCATTATAATCTGCGATTAAAGAACTTAAAACAATTATTATAAGCAAGTTTATTGCCTTCAACATTATGTAATAGATACCATCTGGACTTAGAATATTATGAGTAACAGATTTTATGACTAACAATAATGATGACCTGCAAAAATCGGACCAGCAATTTAGATTGTTAAATTTTATGATGACTATTGACAATATGACTAATAAAAATTATGATGGAAAACGTTGTGGACTGAAAAAAACGGAAGTAAAAATTTATGGAAACCGATAGAGACCCATTTATTTTAGCAGGCTTAGGGAAATACAAAGATAAATTTACATTTTGTATCCATTTTTTTATACTACAACGGTAGCAAACAGGCATACGGCTCACCTGAAGGTAAGCAGCTACCGTAGCCTATGGACGCATGTAACTCCAGAAGTGTCTCATGTGCGTTGCCGACGCTTTCATATAAAAGAGGATTCACTGTGTTGACAGCTAAAGGGACAAGAGGATCCCCCGTCGTCAACACACTGCATCCTCTGAGCTCTCTGGCAACCTTACTTACCGGCAGGGACATAACACTATGAGTAGGGTGTAGTGGCTGTGGTTTTCTGTAAGGTGGTTCCCCAGTCGGGCTCTGCTCTAGATTTGATAATTAAAGACTATGCTATGAAGTTATAGCATTCATTATTAATGAAAAATAAGAGTCATACCTATTAGTCAGTTGTACTAGAAATGGCACGGCCAGAATGGTATGATTTTACTAGAGTAAGTATGGTAGGTACTAATTCGAAGGGTTTTGTTCTGTCGATTTCGTTGACTTTACTTAATATTAGTGATTTGAAAAAAAAAAACTTTGAATATACACATACTGTTGAAGTCATCATTATAACAGAATTTAAATTATATTTTGTAGGTAAGTAAAACCGACTGAGGTGGCATATTCAGATTGTTTATTAAGTACGTATCTCATATTCCCAATATATGAGTACAAGGGAGACATTTCAATACCCAAGTAACACAGGAAGCATTATAACATATGAATAGTTAATTTATTTCGAACTTAAGGACCGTATAAACTCTTATATACGTTCACCGAGCAACTTGTCGCATTATATGATGCTTTGAGCTGTATAACGGTTGTATAATAGCATATCTAAATGCTTTTGTAAAGCCTTTAGCTTTAGTGCAGCAAACCACAACGCAACTGTACAGCTTTCGACTGTTTAAAAGCACTTAAGTGCTTTAGGTTCTACAATATCATTATATAATGCTTTAAGCTGTATAACGGTTGTATAATGGCATGTATAAATGCTTTTTTAAAGCCTTTAGTTTTAGTGCAGCGAACCAAAATGCAACTGTACAGCTGAATGCTGTACAGTTGTGTTTTGGTTTGCTACACTAATGCTTCGGTGTGGTTTAGTGCCTTAGGTTCTACAATAACATAAATAAATGCTTAATGTTGTTTATGAGCATGAATATTAGCCATTATAATGCCACGTAAATCCGTTTTGGTGCTTTAGGTTCTACAATAGCATTTTATGATGCTTTACGCTGTATAACGGTTGTATAATGGCATATGTAAATGCTTTTGTTTAGCCATTAGTTTTAGTGCAGCGAACAACATGCAACTGTACAGGGGGCGTCCATTAATCGCGTCATACGTTTTTGGCTTGTTTTAGACCCCCCCCTCCCCCATGGTGATCTTTGGTGATATTTTCAGGACCCCTCCCCCCCCTGTCCAATATGACGTGTAATTTTTTGCTAACTAAAGTAAGTACAGTTTTCCAACGCGTGAACCTACTTACGTAACGTACGTACACGTAAAGGGTAAAAAAATGAGAATAAATACATGTATACATATAAAATTATCTTTAATAGAAAAAAACCGGCCAAGTACGTGTCGGACCACGCGCGGTTTCGAAAAAGTAATATCAAAAGGTCGTATCTGCGTATGAATGAAATGAGTTTTTAGGAGATAACTCAATAATTCCTAAGGCGTGAAATACACACAAACGGCGTAAGGCACAGGCGCAGCGCAGGCACGATGCCGCTTCAAAACGTTTGTATACAAAATGTACTTAGGAGACGTATTTTGAATTACACTCAACAGCAGGCACAACTGAAGCGTCGCGCAGGCGCGGCAGGCGGCACGTCGCTTGCTATACAAGGTGGAACAATAATGCTGGTGATAAAGGTTGAACACGCCAAAACTTGGGCACGCAAAATTTGTTTTTAAACCAGTTTGAAAATAAATAACTACATTATGAATAGCACATTTAATGACAAATTTAATGAATTCTAAAATCACATTTTTAATTTTAATTAATGTTTACACAGTAAGCCATAGATCGAACTTTTCTACGCACACGGCTCATAAGACTTTGCACCATCTCTTTTTGTCGCCCAGGTCCATATTTTTTGTAGCTCAGGGACCGATTTTACTTCTCCGCCTTTCTTTTTTAGAATTCCTTTCATAATACTCCAGTACTCTTCAACAGGCCGCAGTTCCGGACTATTTGGCGGATTGCATATTTTGGGTACCACCATTATCCTGTTAGCGTTGTACCATTCCATAACTGATTTTGCGTATAAGCAACTGGCTGGATCTGGCCAAAACAGCGGTGGTGAGGCATGGTGTCTTATAAAAGGCAGCAAACGCTTCTGTAAACAATCTTTCTGATAAATATCGCCGTTTATTGTCCCGGTGGTAATAAACGAGCGACTTCTTTTACCACAGCTACATATTGCCTGCCAAAGAAGGTATTTTTTTGGAAATTGCCCTCATTTTTTTAATTCAAAATCTTCAGGAGTATCTGTTCGAGATTTGCTAATATAAAACTCTTGACCAGGTATTTGTTTACAATCCAATTTTACTCGTATATATATACGTCTCGTCGTCCATCACCGCGCATTTAAATTTTGTAAGAAAATCTTCATAGAGTTGTCGCGATCGTATCTTTGCGGATAAGTTCTGTTTTGAGTCTCGATCTGGTGCGGCCTGGGCTTTATAACTCCTCAGTCCTGCCATCTGTTTCACTTTTTGGACATAGGACTAAGACATTTTCACTTTTTTAGCAACATCACGAGATGAAATCGTATGATTTGAGGCAAAAATCTTTAAAATACTCTTTCCTGTTTCTTATTCTTGACTCCCTGCAACCCACCACTTCCTGGCTTTCTATCTATTGTCAAGCGTTCAGGGAAACTTTTTAATACGTGACCAACAGTAGATTGTGGATATTTCAGCCTTTTCGCGATATCTATGTAGCTTAACATGGGATTTTTTACATGTTCGTGCAAAATGCGTTCACGTTTTTGATATTGTACGCTCGACATTTTGCCAACGAAGAAATAAAAGAAAATAAAACTATCATTTATAGCCCAGTTCCTTGTGAGAAAATTGTTGTTTCAAAAGTTTAAATATCTCCATTTTTCGAATAACTATAGCTATTTTTATATGCCCAGGTTTTGGCGTGTTCAACCTTTACGTTAAAGGGCATAATTGGAATAAGAAAAAGTGGAAGAAAAATTTTTTGGACGCGACAATGTTTTTTGTATGAGCCACGTCATGTTAGCCGGCCGACCATCCATACAAAACCAAATTATTTTTAGCGTAAATAATGTTTTTTCTTAGTTTTTAATAATTAGAATACGATACCTATTATGCCCTTAAACGGATCACCAGCATTTTTGTTAATGTTACACCTCGTTTAGGACGAAAGATGCGGGATGATATAGAATTTAATATACAGTTCTGAGAAATTGTCGAACAATATCCGGCTCTTTACGACTTTAGCATGCCGGAGTATAGTAATAGTACAATCAGGATATTCATGTAATTTTTCCATTATTTTAAAATACCTATGCTCTTCTGATAATTTCCACACAGGGTGGATCCAATATCTTCTATACCTCTGCACATTAACGAGTTGCAGTAAAGCAAGCGCATCTTCGTCATCTGAAGAGGAAGACATGCTATCGCAACGAAATCAGCCTGTATAATGAAGCATCGTGCCGTCTCTTCACCTCTTCTATATAATTTAAATCGCGTCCGCGCCGTATCCGTTCCACGCCTTATGCCTCATGCCTTACGCCGCTTGTGTGTATTTCACGCCTAAACCGATAATGTTCTCAATTTTTGTTTCAAAAGTGACAAGGGGGACATAAGTTTTTTAGACTTACGGGGTGATTTTTTCTTAAAATATTCACTAAATAAAAAAAAATTCAAACAGATCTCAATTTTTTTAATAAAGACCTATCGAGACATGACGATATTTAGTAAAAAATATTTTTTTTTACAAATAATTACATTTATGGACTAGTGCCCCTCCTTAAAATATCTTTTTCAGCAATTTTACTACAAAACTAAGTAACGGCATACAAAAACACACCTTATATTAAAATATTTATTAAGATACGTTTTATAGTTTCCGAGTAAAATGGCTGTGACATACGGACGGACGGACATAACGAAACTATAAGGGTTACGTTTTTGCCACTTTCCCTAACAACCTACTTCACAAAATAATATGTCAAATGCCATTAAAAATTATTTACAATCATAGTGCTAGTGCAATTTTACTCTGCTTTTGACAGTTTGGGTCATTTAAAAGTTGATTATTTTTAATTTAATTGACCATACTACAGTATAGCACAAGGAACTAAAAAATTACACGTGATATGTGTCCAGACCCCCTCCCCCCTGTGGTGATCATTGGTGATTTTTTCTTGACCCCCTCCCCCCCCTATACAATATGACGCGATTAATGGACGCCCCCACAGCTGAATGCTGTACAGTTGCGTTTTGGTTTGCTACACTAATGCTTCGGTTTGGTTTAGTGCCTTAGGTTCTACAATAGCATAAATAAATGCTTAATGCTGCTTAAGAGCATGAATATTAGAAATTATAATGCCACGTAAATTCGCTATACAGCTTTCAGCTATTTTTAATGCCTTAGGGTGTACAATAGCATTTATAAGTAGGTAATACATTCCTAATGCTGTATAATAGCAATAATATAAACCATTATAAAGCCAAGTAATTCACTATAAGGGGCTGTTCATAAGTTACGTCATTTCAAATGGGGGGGGGGGGGGGGGTCTGGACATCGGATGATGGTAGCATGACGTAGGAGGGGCGGGCGGTCATTCCGAAGATCACACCATCAATGTGTAAAAAAAGGAATGAAAGTCGTGTTTCTATAAACTTTTGCTAATAATGCTATAAAATATTATCTACTAAATAGTTTTTTATTTTACAATTAAGCTTAAAACGCATTTTTTTTAAATGACGTCACTTTATTTGGCAGGGGAGGGTTGGATGATTTTAGAGGGGTGGGGGGGGGGTAAAATCATCAAAAATTTATGACGTAATTTATGAACAGCCCCATACAGCTTTTAACTGTTTTAGTGCCTTAGGGTTTACAATAGCAATTTTAAGTACAATATAATGCTTAATGTTGTTTAATAGCATAATTATTCACGTGTAATGCTGTAGGCATAAATAAGGCATTTTTTATGGGTTACTGAGCTGCTATTGGACTAAGAGCTAGCCACGTCAGATATGACACAATAATGAGAGCAACAAAACCCGTCTGGTTAGATTGCTATACTATTCTTATTGCTAGATCCTGGCATCTGGCAGCTTTTAATGGGTGGAGGTCACAGTGACTAGCAAAATGTTTTAATTGGAAAATAGTAATACCAAACTAGGTAAAAATTGCCGAAGTTGTCTCAGATATAAAGGACAGGGCCTATATTTTAAGGGGCTCCCTGGCGCCAATGACCTTAGATCTGATTCCCTTCGATTGCTAATGATTTATATAGCTTATCATATTATCAGTAACGCCTTTAAACAATATAGTATCCTATATTTACTTCAATATTCATTGTCTTCGAGATATTTGACATCAAAGTCGAAACGGTTTAGGCTAAAAAAGTGGTTTTATGGTCATAAATTTTGTTTTAATTAGTTAAAAATTAAAATCTCTCTACAGTTTTTAGAGACATCAAAGAGGAACCCTAATATGTAGATTACGTATATGTAAGATTCTTTACACCATTCGAATATCGATAAAAGTGTTTTTTTAGACCATATTTTAAAAATATCATAAAAAAATAACGGCTCATTTATTTCAAGATCCGACTCTACAGAATGGAGATAAAAGATTCAAGAACTGATAGTCGTTTGCTTTATAATTCTATCTATAGTGAATATGTTGGAATATCGACTCAAAACTGGTCAAAAATCGGTAAAAAAACCGTTAGACCAAAAAATATTGTGTATTATTACATTTATTACGGAAACAAAAACAGTAGGCGACAAACTATGAACTATATTTTATTATACATTGTTTGGCACTACTTTCTCCCAACATAAACTTTTGTATAATTTCTCTTAATATTGTATAGTATTTGTATAGTTTCTCATAATATTGCATCAAACCCAGATCTCTAGGATTTATTCTCTTGAAATGGTTTGCATTATTTGACCTCCACCACTTTAAAGCTGCCTGATGTCCAGATCTAGAAATAAGCATAGTATACCAAACTGACTAGAGGGGTTTGGTTGCTCTCATTATTGTGTCATATCTGATGTGGCTAGCTCTCCGTCTATATAGACCAACGCCATTTTGTAAATAATTTATAACCTAAAAATAAAATCATGCGGACCTATTTATACAAGGAAAATACCTATATAATAATGAAATTACTTAATTTAACACTGTGCAGCGCCATCTATTATTTCCGTTGTGACACTTGCAATAGGGTCGGCGGGAAGGGTATCTAACTCTAGTAGTTAGCACCTAGATGTCGCTTACGGCTGCTATAAAGTCGATGTAAAAATAAATGCAAAAAGATGATTAAAGGCATTGAGAATTTCGTCAACTCAGTAACTGAACCCATAGCTTGATTGGTAAAGCGATCGAGCCCCGGTAAGGCGTATCGATGCGAGGTTCAAATCCTGCTGGGTTGATTATTTTTTCAATGTTTTCAGTGTTTGTATTTGATTGAATAACATACTATTGTATGAGTGGAATGCCCCACTTTAAAAAACATGTAAAATAATTATGAGTTGATAGCAGCGCCATCTATTATTTCCGTTATGACACTTGCAATAGGGTCGGCGGGAAGGGTATCTAACTCTAGTAGTTAAAAATAAGTGCAAAAAGATGATTGAAGGCATTGAGAATTTCGTCAACTCAGTAACTGAACCCATAGCTTAATTGGTAAAGCGATCGAGCCCCGGTAAGGCGTATCGATGCGAGGTTCAAATCCTGCTGGGTTGATTATTTTTTCAATGTTTTTAGTGTTTGTATTTGATTGAATAACATACTATAGTATAATATTGATAAAGATTTATTCCAAGGACCCATACTGTATATCGAAAAAAACAGACTGAAAAGATTCTTTGTTAGCAACGAAAACCTAACTGCTATTACTACTAGGTAATACTTATAAATGAACATTCATTATACTTTTCCTCAAATGAGTTATGTTTACTTTTCCAAAACTTATATTGCATAACATCGACCAAGTCCGTAATGTATGAGAATATCTAGGCGTGATTTACTTACCGATGAAAAGAAATATCATCATTCATCATCTTTGGCGCCTGTGTGGCTCCTGCACCAATGCACGGCACAAGCCGGCATTTTAATACCGATATATTACCGAAATTTCATAGGCCGAAAAACTGATATTTTGACGACATGACAATTTCAAAATGTTTGACATGACATTAGGGCACCGCTGTCACAAGCTCCGCCCACTTTGGCACCAGGAAAGTGGAGCACATTTTGAGCGTTGATTACGCTTCCTTACTTATTATTCTTCCAAGGTCTCGATAGACTAGTCAGACTCTATGTAAATGAACTAAAGTTAACTTCTAAATACTAAAATTTTCTAAAAAAACGTTTTCTAAAATTGGCCCTTGCGGCGTGGGTCCCTGGCCCAATACATAAGGTGAAAGCTTAGATTAAAATAAATATGCTTATCTTAGAATATAGCCTTTTCTGAGCAAAATGCATTAAGCAGACTCGGCATGCCGTAATTCATTTTAGCAAAAATCTTCGTATCTTCAGTAGGTACGTCTAGCGTCTGGGAATAAACTTGATCGGAATTCCGCCTTTTGGCTGTAAATGGAAGCTAGGCTCGTACTCAAATTTCTTCGGGATGTTGTCAGACGGTACCACACGAAACGAGGACAGCAGTTTCGCCAATCCTACTCTAGACTGCAGCTCGCCTAGGCGGAGACCTAAAAGAGTACAACATAATATATGAATTTAGTAATGACTAGAATATACAAGAAACCATTCAGCGAACCCAAGCGTCTTTGCGTTCCACCGTCTAAGATAGCGTCATAAAGTTGTCATCAAAACCGTTTTACAACCTTAGACGTAACTAAAAAAAACTGCGTAAAAAGAGAGGTATGTTTTATTATAAAGGGTCGTCAACGCGCATGTGACACCTCTGGAGTTGCAGGCGTCCATGGTTGCTCACCATCAGGTGGGCCGTATACTTCTTTGCCACCGTCGTGGTATAAAAAAAAACCAGCCAAGAAAGAGCGTGTCGGGCCACGCTCAGTGTAGGGTTCCGTAGTTTTCCGTCCGTTTTTACTTTATTTGAAAGCACGTCATTTCATTGTGATTTTGTAGAAATTACAGGTACAATAAACAGCTGCTTATACGGATAAATTACAAACTTAGTTCAGAAATTATTTTGTAATTATTTTTCAAAAACTATTCAACCTATCAAGTTCAAAATAATTTTCCTAGAAAGTTTTTATAAAGTTCTACTTTTGAGATTTTTTTCATATTTTTAAAACTTATGGTTCCAAAGTTAGAGTGGGGGGGGGGGACACATTTTTTTTTACTTCTGGAGCGATTATTTCCGAAAATATTCACATTATCAAAAAATGATTTAATAAACCCCTATTCATTTTTAAATACCTATCCAACAATATATCACACGTTAGGGTTGAAATGAAAAAAAAATCACTCCCCACTTTACGTATAGGGGAGGTACCCTAATAAAACATTTTTTTGCACTTTTTATTTTACCACTTTGTCGGCGTGATTGATATACATATTAGTACCAAATTTCAACTTTCTAGTGCTAACGGTCACTGAGATTATCCGCGGACGGACGGACGGACGGGCAGACATGGCGAAACTATAAGGGTTCCTAGTTGACTACGGAACCCTAAAAAGGACTACCTGTATACGTACAAAGCGATTGAGCAACTGTACTGTCAAACGTGTAGAAGGGTATTTTAAACCAAGTTCGACCTAGCCATGTTAGGACTCACAATGGCCACTTCCATAAGGTTTGCTTTAAGGTCGCGTCATCGAATGTACTAATAAGGAAGACTATCGTGTTTTAAATTCTTAAAGTGGTTGGATTTGGTTTCAAGTCAATAAGTCAAAAGAGAGCCCGTTGCAAAAAAAGTTGGTGTTTTCTTAGAGTTTTTAAAATACTTACCAAGGCATTTTCTGGGTCCATGTCCAAAACATAAATAGGCAGAGGAATGCATTGATGTCCTGTTCTCAGGAGAGAATCGATCTGGGTCGAATACTTCCGGGTCTCGATAGTTTTTCGGATCCATATGCACTACCGGTATGGGAATTACAAATATTTGGCCCTTCTTTACGGTCAAATCCGTGCCAGGTATTTTGTAATCAGCTTTAGCTCGTCTCCTAAGATCATCTGTAGGAGGATAACTTTAGTCTTTTCAAAATACCAGGGTACATCATTTCGAGCTCAGCTCTAAAGCTATGGGTGAACATTTTCGGTTCCAGTTTTTTAAGTATGTCTGTTAAATTGTTGAATATGTCAACGTCAAGGCCAAACCCACAGGCGGAAATGCAAGATTGTATAAACTTACTGGTTATTCCGTAGACAATTTGGTTCGGTTGCTCTCTGGTTAATTTTTCTACATAATCTACGAGTTTGTCCCCACGTTCAGAGATAAGATACATCATATCCTTTAGCTTTTTGGGGCTGAAAAAAGGACTGCAACTTTTGCGCAATGCCCGCCATTTTTCACCGTTCTGACCGAACACATTTGCTTCCAGACCTTGGTCGGCAAAGTCAACGTCGCGATCAGTAAAGTTTTCAAAGTCTTTTACCAAGATATGCTCTATTATCTCCGGATCTTTCACTAATAAAATCGGAGATCTCATGTGAAATATCCCAACGATTTTATTGTCTGGATATTTGTCGTAGATTTCATTATATATTTCTCTGATTGGTTTTCTTCTGAGAGCCGAGTCTTTAATGTTTCCAAAGAAAAATGTCGGTTTCGGTCCAGGCACATTTCTCACTTTCCAGTAATAATTGTATTTTGTAAAATGATGGTATAGAAATGAAACGAGTGCAACACATGCTGCCAAAACGACCAACATTTTGCTTGCGTATGGTCACCATTGTTGGATGAAAATAATTATATAGCTGATCCACATTAGACACGGTAATTTAAATTGTAAAAAAATATATAAATCAAAATGATATGTATTAAGATGTGTATTTGCTCAGTTGTAGGTATTAATAATGTTTGCTTTTGTGTCTAGACGTCATTAACTATCTAGATCTTGACACAAGAGAATTCGGTTTCCGTAGATGGTAAAGATAACAAAAAAAGTAAGATTATCAATTTATCACTTGCAAAAAAATACTGTAAATACCTATTTAAACCGCTTGCATAAAGCTACCTACAGTTTGACATTTTTTTTACTTTTGTTTATTCTTCGTAATCTTGCATTAGATGACTTGTGAATCACGTTTCATTTCATTTAAGTTCGACTGGACTGGAGTAAGTATTTCGTTTATTTTTTTCATACCAAAAATTCTGTTCCACTGAGAAAATATACATTAGAAAAATATACTACATAGTATAATAATGGATAGGTAGTTCAAATAGGTTTAAAACTGATATGAAAATAATAAAACCGGCCAAGAGCGTGTCGGGCCACGCTCAGTGTAGGGTTCCGTAGTTTTCCGTCCGTCACAGTAAGTGTCCCCACTTAAAAGAGTTAAAATAACACCGCCTTAACAAAACCGGCCAAGAGCGTGTCGGGCCACGCTCAGTGTAGGGTTCCGTAGTTTTCCGTCCGTCACAGTAAGTGTCCCCACTTAAGAGTTAAAATAACACCGCCATGTAGGATATGATACGAGCGTTCCACGTACAGCGACATCTATCGGCAAATTAAGTAAACTATTGCGCGCGAGCTTAAAGTATGGAAGATGATTTTTATGGGATAATTCTTTATTGCGTGAACCGATTTTCACCGTTTTTACTTTATTTGAAAGCACGTCATTTCATTGTGTTTTTGTATAAATTACAGGTACAATAAACACCTGCTTATACGGTTAAATTACAAACTTAGTTCAGAAATTATTTTGTAAGTTTTTTCAAAAACTATTAAACGAATCAAGTTCAAAATAATTTTCCTAGAAAGTTTTTATAAAGTTCTACTTTAGAGATTTTTTTCATATTTTTAAAACGTATGGTTCAAAAGTTAGAGGGGGGGGGGGACACATTTTTTTTTACTTCTGGAGCGATTATTTCCGAAAATATTTACATTATCAAAAAATGATTTTAGTAAACCCCTATTCATTTTTAAATACCTATCCAACAATATATCACAAGTTAGGGTTGAAATTTAAAAAAATCACTCCCCACTTTACGTATAGGGGATGTACCCAAATATTTTTTTTTTCCATTTTTTATTTTACCACTTTGTTGGCGTCATTGATATACATATTAGTACCAAATTTCAGCTTTCTAGTGCTAACGGTCACTGAGATTATCCGCGGACGGACGGACGGCCGGACGGGCAGACATGGCGAAACTATAAGGGTTCCTAGTTGACTACGGAACCCTAAAAAACACTCGGCCAGGAATTACCTGTTTGTTGGCCTTTATAATCCCAATGCATGTATCAAAACGGCTCCTGTATATATAAACAACATCAAGCAAGATGTAAACTTACAATTTCCAAGTTTAAATGTTTGACTATCTCGGTTATTAACATTTAGTAAGGGAGCCCATGACACTGAACCTAGTTCGATAAGTCTCCTAGATGAGATATATATAATTAGACGCGTCTTTAATGGAGGAACACAAAATGCCGATGCTGCAATGCAAAAAAAGTGGTGGCGTATTTTTTTTAATTTTTTTTTTATTAAAAAAATCCGGTTTCTAATACGATAAGTCTCCTAGATTTCCTTTGTTCCTTGAAGCAGGGGAGGGGTAGGGCTACACGATAATGCGGTGCTGCAAGCCCCCGTGCGTGGCCTTGTCAGTGGCAGCAGCATCAAAAGATTGTAGATGTATGAAAAAACAAAACGCCTGATCGTTTTATAACAAAAACAAGATGTTATGTAACCTAAACTTAGCGCCTGAACTGCAAAAGGATGTTTCGTTATTAAAATGATTATATATTTTAAACGATCAGGCGCTTTGTTTTTGTATACATCTACAATCTTTTAATGCTGCTGCCACTGACAAGGCCACGCACGGGGCCTTGCAGCACCGCATTATCGTGTAGCCCTACCCCATCCCCTGCTTCAAGGAACAAAGGAAATCTAGGAGACTTATCGTACTAGAAACCGGATTTTTTAATTAAAAAAAAAATTAAAATACGCCACCACCTTTTTTTGCATTGCAGCATCGGCATTTCGTGTTCCTCCATTAAAGACGCGTCTAATTATAGATTCCTCATCTAGGAGACTTATCGAACTAGGTTCAGTGTCATGGGCTCCCTTACTAATTTGTAATTATTACAATTTGAAAACATGGAGGTTTAGAAAACATTTAGTTTTAATAAATCTGGACAAAAAACCTAGCCGGGAAAGACTATTACCCACGCCGGCAAGTAAATGATTGTTGTTGAAACTGATGTTTGATGGATTAAAAATAGGAATGGCCTGTCACTCGGGGCCAAAGTAGGGTTGGGATTTACATTAAAAAATCCGTTTTTAAGATTCATTATCTATGGTAAATATCTATGACGAATAGGTACTTATAAGTCAACAAAGCGTAGTTCTGTTTAAATTACCGTGCAGCACTCAAAATCTTTTAGGGAATTTTAGTGTACCGGTAAGTAATTAATTACTGATTTAACTTACGACAACGCCGAGTATCGGGCGGCGGTCAATAACCTGACCCCTGGAGATAATTTCAGTCCCGAGAAACGTCATAGGATAGTTTTCAAACCCTTGTGGGGGTGAAAAGGGGGTTGGAAGTTGGTATGAGGAATTTTTTACCGCTGAACTGATTTAGATGAAATTTGGTATAGAGATAGTATCGGTCTGGAGAAAGGACAAAAGATAGTTGAACCATAGGTCCAAAAAAATAGAAAAAAATAATGGAAGTGAAGCCTGAAAGGCACTTTCAATAAAAACTATATTGAATAAAATCGGTTCATCTGTTTTTGAGTTGTCAGTCAAAAACGTATAGTGAAAGGACGTAAGTGCCGGATAGTAAAATGACGGAAGCGCCGCCAAATATACCTTAATAAACGACCTTTTGAACGGATGTTTTTTAACAGGGCGGCAATTACGGAACCCTACACTGAACATGGCCCGACATGCTCTTGGCCGGTTTTTTTTGCATTGTTATCCCAGAAGTCACCCCTTAAAGATTAGTTATTCCAATTGTCAAGAAAATCCCCGGCCAGGATAGGTAGGCTATAAAAATTCAACCTCTAAAAGGGGGGTAGCCACTACACTCGATTGAGTTAATTTTGCACCTGAATCTTAGGGCGCTACTTAGAAAGGAGGTGCAAACTTTTTTTCCAAATATGTCCTAAGACTAACCAGTACCCTGCTTAACTAACAGATGACGCTGAAATTAATACGTTGTGACATGAATAAGCCACTTAGGAAGGATTTTGCCAAATCAACTCTAAGTTTAGAAGTGGGGGTACGGATATCAACAAATTTAAATGAATTATTGACTTAATAGTACGACAAAATTAAACGACAATAAATTAATTGCCCACTTAAAAGAGTTAAAATAACACCGCCTTAACAAAACCGGCCAAGAGCGTGTCGGGCCACGCTCAGTGTAGGGTTCCGTAGTTTTCCGTCCGTCACAGTAAGTGTCCCCACTTAAGAGTTAAAATAACACCGCCATGTAGGATATGATACGAGCGTTCCACGTACAGCGACATCTATCGGCAAATTAAGTAAACTATTGCGCGCGAGCTTAAAGTATGGAAGATGATTTTTATGGGATAATTCTTTATTGCGTGAACCGATTTTCACCGTTTTTACTTTATTTGAAAGCACGTCATTTCATTGTGTTTTTGTATAAATTACAGGTACAATAAACACCTGCTTATACGGTTAAATTACAAACTTAGTTCAGAAATTATTTTGTAAGTTTTTTCAAAAACTATTAAACGAATCAAGTTCAAAATAATTTTCCTAGAAAGTTTTTATAAAGTTCTACTTTAGAGATTTTTTTCATATTTTTAAAATGTATGGTTCAAAAGTTAGAGGGGGGGGGACACATTTTTTTTTACTTCTGGAGCGATTATTTCCGAAAATATTTACATTATCAAAAAATGATTTTAGTAAACCCCTATTCATTTTTAAATACCTATCCAACAATATATCACAAGTTAGGGTTGAAATTTAAAAAAATCACTCCCCACTTTACGTATAGGGGATGTACCCAAATATTTTTTTTTTCCATTTTTTATTTTACCACTTTGTTGGCGTCATTGATATACATATTAGTACCAAATTTCAGCTTTCTAGTGCTAACGGTCACTGAGATTATCCGCGGACGGACGGACGGCCGGACGGGCAGACATGGCGAAACTATAAGGGTTCCTAGTTGACTACGGAACCCTAAAAAACACTCGGCCAGGAATTACCTGTTTGTTGGCCTTTATAATCCCAATGCATGTATCAAAACGGCTCCTGTATATATAAACAACATCAAGCAAGATGTAAACTTACAATTTCCAAGTTTAAATGTTTGACTATCTCGGTTATTAACATTTAGTAAGGGAGCCCATGACACTGAACCTAGTTCGATAAGTCTCCTAGATGAGATATATATAATTAGACGCGTCTTTAATGGAGGAACACAAAATGCCGATGCTGCAATGCAAAAAAAGTGGTGGCGTATTTTTTTTAATTTTTTTTTTTATTAAAAAAATCCGGTTTCTAATACGATAAGTCTCCTAGATTTCCTTTGTTCCTTGAAGCAGGGGAGGGGTAGGGCTACACGATAATGCGGTGCTGCAAGCCCCCGTGCGTGGCCTTGTCAGTGGCAGCAGCATCAAAAGATTGTAGATGTATGAAAAAACAAAACGCCTGATCGTTTTATAACAAAAACAAGATGTTATGTAACCTAAACTTAGCGCCTGAACTGCAAAAGGATGTTTCGTTATTAAAATGATTATATATTTTAAACGATCAGGCGCTTTGTTTTTGTATACATCTACAATCTTTTAATGCTGCTGCCACTGACAAGGCCACGCACGGGGCCTTGCAGCACCGCATTATCGTGTAGCCCTACCCCATCCCCTGCTTCAAGGAACAAAGGAAATCTAGGAGACTTATCGTACTAGAAACCGGATTTTTTAATTAAAAAAAAAATTAAAATACGCCACCACCTTTTTTTGCATTGCAGCATCGGCATTTCGTGTTCCTCCTTAAAGACGCGTCTAATTATAGATTTCTCATCTAGGAGACTTATCGAACTAGGTTCAGTGTCATGGGCTCCCTTACTAATTTGTAATTATTACAATTTGAAAACATGGAGGTTTAGAAAACATTTAGTTTTAATAAATCTGGACAAAAAACCTAGCCGGGAAAGACTATTACCCACGCCGGCAAGTAAATGATTGTTGTTGAAACTGATGTTTGATGGATTAAAAATAGGAATGGCCTGTCACTCGGGGCCAAAGTAGGGTTGGGATTTACATTAAAAAATCCGTTTTTAAGATTCATTATCTATGGTAAATATCTATGACGAATAGGTACTTATAAGTCAACAAAGCGTAGTTCTGTTTAAATTACCGTGCAGCACTCAAAATCTTTTAGGGAATTTTAGTGTACCGGTAAGTAATTACTGATTTAACTTACGACAACGCCGAGTATCGGGCGGCGGTCAATAACCTGACCCCTTTGATTGCATCAAAGTCGGCACTCACGAGCCGTGAGGACAGAAATATGGACAGGACAGAAAAGTGTGAAACTCGCCAAGACGTGTGGCCTACGTGGCGGGTATCGGGCTATATACCTCCAATGAAAAGTCCTCTAAAATGGCCCCTAGTCCCCAGCAGCCCCACTATTCCAGGCTAAGACAGCGGCTTCGGTAACGGCGGGGCAGGGGGTGCGAAGAATCCCTGGAAGAGATCCGGCGCAGAAACACCCAGCAAATTCAAGAGGTGATAGAGAACAATAAGGGCTTCAAAATATGGCAAAAGACAAAAGGGAGAAACGGGATAAACACCTTGGTTGATGCATAGGGCAAGCTCATTTGTAATACCCAAGAATCTTCTTCTTCTATACATATAATAAAGCTGAAGAGGGTCGAAAGTCTGTACATGGAAGATAATCGAAAAATAGTTTGCTGAGGATACTTAGAATCCATAACAGAACACGTTCCAACAATTTTTAGAATTTTTGTCTGTTTATCTGTTTATTTGACCGCACATCACGTGAAAACGGCTGAACGGATTATGATGAAATTTTGTCTAGAGATAGTTTGAGTCCCGGGAAAGGATAATAGATAGTTTTAATCCCGAAAATCAACCCTGGTGGGGGTGAAAAAGGGGTTGAAAGTTTGTATGGAGAATTTTTAACCGCTGAAACGTTTTAGATACAAATTAGTATGGAGATAATTTGAGTCCCGAGAAACGTCATAGGATAGTTTTCAAACCCTTGTGGGGGTGAAAAGGGGGTTGGAAGTTGGTATGAGGAATTTTTTACCGCTGAACTGATTTAGATGAAATTTGGTATAGAGATAGTATCGGTCTGGAGAAAGGACAAAAGATAGTTGAACCATAGGTCCAAAAAAATAGAAAAAAATAATGGAAGTGAAGCCTGAAAGGCACTTTCAATAAAAACTATCTATCTATACATATAATAAAGCTGAAGAGGGTCGAAAGTCTGTACATGGAAGATAATCGAAAAAAAGTTGGCTGGGGATACTTAGAATCGATAACAGAACACGTTACAACAATTTTTAGAATTTTTGTCTGTTTGTCTGTTTATCTGTTTGTCTGTTTATTTGACCGCGCATCACGTGAAAACGGCTGAACGGATTTTGATGAAATTTTGCATAGAGATAGTTTGAGTCCCGGGAAAGGATAATATATAGTTTTAATCCCGAAAATCAACCCTGGTGGGGGTGAAAATGGGGTTGAAAGTTTGTATGGAGAATTTTTAACCGCTGAAACGATTTAGATAGAAATGAGTATGGAGATAATTTGAGTCTCGAGAAACGTCATAGGATAGTTTTCAAACCCTTGTGGGGGTGAAAAGGGGGTTGGAAGTTGGTATGACGAATTTTTTACCGCTGAACTGATTTAGATGGAAATGTGTATGGAGATAGTATGGGTCTCGAGAAAGGACAAAGGATAGTTTTTACCCCAAAATCAACCCTAAAGGGATGAAAAGGGAGTTGGAAATTTGTATAGGGAATTATTAACCGCAGAATCGATTTAGATAAAATTTGGTATGGAGATAATTTGAGCTCTGGAAAAGGAAATAAAATAGTTTTATCTCGGAAATTATCCCTTAAGCGGATGCAAAAGGGGTGAAAGTTTACATGGGGAAGAAACAACCAATAACCGCTGTACGTATTTAGATGAAATTTGGTATTGAAATAATTTGTAATTTTTTGGTCAAGGTGTTCATATTTATAACATACCCGTCGATGCTTTAAATTTACCTTTACCCGCTCTTAAGAAATATTTGAAAATGTCATGAATGTCAAAGGATTATTCCAGGTTCGAGGACTATATATGACGGACAAAGATGCATGGCCCAAACCAAAAAACTACTACAAAATCATCTAACATTTATAGGACACCGTTTAGGTAGGAAAACATATCAAACGTTTTGTGAAGCAGTCAGATTAGGATTTATTTTTCTTTATAATTAAACAATGGGTACATTATCTGTCTCTCAAGCTGTTTTGATATGTCTTCTTGAAGAACTACGCATTATTTTGTATCTTTAAGATCTAATAATGTATTACTTACTGTTTTGAAAAAAATAAGTCCCGTCGAGTTTCTTTTCGGTCATAAATGTCATAATACTTCTTGGGCCAGAGGTGTGGGGTTAGAACCGGTGGTAGTTTTGGAACGAAGTTCCTTATCGGACGGTTCGCGGATGGGAGGCTAGGCGAAAAAAAATCACGTGACCGTCACGAAAAAGCGTCACGTCACGAAAACGCGACACCCATACGATTGAGAAACATGTAAAATGGAATGAAATAAAAAATATATAAAATAGAATAAAGTGAAGTGAATGAAGTGTAGTGAAAAGTTAAAGTGAGAAGTGACAAAGTGATAAAAGTGAAAAACTGAAAAAAGTCGGGAACCTAAAAGTAAAAAATGGCAAATATTTCAAAAATTTCAGATAAAATTTCAACAATTTCAAAAAAATACAAAAAAAAAAATCCCAAAAAAAATTCAAAAATGAAATAACATAACTTCGTTCCTAGCAGCTAAAGCAGTGTATGCTTCTGTACATAATTAGGCCTTATTACGTAACAGTTACATAAACTACTATTTATCTCTTTTTAGGGTTCCGTAGTCAACTAGGAACCCTTATAGTTTCGCCATGTCCGTGTCCGTCTGTCCGCGGTCTAGCTCAGTTACCGTTCGCACTAGAAAGCTGAAATTTGGTGAGGCCTGATAAGAACTTTCAATAAAAACTATATTGAATAAAATCGGTTCAGCCGTTTTTGAATTATCAGTCAAAAACGCATAGTGAAAGGAAGTGCCGAATAGTAAAATGACGTAAGCGTCGCCAAATAATAAAGTGTTTATCTATCTATCTATCAAATATCCCTTAATAAACGACCTTTTGAACGGATGTTTTGTAACAGGGTGGCCTCTACGAAACTACACTGAGCATCGCCCGACATGCTCTTGGCCGGTTCTCATCTCATCATGCTCAAATTCAACGTCTAAAAGGGGGGGGGGGGGGGGGTAGCCAATACACTTGAGTTAAACTTGCATGGGTCATGGACCCCCTCCCCCCTCCAAGTGCACCTCAAATAGGAAAAAATCATTTCTGCATTTGTAAACCGCCCCCCCCCCCAAATTTCAACAGCGCCTGTTCTTACCTTTCATGCTTAGACTGATTTGACGGGAGGATCGATTTGGATGATATTTGCCGTGGACATGAACGTATAAATACAAAAGTGGTCCTGTATCGTCCGATATACACCTACTACTCTATGTCGTTTAAATCATGCCTAAAAAAAGGTATTCATTTTTGAGTGTAGTTAGTTTCATTAAGTGGTAATTGTAAAATATTTTATTAGGACTACTGTCCTCTAGCGTCATCTGTCAACTTCCGCCTCCAGGGTAGCGGGAGAGGAATTAGCCGCTTACTGACACAGACCGAATTCCACGCGGGCGGAGCCGCGGGCACAGCTAGTATTGAATAAAATCGGTTCATCTGTTTTTGAGTTGTCAGTCAAAAACGTATAGTGAAAGGACGTAAGTGCCGGATAGTAAAATGACGGAAGCGCCGCCAAATATACCTTAATAAACGACCTTTTGAACGGATGTTTTTTAACAGGGCGGCAATTACGGAACCCTACACTGAACATGGCCCGACATGCTCTTGGCCGGTTTTTTTTGCATTGTTATCCCAGAAGTCACCCCTTAAAGATTAGTTATTCCAATTGTCAAGAAAATTCCCGGCCAGGATAGGTAGGCTATAAAAATTCAACCTCTAAAAGGGGGGTAGCCACTACACTCGATTGAGTTAATTTTGCACCTGAATCTTAGGGCGCTACTTAGAAAGGAGGTGCAAACTTTTTTTCCAAATATGTCCTAAGACTAACCAGTACCCTGCTTAACTAACAGATGACGCTGAAATTAATACGTTGTGACATGAATAAGCCACTTAGGAAGGATTTTGCCAAATCAACTCTAAGTTTAGAAGTGGGGGTACGGATATCAACAAATTTAAATGAATTATTGACTTAATAGTACGACAAAATTAAACGACAATAAATTAATTGCCACACATTGCACAGTGCATGTAAATACTCAGCCTCACGATTTTGATATCTATTCTCCGTTTCTCTAATCTTACTTCTAAGGGTGGGTTGCACCACGCACAACTAACGAACTGATTAACGTTAAATATGGCGACGGAGCTGTCATTCCATAGAAAACTGTCAAACTTTTCATACAAGATTTTTTTAACGATCACGTTGATGTTCTCACGAAAGTTTTATAGTTAAAATTACTTATTTATTTATTTAGGAAATATTTTTGTCTCATTTCAGAATCGTGTTCTGTACTTCCTGACCCTACTGGTTAAAGAGAATAGTGAATATGAACCTGTAAAATTAATAACATTGTTCAAGGTATGTAACTAACATTGTAATACTTTTAACAGCTCTATACCTCAAAAGCAAAAATACGGAACCTTTGTATTATCGCTTTGTGTATGTCTGTCTGTCACAATCAACTTGCTCAGAAACAACTGCAATCGGCGTGTTCACATCTGACGCACCGCCTCGCGAGGAAATTACCGCGCAAGGCGGCTCGGCTAGTGTGTACGAGGGTTGCTACTTATATATCCGGAAACAAAAAAACAAACAAACGTACACGGCTGAAAATGGTTTTATTATTTTTCAAAGTATTCCCCTTGATGATCTATGCACTTTTTCATTCGCGTGAACCAATTTTTAAAGCACTTCTGCCACTCCGCCTGAGGTACCTCCATAACGTGTTGTTTGAATGCGTCGACAGCATCTTCAGCGGTCGAAAATCGTTGACCGCGTAATTTATTCTTTATATTTGGAAATAAATAAAAATCGTTGGGTGCCAAGTCAGGGCTGTACGGCGGATGACCCGTTAATTCCACATTTTGACCCTCCAAAAATAGAGTTGTTTCGCGTGACGTATGACAGCTGGCATTGTCATGATGAAGAATGATTCTTCGTCGCTGGTTAGTTTTACGAATTTGTTCAAATACTTCCGGTAAGCAAATGGTCGTGTACCACTCTGAATTAACCGTTCTACGGTTTTCTAGTGGCACTGTAGCTACATGGCCATTAATACCGAAGAAGCAGGCCACCATTTGTTTCAATGTACTTTTTGCACGAGTAACTTTCGTAGGGTTCGGCTCATTTTGAAACACCCATACCGTTGATTGTTGCTTCGTTTCGGGATCGTATGCATAGATCCAGGATTCGTCACCTGTATAGATGTTATAAACGGCTTTTGAGTCACCACGGTTATATTTTTTTAACATTTTATTGCACCATTCGACGCGAGCATCTTTTTGCTCTTTTGTTAAGTTGTGGGGTATCCAACGCGAACAAATTTTTTTTACAGCCAAATAATTATGTAATATGCTATTAATGCCGGTCATAGAAATACCCAGAGTCGCCTCTATCTCGCGGTACGTAACATGTCGGTCGTCCATTATAAGTTTTCGCACAGCCTCGATATTTTGTTGTAAAACGACCGATTTCGGGCGACCTGCCTTAACTTCGTCCGTAAGCATACTACGTCCACGATTGAACTCACTAAACCAGTGATACACAGTAGTTTTAGATGGGGCTTCATCACCAAAAGTTGAAGTTAGTTGATCTATGCTGCACTGTTGTTGCGTTAAACCACGCCGAAAATCATAATAAATCATAGCACGAATATTTTCACGAGTGAGTTCCATTCTTGCTGCGAGATGACATTTAAAACCCGTCAAAAACAAAACACGAGCGTTAATAAGAAAGAAAAAATATACCGGCCAGTACTTAAAAAAAGTTCAAATTTTACCATGGAGGTCAAATATGCTATTTAAGAAGATTGTAATCCCGGTTTCCGGATATATAAATAGCAGCCCTTGTAGACGAGCCTCGCCTGAGGCATTGCGACCGCGCGTGCGTTTGCCTCGGTCGAGGCACGTCCACACTCCACACTAGCCGCGCTGCCTCGCGCGGCAATTTCTTCGCGAAGCGGTGCGTCAGGTGTGGACACCCCGAATGGGTTGGCCGGGCGAAAGTGTCTACAGATGGCGCTAGCATAGCTTATACCTGTCAAACCTACAAATAGTGTCAAATTCTTGTTTTTTTTTGTTCTGGATGCTAGCCCTTTATGCCAAATCCCATAGAACAAAACTAGTGACAGGTACAAGCTATACTGGCGCCATCTGGCCAAACCGTTGACAGTTGCCAACCCCATTGATATGGATGGTACAAGGAGGATAAAAATATCTATGTTACAAAAGTGTCCGTCAGAAGGCGACAAACTGATGGCGCCACAATGATATTAAATTTGATTAAATTAATTTTGGTATTAAAAAATTAAATCCATACATATTTAGAAAATAACTATTTGCGGAGAAGAAAAACACTGAATATTAATTTTATTTAGAATGTCATATAAGTATTAGGGGGCGTCCATTAATCGCGTCATATTGTACAGGGGGGAGGGGGTCAAGAAAAAATCACCAATGATCACCACAGGGGGGCCCTCCCCCTGATACTCACGTGATATGTGTCTGGACACATATCACGTGTAATTTTTTTGTTCCTTGTGCTATAGGTAGGTACTGTGTAATAAAAATTAACTACTTTTAAATGAATCAATCTGTCAAAAGCAGAGTAAAATTGCACTAGCATTATGATTGTAAATAATTTGTAATGGCATTTGACATATTATTTTGTGAAATAGGTTTTTACAGTTCCGTAGCCAAAGTGGCAAACACGTAACCCTTATAGTTTCGTTATGTCCGTCTGCCTGTCCTTCGATCTCCTCGACTCGGAAACTATAAAACGTATCTTAACAAATATTTAAATATAAGGTGTGTTTTTGTATACCGCTACTTAGGGTTGTAGTAAAATTGCTGAAAAAGATATTGTAAGGAGAGGCACTACTCCATACATGTAATTATTTGTCAAAAAAATTTTTTTTACCAAATATCGTCATGATGCACATCACTCGATAGGTCTTTCAAAATAACATTGAGGTCTGTTTGATTTTTTTTTATTTAGTGAATATTTTAAGAAAAAATCACGCCGTAACTCTAAAAAACTTGTGTCCCCCCTGTCACCTTTGAACCGAAGATCCAAAAAATATGAAAAAAATTGAGAACATTATCGGTTTAGGAATTATTGAGTTATCTCCTAAAAACTCATTTCATACGCAGATACGACCTTTTGGTATTACTTTTTCGTTAGTAGGTACGAAACCGCGTGGTCCGACACGCACTTGGCCGGATTTTTTTCTATTAAAGATAATTTTATTTTATATGTATACATGTAGTTTCATTTTTTTACCCTTTACGTGTAGGTACGATACGTAAGTAGGTAGTAGGTAGCAAAAAATTACACGTCATATTGGACAGGGGCGGGAGGGGCCTGAAAATATCACCAAAGATCACCATGGGGGGGGGGGTCTAAAACAAGCCAAAAACGTATGACGCGATTAATGGACGCCCCCTTAAATATCGGTAATTCATTTCAAATGCTCAACTATACCTAGCGCCACCCGGAGATATTTGGAACTATTGTTTTCTGCTTACTGCTGGACACTTTTTCTACCGTTTTCCTATAAGAGAGACCGATGCTCCTTGTACCATCCATACCCATTGAGTTGAAATTTGGTACCGTCGACGCCAAAAGTATGTATACAATTTTAAACCTTATTAGTCTTATTACAATGGTGTAAAGTGCCAAAGTGTACACATATTTTTGGCGTAGACTGTACTCTCATGTTAGTCAATGACCCAGAAAATAAAACTTTTTGCTAGCTATTTTGTGTGACATCATATAACAGGGCTTGGTGTGAGAATCATAAAAATAGCCCCAAATTTACCACTAGTAGTGAAGTAATATGTAGAAGAAAACTCAAATTCAAACATTTATTTAGTTAGTAGGCTGCAAGGGCACTTTTGCACTTCAGATAGTTTATCAAAGTAAAAGAGAAAAAGAAAACAAACTACACCGGTTCTAACCTTACACCTCTAACTCGAGAAGAATTATGACCGGCAAAAAACTCAGCGGGACTTGTTGTTCTACAACAAAACATATCAAACCAGCTTAAGAGAAATACCATGTGTAAGGTTTGAGTCCAAATCTGACTATTTAACCCTTTGACCGCTCAAGACGTCAAATCACGCGCACGGAAAAGTCGTGCCCTCAACGCCAGCCCGTGATATCAGGTTCAAAATATAACCGGTTTGCCTTGCGGGCACGATTTTTCCGTTCGACGTTCCGTGATTGCCGGTCAAAGGGTTAAAACGAAGTACACAAAACGTTTGATATATTTTCTGAATAAGCTATAAAACCATTTCATTTATGAGAATCCCGTATATCATCAGGCTTATATGGTAAAATTATATTACAGTACACCAAGCCACGGCTTCTGATGCTGGAGAGCATCTATAAGGAGATCCAGGACCTGTTAACGGAACATGCTGTTGGTGCCGGGGACACAGGAGATTAATGTAAAACAGTATTAAAATTATATATAATCCTCCGCATCTTCGAAGAGGAGCATCGAACAATGCCAGTATCGCTTTCGAGTGGCTACCTAAAGATAAAAAGTGATCCGGCGGACGCCCCCGTACACACTTGGCGGCGGAGCATAGAGAGCGAGCTGCGAGCCATAGGACTGAGCCATAGGAGAGAGGCCAAAACGGTTGCTCAGGATAGAAAGGCGTGGAAGGATCTTGTGGAGGCCCTATGCACCTCCGGGGTGCCCTAGGATCAACAACATATAATAGTAGAATTGGTAAGAAAACGAACGGTTGGTTGGTACTTGGTACAAGACTTGTAAATTTTGATAAGTAGATTGAGTCACATTAGGCGCGCCACACCTGACGAACCGCCTCGCGAGGAAATTGCCACGCAAGGCAGATCGGCTAGTGTAGAAATGCCACGGCCGAGGCAAACACACACGCGGCCGCAATATCTCGGGCGAGGTACGTTTACGCTAGCCCAGCTGCAACGCGCGGCAATTTCCTCGCGAGGCGGTGCGTCAGGTGTGGACACGTCTATTAAGGCAGAATTCATAACTGAGTGAAGTAATTTCGTCAGATGAAAACCCAAACTCACTCTACTACCACAAATTCAAAGCCATAATGCACCGTACTAGTAACAAAACAATAGGATGATTTTCGTTTGTTTATTTCTGTGCAATTTGTGAGTTTTGATTGTCACCTGACGATTTGACACCACTTTACATACATTTGCTAGCAGCTGTAGCAGCTGTCAGATTACTCAACTCAAATATGAATTCTACCCTTTAGACAATTTTCTCCACACGCAACATCTTATGACTGTGAAACCTCGATAACATGAATTTCCTCACCTTAAAAATCGGCCGATAGCATGTCGAACCATGCTCAGTGTAGGGTTCCGTAGTTGCCGGCCTGTTACAATACATCCCTTCAAAAGGTCATTTAGTGATATTTTGAGGCACTCACGTCATTTTACTATTCGGCACTTACGTCCTTTTACTATGCGTTTTTGAGTCGTTTTTGAGCAAAGCCGCGGACAGACAGACAGACATGGCGAAGCTATAAGGATTCTTAGTTGACTACGGAACTCTAAGAATGTCTGAGAGTACGAAATAAACGTAAAATTTGTAATTTTGAGGTTAATTTTTGTTTACTTTATTAAGATAAATACATTCATTTTGTATAAATTTAACCAAATTTTGTCTCAAAATTCAACATGTGTCATCATCGCTTTTATCGAGGTTCAGATTATTAAGGTTTCACTGTATAATGTTTGGCCATACCATAAAATAGGTGTCTTGAACATTCCTCTAGGATAAGGTATAATTTATTAATAATCATATAGTTACCAAATCCTGTCTCTAGTCAATTTATAATAAATAATGTATGTATGTAGTACGTCACATATATGGCGACGGCGCATGTATTGTAAGGAGTGTTTTATAAGGTTTTTCATAACTACATTTATAATGTTAGTGCTCAACATTGATAGAAATTATGAATCAACTAATTTACCTAATGTACGAGCCCTAATGCAAATGAGTTCGTCTACTCGTACTCGTAGCAGGTAAAAAATGTACTAACCTAAGTTTAACCTAAAAAATCAGGATGACAGCGATGTTTAGAAGATCATGTAATATAATAATTTTAAACAAAAAAGAACCGACTTCACTAAGCAATCCACCTTTCCAACACCAAATGCTCGAGCTGCTGTAAAAAATACTCAAATCACTACAGGTGTGCCTATAATAGTTGAAGAGTTCCCTCGATTTCTCCAGGATCCCATCATCAGATCCTGACCTGGTTACAATGGGACCAACTGTGAAGTATACTCTTTCAAACAAAAAAAGAATTTTCCAAATCGGTCCAGCCGTCTTCGAATAATCGGTGAACATACATAAAAAAAAAAAAAAAAAATAGCAAAAACAAAAATCCCGACGAATTGATAACCTCCTCCTTCGAAATCTTGAAGTCGGTTGAAAACAATATAGAAAATGAATAATACTTTATGTATCGAATGAAAAAAATAACAACTTTCCACAGTGATAAAAAAAAACATTGTTTTGCCAAATGAGATATTCGCAAAAAAGTTCGTCTTCGGTTTAGCCGATGCATAATAGACCGTCTACCACTTGGTGGTATCACCTTTTGCATCCAAAACGGCTTTGATCCTGAGCGGCATTGAATCTACCAACTCTCTACACTCTTCGGTGGGTATTTCATTCCAGACACAGGTAAGTTTCTCCTTAAGATCAGCTTTAGATCTAGAAGGGTCCTTTCGCAGCCTTTTCTTCATTTTCCACCACAAAGTTTCTATGGGAGACAAGTCCGGGCTGCTGGACGGCCATGGCATGGTAGGGATTTTTTTGGACTTCAGCCACGCCATCGTTGTCTTCGCGGTATGGCATGCAGCACCGACTTGTTGAAAAGTAAATGCATTTTCAACCGACTTCAAGATTTCGAAGGAGGAGGTTATCAATTCGTCGGGATCTTTGTTTTTGCTATTTTTTTTTTTTTTTTTTTTTTTTATGTATGTTCACCGATTATTCGAAGACGGCTGGACCGATTTGGAAAATTCTTTTTTTGTTGGAAAGCGTATACTTCACAGTTGGTCCCATTGTAACCATGTCAGGGTCTGATGATGGGATCCTGGAGAAATCGAGGGAACTCTTCAACTATTATAGGCACACCTATGGTGATTTGAGTATTTTCTACAGCAGATCGAGCATTTGGTGTTGGAAAGGTGGATGCTTAGTGAAGTCGGTTCTTTTTTGTTTAAAATTATTATATTTTAACTGCCGTATAGACGGCAGCAAACTCTCTTGCAGGATGCTTTGGTATTTCTCGGCATTGACGGTTCCATCTATAAATTGCAGACGGCCCACGCCCTGTGCCGACATACAGCCCCAAATCATTAAAGATGCTGGAAACTTCACCTTTCGCTTGAGGCAGTCCTTATGAAATGCCTCTCCTTTTTCCCGAATGACTTTACTTCGTTCGTCACCAACTGTGACTTCAAATTTGAATTCATCACACCATAATATGCCACTGATTGACAGTCCAGTTTTTGTATTTATTAGCGAATTTCAATCTGTTGGTTTTCTGTTTTTTTAGTAAATAACGGTTTCTCTTTAGCAGTGTAAAAACTATAGCCCATTCTCTTCATTACTCTCTTGCAGGTATCGACTGAAATGTTTTTTTTAATAGCGTCCCGCCACAATACGAGCACGGTAAGTTCTCCTGCTCTTGCACGACGATTTTTCTTGATAATCTTCTTCAACATCCTGTTTTCTGCCTTGGAGGTTATTCGTCGACGGCCAGATTTCTTTAAACAGGACATTGTTCCATGTTTTCTGTGATGCTCGATAATCGTTTGAATTGTAGTTCGTGGCAACGACATCTCCTTGGATATTTGGTAAGTAGATTTGCCGTTATTGTTACAGGAAATTATAATTTTCCGCACTTCTTCAGTCACTGGTTTACCTCGCACCATCTCGATAGAATAATGATTATAAAGTAATGAGCACTGCAATTGCGTTTTCAACCGACTTCAAGATTTCGAAGGAGGAGGTTATCAATTCGTCGGGATCTTTGTTTTTGCTATTTTTTTTTTTTTTTTTTTTTATGTATGTTCACCGATTATTCGAAGACGGCTGGACCGATTTGGAAAATTCTTTTTTTGTTTGTAAGAGTATACTTCACAGTTGGTCCCATTGTAACCAGGTCAGGATCTGATGATGGGATCCTGGAGAAATCGAGGGAACTCTTCAACTATTATAGGCACACCTGTAGTGATTTGAGTATTTTTTACAGCAGCTCGAGTATTTGGTGTTGGAAAGGTGGATTGCTTAGTGAAGTCGGTTCTTTTTTGTTTAAAATTATTATATAGCCATCTGTCATTTTAGATGATAGAGAAAATTCTATATTCAATTTGAAATATAATTAAATATTAAACTTCTAAAAAAACAGTTTTTATCTTATATAGACGACCTATTTTGCCTAAAATATGAACTAGACGTAATTTTTTGCTTGCTTAATGTTAACTTTACGATACAATTACTCTAAATTAAATAACATTATTACACTTTGTACAACGCAACATTAAACTACTTTCAATGGCTTTGTATGTAGGGTATTCCTTTAATCATCAAAGTCAATCCGGATTTAAATAGCAGTCTTTAAAAAAAATATCGTATTTTTTAGTGTGACTAGACGATCTAATATGCATTGGGGCTCGTATATCTAGTACTTGAAAAATGAAAAAAAAATACATACCATACCTACCTACTATGTATATCTAGTACTTGAAAAATGAAAAAAAATGGACATGTGCTCTATATTTTCTTTCTCCACCTTTATTTAAACATCGTCATCGTCATCGTCAACTCCATACATCATATACAACAAGTCTGTACCTAAAGACGTTTTTGATCATAAAACAAATACAGCTACTTAACTGTCTTTTACTTTTGAGGAGGAAACACCTTATGAAATATGTTTATTTTGTATTGTTATTTTCGCAGCACACACTTGAGTAGAATTCAGCGCTAAATTCAGTTATCATACACAAAAAGCGTGAAGTCCAAGCTGAATTTTGTCTATAGGTTCCATACAAAAATTCAGCCACCACTGAAACACTTCCGTTTTCCGGCTGATTTTGTCTATGATAGCTGAATTCCTGTACCTAGGGCTTGCAAGTCGGATATTTCGAATAGTAATTTGTATGGAATTATCCGGATAATATTCGTATTATTCGGATAATATCCGGATAATTGCAAACCCTACCCGTACCAAGCGCTGGTAGCCTGGCGGTAAGACGCCCGACTTTCAATCCGGAGGTCTCGGGTTCAAACCCCGGCTCGTATAACTGAATTTTCGGTAATGTACGAAATGTTATTTGATATTTACCAGTCGCTTTTCGGTGAAGGAAAACATCGTAAGGAAACCGGATCTAATCCCAATAAGGCGTAGTTTCCCTTCTGGGTTGGAAGTCCAGATGGCAGCCGCTTTCGTAAAAACTAGTGCCTACGCCAATTCGTCGGATTAGGTTGCCAAGCGGACCCCAGGCTCGATTGTGCTGTGGGAGAAGCCGGGACAAACGCTAGGAGAATGATGATAGCTAAATTCCTCTCATATGTGTTTTGTGCTTTAACTTTCTATACTAGAATGAAATAATAAACAACATATTACGAATATAACATTTTATTTCATCTTTATTGTAGTTTCATTCTGTTTCCCGGCCAATGATGAGGCGAATTAGTGTGCATTATCCTTACAAGACGGCTCACATAAGAAAATAATGCTGAAACGAATATAAAACATTAGTATCCGCATAACAAAAGTCGAAGGCTTTTGTATATATAAGGAAAATTGGTAATCTGTTTTCCGGGGTTTAGTTTGGATTATGAAATAGCCATAGCCCTTTCTAGGATTGGTTATGATTCGGTTGCTGTGCATATTCAACTTTTGAACATATCTGTATCTTATACATTGTGCTCATGAATCCAAGCGATTTTAACAGTTTCCTGATCATATTTACATAATTTAGAGACTAAAATGTCTTAATACGATTCTGGGATTCTGATTTCTGAGACTTGCCAATTAAAACAAAAAAAACTTTTTTTATTGTGTCTCAGTGGGGAGCACAAGAGGGGATTTTTGGAGTTATTCGAGCGCCTCAGATAAAGATCTAGCGATTCTAGCTATGGATTCTAGTGATATCTTGCAACCCGTGGAGATCTCCCTCAACCACTTCCGGTGGGTGGCCTTTGGTGGGTTGGTCGGTGGGCAGTTAAGGAATTGATTTGTGGATTATGAATATCGGATATGCATTTCGTTCCAAGTTGATGCTTTGATTGTGCTAATACATTCGGATTCCATTTTAATTATGTAGGCCATCAAAAATTTATATCGCATCATCTATTCAGTCAGATTATTATACTGCGTCATAAGTGACATGTCGGAAGCCCCCAGTTTCAATATCTGACGCGCTCGAGCAATTCTGTGATCTTTTGTTTGTTTAAAATCTTTGAAAGCCTATAGAAGCTACCCCCACCGATGACAGTATATATGTACTTATAGGTATTTTAAATAAACTTTTTTCTTTTTACAATGTCTTCAAAAATGATCTAGGTCCATGACGACAGTGACGACGCTCGAGTGACTCCAAATTTAGCATCATATATGGTGCCTATAGTCTAAGGTATAATTCATAATTGAGTGAAGTAATTTAACAGCACTTTACATACATTTGAAAACAGGAACTGTCAGATTACTGCACTCAATTATGAATTCTACACACTTTCCACAATTAGTTTTTACGAAAATACAATATAGGGTAAATCGCCAGTAACTGGCCACCTTTTAGTAACTGGCCACCTTATGATTTCTTCTATTTATAGGTGAATAAAGTTCATTTTAGTACAAGGTATAAATTAAGTAAAAATTTCAATAACTGGCCACATTTTAGTTACTGGCCACCTATACTAAAAATGAATTATATTTAAAGGTGAAGAGAACTCATTTTAGTATGAGGAAAATGGCCAGTTACTGGAGATTTGCCTACTAGCCACTCGTTCAATAACTGGCCGCCTCTTACAAAAATGAGTTCTATTCACCTATACACAGAATTCATTTTAGTATAGGTGGCCAGTAACTGAATGGTGGCCAGTTACTGGCGATTTACCCTATATAGGTATATATTCCTCGACCGTTATTACCATTTACTTGGGGTCGGCCCTCCTTGTCCATCTTCTCCATTGCACACGATTTTGTGCAGTGTCTTTATTGACGTTTGTTTCTTTGAGGTCTTTCTCGACCGTCGTCAACCAAGTGGAAGGTGGTGGTGGTTTTACGAAAATACAAATCATTTAGTATTACGTTCAATCTCGCTGAAGGGGATCAACTTGTACATTCGCCATCAGATATATGGGAGCGGCCAAGGTTGTCACGAATATCTGAACAACGCCTCTAATGTCAAGGCGATAAAGTGCATGTTAAGATATTTTTGAGTACCTTGGCCGCTCCGATATATTTGATGGCGACTGTACAAGTTGATCCCCTTCAGCGAGATTGAACGTAATACTAAATGATTTGTATTTTCGTAAAACCACCACCACCTTCCACTTGGTTGACGACGGTCGAGAAAGACCTCAAAGAAACAAACGTCAATAAAGACACTGCACAAAATCGTGTGCAATTATTTTCCCTACATATTTGGTAAATTTCGATAGAAAAACCTTTTACCATTTTATAAACGTAGGTATTTTTGCATTTATGGGTATATATTCTTTTTGTACGAGCGATACCTAGTTTAATCATAATAGCTTTGTCTATATAGGTACGTATATATATATATATAGCTCTGTTGTAATTGTAAAATCGTAGCGTTGCTATATATTAATTCCATAATCTATCCTTAATCAAGCCGAGTGGGATAGATAATTGATTGCCTTTTGTTATATTATAAACAGTATTGATCATGATTAGTAACTAAATATTTGAGATACTGTGTTAGGTGGTTATATCTGTACGTGTTATGCGTACCTACTGATCTATCTAATATATTTAGGTACAGTCGCCATCAGATAAATCGGAACGGCCAAGGTGGTCACAAATATCTGAACAACGCTCTATTGTCAAGGCGACAAAGTGCATGTTCATTTATTTTTAGTACCTTGGCCGCTCCAATATATTTTCAATTCAATTCAGTTCAATTCTATTCTATTTAATTACCATAATTATGGCGTACAAATATTAAGAAATTATAATTGACTACATAGCATAGCATAACAAAATATGAAGGTACATTCATGCATTCTTATGTCCCAAAAATATTTACAGTGTCATGTTGCATCGAAAGTAATTTACAACGTCAGGTTGAATTCAAATAATAAATAATGAAAAGAAATATAAAGTTATTGTCAAGCAAGCAAGCAAGAATATAAATAAAAAAATTCGAAATCAATTAAATAATACATATACCACTTGTTCATACATCACATTTTGTCAAAAAATCAGTAACGGAATAATAAAAATTTTCAACAAAATGCTTAATATAGTTTTCTCTTAAATATATTAAATATATGTTTGATGGCGACTGTACCTACATATAATTAAGGGCAAGTAAGTACCTATATTTTAAATCAATTAAAATTTTGAAGGTTCTTAAATCGTCGGGATCCTTTTTTTGTGGTATGTGGTAGGTGGCCAGGGATTATTTGAAAACAGTTTTTCTATACATCGTCGGTGCCTACTTCATGTTTACTGCTAGCACACTTTTACCCTAACACTTATTTGATATTTACCAAAAAGTGGAAGCATGGCAAGGTCGTCAGCTGTAACTCGGGATCTTCGCTGACATTAGGGCCCCTAAATAAAAAAAACCGGCCAAGAGCGTGTCGGGCCACGCTCACTGTAGGGTTCCGTAGTTTTCCGTCCGTCACAGTAAGTGTCCCCACTTAAGAGTTAATAACACCGCCATGTAGGATATGATATGAGAGTTCCATGTACAGCGACATCTATCGGCAAATTGAGTAAACTATTGCGCGCGAGCATAAAGTATGGAAGATGATTTTTATGGGATAATTCTTTATTGCGTGAACCGATTTTCACCGTTTTTACTTTATTTGAAAGCACGTCATTTCATTGTAATTTTGTAGAAATTACAGGTACAATAAACACCTGCTTATACGGTTAAATTACAAACTTAGTTCAGAAATTATTTTGTAATTTTTTTTCAAAAACTATTCATCCTATCAAGTTCAAAATAATTTTCCAAGAAAGTTTTTATAAAGTTCTACTTTTGAGATTTTTTTCATATTTTTAAAACTTATGGTTCAAAAGTTAGAGGGGTGGGGGGACGCATATTTTTTTACTTCTGGAGCGATTATTTCCGAAAATATTTACATTATCGAAAAATGATTTTAGGAAACCCCAATTCGTTTTTAAATACCTATCCTAAATATATCACACGTTAGGGTTGAAATGAAAAAAAAAATCACTCCCCACTTTACGTATAGGGGAGGTACCCTAATAAAAAAAAATTTTCACTTTTTATTTTACCACTTTGTCGGCGTGATTGATATACATATTAGTACCAAATTTCAGTTTTCTAGTGCTAACGGTCACTGAGATTATCCGCGGACGGACGGACGGACGGACGGGCAGACATGGCGAAACTATAAGGGTTCCTAGTTGACTACGGAACCCTAAAAATCTGCCCTTAATTTAGGGGTTGTTTTTTTGGAATAGATGGCTATTTTCAAGGCTCCCTACACAATGGGCCATCATGGTGACACAGCTATGCGTTAGAGGGAGCGAAAGATGTTGCGCTCTGGTTACGTATCGTACAGCTGCGTCCCTTAGACTGGTCAATTATGTCCCATGGTGTA
Organism: Pammene aurita; assembly: GCA_947086415.1. Classification (NCBI taxonomy): domain Eukaryota; kingdom Metazoa; phylum Arthropoda; class Insecta; order Lepidoptera; family Tortricidae; genus Pammene; species Pammene aurita. Next base: position 11,928,790 of record OX352306.1, on the reverse strand, counting down.
GCGGAGCCTTTAAACTGATAAAGTAGAGACTAAAGGCCACTTACTCAAATCACAATTGACATACTGGCAAACGTAATTCAGAAGAGAACTATGAAAATATCAATACGGTGACGGCCGGTTTGGTATAACCGTGCCTTTATTTTAACTACAATAACTAAGGTAAATCTCTAGTAACTAGCCACCGTTCAGTAACTGGCCACCTCATACTAATAATGAACTCTGTTCAACTATAATCTGTTCATTTTAGTATAAGGTTTTAATTATTGGCCACAACCTTTAATACTGGCCAAGTTATACTAAAATGAATTCTGTTTGTAGGTAAATCGAGTTCATTTTTAGTATGAGGGGGGCAGTTATTGAATGGTGGCCAGTTACTGGCGATTTACCCTACTTGTTTTTGTTTCTGGAATATAATATTCTTACATATACAAGATATCTCTATACTCCGCTTAGCGCGTTATTTCTTTGAAACCTAAGCTGCCAAAACGAAGGGGTGCGGGAGGGGAACACGCAATGCTAGACAGGGAACGCGCCATTGTTCCGTGGGGCGTAAAAGAGAGTCAGACATTAATGGTTGCCAGGTTGCCATGGAGACGTACTAAGTTTACTTCTAAGGTCACTTACAATAAATTAGTGTCTCACTATGGGGTGAAATTACTTCGAGCGTGGCAGCGGGGGTCGCCCGGCAATGCGGGGTCTTGGGTTATTAGACTATGTATTCTTACCTCAGGGTCTGCTTTCTGCCAGCATCTATGCAGATCGTACGACACTTGACAGAGATTTGAGCCGCCTTCGCCTTTAAAGTGTATGCAGTTGCGACCCATCTCGTACGCGATGCTTTTCATCTCCTGGGGAAGTGCGCTTAGCATCTTCTCGTAGCGGAAGTATCCCGTGGTTTCATCTAGCTGGGAATGTTTACGTACTTGACGTTAATAATCAATGTTTAGTGGTACCTATACAGTTAATACTCTTAGAGCATTCAACAAACGGGAGTCACCATTGACAGGCGTTCCCCTCTGCCGAAAACATATGACCGGCCGTCATATATTAAGTCATTTATTGTATGGACTGACGTTTATCTGACGTGGCTATTTGTACGTTACGTACGAAACCATATATTTGTCGCTACCCTCCCCCGCAAAGATCGGCAGACTTTTTTGTATAGAAAATGACAGACATGGCTACTCCGGGTTGAATGCTCTAAGTAGTCACTCGTAGCTAGGGAATGCAATCTCGTACGAGATTTCCGCCTAGCGAGATCTCGCGAGACTCAAAACCCAGTCTCGCGAGATCTCGCAAATTACGGGATCTCGCGAGATTGGGAGAATCACAATTAAAACATATGCAAATGCTTGTTTTAAGAACTAGTAATTGACATGATATGTAATTAAATAGAAACTGCGTTGCTTAGTTATAAAAATAATGTAAGTTTTATTTTAAAAATCAACAGAGTACTTATTATTTTGTCTCTAACTCTAATAACATTTGTTTATGTCTATAATTATTATACCTACTGTAGCTAATCAGTTCAAATTCTTACAATATTGGTAACAAAACAATAATTATCTATATTTAGTCTTTTGTAAATTATTACTTTAGTTTCAATAATTAAGAGTAATAGGAACATTACTTATGGTAAATAAAAACAACAAAACAAAAAGTTAACTTCACTTAAATAAATGTTGTGAGATCGTATTAATCAAATAAAAGAAGTTTAAAGTAGAATGTTATTCAATCAAATACAAACATTGAAAACATTGAAAAAATAATCAACCCAGTTGGACTTGAACCAACATCGATACGCCTTACCGGGGCTCGATATAAAGTCGATGTAAAAATAAATGCAAAAAGATGATTGAAGGCATTGAGAATTTCGTCAGCTCGGTAACTGAACCCATAGCTTAATTGGTAAAGCGATATCGAGCCCCGGTAAGGCGTATCGATGTTGGTTCAAGTCCAACTGGGTTGATTATTTTTTCAATGTTTTCAATGTTTGTATTTGATTGATTAACATACTAATGTATGAGTGGAATACCCACTTTAAAAACATGTAAAATAATTATTTAAAGTAGAAGTCAGATGAAGTTATCAAGGTACGGAAAGGCAAGTTAGTTTGTCTGAAAATGGCTTCTCAAAAAACACATCATGTCGCGCGCGCGATTCAGTTCGCGCGCAGCCGCGCTATGAAATACACGTCGTCACGCTGCATTTGTCGATCTCGTTATCTCGCGAGATCTCGTACGAAATTTGACGAGATACAATCTCGTAAAATATGGCCGGGATCTCGCGAGATCGGGATCTCGGCGAGACGAGATTGCATTCCCTACTCGTAGCACAGTTGCAATTACGAATAAATCTAACAATTAATGGTTAAGTACCTACATAATACTACATATGTAGTAAGTGATTACAGTCGACGGCAAAGATATACATGCTTACACTTTTGTATCTTACTCCTTTGTAATAAGGTGCAAAGTGTAAAACTGTAAACACATCTTAAATGTCGACTGTTCCTACGGTGTGATAGTAATTACTTATAGACAGAGATATTTCCACTTCCAAATTATTACACTTAATACACTTACTTACCACTTGAAATTCCAGAAAGATGCATTTCATGTAACACTGAAAAAAATTACGTTAGTTAAAGCAAAGAGGAGAGAAACAAAAGAGAAAACAATTTTCGACGCGAAAAAAAAAATGTACCTACGGGACACGTCCCGCCGGCCAACCTTCAATAAACAAAACAAATTATTTTTCTCGCGTATTTTTTTTTGTTTTTCATAAGAATACGATACCAATTTTGCCCTGAAAATGCTGGTGATCCGTTCACCAGCATTTTCAACCGACTTCAAGATTTCGAAGGAGGAGGTTATCAATTCGTCGGGATCTTTGTTTTTTTTATGTATGTTCACTGATTATTCGAAGAGGGCTGGACCGATTTGGAAAATTATTTTTTGTTTAATAAATAATAATAATAATAAATAAATATTATAGGACAATCTTACACAAACCGACCTAGTCCCACAGTAAGCTCAATAAGGCTTGTGTTTGTTGTGTTGTGTTTGAAAGAGTATACTTCACAGTTGGCCCCACAATATAATTTCAAATAAGAACCGACTTCACTTAGCCTCCACCTTTCCAAAAGAAAATGCTCGAGCTGCTGTAAAAAATACTCAAATCACTATAGGCGTGCCTATAATAGTTGAAGAGTACCCGCGATATCACCAGGATCCCGTCATCAGATCCTGAACTGGTTACAATGGGACCAACTGTGAAGTATACTCTTAAAAAAAAAGAATTTACCCGTAATTTAGCCGTCTTCGAATAATCAGTTATTTACCCGTAATCGAACATACATAAAAAAATAGCAAAAAAAAAACAAAGATCCCGACGAATTCATAACCTCCTCCTTCGAAATCTTGAAGTCGGTTAAAAATATACTTTGTTGAATTAAATACTTTGCGAGTTATTTTTAATACTTAAAGAAATTCACTAAGTATTTAGTAAGTAGTGATCAACAACATTTTTAGTAGTGATCCCAAAGAATAGTGTGATCATGTTTTGGAGAGGTGAAATCACAGCTATCGATTATCTTTATCTGTACTTTATCTTTATCATAAACTAGCCTTTTCCCGCGGCTTCGCCCGCGTACTATAAGTACTCAAAAAGAATTCGATACCCATATTGATTTTCAGACTTTGTGACCACATTTGCCCCTTTTAGGGGTTGAATTTTCAAAAAACCTGAAACACGTGTTACTCATTTATCGTTAGGAATACTCCTGTGAAGTTTCGAATAAAATAGTCTAACAAATCTTGATTCGCCATACTAATTTTGGACCCCCATTAAAAAAATCCTTCTTAGTGCACCCCTAGACCTTATAAGGAACCTACATGCCAAATTTGGAATCTCTAGAACCAGCGGTTTGGGCTGTGCGTTGATATGTCAGTCAGTCAGTCAGTCAGTCAATCAGTCAGTCAGTCAGTCAGTTTCTTCTTTTATATATTTATAGATAAAGAAAACATTAAATACCTTTAATTTCTCATCGTCGACCATGGTACCTTTGCTAAAGTCTTCTACAAGTGCTGAAAACAGAAAAATATCTTATACATATATTACTAGTGTTAAGTAATTCGTCGAGGTAGGTATTAAAATTACCGTATCGTACAGTAGGTACCTAAGTCTGCCTAGCACTTCCAACTTTCTCTCTCAATTGCTCAAAGGTTAACTGGAAGAAATCCCTTAAAGGGATAAGTTCGCCTTTGTACGTACCTAGTCGGTTACTAAGTTCTGTTACTAGAGTTTTCACTAAATACATAGGAATATGTAGCAACATTTTTATTATTCACGTACATAATTATTATAAACAAAGGTGCAATATTTATTTGATGCACTTTTGTAAAGTGTAATTTTCTTAAATTTACCGCGTGTTTGCGTCTTCAGGCAATCTTGTGCTTTACAAGGATTTTCAATAAATTTCCCATCTGATTTGTATATTATTATACCATATTATGTTCATTAGAAATTAGGCCATTAAATAATTACTTTAATTTTTGATTTAAATCTTTATTTTATATTTTATCAGTCAGAAATCTGGTAACAGAACTTAGTAACCAACTAGGTATATGTTGTGTTATATGTCTTTCTTTGTGTTTTCTTGTACAGTAAAGTGTTTTACTACTACTACTAAAATTATTTGTTAATTTTACATAGAAACCACAATTCGGATTGGAAACTAACAAAACGTATTAACTTTCATCATCTTCGGACCAAAATTTTAAATGGCGGTCGTTTTCAAGAACTTTTGCTGCTTATGCTTTTGAACAGTATTCTAATCTACATAATATACAGTCCGAACACGAGCTCCGTGAGTTTTGACACAGACAATATACAATGTTTTGAGGATGTTTGCCATTCCTTGGACCGAGCGAGATGTGGTTAGATAGCAGGGTTTCTCTACGATCCTCGGAGCTCGGGCGCAGACTGTATTTTCTACTTAAAAGGTACCTTTATCGACACCAGTGCTTGCTTCACATTTTTCTACGACAGGCTTGAGGGTTTCAAGAAATTCTTTCGTCGGAAACTGATAAAAAAACAAAACGAAAGGGTTAGGTTTTCATACCTTAAATTTTGTTACAACAATGAGAATGTAGCTTATGTCAATAGAGCCACAATAACAAAGCGTTGTCACTTGGGTGTTTTTACAAATCATTGTAAGTTCAAGTGTTGCTAGGATTCCAATAATTTTAGGTTATTTCTACCCAGAATCATAAGGATTGATTCTAATAGGACATAAAATGGGTCTTAGTTTATACCTTGTACTTGCGACTTTTTATAACGCGACTTCCATACCATATGAAAAAGTTATTAAACGTAATTTAAGTATACCTTAATATTGTCTTCGGTTCCCGCGATAGTTATTCATGAAATAAAACAATTAAAAATGGATTTTATCGCGTGTACTGAGCTTAAATTACATCCCGACGTTTCGAACACTTTACAGCATTCGTGGTCAACGGGTCGGGCCCCTCTGGCATGTGCAAACACTAAAGGAGAATGGGCAAAAATGTATGGGAGCTGGGACCACCCTCCAATAGCGTTAAGATGTATGTCGTTCAATAGGTCTTGTCAATAGGAATAACTTTTGCTTTGACAGCTTTGTTGTCACAGTTGTCCGTTCAGAGATATATGACATTTAAGATCGGATCAGGGGTTATAATTAAGGGCCGTCAGAGGGACACAACTGCCACCCATATTCACCCGGTCCATCCATAGTCAGCCATATTGGTGCACCATACAGAGCCATGCTCCTAAGCACACCCGCAAACAGTTTCCTGCAGGAGCTGTTGGGTCCACCTACGTTGGGCAGCAAGCGCCCCAGAGCCGATGCAGCTCCCACTAGCCGAGGGGCGAGCCTCGCGAAGTGCTCACGAAATTGCCAACCTCTGTCCAGGATAAGGCCCAGATATTTAATGTGGGGCTTAACCTGGACAGCTTCCCCTCCGACGGCAATGGTTGTGTCAGGGCCCAACCGCCATTTGCCGAAGACGATCGCCTCCGTTTTTGGGAGGGACACCTTCAACCCGAGGAGCTCTATGCGACGGACAGTCGTTGCCGTCGCTACAGCCGCTCTCCGAAGAGTTTCTTCAGGCCGCTTTCCCTTCACGGCCACCATCGTCTCATCGGCGTAACAGATGGTGACCATGCGTGGCAGTTGTGTCCCTCTGACTGCCCTTAATTATAACGCCTGATCGGATCTTAAATGTCATATATCTCTGAACGGACAACTGTGACAACAAAGCTGTTAAAGCAAAAGTTATTCCTATTGACAAGACCTATCGAACGACATACATCTTAACGCTATTGGAGGGTGGTCCCAATCTGCCCATTCTCCTTTGTTTAATATTTAATATGTGGGTAGGTTTGCATATTGTGATAGTTTTTGAACGGAGGTAATTGTATATTTTTCCTCAGTCGACCCGTTGACCACGAACGCTGTAAAGTGTTCGAAACGTCGGGATGTAATTTAAGCTCAGTACACGCGATAAAATCCGTTTTTAATTGTTTTATTTCGTAAGTATACCTTTTTACTTAAAACTTTCATATAACTATTTTGAAACTTCTCACGCAAAAAAGCGGAGGGGTGTTATAAGTCAAACCGCTATCTGTGGCACCGTATCTTTTAAATGAGTTGAACACGAAACGATTTGAACACGTTTTATAAAAATCCTTTCAGTCTTTTCTGCGTAGGATTAAAAAAAAATTTGTTATACGTATTTTTTTTAGGTAATTTCAAAGAACATACATAGATTGCTAAAACCATAATCATTAGTCGTGTAATTTATAAAAAATAAGTAGTACCTCAGCCCGTACGCCCACAGCTAAAAAACACAGCACCATCAACCACTCCATGTTTTTACCGCCGCGATTTCGCGTCAGCCCGTTTTATTACTGCGCCATCTACCGCCCACTCCACGCCCTCTTACAATGAGACACGTTTAACACTAGCGGTAATTAATTCTGGGAATTAACACTAGGCACTAATTTCGTTGGATGAAACGTCGTTCTCACGTGTACTTATGATTCGAAATGTAGTGGCTGTTACAGACATGCCTAGAAATTGTAGTAGGGTATATTACAATTTTTCGAAAGGTTCGAAAATGTTTTCCTAACAAAATTTGCCTAACCGAACTCTTGTGATCATTTTCAGGTAAAAACGGGGACCCTATTACTAAGACTCCGCTGTCCGTCAGTCCGTCTGTCACCAGGCTGTATCTCATGAACCGTGATAGTTAGACAGTTGCAATTTTCACAGATGATGTATTTCTGCTGCCGCTATAACAACATACTAAAATACAGAAAAATAAATATTTAAGGGCTCCCATACAACAGACATGATTTTGTTGCCATTTTTATAGATAAAATCGTGCGCGAGTCCGACTCGCACTTGGCCAGTTTTTTATATTTCTGCCCCGTGAACGGGCGACAAAATTGTGTTCCCTTATCCCTGCTGACGATTTCGTACTTTGACAAACTGCATGCTCCAAATACTAAAAACTTTTAAGTTTGACGTAGACCAGACTTGCCTATTGGAAACGACAGAACTCGACTTGCTGGCGGAATAATTAATTACCTTCTACATACATTAATTTTGTTTTGCATATTTTTTTGTCAGATAATAACAAAAATATCGCCACAATGTTGATAGATACTTGTCGAATTGCCTAATGAAACTGTTTAAACCTCATCTGCAATGTCGCGTCGGGGCCGCCGGGCATCCATGTGGACCAATACTCGCCGACTAACTCAAATCGTAAAGTGCCGAGTGCCAGCCAACGCCTAGTGAAATACTTATCTTCTATGTAGGATCATACTTTAGGAATGTCGGCGAAAGTGTTCATACTGTTTACACCTCGCCCCGGGCCGCCGGGCATCCATATGGACAAATACGGACATGTAACGGCCTCCTAGCCCAGTCGGTAGTGACCCTGCCCACGAAGCAGGAGGTCCCGGGTTCGAATCCTGGTCAGGGCATTTATTTGTGTGTTTATCAGAGATATTTGTTCCATAGTTATGGGTGTTTTCTATGTATTTAAGTATTTATCCATATTTATCTATTATACACGGTGCCCGTGAGCATTGCGAGAGACTTTAACAGTGTATTCATGATCATATTTAGAGAACAAAATGTCCTTTAAGCTTTTCCGAAATTCGCCATAGTTTCAGAGTAAATACTACTTACAAAAAATTGCATTTTGAATTGTTTCTCAGTGTAAAATGATTTTTTGATGGCGATCTCACCGGTATGGGGCATAGTCTAGACATCTCTTATTGACTGATATCAAAGACCTAAGAAACACTTTTCATGGACTAGTTTTTACGAGAAAAAATGTAGCAATTTACTTTTTCCGTTACTTTTTTCTAATGACATTTACTTTTTATGTAGAACAGCATTCCAAAAAACTGAAAAAAAAAAAGAAAAATTTTTTTTGGCGTTTTACAACAAAAGTCATATAATGTTTTTTCATTCTTTTGACCTCAGAAATGCGTGGTTAAAATCTCTCGCAATGCTCACGGGCACGTTGTATATATCGTCGTCTAGTACCCATAACACAAGCCTTATTGAGCTTACTGTGGGCCTAGGTCGATTTGTGTAAGATTGTCCTATATATATTTATTATTTATATTTATTTATTAAATACGCGCTGACGAACTCAAATCGTAACGCGCCGAGTGCCAACGCCTAGTGAAATACTTATCTTTTTGTAGGACCATACTTTAGGAATGTCGACGAAAGTGTTTCGACTGTTTACACCTCGCCCCGGGCCACCGGGCATCCATGTGGACAAATACGCGCTGACGAACTCAAATCGTTACGCGCGCAGTGGCAACGCCTAGTGAAATACTTATCTTATATGTAGGATCATACTTTAGGAATGTCGACGACAGTGTTTAGACTGTTTACACCTCGCCTCGGGCCGCCGAGCCTCCATGAGGACAAATATGCGCCGACGAACTCAAATCGTAACGCGACGAGTGCCAACGCCTAGTGAAATCTATACATATAATAAAGCTGAAGAGGGTCGAAAGTCTGTACATGGAAGATAATCGAAAAAAAGTTGTCTGGGGATACTTAGAATCGATAACAGAACACGTTCCAACAATTTTTAGAATTTTTGTCTGTTTATCTGTTTGTCTGTTTATCTGTTTATCTGTTTGTCTGTTTATTTGACCGCGCATCACGTGAAAACGGCTGAACGGATTTTGATGAAATTTTGGATAGATATAGTTTGAGTCCTGGGAAAGGATAATATATAGTTTTAATCCCGAAAATCAACCCTGGTGGGGGTGAAAATGGGGTTGAAAGTTTGTATAGAGAATTTTTAACCGCTGAAACGATTTAGATAGAAATGAGTATGGAGATCATTTGAGTCTCGAGAAACGTCATAGGATAGTTTTCAAACCCTTGTGGGGGTGAAAACGGGGTTGGAAGGTGGTATGAGGATTTTTTTACCGCTGAACTGATTTAGATGAAAATTGGTATAGAGATAGTATGGGTCTCGAGAAATGACAAAGGTTAGTTAAATAGTTTCTTCTTCAAACCCCCCCCCCCCCCATCTTACTTTAGAACCGTAGGTCCAAAAAATAATAGAAGTGACGCCTGAAAGGTACTTTCAATAAAAACTATCTATACATATAATAAAGCTGAAGAGGGTCGAAAGTCTGTTCATGGAATATATTCGAAAAAAAGTTGGCTGGAGATACTTAGAATCGATAACAGAACACGTTCCAAGTATTTTTAATTAGTTAACGGCTGAACGGATAATGATGAAATTTTGTGTAGAGATAGTTTGAGTCCCGGGAAAGGACAATGAACAGTTTTCATCCCGAAAATCAACCCTGGAAGGGGTGAAAAGGGGGTTGAAAGTTTGTATGTTGAAAGTTGGTATTGAAATAATTTGTAATTTTTTGGTCAAGGTGTTCATATTTATAACATGTTACCCGTCGATGCTTTCAATTTACCTTTACCCGCTCTTAAGAAATATTTGAAAATGTCATGAATGTCAAAGGGTTATTGCAGCAAACCAAGAAACTACTACAAAATCATCTAACGTTTATAGGACACCGTTTAGGTAGGAAAACATATCAAACGTTTTGTGAAGCAGTCAGATTAGGATTTATTTTTCTTTATAATTAAACAATAGGTACATTATCTGTCTCTCAAGCAGTTTTGATATGTCTTCTTGAAGAACTACGCATTATTTTGTATCTTTAAGATCTAATAATGTATTACTGTTTTGAAAAAAATAAGTCCCGTCGAATTTCTTTTCGGTCATAATACTTCTTGGGCCAGAGGTACACCTACAGGGTTAGAACCGGTGGAGTTTTGGAACGAAGTTCCTTGTCGGACGGTTCGCGGATGGGGGCCTAGGCGAAAAAAAGTCACGTGACCGTTACGAAAAAGCGTCACGTCACGAAAACGCGACACCCATACGATTGAGAAACATGTAAAATGGAATGAAATAAAATAGAATAAAGTGAAGTGAAGTGTAGTGAAACTGAGAAGTGGCAAAGTGATAAAAGTGAAAAAAGTCGAGAACCTCAAAAGTCGAGAATTTTAAAAATGTCGAAAATGTCAAAAATTTCGAAAATGTCAAAAATTTTAAATTTCTAAATTTCCAAAATTTCCAATATTTCCAAAATCTCCAAAATTTCCAAAATTTCCAAAAATTCCAAAAATTACAAAATTACAAAATTTCCAAAACTTCGTTCCAATCGCACTTGATTCACACACTTTCCACGACACTCACGTATTTTATTTTTCTCTGACGTTCATTAGTGCATTGTAATGTGCTTACATTGACGAATAAATATCTACACCAATATCATAAATCCTCTATTCCGCGTTCGGAACCGTATGTAATTAATTACCAACATTATTGCAACCAATAACGTAACATCAGTGTATTATCTGTGACAGTGTGGTAAAAACGTATGAAAATTCATTACCGACGGTAACGTAATGAAAATCCGCCCCCCTCGACCGCCGGCATGCCCCCCCGACCGCCGGCGCAATAATGTTGGTCATGGCGGTGTAATGGTGGTCATTCTAATGGTTTCAATGGATTTTTAATATGTGTGTAGGTAAAGCAGTGTATGCTTCTGTACATAATTAGGCCTTATTACGTAACAGTTACATCGCAATGTCCGTCCGTCTGTCCGCGGTCTAGCTCAGTTACCGTTCGCACTAGAAAGCTGAAATTTGGTGAGGCCTGATAAGAACTTTCAATAAAAACTATATTGAATAAAATCGGTTCAGCCGGTTTTGAATTATTAGTCAAAAACGCATAGTGAAAGGAAGTGCCGAATAGTAAACTGACGTAAGCGCCGCCAAATAAACGACCTTTAGAACGGATGTTTTGTAACAGGGCAGCATCTACGAAACTCTACACTGAGCATCGCCCAATATGTAAAATATTTTATTAGGACTACTGTCCTCTAGCGTATCCATCTGTCAACTTTACTTCAAGTTCCGCCTCCAGGGTAGCGGGAGAGAAATTAGCCGCTTACTGACACAGACCGAATTCCACGCGGGCGGAGCCGCGGGCACAGCTAGTATAGCTTAATAAATAAGTATACATCTTCTATGTGGGACCATACTTTAGGAATGTTGACGCTAGGGATGGGTAGGGGTGAGTAAATACTGAGTATTTACTCAGTATTTATCCAAAGCACCCCGTAAATACTCGTATTTACTCATTTCGGTGGGTAAAAACTATTACTAATAAAATATATAAAAAAGGGAGATTAAAGCACTAAATTGTTTTGTATTGAATATTTCTAGCGTGTATAAATAATATTTTTGTTATAAGAAGCATATTAGATGAAAAAAAGGTAATTAGCAGTGAGAAGAAATTTGGAATTCAGGGAATGTAGGAATGTAGACGTGATAAAAACATAGTCAACTATTTTGTTTCAAATACGAAGGTATTTACTTTGAAAACATGGGACTTAAGTCGTTTCTGTATTCTAGATAAATATTATAGTTTTCAGGATGGGAAGTAGGAACACGATGCTTTCAGAATAAAACCGTTAATACTGTGACGCTGGTTTATTGTATCCAAGGGATAAGTACAAAAGTTGTAAAGGAAAGCAAAAATCACGTCCATCATGCTCCATCCATGACTCGAATCTAAGTAATCATTTAACGTACTTAATAATCACTATCTACCACATTTATTACGTACAAGTCTCATAATTCGCGAAAATAATTAATAATGGTCAAAACATTTGAATTTATAAGAATATGTTAACTAAAAGTAAGAATTAAATAAATTAATCATGTAATCGATTAATGACGTAGTTCGAAAGCTCAGTGGCGCCATCATAGGCGGTGTTCTCGTGACGTATGATGACATAGGCCGGTAACTTCGATGCCTCGCAACAGATGACGCTCTCGTAGGTCTTATTATACTGGTTTAGGCGCCGACGAGATAGAGGATGCTAACACTCGGCCATCCTGCCATGGCCGTGGTCCACCACGGCCTGCTTTTGGGGCCCTCAAGTTGTTGATAGCTGTAGTTAGACCGCCGTTTGCTTCAGGGGCCTGAAATATAGAAAGAACCAGCAAAGTATATTGTTGAATTGAGTGTTGTTAGGTATACTGAATGCGAAACGCTTCACAGAGAATATTATAAGCGTACTTTTACGGTTTCCATATTCAGTATTAAATTTTGATTTGATTCATTACTAAGAATTCATTCAAAGGACTGCGATTGGATCAATCAAATGCTGTTGGGGTAAAACAAATACAAGATATCCTCTATACTCCGCTTAGCGCGTTATTTCCTTGAAACCTAAGCTGCCAAAAAGAAGGGGTGCGGCAGGGGAACTCGCAATGATAGGCAGGGAACGCGCAATTCTTCCGTGTGACGTTAGAGAGAGTCAGACATTAATGGTTGCCTTGGAGACGTACTATATTTCTTACCTATAGAGTAAAATTACTTAAGGCGTGGCAGCGGGGGTCGCCCGGCTATGCGGGGTCTTGGGTTAATTAGTCTGTGGGGTAAAATAATCATTACCTTTTTATAAACTTTGATATCTGTTCTGCAAGACAAATCACACAGTATCACATATGGGAGGGCTCGACGTGTTTATTTATTATTTCTTTATGTATTAATAAGCAGACAGCAGTACCAACTTATTCACACAGTTACTGGTTATCACGCAGTTAATGGTTATCACAAAGTTACTGGTATCACACAGTTACTGGTTATCACACAGTCACTGGTTATCACACATCAACTGGTTATCACAGACTTACTGGTTACCACACAGTTACTGGTTACCACCCATTTACTGGTTACCACACAGTTACTGGTTACCACACAGTTACTGATTACCACACAGTTACTGGTTACCACACAGTACTGGTTACCACACAGTTACTGGTTATCACACAGCTACCGGTTATCACACAGCTACCGGTTATCACACAGCTACTGGTTATCACACAGTTACTGGTTATCACACAGGCACTGGTTATCATACAGCTACTGGTTATCACACAGTTAGTGGTTATCACACAGCTACTGGTTATCACACAGTTACTGGTTATCACATAGCTAACATCACATAGTTGTTGTTAAACCTAAGTCGTTGCATCACATAGTAGCTGGCTATTACACAGTAGCTCTCAGTACGACACACAGTAGTTATCATCAAAATAATAGAATAAATAATTAATGCGTATCAATACTATAAATGCCACATAGCAGTCTCGTCGCCAACTTTGTGATATTTGTTTTTACCTACATATATTTGTCATATGCCATTTTATTTACGAATTCTTTTGTATACCCATTATTCTGTTTGTTTATTGCCGAATGTCACAAAGCACAAGTAAAATACCCTCTTTTTTATATGGATGTGATCGGATGAAAACAGAAAAAGGTAAATAATGTGTATAAAAGTAGACAGAAAATGAAATTAACTTTGAATTGTCGTTGTTGTTAATTGATAGACTTATACGTTTGATAAACATAAATACGAGTACCTATATTGATAATCAGCGCAAACACATAAATATTTATTTTATTTCATGGCGGTCATATTTCTGACAATTCGTAACTTTGCAGTCTTTGTTCGCGATTCAAGTTGGCTCTGCTGATTATTTGCGTCTGTAGGAGTATCAGAGGGGTATGCTGGATAGCGAGTGTTGCCATACTTGCCATGACCAAACATAAGAGTAAATGGGGTGAAGACCGTGGTCGAATTGAGCGTGTTGCTAATTCCCCAGACTACATCGGCTACTTTACTGTCCTAAGCACATTCGCTATCAGCCATAGTGTTGCAACCGATCAAAAGCGTGCGATTTACCCTTTATACCTGCCCATTTGAACGCGGACTAGCAATAGCATTGAAATACCGGCTCGTGAAGGCTTTTCCTCGATCACTACTCACTTTACAGGGATTTTCAAATTGGTAAATGACGTCTTTAAAGAGTTTAATTGTCTCCATTGTTCTAGTATATCTTGCAGGCGTTGCAATTAAATATTTTGTGAAATCATCAATTACTATTAGAAGATATGTATTTCTGAGGCGTGTCTTTACAAAAGGACCGAGATGATATATATGCAAAGTATGCATAGGGACAGCTGCTTTATCAATAGGGTGCAGTTCACTTTCCACACGACTAAGTTACCCTTACCGTGCACATCGTAAACACGAGTTTATATATTTACGTATGAAACGAGTCCATTCCTTGAAACCAAAACAGAGCTTTAATAGTTTTCTCGCACAAAAGCCTGGATGACCTATTTGGTCCTGATATTAAATGTAGCAAACCATACTTAGCTAACTTTGGGATGAAAAAACATTCTTCTGACACTGCTTTCCTATATGATATTTCCTCTTTTAGCACATAATTAGTAACACAGATCTAAATATACATAGATCACGCAAATGCATCTACTTCGCGTGTCGGAACTCGGAGTAGGTCTCAGAGTTGGCCGTCGCTACTGACATTCCGCGCGCGTCTGTTGTGGTAGCCGGTTGTCCGTGAAAATTAAGAAAATGCCTTTTTGCGTGGTATTAAAGTGCAATAGCCCAAAAATTTGAAGCACCCAAAGGCAAGGACATTTTTCCTATCACACGTAAGTTATTTTCAAATTATATTATGCGTAAATTCATTATAAATCAATTTTTTAAGTATTCCGAGGTGTGATTCCAAGTCTGTACCTAAGTAACTATAGATTATCGGTAAGTAAACTATGTTCACATTACATTGCCGCGTTTGCTTTGAGCGTTTAATCTGACGTTGTGTGTTAAGAGACGATGAATATCAGAACAAGCGATACTGTCGCGCATCGCTTGGAGTTCGTGGTACAAGGGAACTTATCATTCGTCTGTCAAATCTAGCAACTAGTGTTGTTCGTTCTACAACATTATTTCGATGATCGATTTTAATACGATATCGGACAGACGAATGATATTTACCATTTTTAAATCGCCAATTTAGTAGTTATTGATACAAACAAGCTCGAAATATGTCCTAATTTTACACGATTTTTGTAAAAATGGAGGGTAATATCTTCGGGTTCTTCATGTATGTGACATGTTTATCCTTTGAATGTATAATACGTTTATAAATTTCTATTGTGCTTAAGAAACACTTACTTTTTTTAGTTTCCTACACGATCCTATCACAAAAGAAAAATGGATTGCGGCCACGGGACGGAAAAACTGGTTCCCGACTAAGCATAGTACTATTTGTTCTAAACACTTTGAAAATAGCAGTTTCATTGAAGGGAAGAAGTTGAGATTGTTGAAAAAAACGGCGTATCCCACTATTAATATATTAAAACACATTGTCAATGATAATGAGGTTAGTGAATAGATTTAATGTTTAACAGTGTTTTTATTATTACCGTATAACATATCTTACTTTGTAATCAAGTTGCCAAGTTTCAGCTTGGTCCAAAAATGTTTGGATGTTCGGAGGATGTCCGGATTTCTGTTCTCGCCTAGACTTTGCATTTTCAGCCAATTCTCATAAAATCTTGTCAAATATATACAATTTTTCGAAATTTAAAAAAATGGAGAGATATGGAGGTAGAAAACTTAAAAAAATACAAATTTCAACCATTTCAAAACAAAGCTAGGTCTACAGCTCTCAGAGCTAATAGTCTTTCTAGTTATATTTTTAAAATGTAATTCAAATATCTTTTATTTAATAATTCCGTTTAATATCATTCGTCTGTCTACATCATTCGTCTGTCTATATCATTCGTCTGTCAGAAAATCGATGTCATTTATGTGAATCGATTAGTAATTTTAGGTTATCTCCGTCTTTGTCGCTTGAACTAGCAAGTGCAACAGAGAGGGAGATACACGAACGGAGTTCGTTTTCGTTTCGCGGTAGGCCCTCTGGCCACACACGCACGGAATTTTCGTTCCGGTTCCGAACGGAATAACGTCAAAAAGTGTCTCTATCTCTGTCTGTCATATGGAAACAGTACCGAAATTCCGTGCATCTGCGGCCAGGCTGAATCAAGTCGAGCCGAAAGGCGCGTGCGGCGGCGGCGTCGCCTTTGAATCGATTTTGTGCGGACAACGGGGAATTCACATCACTAATTCGCCCTTGTGACGTCACAGTAGGTAGAAAAAAAGTGACACGGTTGGTTTTCATACAGATTGAGGTGTTTAAGTTATCTATGTATATTTAGATCTGTGATTAGTAACTATATCCGGATTTTTAGTACTTTGAGAAAGTTGAGTTATAATGCTTTGGATTGAGTCATCTTGCATCTGAAGAGTAAGTAACCAGTCCCATTCTTCTACCGTATGTACATCACTAAGAACAGGATACTACTATCACTAATAATAGGAGGCTAAGGGTGTCAGCGTAACGCATTCGATTGCCGGAACGATATTCTATTTCGAGATCGAAATCTTGGATAGCTAGCAACCACCTAACAATGCTTGGAATTAAATCCTTTTTAACTAGGGTGGTTCGTTAAGCAGAACAGTCAGTAATTACTTTTACCGGGATTCCAGTCAACTAGACCCTGAATCGCTTTAGGGATTCCACAACGGCTAAAGTTTCAAGTTCATAACTGTGATAAAACCGCTCTTCTTTACTAGTGGTTCTACTGAAATATGCAATGCGTTTAATAAATAATTAAATGACTACAATCAGTCTGGTAATGAAGTAAAATACCACTAAGGCCCAAGCTACTCCGTCGGTATGCAATTCGGTTTCGGCGTTCCTATTCTACCTAGTACGGGTCTTTTTATAAGCTTCTGTTTTAAAATTTGAAACGCATGCTCTTGTTCAACGCCCCAGTGTCAATCAACGCCCTTTTGAGTCAGTTCTGTGAGAGGCCTCGCTGTTTCGGCGAAACCACAAACAAACTTTCTAAAATATGTTCCCTAACTATACCTGCGTCTAATAATTTCAGTAACTTTTGATCTACGATCACACTCTCACTATGTGACAACCGATACGGCTTATAGAACCCAGGTTCATCAGTTGTTGTTTTGATTTGCATACTAATAAGATCCGTACAGCCCAAGTCCTTAGTACCCTTTGCAAACGAAGAACTAAACCCATTTAACAAATTCATAGGCCTTGTCAAATCCGTCTCATTAAGATCGCCTATATGTATTTAAATCGTTAGACATTATTTTAGTTTCTACACCGTCGCACCCTGCGGAGTTGTCAATTGCAAAAACATCACGTTCATTCATCTCGCATTCATTGATAATTACGGCACGTGCTAGTAGTTTTCCTTTCGTTCATTGAATTGTTTCATCGCCTACATTAATTAACCTTATGAAAGCACTTTGACCCATTAAGACAGCTTGGGGTATAAAATATGACGTACTTCCTAATTCAAAGCATACTGGATGCAATAAGAATGAGTATTTGCCTCCATTATGACAGTCAACACGAACTTCTACCAAACTACAACAGTTTTTCATCACAACAACATCTGCGTATAAATAAACCGGGTACTTCGTAACAAAGTCTGAAGAGCATTGATTTATTATGTATTCTACTAGATGTGACATCTAGAAGAAATTTTGTGCGACATGTTTGATGGTTAACAGCTATGACAGAATCAAAGAGTAGTATAGACTTGTTGTGATTTTCACTACAACTTTTGGGACAAGAATTTCTTAGGGATGTCATCTCCTGTTACTCAATGCTGAAGAGACTAATTTTAATTCTTGGAGGGTACCCTCTAAATAACTAGAATGGACTAATGTCACAGACTTGTTTGTTTTGATTAGGCTAACATTTTCCTGGTTTATTAATGACAAAAGTGTAATGTCCAATGACCAAAGTCAATTCCTACCATTTTATAGTTTGTTATTTCCGCTGAGCCTGACAAAGTGATATTATCTATGTGAACTTCGACCTTTACGGTACCAAACAAATTGTGAATGTGCAATTGTGCACCTCCAAAGCCGCGCATAACTAGTGAAGATGGTGTAATTGCAAGATTCATTTTATTTACATGTTAAATGGTTCGTATGTTATTTTTACTACCCGAATCAATGTAGACTATCAGCTCGTGGCCATTGATAAATACTTTCTTCTCGTAAAAATCAATAAAAACATGATAAGTTATAAACATAATGTCACCCACCTTGACTATTTGTTGTTTTGAGCTCCCGGCAGCAAACCAGCATGCGGCTGCGCTGGCACACGTCGCAGTGAAGTAGTGCCCTGCAGTCCCGCACCTCATGACCTGGACGTCGACATGCGTAGCAGATCTTCGGCAATGTATGCGGTGCTGTAGTTGTATTTCCTCACGTCCACGTCGGTCTTTTTGTACTGGCAGCAACTTCGATCCTCTTAAAATTCTCCAACGAGGATAGATACCCGTAGTATACTTGCTCCGGTGTTTCGCATTGGTATGCTTTGGCGTTGACGCGCATTTCAGATGGCAGGCCATTAATGATACACGAAATAGCGTCCTCATTATTAACTTTGCATTTCTTAGGTAGTGAAAGCTTGTCGTGAAAGTACATATTTTGTCATAGTCTCCGTATCGATCTTGGACCTTAACATCATCTCTTCCAGGCGATCGACCAAATCCGTTGACCGTGGAAATGCCGTTTGTTTTCACTCGTCCCACGTGAGGTTATAATCTTCAAAGTCGTCGTAGCAGTCACGAACTGAACAGCGAAGTCTTATTTGTATTACAAACTGACGATCTTTGTTGTGCCAACCGTAAACATCTTCCAGTTAATCTATCTTGTTGAGCCACCCTTTCACATTGCTATTTCGCTCTTCTGGATTGAATTTGGGGATAACTTTAGCTTCTGTGGGCGTAATTCGTCGTCGTTTTGGTGTGTCTGATCCGTAACCACGTGGTTGTGAAGAAGAAAAAATTTTTTCGGAGTCTGCGTCGTCAATCGAGGTTTTTCTCTTCTTTCTTCTCCCCAATCCATGGAAATATGAACCAGACATGACGTAATCCCAATTCTGAAATATTATAGTTCTCAGGATGGGAAGTAGGAACACGATGCTTTCAGAATAAAACCGTTAATACTGTGACGCTGGTTTATTGTTTATCCAAGGGATAAGTACAAAAGTTGTAAAGGAAAGCAAAAATCACGTCCATCATGCTCCATCCATGACTCGAATCTAAGTAAACATTTAACGTACTTAATAATCACTATCTACCACATTTATTACGTACAAGTCTCATAATTCGCGAAAATAATTAATAATGGTCAAAACATTTGAATTTATAAGAATATGTTAACTAAAAGTAAGAATTAAATAAATTAATCATGTAATCGATTAATGACGTAGGTCGAAAGCTCAGTGGCGCCATCATAGGCAGTGTTCTCGTGACGTATGATGACATAGGCCGGTAGCTTCGATGCCTCGCAACAGATGACGCTCTCGTAGGTCTTATTATACTGGTTTAGGCGTCGACGAGGATGCTAACATAAGTGCATTTCGCAAGCCGATTCGAATATTATACAGATGTTAACAAAATGTTTACAAAAAAAACTGCCACGAAAATACTTCACAATATTATAGGCATTATAGCTCTTATCAGATAGCGCGGCGATTGTTAGCTAGTGGTAATGAACAATGAATATAGAAATAATGACCATAAACGGTCAAACTGCGAACAAAAGACCACCTAGTTTGCGGCGTGGACTTAAATTGCATTCTCTATTATATTTGTCTACTTCTTATCTCAAAAATATGCACAGTTTTAACATTAATAAACATCGTTTTCACAAGGGATATATTCCAAAATGCGCGTTCCGCTTCCCTTATTTTGATTGGGTGATTAGCGGACACTAACAAGTGTAGTACGATTAGTATCCAATGAAAATACAGTTAGGCACGCTGGCGCGCCTGGCGCGTTTGGCACGCTCAGTTGCTGTTTGTCAGTCAACCTGTTCGGAGGACTAACTACTTGCTCATTTTACGTAAAGTGCCTCGTGTGATTTTCCTTGGACCCTTGCTTTGTATATGGACTTTGATGGTGTTTTCTTTGTGATTAAAGTTAACGTTTCTGGACTTTTGATTTTTGTTAGTGAATATCTTTGGATAATGGATATTTTTGGTAGCGTTCCAGTCTCACGCTAAAATGTGTGGCTCTGAGGACCGCGACAGAAATCACATGCTCGCTATTGGATTACAGCACGGTTAGCATAAGAGTGAAGCGATAGTATCTCGCGTATAGTACTACCCGTCTCTTATTAAATGATACAGTCAGAAAAAGATGGATAGACTATCTCGCGCGCGAAATACTGTCGCGTGACACTTGAGCTAACCGTGCTGGGATATCCAAGTTGTCGGTACATCGATCTTGTGGAGCTAGGTATCGCCATTAAGAAACCTGACCCCGTTCAAAGCAAAGGTGAGTGTTTACGTGGCACTTACGTCATTTTATTAAGAGGTTTTTTTAAAGATAACTCAAAAACGGCTCAACCGATCATGTTGAAAGTAATTTTATTTTAAAGTATTTTCTAGTCCCTATTCATCCCATCATTTTGATATTTTTGTACTTTGGTTTAAATGTTATAGAGGGGTAAACATAATTTTAGTCTTCAGAAATGTTTATTTTCTTCAAAAATATATTCAATATATAAAAAATGTTTTTTTCGACTTTGACTAGTTAATTTAGTAGCGGGTTACAAAATACACCTAAATTTCAAAATGTTATATCCCTTGCAGCACTCTAAATAGTTTATACCCACCAATTTGGGTATAAACGAGTAAATACGGGTATTTTGAGTAAATACTGAGTATTTACTTGGTATTTACCCTTGAGTATTTACTCACTACCCATCTCTAGTTGACGCAAGTGTTTATACTGTTTCTACCTCGCCCCGGGCCGCCGGGCATCCATGTGGACAAATACGCGCTGACGAAGTCAAATCGTTACGCGCCGCGCAGTGGCAACGCCTAGTGAAATACTTATCTTCTATCATGTAGGATCATACTTTAGGAATGTCGACGACAGTGTTTAGCCTGTTTACACGGACACCTCGCCCCGAGCCGCCGGGCTTCCATGTAGACAAATACGCGCCAACGAACATTAATAGTAACATGCCGAGTGCCTACGACTTGCAGAATGCTTACTTTTTTTGTAGAAACATAGGTAGCTACTTTAGGAATGTTGAAAAAAGTGTTTAGATTGTTTAGGCCTCGCCTGCGATGTCGCGTTGGTGCCGCCGAGCATCCATGTGGACAAATACGCGCCGACGTACACAAATCGCAACGCGCCGAGTCCTCACACGTAGCGGAATACTTACCTTCTATTTATAGATCAGCAGTACGCCGTAGGCAACCCTACCTCATCGAGTAGCAGAATTCGACTTATGAAGAGCAATGCACAGTACAAAGTTATGTATTTTAGTACTTTTTTTTTTAATTTAATATTTTATTATTTATTATTAGATCAGAGAAAATAACCAAATACTTAGTTTAGTACTTAGTAGCCTGAGCTAAACTTGGAGCATATGATACAGTCAGTAAAAACATCATTATAAAGTCTACCTCATCGAGTAGCAAATTGAAATGCCAGTACTTATCAACAGGGTAATACCAAATGGTAGCCGACCTTAAACCTGAGCTATTGTTATTCAAACAAGTTTTATGTTTTAAAGTGAAAATCGACTAATGCAAGTACGACGTGAAATTGATCACGGGATGGTTTAAATACAGTGTTACGCGGTACATGAGTTACGGTTTATCAACAGGTACCAAAAAATAAGAAATTGCATTGTTCAAAACTGGCAACTTATTCATTAAACCTTATTAAAAATAATTGAAATAATGAACCTAGTAGAAGATAAAACTTGTGCCATTCGAAAGAACACATCAACTATTAAAGAAAATAAATCGTAAAATGTCAGGTCTGCGTGTGGCCACCACCATTTTTTTGGCACTTCTCGATTAGCATTATGGAATGGGCCACGTGCCCACTTGCTAGTCGTTCAAGTAATTTTGACAAAAAATAGGGTATTTTTTTGATGACTGTACAAAATGCTCCAAGTTTGGCTTAGGCTACCAGGTACTAAATAACATAACATTTTTATACTCTCTCCAAATTCTGCTACTTGATGAGCTAGGGTTGCCTACGGCCTATTCTTGATCTAACTTTGTACGTAATTTGGGAATATGGCGTAGGCGTTCTATCAGACGAGAACAAAATAAAGGGTAGATTTTCCAAATGGATCAATCAGTGAGGGAAGCTACCAGATCCCATGATGATACGTGAAAATGGTTTAATGAGATCCTCCCTAACTTTTTAATATCTGACAATGGGGACGGCCGGTGAAAACTTATTGTAGAGGGCGCTGTTCAAGATTCCATACTATGAAATAAAGAGTCAGAAGATGAATGGTCCTTCTACCTAGTACGAAAACCGTATGTTACACTAGTATACAGTTAAAAAGCTGTCGCAAGTTCGGACCTTCAATTAAAGCATGGACATATTATTGGGTAGGTAACTACAATAAGGCTCATTCTCAATATGTGTCAATAATTATTATATTTATAATATTACGAAATTACTACTATTGCCCATTTTAAATGTCAGATTTAGAATAATCAGACTCGAAAATATGGTCGGGAGTGGTATACAAACCTGATTTCCAACTTTTAACCCGATCTAATTAGACGGGTCTGTATTGGTAAATTCACAAAAGACGGTGTACAAATCTCGCGCCGTTTCATCGTTAACGTACGATACACATGTGTGTACGCCAAACATGTGTCTGGTATCGACTTTATAGCTAATAATGGCTTGTTCACACTTGCGAATTATCGAGTTGATAATCGAGCCTTAATTACAAGACAGTTGTTACATTCATACGTCCTTCAATGAGCGTTATGCGCGACGAAGCGAAGTGACTAGGTAATTATCAAATTAAACTAATCTACCGCGTATATTAAATTTAAAGTCAAACGTCCGTGTTTCTGGCCAATTGACAACCACGGTTTCAGAACCCCGTACATTCGTTTTTAGGGTTCCGTAGTCAACTAGGAAACCTTATAGTTTCGCCATGTATGTCCGTCCGTCCGTCCGTCCGTCCGCGGATAATCTCAGTGACCATAAGCACTAGAAAGCTGAAATTTGGTACTAATTTGTATATCAATCACGCCGACAAAGTGGTAAAATAAAAAGTGGAAAAAAATGTTTTATTAGGGTACCTCCCCTATACGTAAAGTGGGGAGTGATTTGTTTTTTCATTTTAATCCTAACGTGTGATATATTGTTGGATAGGTATTTAAATATGAATAGGGGTTAGTAAAATCATTTTTTGATAATGTAAATATTTTCGGAAATAATCGCTCCAGAAGTAAAAAAAAATGTGTCCCCCCCCTCTAACTTTTGAACCATAAGTATTAAAAATATGAAAAAAATCTCAAAAGTAGAAATTTATTAAAACTTTCTAGGAAAATTATTTTGAACTTGATAGGTTGAATAGTTTTTGAAAAATAATTTCTGAACTAAGTTTGTAATTAAACCGTATAAGCAGGTGTTTATTGTACTTGTAATTTCTACAAAATCACGATGAAATGACGTGCTTTTAAAAACTCTCAAATGGGGACACTTACTGTGACGGGCGGAAAACTACGGAACCCTACACTGAGCGTGGCCCGACACGCTCTTGGCCGCTTTTTTTGAAGAACCATATACTAATAGTTCCGAAAACTTCCACATTGAACAGCCGGAGCTTGCGCGGCAGGAAATTTTCTGAAACCACATACCTAGTTAGCCATTTAAGGTCCATAAGTAGTGTGAATGTCATTGATTTATTATGTACTAGTTTTTGCCCGCGGCTTCGCTCGCGTTAAATTCGGGGTAACCCGGTTCCCCTTTCCTGATTTAAAACACAGAAGAGAACTCTGAACAGAATATTAATAAAATTTCACCCCCTCTTTTAAGGGGTTGGGTGCAAATTTCAAAATAAAAATGATGCACGATTTTTTTGTTAGTCACAAATAGTCCGCATACCAATTTTTAGCTTTCTACCTTGAAAATTGCGGAATGCTCCATACAAACTTCTACCCACCATTTTCTCGAAGTGGGGGGTTAGAAAGAGACAAAAAGTAGCCTATGTCACTCTGCCCATCCCTTCAAATATCTCCACTTAAAAAAATCACGTCAATTCGTCGCCCCGTTTTGCCGTGAAAGACGGCCAAACAAACAAACAAACACACACATACACTTTCCCATTTATAATATTAGTATGGATTCTACTAGATGTGACATCTATAATAAATTTTGTGCGCCATGTTTGACGGTTCACAGCTATGACAGAATCAAAGAGAAGTATAATAGACGTGTATTGATTTTCACTACAAATTTTTAGGACAAAGAATTTCTTAGGGATGTCAACTCCTGTTACTCAATGGTGAATGTGCAGTTGTGCACGGTCTGTCGAGAGCTGCCGTGGTAGAAGGCGGCTGTTGGCAATGGCATATACAACAATTAATTAAATTGGCATATACAACAAGTAACTGCAAAATATCTATTGGTGGCCGCTTTCAGATAAAAGAAACAAAACTTGTCAGCTCGATGGGATGACAATTAATGTGTCAATGATTCGGATGAATGCAGGATTCTGGATAACTTTCATAATCGCTTCAAAGGGGCTTCAACTGACACAATGACATTTCCAACAATTGTCCTTAGAAAATCTAAATTTGTATGGCAGGAAGTACTTTTTATTTATTTTAGTGAAAATGACTCTCTGTATTGTCTCCAATTGATCCTCAAAGGAAATTCGCGGGTTTCTGAAATACTTTAAAATTAAAATGCGGTAAAATAAAGCTACAGGGAAGAATTTTTCCTAAGAAAAGCTTTCTGACTGTATATAGTTTCCGTATATTGTTAAGAGCCATTCATTTTTTGTTTCTTTCTCTCGTTGTATGGAATCTGGAACAGCGCCCTCTACAATAAGTTTTCACTTTGTAGGTACTTTTTTATTTCATTGAATCATCAAGAATATTTGTATTGTATTGAATTTTGTACTACGTATATTATTAACCTACGTATAAGAACGCCTGTTGCTTTTGAACCTCTATTTTTTTAAATATTTTCTGTACTGGTTTTCTTTTTGAGTTATCCAATAAAGACGAAACCTTTACGTAACGTCAATTTATAGGTCATTGGCAGTTGACAACCCTAGCAGTGAAATAATTAGACCCGTATCACCAAAGTTCGACTCTGAACCGGAATCAAACAATCGAACAAAGCGACAATATCGAATAATGATCGATGCCCAAACTTTCAATAGAAGGCACTAAACTTGTTCCAAGAGATTACCTTGTTAGAAACCTCTAGCACTTGATTGATTACTCTGTTCCACGCACAATCTAAATGCTAATACCGCTCCCGATCTTTTTTGAGAGGCTTGCATCCTTATTATGTAAATCTGTAAGACCGATCTAACCGTAGATTACTGCCTATAGATTCAGCGTTATGAGGCGTTTAATCTTTTAAACGCACTTTGCCAGTTGCGCTCGCAGTAACGAGTCCGAAGACGTCGTGCAGCTCGTGGCATGAGTCGGCACGATAGAATAATGACTACCTAGTTGTGCCCCCGAACAAGTCTTGTCGACGAGCATATCTGCAGCCACCTGCACCTGTGGGACAGCACGGGACCGCTGAACGTCATCACTTATCACTCACTGCTCTGTGATATGCTAAACTCCCTCAATGGACTCTTACGCACAGATCCACAAGTAGACATGTTTCATGATCGCTGGCCTACACTAGCATCCAGATACTTCTTCTATTGTGAGAGTAAATGTGAATTAGGACAAAGTAAATTTATGACTAGAATAAGATAGGTAAGTACTTTGTAAATATTTACTTGTAGCAAGTATAATTGGTGTAAACCTTTCTTGTCGAACGAGCGGACCGTAAGCGAAGCAAGTTCTTAACACAACTTCTGGCTAGTGGGAGTAGTGGGACGTCTCGGCATTTCGATGGCTTTTTGATTTTAAGAGTTTGTTCCGCGATAACTAGTACGTGGTGACTGCAATTTTTTTGAGTTACACAAGCTCCGAAAAGAGAGTTCGAGTTTCCTCCCACACACTCGTGCTCGATACATGACGCGACGCATATAACCTGCATTTTGGAACGAGCGGAGCGTAAGCGAATTGAGTTTTTACAAACAACTTCTGGCTCCTGGGACGTCTCGGAATTTTGATGGCTTTTTGATTTTGAGAGTTTGTTCCGCGATAACTTTAGTAACGCTTTTCTGATCTTCATGAAATTTGTTGGGGTTTTAGTAGAGATAGATATAATTTGAGAGTTCGTATATGAGCAGGATCGACTTAGGGGTCAAGGAACTAGAAAGCGCGAAAAAATCATCACATGGTTCTCGTTATATTGGTCAGCTTGTTTGCAAGTAAATCGCGAGTTCTCAGTTCTAGGCGGACTACCTACTAGTTTACTCGAAATGCACGGAGCTCGGGCAATACATGATCTTCGATCTAGTAGGAAGTAGTCTACGGATTTACCTAATCCGCGGCGGGCGTTGGCGAGATTGTTGTGATTTTTTCGAGTTCCCGAGGGCAGGATATTGTCCGATGCTATTCCTATTCGCGTCACATCGCAATTGGATGCCTGACCTAAAAGGCCGCGATAAAATTACGACTACGGAGTTATTGTATTAAGTTTCAGTTTTTTCATGTTTCTTTTTTTGTTGGCTAAGGACATGGACTTGATTTGGGTCGTAGGTTTCTGCAATAAATTTTCCAAGCTTCTGTTTAGGTACATGTTTATAATATTGAAATAATTTTGCAGCGCCTCTGTCTGTAATAAAATTTTGTTATTGAATTAGTCAATTAATAAATAAATAAAAAATAATACTAAAATAATAGTTGCTTTAGACTGGAAACACTATGGGAAACGTTAGGCTCCGAATCTCTTATCTAACGTTATCTCTTTTGCATAAAGGGTCCTTTTACCTCCTTTCCTGTGTCACTTCAACGTGCTAACTACAATAAAGCAAGTTCATAAAAATATTTGGAACATTCCTATACTCTGTATCTTTAGGTATTTAAATAAAAGTAAATAAGATCTACCCTCAAATGGCTCCTAAAGCCAGTTGAGGGTAGATGAAAACATTACACGATCAAATAATATTGGTTTAAAGCCAGGTCGTTAAGTGACAGATCCAGGCAGTTTTGTATTTGATTGGTTAACCAATAAAAGTTAAAACCCCGCTACCCGAAAATTTAAAAATTGTTTGTTTACTTTTATTTAAATACCTGAAGACATAGAGTATAGTGTATAGTAAGACCTCTGTTCTAAAGCTGTTTCCGCTTTTCAAGTACGAATAAGCTAAGTACTTCTATAAAAATATTATATCAATTTCAAAAGACTACTACGTGAGCTAGAAAAGAATAAAAATAGCATAAATACGGCTAATGAGGCCCACCCTGCAAATCCTCAACTAAGGAAGCTTTGCAAAGATATGTGGGTAGATTGAGCTGATTTAAACCGGAACTGAGCGACCATCCTTCAGGGGAGGAGGGTAAAAAATACAAGCAAAAACAACTTTGGGACGTAGTTTAGAATGGTTAAATGTAGTTCCAATCCAATCTAGTTTCACTATAGCCTCTATAGTGTCCAGCGTTTTTATGATGGACATTATTATGTTGTCAGCGATCCAGGAATTGAAAATGATATATAATATAATACATAAGAGATGCCAAGATAATTTTGAAGACTTCGTCCGGTTACCCTTTTCGCCGAATGTGCCTAAGTATTAACGTGGACTCTCATTCCTCGAAAATGTCAGTATTTGTATGTATTTTTTAAATTTTTATTTATTAAGGCAACCAACAGTCATTTACAATTACAACGTAGTTCTTAATAACATGATAAATGACCTAGAGTGTAATAACCTAAAAACAAATATAAAATCTAAACTAGCTTGTGAACGGTTTAACAATAATGTACTTATTAAGCTAAGTTTAATGCGTTTTGTGATAAATGAATAGTTGAATACACTTACCTATTTTATATATAATACAATGGATTTACACAGGCAGTGATTTCATGTTTTCATGTTTATTTGTAGTTTGCATATTGTTTGACTACAAGATAAAGATAACATACTTAACACATTCAGGGCCGAGAACCCGACTGTCGGGTTCTCTCTTCGTAGCTACTACGCGATACATACGACGAATACGTGGCTACGGGCTACGAGCGTAGCACGTAGCAAGGTGGTACTGAATGTATTAATCTTGAAATGGTCATCGATCATTCAACATCGAAATTCCTGGGCCGCGATTCGAAAAATAAACACACACACTGGAGAGACACGGCTCCAACCCAACTCAACCCAACTCAACTCAACGCTATAACGACATTGACATTTGCTATTCGAACAGATTTTCATTCAACATTGGTCTCACATTGGTCACACATTGGTCTCACATTGGTACAACATTGGTACAACATTGGTACAATGTGTGACCAATGTGAGACCAATGTTGAATGAAAATCTGTTCGAATAGCAAATGTCAATGTCGTTATAGCGTTGAGTTGAGTTGGGTTGGAGCTGTGTCTCTCCAGTGTGTGTGTGTTTATTTTTCGAATCCCGGCCCTGATAGAATAATCAAAGCTTTATGGAGTAATGCGTCAAATATCCGGGCCGGCAGATGAACTTTCCTGTAATCGAGCTCAAACTCTCCAAAATACGATATCAGACAATACAACTTGCGCTTCCCCTGGTTTTTAGGGTTTCGTACCCAAAGGGTAAAAACAGGACCCTATTACTAAGACTCCGCTGTCCGTCTGCCTGTCTGTCCGTTTGTCACCAGGCTGTATCTCATAAACCGTCATAGTTAAACAGTTGAAATTTTCACAGATGATTTATTTCTGTTGCTGCTGTAACAAAAAATTCTAAAAAACAGAATAAAATAAATATTTAAGGGGGCTCCCACACAACAGACATAATTTATTTGCCGTTTTAATCTGTCACCAGGCGGTATCTCATGAACCGCGATAGTTAGACAGTTGAAATTTTCACAGATGATGTATTTCTGTTGCCTCTATAACAACAAATTTTAAAAAACAATAAAATAAATATTTAAGGGGGTTCCCATACAACAGACATAATTTTGCCGTTTTTGTAGATAACGAGTCCGACTTGCACTTGGCCAGTTTTTTTATTCTTCAATAAACCCAGCTCTTACCCTGGTTCACTGTGCATGTTCAAAAACTTCTGACAATTTGTTAAGGCAGTACGTATCGTACTTCACATCCAATCACGATAAACAGATAAAAAACCGTCTTACACGTGTTATTTAAATTATTATAATGTATATTCGTATTACCTCGTTATGTAATTTGAACCGCTCAATTCCCCGCCATACGCTGTATCCACATTCCAGTGTCATACCTCCGCATATCAAATTTAATAAAGGATCACTCGAAGGCTCGCATGCAGCGATCCAATATCAGAGCTAATGCGACTCTTGAGTAAAAATATTACAGGAAGCGAAGTCTCGAAAATACACGAAGTATCTAAGATCAGAAGCTCGACCCTTCGCCCTCTTACTTCGCTTTTGATCGGTACACTTCACCTTTTTAACTTTAAATAAGACTCGCGACGAACACTTAGGGGGTGCGCGTGGTAAAATTAAATTAGTGTCGTGTCAACTTTTATTATATTGACGTAGTTCAGTGTACTCGTATTATGCTCACGAGTCTTAACTATTTTGCATATTAGATATTATGTGGGTAAACATTCTTACAACGAGCTTAGCGTAGCTTAGGAAAATTGTCAAGATTACAAGAATATGTAGTGTTTGTGATGTAATGGGCGACTGTCAAGGATAAGTAGTGGAGAGAAATGGTTTTTAATACCGAAAAAAAATTAATTGAACTTCACAAGCGGGGTAATTTCTACTAAAAAAGAAGCACTCAATACTTTTGTTTATTTATTTAGGGCCAGTTGCACCAACCACTTTTGACGGACTCATCAGCGTCACCCGGCAGGGTACTATGAAAATTTCCATACAATAAAATTTAGCGAATACAATAAAGTTTTAACGGTGACAGACGGTTTGGTGCAAGTGGTGCAACCAACCCTTATTCTTCAAAGACCTTCTATAGATATCAAGGCGTCTTGCGACCTACAACATGTCACAAAAATGCTGGTGGTCCGTTTAAGGCATAATTGGTATCGTATTCTTATGAAAAACTAGGAAAACATTTTTTTACGCGAAAATAAAACTTGGTCTTGTATGCCGGTCGGCCGGCTCGGATGACATGTCCCATACAAAAAAACAATTTCGCGTCACTATTTTTGTTACATTCTGTATAGTTGAAAGAGCATTTTCAATGGTTCAGATAATTACCTAAGTATTTTATTTATTAGCAACTTGGCCGCTCCGATGGTGACTTGACGCGCTTTTGCGTGAAACAGGCAGATTTAAAACTACGGAAAAGATCGCAAAATGTTGTAAGTATCAGGGATTTTACCTCAAAATGAGATGGCAATGTATGGTGCAAGTATTATATTATATACTGTACTCCAGTTTCTCCATAGTAAGTTAATTTTTACAGCAAAAATGAAAAACAAAATGACGTAAATTATTACAATTGGTATTTTGTAGTTATACGACCATACTCCTCAGCTATTCTAGCTAAGCTCAGAGCTCGTACCAATTTAGGTATGACTGGTGTAACTTGGCCGGAGTTGCTGTATCTTACTGCAACTAATGGACAGCAGGAAATGCGTCAGTAGGAACTTAGCTGGTTTACCGTGCAGTTTCATTCAATTTCACACTATTTTAGCTTATTATTTCCATAAATAAAGACAGAACTTAATCACATAGGTGCCGTAAACTGGGGCTATTTAAAGCCTGACCAGAAATATGTCAAGAGGGCGCTATTACTCTCATTTATATGGCAACAGTTCAGTATAGTCATAGAGCTCTATGGTATGGTGACATCTTGATTTGTTTACCTGTCAGCTCTGATGTCAATTTGAAAATGTTTCACAGCGAAATAGTTTCATTTCCCGAGCTTATTATTTACAGAAGTTTATTATGTATACATATAATAAAGCTGAAGAGGGTCGAAAGTCTGTACATGGAAGATAATCGAAAAAAAGTTGGCTGGGGATACTTAGAATCGATAACAGAACACGTTCCAACAATTTTTAGAATTTTTGTCTGTTTATCTGTTTGTCTGTTTATTTGACCGCGCATCACGTGAAAACGGCTGAACGGATTTCGATGAAATTTTGTATAGAGATAGTTTGAGTCCCGGGACAGGATAATATATAGTTTTAATCCAAAGAATTTCTAATAAGAAAGGACAAAGGATAGTTTCAACTTAATAACGTCCATTTTAGGTCAGCATCTGGACGTGCCGTATTCATCGCAAAGTGGACGTCTTAATAACGTCAATTTTAGGTCAGCACCTGGACGTACCGTATTCGTCGCAACGTGGGCGTCTTAATAACGTCAATTGAGGGTCAGCATCTGGACGTACCATATTTACCGCAAAATGAACGTCTCAATAACGTCAGTTTAAGGTCATCACCTGTACTATGTACGATGTACAGTAAGACGTACAGTATCCGTCGGCAACGAGAAGTTTTGCTAATGTCAATTTTTGGGATCACTATTAACGGTTAGATGTTTGTGACACGTAAACTATTTCAACAGGAAGTTTTATGTGGCAGTTAATTTATATGCTAGTAAGTTATCCTATACTTTACTCAGGCTTTGTAAATCTTCTTTCTTCGTAAATCTGTCCATTATCATAGCGAATGCTAAGAGAAAATACTAATTAATACATTATAACAAGACTTTATGTAGCCAGTACTTATGCATAGGAATTTGAAATTTGAATAGTTTCATATTAGTCGTTAGAGTCTGTCCGGAAAGAGTCGTGTCATAGAATGTATGAGCTCCCATATAAACCACGATACATCTATTTCCGGACAAACTCTATAAGTATCCGACCTACTACCGACTTAAAAATAAAGCGTAAAAATATATAACGCGTTTCGTTTCTTGATATCAATAAAATTTGTCAATCTTGTAATGTAAAACATTCATGAAGTAAAAAAAACATTTACGTCTTTTTATTTAACTTCAAGGTTAATACTTATATAAAGTCATTTATTACAGATTTTTTAATGTTATTAAACATCAAAACAAACTGAGCAATGTGATTTTTAAAAACATAAGAAATTGGAACGGAACGAAATTCTGTCATTTTGATTGAAGTGACGCTTTGTTTGAGTGACGTTGTTTTCCCTCCTTTTTCCTTTGCCTTGCTGCCCGTGTCCGGCTTGCGTCCGTGATTCTGATTGTACTACTGCCAATGTGCGTTTCAAAAACTTTCAACAAGAACAAAAATGTACTCAGTGATACAGTTTAGTGTAGAAGACGGCGTAAACAATCAGTGGTTTACGCGAAAGTGTTGTGAAGTCTTTTGGCCACCCGTTAAGGGAACTAAAGCGTTTGAAAAGGTTTTGGCTGATGTCAAGACACCAGATGAAAAATGGAAATTATACAGTGTTCAAAGAGTTTTTTGTGATACTGGTACGTATATTTTAATCGTTTTTTTACAAACCACTTTGGCTATGAAAACAGTTTCGTTTCCTGGTTTCTGGATGCAATATTTCCTGATTTATTCTTCTTCTTCAGCGAGTAAGTATGCGCACACTGTTGGGCATACACGTCTCCAGTAGTGGTGGTCGTTGATTCAACGAACTAGTTGATTCAACGTTGATCACTCTTCAACGAATGAAACGTTTGGGGCTCTTGATTTAACTAGTTGACATTCAACGTATAAAACACCTAATGTTAAATGTTTTAAGTTGAAAGTGGATGCACTCGTTGAGAGACAGTTGAAACGTTGACGTTGAAAATTTCGTTGATATTTAGAGCAAGCGTGATAGAATGATTAGGTTTTTGCTAAGAGTAAAAGTGACAGAGAATCCATTCGTTGATATTTTGAGTAAGCGCGACACAAAGATTACGATTGAAATGAAACGTAATCTACGTCCGTCAACGAAAACTGATCAACGCTTCAATGACCTTAACGCCTGCGCTCTTTTATAATCAGTTTACAAAATCAACTAGTTGCTAAATCAACTAGTTTTTCAACTAGTTGACGACTTCAACGTTAACGTTTCGTTTCGTTGAAGCCAAAACCTTCAACGACCCACCACTAGTCTCCAGTTTGATTTCCTGATTTACCGAGAGCTTACTGATGTTGGTGAAAGTTTTCTGTTACTGTGTGACTACTACCTAATATGGGTAATTTTTAAAACTGCTTGGACAAATGTGATTGCTGCCCTGGGGCAAGTTTTGTATTTGCATGCAAATATTAGGCCTGCCGAAGAGAGACAGCTTAAAGCAGTCAGAGTGGTATCCAACTGCTTCAAGTGGTCCATTGGCGGGCCTAAGTGTTTGTAGACTCGTCATACATGGACCGCTTGTAGCAGTCGGACTACTTCAAGCGGTCTGTCTATGGCGGGCCTTGAACTTGAGATCTAGACTTACTGCGGGAAAGCAAAAATTACATCATAATACATATGTACGTAAAGACACAGACTTTGTTATGACTGATGATTTGGTGCAGCAGCAGAAAATTTTGAACCATTTTCACAATAACTAAATTAATTAATTACTTATGTGGCAAGTCATCACATAACATTAAACTCATGGTGAAAGGCTCAAAGTGGCCTACTAATCAAAGTGATTGACTGTACAACTTCAGGTTGTTCTAACTAATGAAACTCCATATTTTTACTAATAACGTAATAACCTTGTTTTAATTGAGTGAGGGATGCATTATGCTGTGTTCATTTATTATGTGTGCATGTTGTGTGTATTTTTTTATTTCATTTGCATGTACCTAAAGATGGCATAGAGAAAGCAAAAAAAAACTGAAACTGGTTGATGAGGATACATCAGAACCAGGTCTTAGACGGAAAAGGGCCAAAAGATATGTTTCTAGCAGCGACGAAGATAATGACAATCCCACCACCATTGAAAAAAAGACCTTTGAGAAAATACAAAAATTTCAAGCCGCTGGCAGTGTAGGCTTAGGAGATTATAGAGGTGAGTGTTATAGTCAACAGCTGTTATGAAGTAAATCCTGACACATTGCACAAATACTTGTTGCACATGTCAGAATAATAAAGCGTAGCATTTCATTCCTAAGATTTATATTGTCAATATTCAGTTTAGCTACTTCATTGTTGTGCAAAGTATCAGGATTAACTTCATAATAGCCATTATCTGTAGTTATTTTTAGTTCATTAACATATTTGCCGCATTCTCATATTCAAAGAACTTTCAGCCAGAGCCGTGTTTGAATATTTTAATGTACTTATTTTTATACCATGGTTCCCTTGGAAATATGATATTATATACAAAGAATATTAAAAGTTTTTATTTTGTAAATTAAATTTTACCCATTTCCTGGTGTTATGTTACAGTACCAGCCAACATATCACCTTATATAGGTTAAACCTAAACAATATAGGTTATTTTGTAGAATGCATATTTTACTAGTCATTTTATACAAATATATGATGAATACTGCAATGAAATACTTTGAATTACAATAGGAGACTCAGCATATTACTAAAAAAGCTGTAATAAAAAAATTAAGTTGACTGTATATTTAAAAAAAAACCTCTGAAAGAACCATTATGAGACCAATTATTCTCATCACTCTCCCAAAAGGCTACTACTAGACTACCTACCTAAGTAGTGAGGTGGAAATCACTTACAAATATAAAAAAAAGTTCTATTGTAAAACATGTAGGTGTTATATTGTTGGCCGGTACTGTATGTAACCTTGATGACAGTGGAATAATATGGTACCATCAAGCTGATCTGATGATGGAGCGGGGATGTAAATACCAGAACATACCTAATGATGAAAAGTGCTCGCATGGTCGAGTTTCGGCTCATTTGTTTTGTTGTTAAGAGTACTTTCTGACAGTACAAGAATAGGTAACACCAAGTATGTTGTGTTAAAAATGTAATTTTTTAGAAAAACATATTTTTATCAATATAGCTCGCTGTACAGTCACCGGCAATAGTATCTTCCTACACAAAGGCCACAAAAATATGTGACTTTGTAGGGTCATAAGAGTGTGTCACATATTTTTGCGGCCTTCGTGTAGGAAGATACTATTGCCGGCGACTGTACCTAACTGCTAACTCTGTTATACATATAGAAGTTTGTCTTGTAGCCAAACTTGTCTTTTTCTTAGAACCCTGTTAGGTATGGATTGTATGGAGGGACAGATGGATTTTTTTCCTTTTGTGGTTCCAGGCAACTTACATAAGAAAGAAGGAAGAAACAGCTTGAAGGAGGTGGTGCAAGTTACAGTTGTTTAGTAGTAATAAAAATACATAAAATAACGATATCTACACACTTAAAACATTGTATGAAGAAAGTTATTTCAAATCTTCACTTTTTTCACATTTGGTCTGATCAACAAATAATTTGCTATTTTACAATTATACATTCTCTTGTTTGTTACAGGTTTCATACGTGAAAACTTGCGAGGCAGGGATATTTCCAGCAAAGTGTCTCGGTTGATGAAATTTTGTTTTACTGCCCAGCTAGCTGAACAGTACAACTTCTATGGAAAGAGATCCAACAAAAAACCTTTTTGCCAACTGCGCCTGCGAGAGTGTATCGTAGGTATTCAGCTTGTGACAAGTGCGTAGAGGCAGGTGAATGAATATCGCGGCCGCGTGATCTATTAAAATGCGTCAGCGCCCACAAGGACCAATGAATCATTTCGTTCGCAGCTTGATGAAGACTATCATGTTGGAAAGTTACCACTTTTACGGCCCCTATAGATTTCAGAGAACTTGGTATAGATTTGGCTCGGGAAATACTACAGATTTTTATAAGTCATTCAAAATTGGTTTATGGATTACATTTTTTGGTATGCCCCCTAGCCTGTCCGTGGCTTTGACCTACTCGTACATGAATACGGCTGACCGCATGCTCTCTTGCTCAGTTTGGTCCCCTTCTCTCTTACTAATGCTATTAAGATAGAGAGGAGTAGGACCAATGTGAGCGAGTGAACACGCGGTCAGCCGCCTTCATTAAGGAAGTGTTACCACCACTTTTACCTACTTCTTCGAAGTTTTAATCTGTCTACTTAAAATTGACAAGCTTACGGTCGTGTTTTTTTAGTTTAGTAGTCCGATAGTGGGCATTAGAGATATAAATCTTATTTTAAGTCATGGCCTCATACATATTAAAACAAAAAATAAAAACTACAACAATTACCTAATTATACTTGTTTTTTTAGTAATAGAAATAAGGTAAACAATCTTGTACCTAGACTAACTAGACAAGTCAAACCTTAGGCTTCAATATATTATCGTAAGTTTTAAGAAGAAATTATATTTTGAGTTGTTATATTTTTTTATGTTGTTATAAACAAATTTGAGGACTGACAATTGAACTTGGCACCCATTTAGATCTCACTTCTTTTGTCGTTGAAGTCAACAACGAAGGCATATATAATATGTATATTGAACTTGGCTCTCATTTCACATTTATGTTTTTGATGGGATTATTGTTATGGGGCTCAATAGCCAATGTTCCCACTGTCCTTTAATGCCTCTTTAAATATAGATTATACTACTTACATAGCGTTTTTTAGTTTCATCCATAAGTCCTAGAGTTTGTTCAGGGTACGTAGACAAGATGCCTGCTATGCTAAGCGCTAAACTCTTTTCTACTCTTACGCGTAAGAATTTGCGCGGGGAGAGGGAACAGGGAACAGATATAGATTAGAACGCATTATAGCGTAGGCGTCTTGTCTAGGGCGCCTGGCCAATAAGTTAGAACCGTCTTAGAACTTAAATCTAGCACGTTGTTAGTTCACTCAACAGCCAGGTCGGTTCTATTTTTGAACAGACTACCCATCCACCCTAGCTACGAGGAGCATATTGCCGTGCTTACGATATCAGCAGTGTGTTTTGAGAGATGTTATTTAAATTTATATAATACCCGCCTTAATAAAATTAAAAATCGATTACTTCTACTGCTGATATCGTGAACACGGCAGCATAATGCAGCCCTCGTAGGTCCTGACCTGTGCCTATGCAGGAGTGATTGTGGCGTTACTATGTCCTAGTAACGCCACAATCAATCCTGTG
Source organism: Pammene aurita (assembly GCA_947086415.1). Lineage (NCBI taxonomy): Eukaryota > Metazoa > Arthropoda > Insecta > Lepidoptera > Tortricidae > Pammene > Pammene aurita. The sequence continues at coordinate 11,891,094 of OX352306.1, read as the reverse complement.
TGGGACGTTATTCGAACATACTGGCTGCCCTAATATGTACGGCCCAGAAACGTCCGTATGAATTCAGCATATGACGTCTCTCCAACGTCAGTGGCTGCCCTAATATGTACGGCCCAGTAACGTCCCTATGGATTCAGTATATGACGTCACTCCAACGTCAGTGGCTGCCCTAATATGTACGGCCCAGTCACGCCCCTATTAATTCAGTATATGACGTCTCTCTAACGTCAGTGGCTGCCCTAATATGTACGGCCCAGTAACGTCCCTATGCATTCAGTATATGACGTCTCTGTAACGTCTGTAAACAGACGTCTTGAGGCTGTGACAAATTGACGTCATCCGCTGGGACCCCCCGACGTCGAGAAATGACGTCTCTTACGTCGAGCAGTACCGTAAACGGACGACATAATGACGTATAAATGCTACCTGGGAAGCAGTGTATGCAACTGTACGTAATTAGGCCTTAAAACACTCGTGTGATCTTATTATGAAACTCGCCTGCGGCTCGTTTCATAAAACCACACTCATGTTTTAAGGACCCTTATTACGTAACAGTTACATAAACTACTATTATGTAAATGTTACGTAATAAGGGTTGCACCGCCATGGCCAACTCGATAGTGCCGGCGGTCGGGGAAGCGCGTGTCGGCGCGGCGGCCGCGCGGGAGCGTGCAGGTTTACATTATGTTATCAAAACTCATTACGTTACTGCCACAGATAAAAAGCTTATCATAGTAAAATCGGTCGTGGTAATGCTAGCCATTGCCTACCGTTTTCGAACACGTTTTAGAGAACTTACAATATGAGTGTAGATAAACATATCAAACGTTTTGTGAAGCAGTCAGAGTAGAATTATTTTTCTTTATAATTAAACAATAGGTACATTATCTGTCTCTCAAGCTGTTTTGATATGTCTTCTTGAAGAACTACGCATTATTTTGTATCTTTAAGATCTAATAATGTATTACTGTTTTGAAAAAAATAAGTCCCGTCGAGTATCTTTTCGGTCATAATACTTCTTGGGCCAGAGGTGTAGGGTTAGAACCGGTGGTAGTTTTAGAACGAAGTTCCTTATTGGACGGTTCGCGGATGGGGGGCTAGGTGAAAAAAAGTCACGTGACCGTCACGAAAAAGCGTCACGTCACGAAAACGCGACACCCATACGATTGAGAAACATGTAAAATGGAATGAAATAAAAAATATATAAAATAGAATAAAGTAAAGTGAAGTGAATTGTAGTGAAAGTGAGAAGTGACAAAGTGATAAAAGTGAAAAAAGTCGAGAACCTAAAAGTAAAAAAATTCAAAAATGGCAAAATTTCTAAATTTCAAAAATTTCATAAATCTCAAAAATTTCAAAAATTTATAAATTTCAAAAATTTTAAAAATTTCAAAAATTTTAAAAATTTCAAAAATTTCATAAAAATAGAAAAAAAATTAAAACCACAAAATTTACGAAATAGTCAAAAATGTAATAAAATTAAATAACATAAAATAAAACAATTAAAAACGGATTTTATCGCGTGTATTGAGTTTAAATTACATCCCGACGTTTCAAACACTTTACAGCGTTCGTGGTCAACGGGTCGACCCGTTGACCACGAACGCTGTAAAGTGTTTGAAACGTCGGGATGTAATTTAAACTCAATACACGCGATAAAATCCGTTTTTAATTGTTTTATTTCATGAATAACTATCGCGGCAACCGAAGACAATATTAAATAACATAACTTCGTTCCAACAGAGTGTTCCACGACACTCACGTATTTTAGTTTTCTCTGACGTTCATTAGTGCATTGTAATGTGCTTACCTTGAAGTATGTAATTACCACAATTATTGCAACCAGTAACGTAACATAACATCTAACGTAACATCTGTGACATATTATCTGTGACAGTGTGGTAAAAACGTATAAAAATTCATTACCTACGGTAACGTAATCAAAATCCCCCCCCCCCCCCCCCCCCGACCGCCGGCACGCATGGTTTCAGTGGATTTTTAATATGTGTGTAGGTAAAGCAGTGTATGCTTCTGTACATAATTAGGCCTTATTACGTAACAGTTACATAAACTACTATTTATCTCTTTTTAGGGTTCCGTAGTCAACTAGGAACCCTTATAGTTTCGCCATGTCCGTCCGTCTGTCCACGGTCTAGCTCAGTTACTGTTCGCACTAGAACGATTCGCACTAGTACGAAGATAATTGAGACATCACGATCAATACGAAGTTTTCCGATAAAATACGATGGAAAACGATTATGCACTACATCTGTTTAATTAATTCGATAGCTTGCGGTGATCTAACGAACAAGCGTGACCTAATAAAGAATTAGTTTCAATACGCGTGAAGGTAACCATTGTTTGGGTTAAACAAATGGTTGTCCTGGTCAGGGCAGCTACGAGTCGTTTGTAGGGAGCAGTTATCACCCTACAAAAGCAAGGCCTCTACCGTAAAACTTTTTACACTTAACCGTACTCTTGACACTGGCAAAATAGTTCCAATGGACAGAAGCCATTTTATAAAAATTAACTGTGGAATTGTATAGCAAATCCAGTATGGCCTGGGGATAAAACCGATGAATCCTGACTACTAACAATAAACCTAATTGTGATCAATGATTACTGATCATCCTAAATGCAACATGATGTAATTTTTACGTCAATGGTATGAAAATGACGGGCCCATGACGGGCCCTGATTATACCTAACACTGTTCTATGGAACCTACTACGTACTACCTACTAAAAATGTAGGTATAAAATTGTTTTGAACACTACTGTTTGTCAGACATTTATTTGGCAGATTACAGTATTGGAGCAGAAAAACCAAATTTTTACTAAACGCATTGTTCTCGTTTCTCTCAGCTATCATTGCTATCAACCGTTCGGCGGTTCTATTCGACTCTCAAAATGGCGCCCCGTCACTGAAATGGCTACGCGGAACGTGGGAACTAATTGGCGCTATCTCCACAAAGCGACGCACGCCGACTGATTTTAATTCATGTTTGGAAATGTTATAGGTACTTAAATTGGCATGTTCGGTTACGTGGAATGTTATAGCAATTTGATGATGACATTAGTACGTCACGCCCGCACACATTTACAGCCACACTGGTGTTATAAAATGTTACAGTAGGACCTCGCTAATCCGGACGGGCAAACAATAGGCCGACGATGGACTAGAGAGGTTTCCGGATTATAAAATGCAACATTTTGAATAGTATTTCATTCATAAATAAATGTTTTTTTTATGTAAGTAGGTATATGTGAATCTTAGTTAAATTAAGATAACAGAATAAATCTATAACACTCGATTCAGCGCAACAACTTCAGAATGAGAACCTTTTGGCCGATACGATATGAGCAGAAATCATAATTTACACTACATTACCTATACCTTGGCAACAGAACAGACAACATTTATTGTTTGCCTGTGTGTGGCCCAATTATAAGAAAATAGTGTGCTTACTTTCTGCAACTAACTATAGTGGGGCGCGTGTATACGATGCCGCCCGAAAGTTGTACTTACAGTACCAAACACTGGGGTTCCGGTTTTCTCTACCCATTTTTATTCTCGAGTTTCGAGAATTCTCGACCTCTTTCTCGAGATTTCTCGAGTCTCGAATTGAGCCAAAGCTGTCGAGTTGTCTCGAGTTCGAGAAGTCTCGAGCAGAAACCCTACTAAACACGTGACGATGGTACTATTACTTGCAACAGTGCAGAACTAAATACCCAGTTTTAATACCTATAGTATTTAGTTGTAATGTTCAATTAGCACAAATATGAGTATCAGCTTCTGAATATGACCCTAGTTCGGTTTTCGAGTGTAATTATGCGAACTAGTTAGGTTTCAATGATTGCACCATTTGCGTTTCACGCACTTATGCTAATTTAATTTAGTGTAGGTAGGAAGGTAACTATAATTACATTAAACAAGACAGACTCCTCCATCACTCGTCATGGTTTAGTACATTCTTCCGTCCCAGTCGCTTATCAATTTATCAAGATATCCGCCGACAGTGTCCATCATAAGGCTGCAGATGGTCCAGATCGTATATATTATACAGCATGAAATATTAAATGTTCAGGTAGGCCATACTAAATAATTTTTACTATGGGACCAACTCCGAAATCGCGAAAAAAAATGTTGGCTTCCCCATAGGTAACGACAACATGTGATCGGCCGAAATGTACCTAATGAAATAGCCAAAAAATTTTTGCGATTTCGGAGTTGGTCATAGTAAAAGTTGTTCAGTATGGCCTACCTAATCACCTCGCACAATATGAACGGTGGTTAATATTTCACCCTGCATATATAAGTAGGTAAATAAACATTGTAGGGCTATATATGATTTCAAGCTCACATGGTTATAAATATTATTTGAAATGTTACTCCGTGATGCTGGCGCATGCATCTGCGACAAAATATCGGGTGCTCAAAAACTACATGGTAAAACCCCGTTTCAAATAATATTTATATTGTAGGGCTATTTTTACACAAATCGGCATAAAGTATTTAGTAAATTACATTCATGTTTGTATCATGCAGTTTTAAGGAAGTAGGTCTGACCACACCTGTAAAAACAAGAAGATTAAGCTTTAAACTCGTTTTATTTTGAAGATGTTCTCAGGTACGCGTAAATCTAACACAGTACAAAAAAATATCTTGTCCCACAACCTACAAGCATTTAACACATCGAGCCTTATGCATAGGCTAGAACAGCTATAAGTCATTTCAAGTCCCAGAGGTCCATTTACTGTTTGAAAAACACTCGCGGAACTCCGATATGCATCCCGCCGGGAACACTATTTATACGCTTTAAGTTAAAAACGAACTGTCAAACAAGTGGCTCGAGGGACATGAAGTTCTAAATAACACTAAAGTTTAACGTGTCCTTATTTCTTTTCTGTCTTTCAAGCTATTCTGAACCTTAATAAGTTGAGGCTAAGTCAGTTTTTGCAGTGACAGGAAACTAGATTGTCTACTAATATTTTTTGGTATGCTGGAAAATAGAGCGTTATCTAAAAATTGAGTAAAAAGAGTTACTAAGTAACTGACAGTATATATGCCAGGCCTTTAGCGGTGTTTTACCTGAGTTTACCAGTCAGACATAAATAAGAATATATAATAACGTAAACGAAAATAGGTAGCCTGGCGGTGAGACGTCCGACTTTCAATCCACTGAGTTTTTCGAAACTTATGTACGGAATATCATTTGATATTTACCAGTCGCTTTTCGTTGAATGAAAACTAATAAAATAAGGCCTAGTTTCCCCTCTGGGTTGGAAGGTCAGATGGCAGTCGCTTTCGTAAAAACTAGTGCCTACGCCAATTCATGGGATTAGGTTGTCAAGCGTACCCTAAGCCGGGACAAACGCTAGGAGGTAGAAGAAGAAGACACTTTAAACGGTTCACTTCGTATAGAAATTTCCATAAATGGTGACCCGTTGTCATAGTGCTTGAGTGTGTAGATCAGTAAAAAACTTAGTGAAATTTACGTATCGTACTGAGGTCGATCCAATTTTAATCATATTAACTTTATGTATTTAAAGTGAAAGCATTAAGACAAGTAATATCGCTATTAGAAATACAACGGATAGTTGTTTGGCCGGATACCGGATATCCGGCGGACCCGTTGGCCGGATATCCGGATATCCCACCGCCGGATATTCGGCCAAAAATAAAAAAACACGCGGGTGGTACTCCGCGCGAGTTTTTCAACTTGTTTAAGAAATTGTAAGCTATCTAAAGTAATGCCCTACTTTGAATGGACGAATCACGTGACGGATAAATTATTATTATTATTATTATATGGAGCCTGTCGTGTCCCACTGCTGAGCAAAGGCCTCCCCAAAATCTTTCCATCGATCCCTATCCTGTGCTGTGCCTTACCACTCCTTCAAAAAGGAGTCTAGTTCATCCCGCCATCGCCTGCGGGGTTTACCGCGTCCCCGATCTGAGTTTTCGGGCTCCCACTGTGAAGTGATTTTGCCCCACAACTCATTCGGCATCCGGCAGACGTGGCCAGCCCAGTCCCATTTTAATTTCGCAGCTTTCCGAGCTACATCGACGATTTGGGTCTTGGAGCGCAGCGTGGTGTTACGAACTCGATCCACCAACTTTACACCTAATATGCTACGCTCCATGGCTCGTTGGCAAACCCCGAGTTTGGACCTTTTTTATTGGTACGTTAACTTGATACACAACCACGTAAGATTATTTCTAAACTATCGCTATCATGAGATATACTAACACCATATATTAGGCTACTGACAAATATAAAACGTAACGTTGTTTATTGGTCATTAATGTCATTATTAATATAACATGTTTCAGTACGCACAAGAGTGACTTGTCAGCAGTGTCAGTTAGAGATGGGTCGCAGGTATTTACCCAATCTACCCACCCGGGTAAATACCTATTTACCCGAATCTACCCAAATCGTCTGTTAAATTCGTTTTTAGGGTTCCGTACCTCGAAAGGAAAAAACGGAACCCTTATAGGATCACTTTGTTGTCCGTCTGTCTGTCTGTCTGCCAAGACCATTTTTCTCAGGAACGCGTGGAGGTATCAAGCTGAAATTTATATCAAATACTCAGGTCTATTGTCCCTTGGAGCTGTGAAAAAAACATACTTAAAAGCCAACGCAATCAAAAGATACAGTCGTTTATGCTGCAAATTTTAGAGTTTTTCGGCACTCGCAAAACCTACGGGGTACTTCCCGTGAACTCAGAAACTTGAAATTTGGCATAAAGCAACGTCATATAGCATAGACAATGGAAAAATTACAAAAAGTAGACATTTTAAGTAAAATAATACAAAAAAATATTTTTTTAGATTTTAAACTTACTACCTTTTTCCTCGTAAACGCATGGAGGTATTAAATTGAAATTCATTTAAAATACTCAGGGCTATAGGACCTTTCAGATGTAGCAAAACCAAACTTTTAGGTCAACGCAATCAAAATAAATAGCAATTTAAGTCGCATATTTTGAAACTGAGTACTCGCAAGAAACTCAAAACCTAAAGGGTACTTCCCGTAAACTCAGAAACTTGAAACTTGGCACGAAGAAACTTCATGTAGCACAAACAAAGGAAAAATTACGAAAAGTAGACATTTTTAGTAAAATCATACAAAAAATATTTTTTTTAATTTTAAACTTACTACCTTTTTCCTCGTAAACGCGTAGAGGTATTAAATTGAAATTAGTAATAAACATACTACAACTTTCGCTTGTTATAGGTTTGTACGGAACCCTCGGTGTGCGAGTCCGACTCGCACTTGGCCGGTTTTTTTTTTATTAAAATTTCGTTTTGGGACATTGTAAAGGTTTAAAGTAAGTTAGTGTGTGTAATTATTTTTTATTATTTATAACAAAATAATGGACGCATGATGAAGTGGAGGATATGTATGAAGACATATCCAAAGCCTTGCACAACACCACAAAGGCTCACTTCAACGTTGTTATGGGGGACTTTAACGGCAAGTTGGGAATCCGGACTGGCAACGAATCCCGAATAGGCCCGCATGGTTATGGAGTTAGGAATCACAGGGGGCAAATGCTTGTCAACTTCCTTGAGAAAGAGGAGCTATTCTTAATGAACTCCTTCTTTAAGAAACAGCCTCAAAGGAAGTGGACATGGCAGAGCCCCGACACTGTGACAAAAAATGAGATCGACTTCATCTTGACGGATAGCAAGCACATATTCAGAGATGTCTCAGTGATCAACAGGTTCAATACCGGATCTGATCACCGACTGCTCCGAGGCTCTCTGAATATCAACTTGAAGCTTGAAAGAAACCGTCTGATGAAGTCCACGCTCCGGCCTAACCAAATCCAAATCGTCGCGGGCACCGAGGAGTTTCAGCAGCTTCTCGGGAATAGATTTGTTGCCTTGGAACCCACTGATGACGCCGACGAGACCCTTCACAATCTGGTCGAAACGCTGAGGGACAAGGGTATCAAGTTCTGCAGAAAACAGCGTACTGGCAAGAAGTCCAAACTCTCGGATGAGACTCTGGGGCTGATGACAAGAAGACGGGAGACTACCCAAGCGACTTCGTCAGAGAGGTCAGACCTGAATAAGCGAATTGCGAAGATGGTACGGCGCGACCTTCGGAGCTCCAACACACGCCTTATTGAAGAGGCGATAGAGCGAAACCGAGGGTCCAAAGTATTCACTCAGCAGCTTAGCAGGAGCCACCTGACGAAGCTAAAAACGCACGACGGGAGGACCGTGTTGTCGAAGCCGGAGATCTCCGCCGAGATAGAGGATTTTTATGGCCGGCTGTACTCTGCACATGCCCCCCACTCCCGACGAGACGACCATGATTCAAGAGCCACCCTGACACGCCACTATACCGACGAACTGCCAGACATCAGTCAAGACGAGATCGTGTTAGCTCTGAGGCAGCTTAAAAATGGAAAAGCCCCCGGTGAGGATGGTATTACTTCAGAGCTTCTGAAGGCAGGAGGAGCTCCTGTTATACAGGAGCTGCAGAACCTCTTCAATACCGTCCTTCACAGTGGGAGATTTCCTAAGGCGTGGAGCGGGAGTTTGGTGGTGCTCTTTTTTAAGAAGGGTGATAAAACCCTCCTTAAAAACTACAGACCCATCACACTTCTGAGCCACGTCTATAAGCTTTTCTCACGAGTGGTCACGAATCGTCTCGCCAGAAGACTCGACGAGTTCCAGCCACCGGAACATATGGCACAGCGGAGGATATGGCACCATAGACCACATTCACACAGTGAGGCAGATTATACAGAAGTCCGAAGAGTATAATCAGCCCCTGTGTCTCGCTTTTGTGGACTATGAGAAGGCCTTTGACTCCGTGGAAACTTGGGCTGTTCTGGAATCCTTACAGCAATGCCAAGTAGACTATCGTTATATCGAGGTGCTGAGATGTCTCTCCGAAGCCGCCACTATGAGTGTCCAAGTACAGGGCCAGCAGTCTAAACCCATCCAATTGCGCAGAGGGGTGAGACAGGGGGATGTCATATCCCCGAAACTGTTCACAAGCGCATTGGAAGACATGTTTAAGACGCTGGACTGGAAAGGTAAGGGCATAAACATAAACGGCGATTACATCTCACACCTGCGATTCGCTGATGACATAGTCGTAATGGCGGAGTCGCTAGAGGAGCTGACCCGGATGCTGGACGGCCTAGCTTCAGCCTCGCGAAGCATCGGTCTTGGCATGAATTTGGATAAAACCAAAGTCATGATCAATGGCCACATTGATCCAGGACCGGTCGTCGTACATGGCCACCTTCTTGAACTTGTTTCTGAGTACACCTACCTTGGGCAGATCCTGCAGTTAGGTAAAGACAATTTCGAGAAGGAGGCCAAAAGGAGGATCCAGCTAGGCTGGGCAGCATTTGGGAAACTACGCCGAGTCTTCTCGTCATCCATACCGCAATGCTTGAAAACGAAAGTTTTTAATCAGTGCGTCCTACCCGTAATGACCTACGGAGCTGAGACGTGGACACTCACGGTAGGGCTGGTCCACCAGTTCAAAGTCGCTCAGCGAGCTATGGAAAGAGCTATGCTCGGAGTTTCTCTGAAGGATAAGATTCGTAACGAATACATCCGACAGAGAACCAAAGTTATCGACATAGCTCAAAGAATTAGCAAGCTGAAGTGGCAGTGGGCCGGCCATATCTCGCGAAGAACCGACAACCGCTGGGGTAAACGTGTTCTTGAGTGGAGACCGCGACTCGGAAAACGTACTGTAGGACGCCCTCTGGCAAGGTGGGATGACGATCTGCGAAAGACTGCAGGCAGATGCTGGATGCGGCAAGCTGAAGACAGGGCGCTATGGCGCTCATTGGGGGAGGCCTATGTCCAGCAGTGGACTAAAATAGGCTGATGATGATGATGATGATGAACAAAATAATTCGTTAAAAATCACAATTCATTTAATTCGTGTGACGTTAATAAATGTATTTTCTTTTTTTTTTTAGTTATATGAATGCCCATTTCTATATAAATTCGTCGAATCCAAAACTAAATGTCACTTAGCCGTCTTATTTTCTAGATTTGGGAATACGACCCTACGTATAATGTTCCTAACCTAACCTTCGCGTTTTGGGGTGAAGCCGGAAGCGGGTGAGGTTGAGGGGAGGGGGATAAAATGTGATTTTTGCTTATTTCGTGAAATCTACCATTCGTATCAAAAAGTTGTGTATAAACAAATTAAAGCTGGCAATATTTCCTACAAAAAATATCTTACATAATTTTGTCTTCAAAGTAACTGTTTTCGATTTATGAGTTTTCGAGACTGAGATAAGTACTACATTTTTTTTAACGAATATCTATCGGTAGCATTTTTTTAAATCAATATCATGTATATTAAAAAGCAATTAAGACATTTTTAAGACTCGGGAAAGATTATTTAATCGATTTTGTTACTTGATACTTGATCAATTTTAATGAAAATTTTGCATATACCTAATATCCTAGAGATTAACTAAAAATCATTATTGTTTTAATTCAAAGATCACTTAATACCTATGTATAAGTTACAAGTAAAACGAAAATACCCTCGTATCTACCCATGGGTAGGTAAATACCGGGTAAATACCCATCTCTAGCCAATGATATTTACTATGGATATATTCTAACAAAATGAGCAGAAAAAAATACTTCCAGAATGCTTCCAGAGTTATTTCATAACCTAGCAACTTTGATAATTAAAACAACCGGATGCGAGACGCGCACTAATTTCTATCAGAAAAAGTCTGCCAATTTCGGCGCGGGGGACGAGAAAACGCACACAAATACTGTTAACACTAATGCATTTTCCATTGACGTCGCTACACACGCACACGATAAAATTATCAAACACTAGCATAAAATATACTCACACAAGTACGAACACAGACACAGACAACCTGTCCGTGAACGAGATAATGTCATCATTAAGTAAACGTAGATAGTGCGAGGAACACGCGTCGTTTTCAAGTCAAAGGTACATCATTGTCGGTTGTTAATAGAGTTAATTTCTAAATGTTTTTTTTATGGTAACGCCTTATTGACAACCGATAATGATGTACCTTTGACTTGAAAATGTCACATTTTATCGTAGATTTATTTATCGTATGCCTACATGTCACTGGATATAGAGAGGCATTTACCTAGGGTAGTGGGAAAGCAGATGATGAAGAAAATCCAGTGAGTGCTGCGAGGTCCAGGTAGGACAGTAGAGCTGCCAAGTTTGTAACTCTTTTAGCACCACACAGGGATCACGTGTAGGGTTGTCTAAGGTGTTTCCTACGGACGCAGAGAAACATTGATCGTAGGTTAGTTATATATTTTTGTTTCTTTACCAAGTATAAGGTTTAGCTATTGATAAAATTATAATGTTAAGTTGTGATTAAAATATCAAGTTTTTCTACCACCATATTACTTACAATATTAGTATTCTACGTAAGTTAGTTTGTCTATTTGTTCAGGAAAAATCTTGCAAGCTGATTTAGAATAACTTTTATAGTATCAATTCCATATTTTGATTTGTATTTGCTTTTATATTTAGTAAAAAATACTACAAATTGGAAACAAATAACTATTACAATGAAACAATGAACTGCAAAGAACTCTGGAACATCACGGGATTCGAACTCACGTGTTTAGATTACCGTTCCAATGTGCTTCCAATTACACTAGACATTCCTCTATCCACCTCAGTGAATTTCACTGTAATGAACAATGATGAATCAGTCACTAGCGACATCGTGATGTTCCAGAGTCCTTCGCAGTTGATATTTTGATTGTAATGGGCATCTGTTTCCAATTTGTGTTTCTATTTCTATTATCTCTTCTTCATTTTCTATTATAAATAAAAAGTATAACATACTGCTAATGTTAATATCGACATTTATTTTTGTGCTGTCCCATCACTAAAACTTACCTGTTAGGTACAGTCATACCAGAGTCAGAAATTAAAAGTGCCTATTTAAGGGGATAAGTGTGTATACCGTACCTTATAATAAATAAAGTATAATCCGTACAAAATTAAAATGCTACATAAAATGTATGGTGAAAATAAAGGAACGAATTAATTTCTGAACAGGAATATCGTTATTTCAAGCATCTACAAGTATATTTCACTTAAGGGGCGCTATACATTAGAGCGGAATTCAGTGCGGAATTCATCACACTAGCTGAAATTTGTCCATGAAAACGGAAATTTGTTTATGGTAGCTGCATGTATTTTTGAGACCATAGACAAATTTCAGCTATTGTGCCGTACTACAAGCACACATACGCTGAGTTTCTTACGCTGGTTCTTTTCAGTTGGGGCTCCTTTCCGAACCAGTAGTAGTTTATTGCCCTTCTCATATTACGGTTTAGAACAGTGTGTAGCATTTTGCAAGTGTGTCGGTGCTGGAACACATTTCAGTTTTGTTTACTATGAACGTAACTCATCTTCCTTTTTGTTTATGTCTATGGTTTTTTATAAAAGTGCAATTATGCTGCAATTCCGGCCTTCCTCTTGAAACTACTCAAGCTTTTTTTACAGCAAAAAAATATATAAATATACATATATATATATTTATAAAAAAAAAGTATAAATTAATTAAAAAAGAAATATAAGCATATATTTATTTTAAATGAATCACATGTAAGAATCAAAACTATAGACATCCGGATTTTTTTTGTTTTGCCATTATATCGTCGAATGCAGGTTCGAGTTGCGACGAAGTAATTTTCAGCAGTGGGAAAAGGTGTTCATCAGTAAGTTTCTGATTGAGTTGTTTCGCAATTTCATGGTGGAAAATTTTTGTTGGCACACATATGATGACCCAAACATAGCCAATAATTTTCTGGACGTGAGCAGTCATATTCGGGTATTGAGCTTTCGGCAGTATCCTATAAAAACCTAGCTTAGTTGTATTTAAGAACAGTTGTTTTAAATGGGTGCTACAATGCTGCATTTCGATAATTTCCAATTGCAACTCTGCAGAGACGTTCTCGGGATCTATGTTAAACGGCAGCGAAAAAACTGGTGCCTCTCACTGCGTTACTCTCTCCGCTCCCTACGATCCGCCCTCGACACAATACATACTCGTACATGAACGCGGGTCAACTGATTCTTATTCATCTATCTATCTATCTAATAATCGCGGGCCATATACAAATTATTTCAATGTATCCGCGGCGGGCCGGATAAAAAGGTTTCGCGGGCCGGAGTTGGCCCGCGGGCCGTACTTTGCCCACCACTGGTTTAGAAAAAGATTTGAATTCAATACAGTTGGTAAACCAGTGTTTATGTTTTATTTAATTACCGTGCGTCCGTGCGTAATGTGCTATAGGCTAGGTTATCCTGTTAGTGACAGTTTTTTGAGTTTCAAACCACCTTACTGCCCTGCCCTTGGCGGTCCTCGACGACATATATAATTTTAAAAGCTATGCGTGTGAATGAGATTTACCTTTGAAGTACTGACGTTAATCTTTTCGTTTTTGTTAATGATTAAAAAATAATATGTAATTTGAATAATTTTAAAGTCGATTAAAATATGTTTAGAAACAATTTAATAACAACACACACACACAGACACACTGCTTTTTAACAGAGAAATGCTGTACAATTATGGCTGTATGCCGAATGGGTCTCTGCCTAACCCACGGAGTATCTTTTAAGTGTATTGCCTAACCTGTCATAACAATGACAATGAATGACATAATGGCGGACGTATTTCTGCCGCACTGGTGTCGGTTACTCTTGTTTGCAATATTTCACTTACAGAGAGTTCTAAACCAGGAGAGGCCCTGAGTATCATTTCCCCTCTGTCAAAAGTATTGGCGGAAAATCTAGTACATCTATAAAAACTATTTCAATAATCGATGCCACGCCATTTTCGTCATCGCTGTCGATGGATAACAAGCTCCGTGAAAATGCCCTTATGCGCTGTTTTTGGATGTAAAAAATGTTATATTTCGTCTAGTTTACAAAAAGATGAAATACCATTTCAGATGTAAGTACAGTTTTACTTTATTTACCATTACTTTCGTAATAAAAGATTTAACCTAAATCGAAAATCAAGCTTCGTTTACAGAATCGATTCAAAGACAATCGTTTTCTTTCTGACGGGCAGTAACTATTTGACGTTTGACACTTCTCCATATTTAATGCGCTTAAGGATTGCTGTCTTCTATATTTTGTTTGAAAATACAATCAAAAATGATCCTTGGCTTTTTTGTTTGACATTTCCAAAGACTGCATCCAATAATGAACCATATGTTAACACGTGTACAGTCGACTATCTATTGCTCCATTTAGTGTTATGAAGTATAAAAATAATATGTCAAATATGTTTGGTGTTTTCAAGTCAAAGGTACATCTTTGTTGGTTGTCAATAAAGCGTTGCTGCCATAAAAATTCATTTAGAAATAAACTGTATTAACAACCGACAATGATGTACCTTTGACTTGAAAACTTCACATGCGTGCTACCTCGCCCCCCTCAGATTTTGGCAGACTTTTTTGTTTGGAAAGATGAGGCGAAGCGTACTCCATTTATAGAGCTTTATGTTCACTTACCTCCCTCGATGTAATCGTGTTCATAATTGCATACCCAATTTATGACAGAATTCATTGATAAATTGGGTAGGTATGCAATTATGAACCCGATGGTACAATGTACTATGAAGAGTCAAGTTTAAAAATTACCCTAAAGCAGATGTAGTACCATTAAGTGGCAACACTTTTTGATTGACAATATTTTTTAGTTTTTTGCTAATTTCGTGCACTATTTGATGATATTTAGACGTAATTATACTTACAGATGAAAAGAAACGTTATCCTTCTGTAAACTAGATAATTCAGATCTTTTCTTACATGAAAACACGCAGCAATTCGGCATTTTTACCTCAGATCGTTCCGCGCTGACTGACATTCAGTGAATGGCGTTTGACGCGCGACAACTAGTTTTATACAACCGCTACGACCAGTGGTCTTGTACTTTTGGCAGAGGGGGACGCCTGACAATTACCACTCCATTGGTTTATTTCTCTGAGCCTAGCAACGATTCTATTATGTTTATCTGTTTTGTCAATCTTTACATCTTTGTCACTCTCATTGTTAGAAAATTACAGTTTTTCTCTTTCTCACGCGGGTGACGGGAGCTCATTTACACGTCCGCATCTCACGCTGGCCGTTGCGCGACTAGCGACAATTGTTTGAAATCACTAATTTTAAGTGCTTCACTTTTGGAGCGTGCATAACCCATCTGTCATTATTATTTATCATAGTCTCTAGCTGTCAGCACCAGGGATCGAGAACGGTTCCCAAAATACCGTTCGTTAATCGTTCGGAACCCGTTCTTAATTTCGTTCCTACTGTATACCGGTTTATTACAAGAACGTTCTCTAAAAGAACAAAACCATTTCGGTTCCCGGTACTCAAGAAGAACAGATTTTAAAACGTTCCGAAAGAACAAAATCATTTCGGTTACCGATATTGAAGAACGAAATTTGAAACGTTCCCAAAGAACAAAATCATTCAGGAGCGGAATTTGAAACGTTCCCAAAGAACAAAATCATTCAGGAACGGAATTTAAAACGTTCTCAAGAACTTTATAAACCGTTCTTAGCCGCGCGCCCGTCTCGATCGCAAGTCGGCCTTGCCAAGGCCACCGTTTTCCTTTGTAGGCGCCGACGCAACGATACCGCCTCGCACCATACTATTAGTAAAGTTATTCTGTGCTCGCACTCTCTTTTCCATACGAAGACGGCTTATATTTCCATTTCAGAGAAGCTATACCAAAGAAAAATAGTGTCGCAACTTGGTGACAACCAACGCGGTGGAGCGAGGCGCGGGGCGTTAACGAGTACATTATTTTTGCGACCAAAACATCGTAAGCGCCGCGAATTTCACGGCGCTTACGACGTTTTGTGTAGTAACACGCTGTTCTTATAGATTTTTGCTGCAGAAGCGGCAGCTTTTTTACTCACGAACTACATTTGATTGAATCCATATTTTATTTCAAAATGTATTACAGATATAGAGCATAATATTAAACGAACATTTGACGGATCTCATGCGAATGAAGTCCTGAAAAAAATGACCAGTGTAACCTGTGTCGAAACATCGGAACTCAAGGTAAATATAATTTGATTCGCGTTAGACCCATCTAATAATCGTTTCATATGTACTCCGATCTGAATCGGAAAGCACAATGGAACTATAAAAGTAATAATCCGCAATTAATTATTCATAACAAAGTTTTTTAACATTCCTGAAATAACGAAAATGCATTAAAAACCATATTTCATTAACGAGTCACTAAACCTTAGTACATCGACAAGGTGGTAAACCCTACTTATAATTTATTAAAGAAAATCACTAAACTTTATCGTTCTAAAAATTGGGTTTAGATTAAGTTTTTGTGTGTTTTTAATACATGACAATAGTGTTTGTTCCGCTGTCTTGTGATATTTATTAGAGCACACATGAAATTTGTAAGTTTTTGTCATACATTTTGTCACGACGACTTCTTTGAAATTTGATTGACTGGAGGAAAACAGCTTGTTTGGAGAAAAGTCGCCGACATCTCTTCTAACTACCTAAAACTGGTATGGGGTATGGATGTGTTCCTCATTGTCTCTAAAATACGAATTGACCGGTTTTATCTTATGGAGGGACGATTAGTCGAAAAAAAGGGGGAGGGGAAAGATGGCGGCCGACCGTCATCGAAATTTGTTCATATCTCGAGTCCTATGGAACCGATCGGTGCGTGTGAGATTTCATTTGAAAGATTATTAAACTTACTATAATTGTTTTTAAATAATCCTACTCATCACTTTAGTCGTATATAAAATATTTTAAAAAATATGTTTTTTTACCGTGCATGTTTGCGTAAGTACTGATAAAACATGCTTAGAACTCAATAAACTATCATTTAACCGCAATTAATGTTATTAACACCTCTACCAACTCTACAAATTACCAAAATGGCGAAATAGATCGAGACAGACAGGAAGAACTACACATATCCCATTCAGATGTTACACCATTCGACGCCCAAGAAATACTGAAAAACATAGAGCGTTTAAAAAACGAAAAAAGCCCAGGGGCTGACAATATACCCAACGAAGCCCTAAAAATAGGAAACCATATACTGACAAGACCTCTTACGGTACTTTTTAATAAAATACTTGAAACACATATAATTCCTAAAACTTGGGCGGAATCAAGGATCATTCTTCTGTACAAGAAAGGAAACCCAGCTGATATTAACAACTACAGGCCGATAAGCCTACTACCAACGATGTATAAACTGTTCGCAATGTGCCTCGAGAAAAGACTAGAGCCGTATATAGAGAAAAACCAACCGAGCGAACAGGCAGGTTTCAGGCCGGGATACTCTACTACTGACCATATTTACACTCTAGATCAAGTAATAGAGAAATATCAGGAATTTAATAACCCGCTCTATCTCGCTTTTATTGATTACGCGAAAGCGTTTGACTCAATATCACACGAAAGCATTTGGCAAGCACTGAAACACCAAGGTATTCCGAAAACGTATATAAACATAATCAAAGACATTTACAGCAAAAGCACGAGCCGGGTTAAATTGGACAGAATAGGACCCAGTTTCGATATAAAAAGAGGCGTAAAGCAAGGAGACCCGCTATCTCCGAAGATTTTCATAGCGGTGTTGCAGCACATAATGAAAGATTTAAACTGGGCAGAAAAGGGACTCTACATAAACGGAAGGTATTTATCAAACCTTAGATTTGCTGACGACATAGTTTTATTTTCAAAAACACCGTCACAATTAGAAAAAATTATAAATGACCTATGTAGAGTGAGTGAAAATATCGGACTCTACCTAAACACCTCAAAAACCAAAGTCGCTACAAATAGAGCTCGGATACCTATACTAGTCAACGAAACCCCACTCGAATACGTAGATAGCTATATATACCTGGGCAAACAAATATCTTTTGAACCCTCTAGACACGTTGATGAAGTAGAAAGAAGGATAAACATCTCTTGGAAAAAGTTCTGGAGCCATAAGGAGATACTGAAATCGAAGTTGCCAATAAAACTAAAGAAAAAAGTAATGGACTCTTGTTTACTGCCCAGCCTCACCTATGGATCACAAACTTGGACATATGACAATAAGATAAAAAACAAAATTCAAACATGCCAGCGCGCCATGGAACGGAGCATCCTCAATATCAAACTTAGCGACCGTCAAAAATGTACAGATATTCGAAATAGGACGAAAATTATAGATGCTCTACATCACTCGCTACATCTGAAGTGGATGTGGGCAGGGCATGTAGCCCGCGCACCGAATGACAGATGGACAAACAAAATAACTGCATGGTCAGGTCCAACCAACTATAGGCGCAGAGGGCGCCCCAGAGAACGATGGGCGAACGACATCGAAAAAATTGCAGGAAAAAACTGGAAAAGTAGAGCAGGAGATCGAAAATCTTGGAAGCTATTGGAGGAGGCCTATACCCAGAAAGGGGCCCTAACTTAATAAGTAACATCACTATGTATATCAAACTAATTGTAAACATTATGTATGTATAGTTAAGGAAATGAAGGCTTATTATTATTATTATTAATGTTACTATAAAATATACAGAAAATTTTATGTGCTTTCCAAAAACATAAGTTTTATTTGTATATAATATTAAATAACCAATTAATGGCGAATTTTGTTCAGCATGGGTCACTGCGCTTCGTCATATAAATGGCGGCCGACCTTCGTAGTATTTTCATTATTTCTCAGAATCTATGTAACGGATCAAATCGTGATAGGTATCATTTGAAAGCATTTTAAACTTACTGTAATCAGTTCTTAGAGGTCTAAGCTACAAAATTAATCGTTTATTTTTTTATAAAATGTAAGATTTTTACCTAATAGACTGGAGGAAACCGGCTTGTTAGGAGAAAAGTCCTCGACATCTCTTCCAAATACCTAAAACTGGTATGAATGTGTTCCTGATAGTCTTCAGTGTACGAATTGACCGGTTTTATTTTATGGAGGGGGCGACGAGTCGAAAAAAAGCAGAGGGGAAAGTAATGATGTTTTGTTTAAGGTTGTTGTTGTTAATATGATAAGCCAGAAAACTAAGACATTCCAAACGGAGGCAATTGGCGCCAGGAGCCCCTTAAGTAGGTATTTACATTAAAAATAGTAAATAAATCATTTTTCATTTTCATTTTTATTTTCAGTTTTCATTTCCATTATTATTTTCATTTTCAATAGTTTCAAAATCATTACATTTAGTCCCGTCGCGCTGACAATATTTTGAGGGTGAAGTTTTGAAAATTCTAAAGTCACTTATTATTGAAGTTGGAAATACAGTGGGTACATGAGAATCTTTCAGTGCGTTTTGTAATATATTCAATTGGTGCTTTTTATTCAATAATTTGAGGTTAACTTTTTTAGCTTGCCATAACTTGAGTAAAATAATATAAAAAATATAACTGTTTTTTATTTAGAACAGTTTTATTGTTGTACAAAACCAGTTTGTGTCATTTACCCGAGTGCAATTTGATATAGTATGACAACGCTAAAAATCTACGTATAAAAAATTTGAGTTCATAAAATAAGGATTAACAATATCATCACCTTAAAATATGTCAATAAAATCAATATGTGTCCAATTAAGCAATGAAAATTTAAGTTTCTTGGTAATTCAGTTTTTTAGGCTGTTATCGTTTTAATAAATTATTAAAGTCATCAGAGTTCACATTCTAATAATCAAAAAGGGATTTTAAAGTAGATATTTCAATTGGTGTCACTTTCATCAATGATATTTCGTCAAAAATTAAACAGAAACAATATTTGCGTTTAGAGGAAATCTTCCTAACTATAGCGCGTGACCTTGATAGCACGCCTGTTCGACGTACTTCTGTAGTGACCACTAGAAGTAGACCCCCGGCTCGCTTCTTAACAAGCTAAACCATGGGTCAACCAGGCGCTGGCATATTAGCAGTTACGATGTAGGTACTCGGTCACGGAGGCGCGCGCGGGGTGATAAAGCTGACATACTCGACAAAGGAACTGAGCGGAGGAGCGGGGCGCGGGAAGCCGACGAGTGGGGCAATGAACTCGAACGTGTCTCGCCCATACGTACCTTTTAAGCGATAGCTTACCGCTTTGTTTGTGTTTTGACTAGACGGTTGAGTACATTTTCGAAGATTTCAAGCATCGTGAATTATGGGTAGAAAATGCAACTTATAGTTTTTGTTTTATTTCGGTTTTCTATCTTTGTTTGTATTTTGTTTTTATTTTGTCTTTATTTTGTTTTTATTTTGTATTTACTCTATTTTTATTTTGTTTTATTTTATTCATATTTTATTCTTTTTAGGGTTCCGTAACTCGAAAGGAAAAAACGGAACCCTTATAGAGGATCACTTTGTTGTCCGTCCGTCCGTCTGCCATTATCCTTTTTCTCAGGAACGCGTGGAGGTATCAAGCTGAAATTTATACCAAATACTCAGGTCTACTGTCCCTTGAAGCTGTGGAAAAATCAAACTTCTAAGCCAACGCAATCAAAAGATACAGCCGTTTATGCCGCAAATTTCCGCAAATTTTCAAAACTCGCAAGGGAATCAAAACCTACAACCTACTTCCCGTGAACTCAGAATCTTGAAATTACGGAGCAACGTCTTACAGCCATATTCATAAAAAGTTAGGAGCTCACTGATCGGTCGCTCAGAGGTAGGTACCAAAATTCTTGATGCATAAACGCGTATTAACGTTAATCTGTCTACGATCGACCTCCTATAAAAGCCAAAAGTTACGAGCCCGTGGACCCTCCTTTATCCGCATATTAAGTGACAAGATGGCCGACACAACATTGAACAGCTGATTTTGAATTTTGATAGGAGCTACACAGTACAGAAATCGAAGAGATTTCTAACAGATGGAGACTTCTGTTTATACGTTTCTGTGTTTCGATTTAATTGTTAATTAAGTAAATAATTGTAATATCAATAAATAGTCCAGCGACATCGGAAATGGGTAGGAAACAAATATCTAGATTTTCGACGAGTAACCATCGTAATTAAATGCAAGTAATGTCAGTAATTCAGGTTATCAAACAAGTGAATCGCCGGCGTCTGAAGTTTCAGGTTTCAGTGCGTGTGTCTTAAAATAATAATCTGCCCTATCCTATGAGGACCTCGTCACTTACAGAAATCAAGTAGAAGAAGTGCTGCAATAAAAGTAGTAAGTTCCTACCTATAAGCATATTAGTTAGCTACTTATCGTTCGAGGCGGTACCTATCTTAGGTTACCTACGTATTTTTTTTACCTACTTGTGTTAATAACCATATACACACACACACATTAAATAGTCGAATATTGCTCGACATGTTTCGCTCCATAACGAGAGCGTATTCATGTGTCATGAGCCATTCGCGTGGCCCTCCGCGGACGAGCGCTCTGCGCGGCGGCCGAGGAGGCGAGAAATACACTAATTTTCAGCATCATTGTCAAATGTAGTTGGTGTAATGGCTCATGAATAAGCTTCTTGTTATGGAGCAAAACATGTCGAGCAATATTCGACTTAAAAAACCAGTGTTACCCGTTATTTAATATAGGTACTTATCTGAGTCTCACGAAAGTTTTGTGTTTAAAATTATATTAAATAGTATATTTGGCCAGACAAGGGAAGTAGATATAGGTGACATACTATTATCGAAATGAAAGTTTTGCATAATATTGCAATCAATTAAAACAACTTTAGGTACTTGATTCCAAGTAAAAGACTGTAGTAAAATTTCACAAGTCATATGTTTAGATTGCAATAAGAATCAAATAAAATAATGGTAGCATGGTGATTTTTTGGGAATTAGCTCATATTGAACCACTCTGAATAGAAGATGATGATCATACTTAATTACTTTTTACACACCGTCTTAGGGCTTCAGGGGTAGATCTCTACACCTGCAGTATCTATGTATATGTACTTACTAACTTTCAATCCTTAAAACTAAACATAAGTTTCTTTATTATAAAATAATAATGTGGCCTATCTGGGTCAGACATAGACCCCTTGATAGCAAAAAACCCAGTACAACACTACTATTATATCTAGATGCTGAAAAGATTATGCAGTAGTGACGGATGAAGAAGTGGTTGCAGCATTAGTCAACAGGGCAGTAAACAATGCACATCTTCAAGGTTTTATCCAACGCCACTCACAAGGAAGGTAACTATTTCCACTAACTGATCAACTACAGCATACCTCACTCGAAGTGTCAAACAAAGATTGCCTGGCTTGCACCTAATGCAGCTATGGTGAAAAATGTAATAGTAACAATATATGATATTGAACTTTGTCGCAGCATTTGTATACATTTTTCATGACTTACAAAAAGGTATAGGTACTATCGGGTTCATAATTGCATACCCAAATAATGAATTAATTCATTGATAAATTGGGTATCCAATTATGAACCCGATGGTACATACAAGATATGTCAACACTTTCACTGCTATGAACCCGATGGTACATATAAGATATGTCAACACTTTCACTGCTATTTCATTGTAATCGGTTAAATTCAAACCTAACACCTTACCGGCTTAGTTAATTATTCTGCTGACTGTACACATCTTTAACACCAACGTTACAGTCATGATCTCTGAGTAGTCATAACATGTTCTGATTTCTGATATACATTATATGTCAATGATCACAAACAGCTGCTGAAGTTTCCAGTAAAAGGAGAATAAAACATCAATACAAAATTTTTATTGAGATAAAATAAGATGATTTATTCAGTAAAATCAAATGTCCCGTTTAATAAGAAAACACAAAGCCGGAGCATTTTGGGTTTCTCTGTCTCATTTCCTTTTGTTTCAGTGTGATTGCTGAGGTGGTCAGGCTGGCTGCTGGGGCATGCTGGCCCATAGTGACAGTTCCTTGAAGGAAGTGTGTAGGTGGTGCTTGTCCATGCCCACTTGGCCTTTCAGAATCTGGAAATAAAATAACAATTTTGATTAAAGATATTTTCAAATATTTTATGTAATTTAATTTTAGTGTACTGCGGTGACCATATAAGTTATTATAATTTTGTTCATTGTCTTTTTACCTACCTTTGCAAATAGAGAGTATTAACCGACACCAATATTCATCAGGCTGTACAAATTGAAAAAGAGCAGATCTGAAAACCACATTTAAATCTGGTTGTATCTAAATGCTGGTAGACAGAGCTAAAGACCCAACTATGGTTATTCTGACAGGCAGTTGTAGGCCTTTCATAAAATAATAATAATAATAATAATAAATAAATAATAAATACTCTTTATTGCACACCTCATACAGTTACAAGCACAAATTTTACAATTAGATAAATTTAGGTAGAGGTAACAACAGGCGGTCTTATCGCTAATGAGCGATTTCTTCCAGACGACCTTTGGGTAGTGGAGACTAGAGAAAAACAATAAGCAGTAGGTGGTGCATAGAAACAAAAGAGACGAAATAGATAACACAGCACATTCATATGAATATACATACTTAAATAAATACAAAATAAACATACATATACGTACATATATACATATATAATACACACAATAAGAAACAATAGTGTCAACTTAAAAACCTAAGGAAGAGATAAATAGTATTCCTTAAGTTGCGATTTAAAGCTACCAATAGATTGCGCGCGTTTAATGTTGAGAGGGAGAGAATTCCACAAACGAACGGCCTGGAACGTAAATGAGCAATTATAAAATTTGGAAGAATAATGTATAATGTATAATAATGTATATTTTGCACTTATAAAACTATGGTTTTGGCACTATTAAAATATTTAAAATATTTACATAATGTATAGGTAACCAATGTACAGGTATGTTGTAATAGGCATCAATTTCAAATACTACCTACCTTCACTAGTAGTGCAGTCCTGTTATTTGTGTCTATATGAAACTCTGCGCCAACCAAGTAAATCCACAATACACAACTTGTGGCAGCAGCTGTCAGGCTTCAATTGATCAGTGACCACTCTTATTTCTTCTCGTTTCTGTTTCTTGAGCTATACAACCATTCTCTGAACGCCGGTATGCATGACATCGACACTGTAAGCAGTAAGAAATGGGTAAGCACGCTAAGTAATATTCAGTTCTTCAAGTTCTCAATTAACATTTGTTTATAAGTTTTATACTGAGAAATATGTCTGACATGGGCAGATACTTTTGTAAATGGTCCGAACCTAGTTATAAGTCAATTAATTAACTGATTTTCTTACCTTATTTTGATTACTAGTCCAGTGATTCATCGTAGGTAACAACACATTCCTACTATTACATTTCAATTGTTTACTGTCTCTCTTCTTCACTATAGGTAGGTACATTAATTTTATTCATGTTTCTCGACACATTACACAGTCATTAATCTAAAATTAGTTACAAAAGTATTTATCCAAACCGTAGTAACATGCAAAATACGTAATAAAATTTAACGCATTTCCCGCTACTACCGCTGTCATGTGTCATGTTCTGTCAAACTTTTTTTTTATTGCGATGAAACCGGGTTTTTGTCTATGATTTTGCCAAAAGTGCCAACATAACGCGTCTAATCTTTCAATAAGCGGTGGATCAGATATGAGCAGGATAATATGTGTTTATAAATCAAGCATTTTTAAAAACCTCAATTAAGGCTAATCGGCGTATCACCGGGTTCGACGATCAGACGCCGATTAAGGTTTTTTTATGAATATGGCCGTTATAGTACAGATAAAGGAAAAATAGCGAAAACCGTATAGTTTTTGTTACATCATATAAAAAAAATATTTTAATAATTTTAAAGTTACTTACAGTACAAACCTGTAGGTATATATACCTACAGGTTTATACGGAACCCTCGGTGCGCGAGTCCGACTCGCACTTGGCCGGTTTTTTTTATACCACAACGGTGGCAAACAAGCATACGGCCCGCGAGATGGTATGCCGTAGCCTATGGATGCCTGCAACTCCAGAAGTATCACATTTGCGCGTTGCCGACCCTTTACAAAAAGGAGGAACAAGTTCAGAGTCCATTATCTCGGTCATTTTTGATTTTAGAGAAAAGTTTTTCGAATAAAACACGCTTATTTTAGCGTATTCTATACGGGAAAATCATAAAAAGTACGTTATAATGACGTCCCGTTGATGGTTTTTTTTCGAAATCCTAATTATATACGAGTTCAAAGATCATTATCTCGGCCATTTTTGATTTTAGAGACAAGTTTCTTAAATAAAACACGATTAAAACACGATTATTTTAGCATATTCTATACGAAAAAAAATCATAAAAGTACACGTTATAATGACGTCCCGTTGATGGTTTTTTTAGAAATTAAATTATATACGAGTTCAAAGTTCATTCACTCGGCCATTTTTTATTTTAGACCAAAGTTTTTCGAATAAAACACGATTATTTTAGCATATTCTATACGAAAAAAAATCATAAAAGTACACGTTATAATGACGTCCCGTTGATGGTTTTACGAATGTTTTACGATGGTTGATACGAAAAAAAAAATCATAAAAAGTACATGTTATAATGACGTCCCGTCAATGGTTTTTTTCTAAATCCAAATTATATACAAGTTCAGAGTCCATTATCTCGGCCATTTTTGATTTTAGAGAAAAGTTTTTCGAATAAAACAGGCTTATTTTAGCGTATTCTATACGGAAAAATCATAAAAAGTATACTTTATGATGATACCCCATCGCTGGTCTTTTTTTCGAAGTCCAAATTATATACAAATTCAGAGTCCATTATCTCGGCCATTTATGATTTTAGAGAAAAGTTTTTAGAATAAAACACGCTTATTTTAGCATGCGAGTAAAACTAAGCTAGATATACATTTGTATCCCTATATTCTACTATTACGAAAAAAAATATGATTTTAAGTATTTCAGAAAATCTTTCATATTTCCGTAACTAGAATTATTATAACGGCTCTTCTCTAATGGAAAGCCACATATTATTTTAAGTTGATGAACATTTAACTTGCGTAAATTCGTTGGAAAGCAGCAAATGGGTCAGTGTTTCTTAGTTAACCAGCACTTGTTTCTAAATCATTCCTAAATAGAAAAGACGTTTTGCAGTTTAATACGTAGAAAAAACGTATCGAGCCAGTAACGTCTTTTCTTCGGAGTTGCAAGTGTTTTTTGGTATTTTTTATACTAAGAAGAAACATAAAATTTAATTTATCATTAACATAACATAAATAAAAATTTTTTTCGCATCTTCAGCTCTATAGTTCATACGTTAGTGTTAATACACATTTTTGTATTGAAAAAATAACATATTACCTCCCTTTCTCGCGGGGAATTTTTTAATTTCAATAACAAAACATTTATTTTCTCCACTTTTATGTTCATGTAGAAGTGCCTTTTTCCGTATGGCGGCAGTGCGGCTTAAATATGTGCATTTCCGCCATGTTGGATTTTAACACTGACTTGAACAAATTCTTGACCGCTCCGCCTTTCAAGTTTTATTAAACTTAATTTATACATATAATTGGGGCCGTATTCTAACTTTAAAACACGGTTAGACACGATCCAACTTCAATACAACTCCAATGAAATAACTAACGCTCATTGGTTGGCGATGACGACTCTTTTCATATCCGTTGAATTCAAAAGAACCGGTTTATATTGTTCCTCGGGAGCGATACTATTGCGAACGCTATCGAAAGAACCGCTCTTTTTACGTTCTTTGGGAACGATACGAGCTTGCAAACGTTCGTTCGCAAAACCATTGTAAATACCGGTAACCAGAACAAAGAACGCTATCGAAAGAACGGTTCATAACGTTCTTTATTAGGAACTGTTCTTTCGAGAAATGTTCTTTCTTAAAACTATTGTACAAACCGCTCACCGAGAACGAGAACGCTTTAGAGAACGGTCTAGGTTATTGACCCGATAACGTTTTGAAAATAGAACCGGTTTCCGATCCCTGGTCAGCACACTCAGGTATAAGATGATTTTTTTTTATACCACGACGGTGGCAAACAAGCATACGTACGGCCCGCCTGATGGTTGTAACGTTATACGTTATACAAGTCTATTGTTATTAAGAAAACAATAATAATAAATATAAATACCACTTAAATCCAATTCTACAAACTACTATTTACAAGATATTTACATTAAAAAGTATATAAAAACATAAAGAATGCAACATGTATTCATCGGCGCCATCTTAGCGCTCCGAATCGATTTCACATGCAACATTTTAGCGCTCGCGATAAGGGGTTCTATTGTTTTCCATACGGTCAGTTGCATTGGCGCATAGCCCTTCCGACACTCCCGTCCCGATCTTTCTTTGAGCAAGAACGCACGTCACATATCCTCTCGGTCTCTCATGCGTCGACATTTAAAAAAATTTCATTCCGTAATGGAATTTTAATACCGTGTCGTCCCTGTACGTTCCTCGAGTGATTAAGAATATTATTATATACTAATCGTGAGTGTGATACAAACCCCAAATTGGGTAAGTGGTACATTTATTAACGCAAATGTAGTAATTAGTTGCTAATTAGATATTAGGATTAACTTTGTGCTTTTATCTTAGTTCATCTCAATCATTTCACAATTAAACGTTTATACGAGTTGCACAATTTAATCATGCTGTCGTAACGGTATTGCATCAGAAGTTGAATCTACCCTTTATTTTGAAATCCTAAATTATTGCATCATCTTTCCAAATTGTAATCTCCGATTCTGATTGTGAACATCCACGGCATCACTGCTACATTTTAGGTGCTTTCTTTCACCGCCGTTTGCCGGGATGCTCACAAATCGATGCCGGACTGTATCTTAATGGAATTTTTGATGGCGCGTTCCAGGGTCCAAAGTTCGGGCTGCTGAGATGACGTGGAAGATCCACCGCAGCCACACCTAGCACCAACGCTACTCTCGCTGGTTGGAAGTCATCTTTTTTCCTTAAAAACACCGGGCAGCCATAAATACAGTCGGCCACAGTTCCAGCGCCCGCGCACACCATCGACGGTAATTCCAGGCGAGAGTACCTAACCGCAAAGTAAACGGGACTATAGTGTGTGAATCTAAAATTAATATCGACCCGCGGCTTTTCACCGATGGAGTCTAGTATTAAATAGATTAAATTGTTTACATTTTAAATATAAAATATTTGCACGTATCTGTGGCTATTCATTTATCTTTCACTAGATAGTAGTCCAGATCCTAACCGTGACATGGTAAGCAGCTACCGTAACCTATGGACGCCTGCAACTCCAAAGGAGTCACATGCGCGTTGCCGACCCTTTACAAAAAGGAGGATTCACTGTGTTGACGGCTAAAGGAACAAGAAGGTCTCTCATCGTCAACACACTGGGTCCTCTTTGAGCTCTTTGGCAACCTTACTCACCAGCAGGAACACAACACTATGAGTAGGAGTAGGTTTAGTGCTATTTGGCTGTGGTTTTCTGTAAGGTGGAGGTACTTCCCCAGTCGGGCTCTGCTCCAGATTTGAGGGAAATGACATTCGCTGAGCGTGCCCTACCACACTTAGCGAGATGCCATTCGCACTGCCCATACCTCTCTTTTTGGCGTAGTTTAAGGACATACCCAAGTCCGGACGTAGTTGAAGGACATACCCTGGGTCGAGCATTTGAAACATATGACACATTAATAGAGATTAAAAACGTGGGTTTAACCGTTATCTTACATCATTTATCCTCTAAAGATTGCACAAAATTTTGTACACATTCCGCAATCTACCTATATTTTAATCTTTTATTTAGTAACAGTTCTAAATTAAAACAAGACCACTGCATCTGGGTGTTAGGAGGTTACATAATCTACGTGGTAAATAAAGTTGCTGCGCTAGCAAAGGCTAGGTTGTCAATGTTTCAAAGTAGTTTTGTGATATTATTAATAATTCGTTCACAACGTAAAACTGCTGCCTTGTCTCCGGGTTTTTCTCTGAGTTTATGTAATGAAGCTATGGTAATTTTACAATTTTCCACGGTACCACACACAAAGTAGGCGCGGCGGCGGAGACGGCTGAGGCTCTCAAAAGACGAAAATACAGGAGTCTCGACGCCAACTACAACTTTGTTGCGTTTGGAGTTGAGACTCTTGGTCCGTGGGGCCCAGCAGCACAGAAACTATATCGAGAGTTGGCAAAATGGCTGGTCGACGTAACCGGGGATAAACGAGCTGGCAGCTTCCTCGCTCAACGTATAAGCATTGCGATCCAGCGAGGAAATGCTGCCAGCATCCTCGGCACCATGCCACAGGGGCCAACATTAGATTTAGATTTTTAGTTTTAGATTACTTTAATGCAGGGTTTATTTTATAAGTATATAGTTTAGTGATATTTTTAAGTCCTAATAAAAAAAAATTGAGTTAATAATTAAATGTATTTATCCCATTTTACAATTTAGAACAAGAATCATAACCTTCAAATAAAACAAAAACAAAGTAAGACAAAACGCGGAAGCATAGTACAGTCGAGGACAAAGATTACAACGCAATAAGGTCCAAAAGTGTATACATCTTTTTGTCCTCGACTGTACCGCAGCGCCGGGGGAAATCAGCGGTCCTAGTAATTACTACACGTTTTTTCTGTCGTCTTGATGACGCGACTGGATTAGTGCTGCTGGTATTACAACTTTTAAAAATATTAAATTTAGCACTAGATGGTATATTTTTACTCGACTGGCATAGTAGCTTTATGTTTTTTGAGATTGTGTATGTACGTACTTGCTTGCGTAAGTATATATCTTATTCTTTTGACGTGCTAATTAAATCCTTCGAGCAACACGGGCTTCCGACGCTGTGTTGCTCTATGGCTAAATCGTTTGAAGAAGTGTCAAGGTGTGAGGTGATCATTAGATTCTTAACTTTGTAGCAGTGGCATAGTATATAAAAAAAAACATGCCAAAAATTTAATGTTTTTTTACTTTGGATGTAATAGATGCAATTCGGTATGTGGAAGTCACAGATAAGGTGTGGTGGAAGTAATACGAGTAAACGAAAGGTGACGGTAAAACCCGGTAAGTCAAAAATATGTTTTTTGAAATTAGAGCCATACGTAGATTGACCTACGTAGATTTCTTATTACAATGAAAAAAATCTCGAATTATTAGGTTTGATCACCCACCCCTTATTAATATCTCCTTTTCTGTAACATGATCTGCTTCTGAATAGTTTTTTTTTTATAAACAATGGATTTAAAAAATGCAATATATTGTAACTACTGAAACACATGTTTTTTTTTGCTATGAGGGAGGACATACAATCATTCAAAACTTAGGCAATGTATAAAACAAGACTATATTAAATAAAAGGATAAAAATAAATAGGGAAGTCCTTTTATTTAAATTCTTCATAACAAAATTTATTAGAACTACCATTATTGTTATACAGACTTAGATTTTTTGATTTCATGTAATAATAACTGAAATGGGCCGAAATAAGCCTCTTATTTTGTTATGTTAGCAGTTGACTTCTCAGACATGCGCACATATTTTCTACAAAACCAAATAAATAAGTCAGTACATACCTCATATACAGCCTTGGCCAGAAGTATTACGGAACCTTGCGATTTTCATACAAAACTCGAAAGTTATTTTATTAATTAATTCAAACTATTAATACAAACAGGCATGTTTTGTTGAAGTTAGTAGTAACTGCATAGAATATTTTCAATTTGCCGCACCGACTTAAATTCGTGTTTGTGTTACCTCCACTTTTCATATTTTATAGACACCTTGAAAGTGTTATTAAGGGAAGTTTCCTAGATATATCAATAAAATATAACATTTTACGTCAGCGTACATTGTTATGATAGATAAGTATTACTTAACATCAAAATTTTAAACAAAAAACAGCTATGCTCAACACTTCTGGCCAAGGCTGTACCTATACTGATTATTGTGTTGCCTAGTTTCGGGGATAGAACTTAACATAATACAAATCATAACAACTATCACCGCATTAACCCTCTTAAACAGTATCGACACTTATAGTTTAAAGGCACCGATTCTTTAATGTTTACGGTGAAGCATAGTTGATCGATCTCGCGGCGCAAACTCCATAGTCTCTTCCTTGCCCAGTTCAATTATGTTATTATAAACAAAATTACCTCCCAGTTGGCTAGACTTAGCAGATGTTATTTGCGCCATTGTGAACGACGGATGCGGCAAATCCGGTATCTGGGAGATGTAATATTCACGCTGGCGTTGCCGTTCCGCTATTTCTATATCTCGCTCAGTAACGCGTGATCCAGATTCAGAATCATCCCGTCTTGAGGTGCAGGCGTGATTCAGCGTCGAATTATCTTGGCTATCTTGAGTTGACTTATCGATTGATAAGTTCCTTCCTCGGAATTGATAATAAGATAAACGGAGCTGGGAGTAATCGTCTATAAAGCCGCTGGAAGTTTGATTGTTTGATGTTCCGCTTTCTTGATCCATGTTTTCACATACTCAATTATGATTTAGCACTTAATTCCTGAATTTCACAGCTTTCTTTTAAATAACTCGCAGAAACTGCAATCTAAATGCTGACGGGTTTTATATCTTTTGACGTTTGCAAAAATGCGTTACTTAACTACCTACATTTCAATAATAAATATTACATTCTACCCGTGATTTGTAAATTTACTAAGTTTGGTATAGTAGTAATTTTTTTTAAATATCGGAATCTTACTAAGGAGTTCTATCGACAATTCCGACATCTTAAAAAAATCGTACTATAATAGGTACACATTGAAGTTTTAAGCTTAAACCGGTATTAGACGTAGACATTTGTAGGGCCCAATCTGTTGTGTACCCTGCCTCTCCCTCCCCTCCTTCAGCTCCCTAAGGGCCATAACTCTTATTACACCTCCCTTCCTGACAGGTTGGGCACTACAAATTGCAACGTCTCATACCAGTTTTACTGATACATATCTGTTTTAAATAAATAGTTATCGTTATCTTGAGTCGAGATTTGTATTTTGTTGCCAATCAACAGTATTGCTAACAATAATATTGTGACTGAGTGAATCTATTAGCATTTCCGCGGTTAGGTACTACAGTAACTACTTAATTGATAAAAACAAACAAACAGTAGTATATTGTAGTAGGTATATAGTACAAATTCTGAGTAGTGAGTAGTGTTACGAAAGGACTCACGAGTTGTGATGGGCAGCTTGTAAGTTACAAAAGTGGAACTTACTTTAAAATTACAAGTAATTTACTGTAATTTTCAAAATGAAATTCCTGTTTAAATTTCAATTAATTAGTGTAGATTACAGTTATATTAAAAATCTTGAAGCTGAGGTTCTGGGTTCGATTCCCGGAGATGGATTTTATTTTTAGGTTTTTTTTTCATCAGTTATATGTTATGTATTTGACTATAATTATCACCCACCTAGAGTACATGCCGGCTATTGCCATGGCTCCACTGCTCCACTGAGCCTGGGTTCCACTCGGTAACCTAATCCCAAAAATTGGCGAAGACACTATTTTACGAAAACGACTTAAGAGAGATAAAAAAAAAAGGTAGCGGGCTTGAACACCTTACCTGCGCAATGTAGGTCTGTAATGGTCCGAACGTATCGAAATTCTCCGAACCAAATAATCTCAACAGACATCGTCGAATTTTACGGTCACAATCTGCTCTACGTGCAATGTCAGATGTAGCGAAATCTCATGCGTAATTTAAGTGAAATTTATCTGTAAAATTTCATTCAGAAAACTTTTAATCAACTATGTTACTTTTAAAAGTTGAAATGTCACACAGTTAAAGAGATGTATGAAATGTTTCAGAAATTGCCCATCTCTCGTCATGAGACTCATGAGATGCATGTCACATGCTTGTCTTATCATGTCTGGTTTTTAGAGGGTTTTTTTTCGCAAACGCAAAGGCACATGTCAAACGCATATTTATGAGTGTCAAGTAGGTATTAGGATATCGAGGTTGGAAATTTTCAAAGTCGTTTAGGATATTTTGCCCTAAGTCCACTAAACATACCGTTAGAGTTATTATATAAAATAAAAAAATTGCAGACTTTTTGGATCCTTAGTTTGGTTAGTAGGTACAGCAGAGTGACAACAACCAAAGATAATTTTGGACAGGTGTTAGTAACAATCATAAATTGTAATACCTAAATATTAGCTGTGGTTACCTATAATTAGATAAACATCTATCTGTTATCAACGTAAGTTATGAATTAATTAAGCATGATGTATTATCTGTTGGTGATCCTAAATAAAATAAAATAAAATAAAATAAAAATATCTAAATAATTTCAATAGAAAACTGAACGGCGGGGAGCGGCACGCACTGGAGCCGTGTGCCTCGTCCCAATGAAAACGTACTCATGATGCTGTTGGTGCTACCCCGCACACGGGGCATTAGCGAGGCCGTTCTGTAGCGCAATATGGTGTGGAATCCCGCCACGAACACGGCAATAGCGAGGCAGCTCCATCAACACCCTGAACGCATTATTGTATTGCACTCGTAATACATTTAGATCCCTCTGCGTGTAACTGACCTATAGTGCACACGAGTAGAAAGACACAACACAATTTCACTAAGTACATCGTGCAAAACGACGAGCAAGCATATTACAAATTACAACGAAC
Source organism: Pammene aurita (assembly GCA_947086415.1). Taxonomy (NCBI): domain Eukaryota; kingdom Metazoa; phylum Arthropoda; class Insecta; order Lepidoptera; family Tortricidae; genus Pammene; species Pammene aurita. The sequence continues at coordinate 11,857,509 of OX352306.1, read as the reverse complement.
CGCCAATGCCCGGCGTTATCTTTCAATGTCAAAGTCATCACCTAGCGACTCCGTGACCAAGTGACGTAAGTACTTAACTTTTTGGACTCTATTTAATAAAGAACCGTCAAGTACGACTGGTGGAACACAATGATAAGTTTTATGACCTGCTTTAAATACTAGGAACTCACTTTTTTCGCATTGTACTTAAGGCCATGAGTCATAGCGGAGCTCAGAGGCAGTTAACAATTTACTCAGTGCACTAACCGATGGACTCAGCAACACCATGTCGTCAACATCTTGGCGGTTCCTGGCTATAGGCATCACATAAGCAGGCAAAAACGTCACTGCTCTAACCGATGTAGGTTTGTTTGTTACCTTGTGTCCCTGAGAGTGAAAATACAAGCCCTGAAGAAGAAGAAGAAGAAGGGCTTCGTCGACAAATGTGTTAACAATTGCCAATAAGGACAATTATAACTGCGTCATGTCAGTTTCACCAGTATCAAGTTAAGAAAAACTGACCAAAACCTGAATCATAATCTTCATAAATAAAACATGCAATGCACTTTTTGCCATGATTTGGGATTATTATGATAATTAATTAAATGAGACAAAGTAAAATGAAAAAAAAAACAACGGGGTGCACTCCGGGAGTGCCGGCAGAAGTGAAAACTTTGATATTTTGGAATGGTTAGGAAATAAATTTGCACGAATTGCTTTAATTATCAGTATAAAAGTACCATAATTTATGTGGTAAAATACAATATTCATTTATTGCGCTATCGTACATAAACATGACAATTTATATTTATTAATTAAAAATTTAACACTTCAGAACTATTACAATTATTTATTCAGCCCTTTTACTCGGAAACTGCTAAACGTATCTTAATAAAATTTGAACATTAGTTGTAGTTTGTATGCCATACTTAGTATTGTAATAAAATTGCTGAAAAAATATTTAAGTCCATTTACTTATGCATGTAACAATGTAACAAAAACATGTTTTTAGGGTTCCGTACCTCGAAAGTAAAAAACGGAACCCTTATAGGATCACTTTGTTGTCCGTCTGTCTGTCTGTCTGTCTGTCAAGACCATTTTTCTCAGGAACGCGTGGAGGTATAAAGCTGAAATTTATATCAAATACTCAGGTCTATTGTCCCTTGGAGCTGTGAAAAAATCAAACTTAAAAGCCAACGCATTCAAAACATACAGTCGTTTATGCTGCAAATTTTAGCCGACCCTTTACAAAAAGAAGGATTCACTGTGTTCATGGCTAAATGAGCAAGAGCAAATAAAACTGTTAGAAATTTAAGTTATATACTTTCTAGAAACGTTTTCATTATCGGTAATTCGGGTATTAAAGATAATTGCTTACATTAATCGGGTAACACCCAAAACTCACTAATTACTACCACAAGTTTATAGCCGTAATGAACCATATTAGTAACAAAACAAGGTTGATTTTAGTTTAATAATTTTATTGCAATTACTGAGTTTTGGTTGTCACCTGACGAATGATATTTTCTTAAACGTATTAATTATTCTCTAGTATCTGGTATTAAAGATAATTGCTTAAAAGGTTATGACATGAAATAAAACAACTAAAAACGGATTATATCGCGTGTACTGAGCTTAAATTACATCCCGACGTTTCGAACACTTTACAGCGTTCGTGGTCAACGGGTCGACTGAGGAAAATTATACAATTACCTCCGTTCAAAAACTATCACAATATGCAAACCTACCCACATATTAAATATTAAATAAATTTTGTCATTGCACATGCCATTTCACATTCCTTTGCCACATTCTTTATATTTTTTGTAACTTAAAATGATTTGACATTGAAAATTAGGTATTTGACATTATTAGCATTTATTTATACACAAATAATTTGTACATACGTTTAGCTTGATTAACGGTTTCAAGCACTAGGAGAACAGAATGAAATAAAAATGCATTTTTATCAGCATATTATTTGCTAACGCTACCCAAAGGGGCATGACACTCGGACATACGTGTTTCACGCGTGGGTACTGCCTATTTAGCTGTCTCGCTTACTCAATAACAAAAATGTTTTTGATAAATTTTGATAAAAAAATATGTTTGCTTATTTAAAACAGTACTTACGAATGGAAAGTTATTCCGTGAGCTTTGTTTTTATGTTTTGAGCTATTAAAGCATTCAAAAAAGGCACAATTTGGCATGATTTACGGGTATTTTAGTCGTTATTCTTGAAAGCACGCTCTTCGGCGGCCATGACACGACTGATTCAATATAGGCGCTGGAACCTATATTTGATGGCACACGATCGTGCGCCTGGTACCATATCTATTCCCTTTGTATTTATCAAAGATGTTAGCGCCTGAACTGCAACAAGATGTTACGTTATTAAAATGATTTTATATTTTAAAAGATCAGGCGCTTTGTTTTTTCATACATCTACAATCTTTTGATGCTGCTGCCACTGACAAGGCCACGGGCGGGGGCTTGCAGCACCGCATTATCGTGTAGCCCTACCCCTCCCCTGCTTCGAGGAACAAAGTAAATCTAGGAGACTTATCGTACTAGAAACCGGGTTATTAATTTTTTTCAAAAAAAAAAAAATACGCCACCATTTTTTTTGCATTGCAGCATCAGCATTTCGTGTTCCCCCATTAAAGACGCGTCTAATTATATATATCCATGTCTCATATAGGAGACTTATCGAACTAGGTTCAGTATCATGGGCTCTCCTACTATTAGTTGATAGGATGCAAAAATTATCAAATTATCCAAATGAACTCTTATTGTGCCATGCGACCCTAGTCTGTACAGTATTCATCACATTTGCGAACCTAGCTGGGCCGGTCAATCCTGCTTAGTACTGTGGCGATCGTATTACAAATCGACTACTAACGTCTTATGTGACCCTGGTACTGTTAAGGATACTAGCGAATGAAATTATGAATAAAAAATTAGGGCTAAGTCAGTCTAAATAGTGCTAAATTTAGCCCCAAAAGTGCTAAATTGGCAACACTGAACCTGTCGAATCTGTGGGTCACGTGACCCTGTCGCGAGTTTAACATTTTTTCCCCATCACAAAAAGTGCACAGCGCCGCTAAAGAAGTTTTCACTTCAAAAAAAACAATACTTTAAAAGTTAAGTTGCTGAATGATGATTTGGGATAAATTAATTTGCTGAATGATGATTTGACAAAAGAAATTTTGTAAAAAAAAATATAATCTAATATATTTGCTGAATGTTAGGTTTGCGTTGTTTTGCGTTCTGTATATTTTGACCACTAATGCATTCGGTTAATTAAAAATAGGTGGAGTGAAAATTGTCCAATTATTAAGGAAATGATTTATTTGCATATTGTTGGGTTGATACATCATAGTATACGTAATATTAGTATTCATGTTTTTGGGAAACATTGTTTGGGAAGTGAAAATCTTGCAAATATTTTTTGGTAATAAATGAGTACCTAATCCACAAAATAGATCTTATGTTAAAATTTCATTAAGTTATTTCCGAGTAAAATAGCTGTTACATATAGACCCGTACCGATAAATTATGAAGTTTCGATAATATTAAAGATGCTTATTATTCGCATACAGAGTTCAGGCCATCCAACTTAGCTAATAATAATAATTTGTGTCATCCTAGGTTGTTGCGTAGGTAGAAACTTAGACATTTCTTTTTTTTAACATTATTCGTTAAATAGAAAATTAGAGATCAAAATTGTTTTTTCACTGTAACAGAAAAGTTGTTACTGACGCACGGACGCGTTTTGTGTCACTTTCGTCAATGGGAATACTGACGTTCAATCAGCACATATATGTGGACTTTTACAAGCCTATATAAAATTAGAGTTGATCGATTAGGTACTGTGCTTTCTAATATATCGGTATCTATTATTTGAATAAATTTGTGCCATATTAATCAATGATATTTATTTACTTTAATTTTTTTTCTTGTATGTCCCCTGTCAACAGTACAATAAAATATTAAAGTTATTAAAGTTTGCATCAATATTTTTATAAAAGCGTATCGAAACAATGTTTGTAATTTGTGTCATTATAATCAACGGATTATTTTTATTTTTCAGAATGAAAACTTGTTTTGCGTAAAGTGCATGCGCGGGGAAGGGTAAGGCGCGGGCGGGGTTCATGTGCCGACCAGGCTGCCTAGCGGCTTGTTTGTTTTCTATTATTACTCTATGCATACATATAGTAATAGTAGTAATAAGTGCGACAAAGACAAACAGCGATTTTTCAGACGCTCTTCTTTATTTTTCATAGTAAAGAAAGCAATAATATAAAACTTAAGTAAGTTAAGGATAATTAATGCAAACGTAGTCCATAAGGGTCTGCAACGGCGGATCTGTGTGCCACGGTAAACCTAATTTACCATTTAAATAGTATTTTGGCAAATTGTCACAGATAATTTGTAACTAATAAATATGTAATTTATGCATCAAGGCGGTTTGTTTACAGAGTGGCTATCGTGAAACGCGAAAATCGAAATATCGTTATCTGCCTCTCGGTTGGACTAGCAAAGGGCCGGGCCGGACTTAATAAATTTTTCATCAGTGTGATGTCATAATAAGGCTGTTTTTATTAACTTATCGTATATAACACATAAAAATAAGCAACTTTTCTTTAACACATTCTTTTTTAACTCAATAATTTCGAAGTTATGGGGCCCTGAAGGTTAAGTACAATTTGGACTATTTTGGTTGGAATGGTTTCATTATGACACATACTTTATTTTGTAGAATGTGTTAAAATAAGCAAGTTTTATAAGAAACATTTTTTTACCCAAAAACATCGAAGTTACCGGACTTTGAAGATTGACTACATGGACTAATTTGGACTTAAAAAATAAAATGGCGACGGGGTATCATTATAACGTGTACTTTTAATGATTTGTTCCGTATAGAATACGCTAAAATAAGCGTCTTTTATTTGAAAAACTTTTCCCTGAAATCAAAAATGGCCGAGATAATGGACTTTGAACTTGTACATAATTTGGACCTCGAAAAAAAATAATCGACGAAACGTCATTATAACGTGTACATTTTATGATTTTACCTTATAGAATACGCTAAAATAAGCGTGTTTTACTTGAGAAACTTTTCTCTAAAATCAAAAATGGCCGAGACAATGGACTTTGAACTTGTATATAATTTGGACTTCAAAAAAAATACCATTGACGGGACGTTATTATAACAAGTACTTTTTATGATTATTCTGTATAGAATACGCTAAAATAAGCGTGTTTTATTTGAAAAACTATTCTCTAAAATCAAAAATTGCCGAGATAATTAGGACTTTGAACGTGTATATCGGGACGCCATTATAACGTGTACTTTTTATGATTTTTCCGTATAGAATACGCTAAAATAAGCATGTTTTATTTGAAAAACTTTTCTCTAAAATAAAAAATGGCTGAGATAATGGACTTTGAACTTGTATATAATTTGGACTTCGAAAAAAAACCATCGACGGGACTTCATTATAACGTGTACTTCTTATGATTATTCCGTATAGAATATGCTAAAATAAGCGTGTTTTATTTGAAAAACTTTTCTCTAAAATAAAAAACGGCCGATTGGACATGAAACTTGTATATCATTTGGACTTCGAAAAAAAACCATCGACGGGACGTCATTATTATAAGGTGTACTTTTTAAGATATTTCGTATAGAATACGCTAAAATAAGCTTGTTTTATTTTAAAAACATTTTTTTCTAAAATCGAAAATGGCCGATTGGACATGGAACTTGTATATTATTTGGACTTCGAAAAAAAACCGTCGACGGGACGTCATTATAACGTGTTCTTTTTATGATTATTCTGTACAGAATACGCTAAAATAAGCGTGTTTTATTTGAGAAACTTTTCTCTAAAATCAAAAATGGCCGAGATAATAGACGTTGAACATGTATATAATTAGGATTTCGAAAAAAATCCATCGACGGGACGTCATTATAACATGTACTTTTTATGATTTTTCCATATAGAATACGCTAAAATAAGCGTGTTGTACTTACGAAACTTTTTTCTAAAATCAAAAATGGCCGAGATAATGGTCTCTGAACTTGTATATAATTTGGACTTCGAAAACAAACCATCGACGGAACTTCATTAAAACGTGTACTTTTTATGATTATTCCGTATAAAGTATGCTAAAATAAGTGTGTTTTATTTGAAAAACTTTTCTTTATAATCATAAATGGCCGAGATAATGGACTTTGAACTTGTATATCGAGACGTCATTATAACGTGTACATTTTATATTACGTGTACGTGTATATTTTATATTTTTCCGTTATGAATACGCTAAAATAAGCGTGTTTTACTAAAGAAACTTTTGTCTAAAATCAAAAATGGCCGAGATAATGAACTTTGAACTTGTATATTATTTGGATTTCGAAAAAAACCATCGACGGGACGTCATTATAACTTTTCTCTCAAATCAAAAATGGCCGAGATAATGGACTTTGAACTTGTATATTATTTGGATTTCGAAAAAAAACCATCGACGGGACGTCATTATAACATGTACTTTTTATGAGTTTTCCGTATAGAATACGCTAAAATGCGTGTTTTATTTAAAACACTTCTCTCTCAAATCAAAAATGGCCGTGATAATGGACTTTGAACTTATACATTATATGGATTTCGAAAAAAAACCATCGACGGGACGTCATTATAACATGTCCTTGTAATGATTTTTCCATATAGAATACGCTAAAATAAGCGTGTTTTATTTAAAAAACTTTGCTCTAAAATAAAAATAAACCGGCCAAGTGCGAGTCGGACTCGCGCACCGAGGGTTCCGTACAAACCTATAACAAGCAAAAGTTGTAGTATGTTTATTACTAATTTTAATTTAATACCTCTACGCGTTTACGAGGAAAAAGTTAGTAAGTTTAAAATTAAAAAAAATATTTTGGTATGATTTTACTAAAAATGTCTACTTTTCGTAATTTTTCATCTATCTGTGCTATATGAAGTTTCTTCGTGCCAAGTTTCAAGTTTCTGAGTTTACGCGAAGTACCCTTTAGGTTTTGAGTTTCTTGCGAGTACTCAGTTTCAAAATATGCGACTTAAATTGCTACTTCTTTTGATTGGGATGACATAAAAGTTTGGTTTTGCTACATCTGAAAGGTCCTATAGCCCTGAGTATTTGACATGAATTTCAATTTAATACCTCTACGCGTTTACGAGGAAAGAGCGTTTTCATTGCTTAATAGGTAAGTTTAAAATTAAAAAAAATATGTTTTTGTATGATTTTACTAAAAATGTCTACTTTTTGTAATTTTTCCATTGTCTATGTTATATGACGTTGCTTTGTGCCAAATTTCAAGTTTCTGAGTTCACGGGAAGTACCCCGTAGGTTTTGCGAGTGCCGACAAACTATAAAATTTGCAGCATAAATGACTGTATCTTTTGATTGCGTTAGCTTATAAGTTTGATTTATTCACAGCTCCAAGGGACAATAGACCTGAATATTTGATATGAATTTCAGCTTGATACCTCCGCGCGTTCTAGAGAAAAATGGTCTTGACAGACAGACAGACAGACGGACAACAAAGTGATCCTATAAGGGTTCCGTTTTTTCCTTTCGAGGTACGGAACCCTAAAAATGGCCGAGGTAATGAACTCTGCACTTGTTCCTCCTTTTTGTAAAGGGTCGGCAACGCGCATGTGACACCTCTGGTATTCCAGGCATCCATATGCTACTGCTTACCATCTGGCGGGCCGTATGCTTGTTTGCCACGTTGTGGTATAAAAAAAAAGAGTAAAATAAGAATACCATTAATCTTTAAGCAAATCAAATTATTTTGTTTAATATTTTTTGATTTGCAATTTTTAAGTAGTTAGACTACTATATATAAACTGAAAATAGATGTCATATACTTCAGAAAAAGTGACCAAACCCTCCGGTGTCCGAGGCCAGATTTGAACTGGCGTCTTCAGCTTACGCGGCTGACGTCCTGACCACTAGACCACCCGGTCACAACCGGGTGACCACTAGACCACCCGGTCACAACCGGGTGACCGGGTGGTCTAGTGGTCAGGACGTCAGCCGCGAAAGCTGAAGACGCCAGTTCAAATCTGGCCTCGGACACCGGAGGGTTTGGTCACTTTTTCTGAAGTATATGACATCTATTTAAGAATACCATTAAACAAAATAAACGGAATAAAAACAGAATCAATACAAAATGACAAAATAAAAACAAAATACAGACGAAAATAAAAACCAAAAATAAAACAAAAGTAAAAAAAAATACGTTAGTGTCGTGGAACACTCGGTTAGAACGAAGTAATATTATTTAATTTTTGACTTTTTCGTAATTTTTGTCGTTTTTGAATTTTTTGAGATTTTTGAGATTTTTGAGATTTTTTAGATTTTTGAGATTTTTGAGATTTTTGAGATTTTTGAGATTTTTGAGATTTTTGAGATTTTTGAGATTTTTGAGATTTTCGAGATTTTCGAGATTTTCGAGATTTTCGAGATTTTTGAGATTTTTGAGATTTTTGAGATTTTTGATATTATAGAAATTTTTTAACTTGACTTTTTTCACTTTGTCACTTCTCACTTTCACTTTCACTTCACTTTATCCTATTTTTCATTTTTTTTATTTCATTCCATTTCACATGTTTCTCAATGCTTTTTCGTGACGGTCACGTGACTATTTTTCGCCTAGCCCCCCATCCGCGAACCGTCCGATAAGGAACTTCGTTCCAATAAAACAGAACTAAATAAAAATATTACGTTTGCGTTGCGTTTTCTACCCATAATTCACGATGCTTGAAATCTTCGAAAATGTACTCAACAGTCTAGTCAAAACACAAACAAAGCGGCTACCGCTCAAAAAGGTACGTATTGGCGAGACACGCACGAGTTCATTGCCCTACTCGCCGGCTTCCCGCGACTCGCTCCTCCGCTCAGTTCCTTTGTCGAGTATGTCAGCTTTATCACCCCGCGCGCGCCTCCGTGAGCAAGTACCTACATCGTAACGGCTAAGATGCCAGCGCCTGGTTGACCCATGGATTACCTTGTTAAGAAGTGAGCCGGGGGTCTACTTCTAGTGGTCATTACAGAAGTAAGCCGAACAGGCGTACCATCAAGGTCACGCGCTATAGTTAAGAAGATTTCCTCTGAACGCAAATATTGTTTCTGTTTAATTTTAGACGAAATATCATTGATGAAAGTGACACAAATTGAAATATCTACTTTAAAATCCCTTTTTGATTATTAGAATGTGAACTCTGATGACTTTAATAATTTATTAAAACGATAACAGCCTAAAAATACGAAATTACCACGAAACTTAAATTTTCATTGCTTAATTTGACACATATTGATTTTATTGACATATTTTGAGGTGATGATATAGTTAATCCTTATTTTATGAACTCTAATTTTTTATACGTAGTTTTTTAGCGTTGTCATACTATATAAAATTGCACTCGACGTAAATGACACAAACTAGTTTTGTACAACAATAAAACTGTTCTAAATACAAAACAGTTATATTTTCTAACTCTAATATTCTTTTACTCAAGTTATGGCAAGCTAAAAAAGTTAACCTCAAATTATTGAATTACAAAAAAAGCACCAATTGAATATGACACAAAACGCACTGAAAGATTCTCATGTACACACTGTATTTCCAACTTAAATAAATAATAAGTGACTTTAGAATTTTCGAAACTTAACCCTCAAAATATTGCCAACGAGACGGGACTAATACGGACGGATGGATGGACGGACGGACATACGGACATGATGAAACTATAAAGGTTTCGTTTACTCTAAAAATTATCTTAAAAGGTATGAAAATTTACGCAGTTCTGAATTTTTAAAACTACATAGACGTCTATACCTTACAACGTTGTAACTTTCAGTTGAATACACAGTTATGAGTTACCCTAGACGGTAGGTACCGCAAACGATTATTCGATATGAACAACGTACATGCTCTCACTCAAGTATCTGTCAGTTGATAATGGCAATGAATGACATGCTAGAATTCGGGAAAACTGCAAGTGTAGCATCAGTAAAATTACCCTAAAACCAACCTTGTTAACGTACCCATGTAGTAATATTTAAATGCCTAAGCTACATCTCAAGTGTTAGGTTGGGTTTCCATAATCTAAGATACAGCTAGATAAAATCCTACTGTCTTGTATAAAAACCAATACAAAATGAAATCAGCATCAGTCAAAAGTCCAAAATGAAGGTAGCCGTTTGCTTGCTCGCCCTGGTCGCACTGGCCGCTTCGGCTCCTCAGCCGAGGAAGGATTTCCATGAACACTTCGAAGACTTCATTGGCTTGATCATGCAGGAGGCTCGGGATGATATGGGTCAACTTCTTAAAACCTACAAGCAGTTCGACGAATTTAACTCTGCACTTAACTATATGCAGACCTCCAGCTTCAAGGATCTCATTTTGGAAATGGAATCGCTGCCTGAGTTCAAAGCTGTGAGTGCCAAGTATTAATCACTTCTTCTGCCCATTTATATTCTGTCTGCCTACTTACAAGTATGGTAAGCCCGGTATTATGTCGTTTTGGACCCGGGTATGTCCTTAAACTACGTCCGGACATGGGTATGTCCTTAAAGAGAGGTATGGGTACTGCGAATGTCATCTCGCTATGTGTGGTTGGGCACAGCACAGCGAATGTCATCTCGCTCAAATTTGGAGCAGAGCCCGACTGGGGAAGTACCTCCACCTTACAGAAAACTAACTACTAAGGTCGGGAATGCGCATGTGCCATTTCTGGAGTTGCAGGCGTCCATAGGCTACGGTAGCTGTTTGCCACCGTCGTGGTATAAAAAAAAAGTGGCGTCTTGACCTCAACTGGGCGCTATTGCAATGTTTGTTACCACGCCACCTCTCTCTGATATTTAATTTGTTTTTAGATCAGTTATTACGATTTAAGTGGATAAAGCACAAAATCGCCTGACAGGCCTTGTACATTTTGCTGCTTTGGTTGTTGGTGGCAATGATGCAAATGGTTTTTCCTTTACTAAGTACTATTTAGTAGTCCGCCTCGACCTGTGAACTCGCGATTTACTTTCAAACGACTGGACCAATATAGCAAGACCATTAAGAAGATGTTTTTTCGCCTTTTAGCTCCACAACCCCTTGATCGATCCTGCTCATATACGAACGCTCAAATTATATGTATTTCTACTACAACAGAACCCCATCAAATTTCATTAATAGCAGAAAAATGTTACTAAAGTTATCCCAGAGCAAACCCTTAAAGTCAAAAAGCCATCGAAATGCCGAGACGTCTAGGTAGCCAGCTAACAGTTCTGTTGTGTCCGAAGTTGTCTGTAAGAATTTCACTTTGCTTACGCTCCGCTTGTCCGATTACGTGTGTAAATAGGGTTTTGCATGGAAGCTGTAAAAACTGGCCTGTACGTTCATACATAATATAAAAACATAAATCTGTACGTTTATAACCCTATAGAGTACGAGTAATAAGATTTGACCTTAACTTATCCTTTCGCTTATTTTTCCAGGTGGTCGACTTCCTGAAGGCTGACAATATCGACATCACTTTCTTCTTGGACAAATTCGACGGAGCTATCAGTAAGTAATTTCTTCGATCATTTTTGAGAACTGTCATTTTTTGCCATCAACATTACGAGTATAAACAATATTATATACTGGACACAATTTTTGTCATGTGAATAACACATTTAAAGGTTTATAAAAACAATTTCTGTGTACCGAATTGATCTTAATTTCAGGAACAGCCACGAAAAATTAGAACCTATTTATTTAGCCATAAAACTAAAACATTACTTTCTATTTTAACTTTCTTTATAACTACTTATATCTGTATTCTGTGTTTATCCTGGGTTATGTTCTCTGAAATTGAAGATCAGTTCGAAGTAAATTTAATTGATAATCTGATTGAAAATTGTACGTTTCCACAGACCCCCCCCGCTCCCGCCACACCACCCGCCAGGCCTCCGGTACTTCGCTAACCTCCTTTATCCAAGACAGCATTGCCGTTTTCCCACAAGAAAAACTGGACGCTCTTTTCCAGCAGAAGAAAAATGATGACGAGGAGTTTAGAAATGCCATCGACAACCTGTTCTCTGATGAATGGAGGACTGTGTTCACAGCTCTTTTGAGTACTCCTCAGTTCCAACAGGAGGTTGCTACCCTGAACGAAAATGGCATCAATTTCCACGTTTTATTGAATGAAATAGTTGCCGTTTTTGGGCAGAACAAGTAAAGAGCCAAACTTTGCTTTGATCTAATTAAATAATTTTATTATAATATTGTATTGTTATTTCCTTAATATACCGAAATACCTTAATCGAGAGTGTTCAGTCATGTTGAAAATTTAACAACGTGTATTGATGAATTAAACCATAGAAACATCACATTTATCACAATTATTAAAATCAACACTACCTACTTATAAATGCGATTTCCGAAAAGAAGACAAGGCTGCGGTACCCCAGAAAAACACCCTTAAAAAACTTCATTTAATATTGTTTTATCTTCCCTGTACCTGACGGTTTCTAAATACAAGCATGATATTTAACATATTTTAATATGAACGGTTCACGTAGACAAAAGTGACCTTGATGCCGCCAAAAATTGTCAGCGCGCCGCTGCGGATTTTTATGGCGGCACATGCGTCTCGTCGGGGCAGAGGAAGGCAAAAGGATATGGCGCAGTGTGGGAATACTGAAGAAAATTCTATTTTTCTCATTCGCTCCGTACATATTTTTTTAAATAAAATTATAATTAATTATTTTCTCAACCAAATTACCCCAGACTAATTTTGGGACATATTAATACCTAGCTAAAGCTATTTTAAGAAAAAAAGGTACAAATTATTAAGAAATCAATTTCTATTTCTATGAAAGCCGATTTTCAGGCCACAGTGTGGCGTGACGAAATGAAAAAAAATTGTAAAGTGTACTTTAAATAGGGCTAAATAACGATTGAAATGAGGATGTTTTCTACTGAAACTGGTATGGTATGGTTTTTAGGTTCAGCACCGCGCATGTGGCTCCTCTAGAATTGCAGGCGTCCATCGGCTATGGTAGACGGTAGCTGCTTACCATTAGGGCCGTATGCTTGCTTGCTACCGTTGTGGCATTAAAAACCAAACTTAAATATATCAAGGTACAATAACATACCTATTTTGCATAACGATTAACTAGATGTTAAAAGGAAGATTACTGAACTGTTATGCTGAATGTATTTTTGTTTATTAAAACAGAAAAAATATTGTCGTCACCATCTAGTATAGTAATATGCAATATATTTTATTAGTAAACAATACATATAAAATCAATAACAACATCGCGTCTGCCGTCGGATCGTGCATTCAGTAATGCCTAGTACGTTGGTGCATAATGGTGTTTGTAATGACAATAGCATTCGCTACCTTTTTCGGATTTCATTTTTTATGTTCTGCCGGGTTCACCACTTCTTCGAGCACCACAGAAGTAAGTAACTCTTATATACTTACCTATATACAGTATTGTTTACTACATCCTACATACAATTTTAATAGGTAATGATATTTAGTAATTTACCTACCTAGCCGTTTGCCACTGTCTGATTAGTGCGGGCCGTATTAATAAATAGCTTTTCCAAATTATGTTATTTGCATTATCATCACTGAAATTAAATAAATTTCAAATATATCGTGTAATATAATTTTACTTGGTAAACTAAGCATTCAAAACTAGGTACAGTCTCCATCAGATATATCGGAGAGTCACAAATATCTTACCCACGCCTCCATTGTCAAGGCGATAAAGTGCATGTTCAGATATTTATGAGTACCTTGGCCGCTCCGATATATTTAATGGCGACTGTACATAGATCACTTGAACAAATTTTTACATTTGTATTTTTTTTGTAGATTACAGATGAAGCGGGTAATGTGTCTGAAGATTATCTACTGACGAATGAATCTAACGAAGAAATGTTAGACGTCAATCGAACTAAAATTAATGTTGATCTAACTCATAGTAAAATAAACGACTCGGAAATATTTGAAAATGGCCAGACTGCTAAAAAAGAACAACAAAGGTCATTTATATTTATACAAAATACAAAATCTCGATTACCGTGGAATACTAAGACACATGAATCGTTATTTATAGATGAATTTGTCAATGCTAAAGCTATGCTCCGTTTCGAAAATGACAATTATAGGGTGTTCAAAGTGGTGCCGCAACCAGCAAGAAATTTTTATTACAGAATACCGTTACGAGGCGATAGAAATGATTATAAATACGTTTCTATAAATTATCCTATTCCGAGATTGGATATCACAACCAAGCGACCTTACGTTTCGTATAATGCAGAACCTATGCCTCCATCTAAATTAAGTGGAATAAAGGCTTACTCGTACTATCCACACCGAAGATTTCAGATTCCCTTAAAACCCGAAACACGAAAAGAACACCAATACCAACAGAACATTAACACCCAACCGGATAATTTTATCGTTAATAAAAGTGCTTTTCCGAACCATTTTGGTTCCTACAATATCTTAAAACCCGAAACAAGAAAAGAATATAAATACCAACAGAACGTTAATACACAACCTGAAAATCATATCGTTAATAAAAGTGTTTTACTATATCAATTAGGTGCCTACAATATCTTGAAACCCGAAACAAGAAAAGAATACCAACAAAACACTAATACACAACCCGAAAATCATGTCGTTAATAAAAGTGTTTTACTACACCAATTAGGTCCCTATAATATCTTGAAACCCGAAATACGAAAAGAACACCAATACCAACAAAACACTAATACACAACCTGAAAATCATATCGTTGATAAAAGTGTTTTACTATACCAATTAGGTCCCTACAATATGCCAATCTTAGTGCCATCTACAACCGTTACTCCAACAATGTTACATGAAAGTAGAAGATCTGAAGCAAGTGAAAACTATTTGGCAGATATTGAAGCAGTAGACCAAAATCAATTAAATTGTTTTAGCAGAGAATGTGAGCTTAGGCCAAGTAATTATCGAGTGAATCATAACAATGGGATACTCCGTGGGTTAAATTGTGTGTGTCAATTACCCACGTTTCCGTATAAACGGGCTCACGACTGGCGAACGAGGGAGATACCTTTGTCTCCTGGGGAACTGGCGTACATGCGATTAACCAATGCAAACAATCCTGATGATACTTATGAGCAACTTATGAAAGAGACGAAGAAGTTGACTCGAATAGTGGATGGAATGGAGGAGTAGTATGTTATAGTTAGTGAATTGTCTACATGATATCAGATTACGTTTCGACCCCTCAAAGGTTGAATTAAAGAATGAGCCGGACTGGGGACGTAGAGGCACCTTACAGAAAACCACAGCCAAATAGCACTAGACCCTACTCATAGTGTTGGGCTCCTGCCGGTGAGTAAGGTTGCCAAAGAGCTCAAAGAGAACCCAGTGTGTTGACGACGAGGGACCCTGTTGTTCCTTTACTCGTCAAAACAGTGAATCCTCCTGGAATGGGTCGGAAACGCGCAAAAATTGTATTTAGTGGAGCTCTATGACACCTTCTAAATTCAACGGTTTAGACTGTGCGTTTTATGTACTAGTCCCTATGAAACACATTTGTTTTACACATATACATACGTGTCGTTATATTGGTACAGGTTCTATATGGAGACTGGCGCTTAAGCTTTTCTTGCTTGAATACAATACTGAATCCGTGCAACGTACGACGCAAGCGCCGCGCCGGACTCCAAATGGTATGTTTACCAAAATAATGGCACATAATTTAGACGATTAAAATTAAAAATTCTTGCCTATGCAGGTTGTGATCTAAGAGCTGGCCACGTCAGATATGACACAATAATGAGAGCAATGAAACCCATCCAGTAAGATTGCAATACTATCCTTATTGCTAGATCCGAGCATCTGGCAGCTTTTAATGGGTGAAGCTAAGAGTGATAGACTAGCAAAATTTTTGGATGGGAAAAAAGTAATACCAAAATAGGTAAAACCGGCCGAAGTTGTCTTATTTATAGATTACGGGGCCTATATTTTAACATTAGAACAAAAAACATTGCGTAATATTTTGGAAATAGAAATAGTAGGCGACAAACTATGAATTATATTTTCTGTGTTATTTTGGACTACTTTCCCCCATCAGAAACTTTTGGCAATTATATAATAATTTTTTTTTTTTTTTATAATACTGCATCAAAACCAGAACTCTATGATTTGTATTCTTAAAGTGGTTTGTATTATTTTACCTCTACCACTTTACAGCTGCCAGATGTCCGGATCCAGAAATAAGCATAGTATAGCAAACTAACGAAAGGGGTTTCGTCGCTCTCATTATTGTGTCATATCTGACGTGGCTAGCTCTCCGTCAATTGTTACAAAACTACCGGTGATCCGTTTGAGGGCATAATTGGTATTATATTACGACTAAAAAAAATTAACACTACAATAAATATCATGGAATGGGACAATAATTTTTCGATAGAATTTTTAATTTTTACAGAAATCAAACGGATAACGATAATTTTTTAACATTAAATTAAAAAAAGAGGTCTTATTGTTGTTATTTTTATTTGTACAACGAAAAGGATTAAAGGAAAAAGGATAAGAAACATAAGTATGTTATTTGTTAGTATTTTGTTGTGTTTTATGGTCATGATTGGTTGAGTTTTATGAAAGGTTTGTATACACCGTGGGCCCATATAACTAGACCGATTTTACCAGTGTATTCCTGATCATATTTAGATACTAAAATGTCCTATGAACTTTTCTGGAATACGCCTAGTTTCAGAGTTAATACTAATTTTAAAAATGTACCTTGATGATGGGACAATCGGTGGAAATTGGCAGACTGTCTTAGCGGATCTAGTCAAAATCAAAACTCAGTTCAGGGACATAGGACTAGACTTAAATTTTAATAAATGCGAATTATATATTTCTGATAAGATGGCCCCACTGGTTTCTCAAATCACTCAAAATTTTAACAATGTCGCCTTGAATATAAAAATTTTGTCTAAAGACAGCCTGTTTCTGCTTGGTTCGCCTATCTTTGACGAAGCCATCCCTCCTCTCCTTAATAAGTCAATATCTACATTCAATAATCATTCGGACCGCCTCGTCAAAATCAACAGTCACTGTGCTCTATTTATCCTAAAATTCTGTTTGCTTGTACCGAAATTTACTTATCTATTGAGCTGCTGTCCTATCTGGAAATTTCCCAGTTTGATTATTCCCATAGACCTAATTCTAAAATCGCAAATTGAAGCCATTCTTAACGTTCACTTTAACGAGCAGGCATGGACCCAGGCCTGCTTACCGGTAAGGTTCGGCGGCTTGGGAACTCGAAATATTTCAAGCGTTGCTCTGCCGGCATTCTTGTCCTCTGTCCATAGCACGTCTGATCTCACAGGAAATATCCTTAAAGCCTCTACGGCTACAAACTGTGAGATTGCGTGCTTGGGTGGGGCCACGAATGCCTGGCTAGCTATGCCGGGTCAAAATTTACCCGCGAAGCCCAAATACCAAAGAGCATGGGATACAATAGCTTCCGCCGCCATAGTAAAATCACTGATTGCCACATCGTCAGGTAAAGACCTTGCTAGAATTTTAGCAGCCTCCAAACCGGAGTCAGGGCACTGGACGCCACTTGCGCTGACACGCTGGCGGCGTCCTACATCTCACGCACTAGCCGACAAGCCGGAGCGGCGGCGGACGCCCGAGAGCGCATCAAGGTAAATAAATATAGCTGTCTCGGCGCTAATTACGGGTTTGTAGCTTTTGGCGTCGAGACACTAGGTCCGTGGGGCAGGGGTGCGCGCGGGCTCCACAGGGAACTGGGCAAACGATTGAGGGAGGCCACAGGTGACCCTCGCGCAGGCAGCTTTCTCGCACAAAGACTCGCTATAGCGATTCAACGCGGGAATGCTGCCTGTGTGATGGGCACCTTACCGAGGAGCCAAGGTTTAGAGGGTCGATTTTAGTTATGTATTTATTTTTTAAGCTTAGACTTAATTTTAGTACTTTTGTTTTATAAATAGTTATATTCGTATTATTATTTAAGTTTGTTTTATTAAATAAAGATTTATACCTCGTTCTGTCAACATTTTTCTAATATCATTTAAAAAAAATACACTTTTTATTATAACTCATCACGAAACGCCTTCCTAATGGCGTTGTTGCCACTATTGGACATAGTTTACACGTCCTTATTGACAGATATCAAAGTGACAAGGAAAACTTTGCAGAAACTAAATTTTTACAAAAAAAAAGTACCAATTTGTTTTAGGCGATAATTTTTTTAATAACATTTGCTTTTCATGTGTAATAAACTCAAAAAAAATTCAAAAAATTGAGAAAAAAACGAAAAATTTTTGGCGAAATTGACCTAAAGTCACATAATATTGTTTCCTTCTTTTGGTCTTAGAAATTCGTGGTTAAGATCTGTCGGGTTATTCCAGCCCACGGTGTATATAGACCGTAAGCCAGGAACAAATTTCGTTGGTCATCGCGTCCCAGGCGACTTGTGAAGTGGTTAAGGGCGATGTGTAATGAAGCCTCGTTAAGGTCAGCTGCCTCTCCGTTGGTGGGTTCAGGAACGGCAGACATTTAATCGATTTAAAAAAAAATGGTCATCGCGTCTTGATTGAAACTTTGTCAGATGATAGTTTTTATCCAATTATAAATATAAAAAAATCGTCAGTCAGCTGTATCGCAGTGAAAAGACCACAAGCTGGTCACGTGAACATACGACCTTCACGGCATCTGCTGACAGTCTTTCCACCTAGATACAGCCGGCTGACGATTATTCATGTTTGAAAGAGCATATAAACTATCATCTGACAAATTTTCAATCGTGACGCGATGACCGTTTTTTCTTAAAGTGATTAAATAGCTGCCGTTCCTCAACCCACCAACGGAGCGGCAGCTGACCTTCACGAGGCTTCATTACACCTCGCCCTTAACCACTTCACAAGTTATCGCCTGGGACGCGATTGGTCATGAAATTTGTTTCTAGCTTACAGTCCAATAGGTTACCTACTTGTCATACCAAAATAACGATTAGGAAAAATCTATGCGTTTTTAAGAACGTAGTCTAATTGGATGAGGTAAGAAGTCATTTATTAAAGAAATAGCTAATAATATTGTATAAAAAATAATAGTAATAATTCACATCTCTGCAATGCACGGTCAGGCAGGTGACAGTTTAGTTAGAGCTGGGAATGCCTGCTCCGTCGTCGAACCCCAATAGTTTCGCTGCAGGTTTGAATTTGTGACGTGTGCCTTGTATGCACATACTGGTGGTTCGAATTATAATAGTGCATATCCTTGTTCTAAGCCAACTCAGTATCGTACTCAGCGATTTATTCCAGCAGTCCGCGAGGGCTTCGCCTATGTGTTTGACAAAGGAGGTCATCTGTGGTGCGAATATGCCATCGACGGAAGTCACGAGAGGGGTGAAGGTAGCGTGTTTGGCTTCGCAGGCAGCGGAGTATTTTCTTTGTTTTTCAGTCTCAGCAGATTTTAGAACAGAAGTGACATGGCGTGTAATGTAAGAGGGAGCGTCTGTGTCTACAACACGGATATCAAAAAGAGCCTCTCTCTAAGCATTCCATACGCCACGGCAAGATAAGTCGCCGCGTAATCCAAGGTCACCTTCTGTGATTATGGGTTCTATTGTGACGTTGCTCCATGCTTGGTGACATAGTTGTGTAGGTACATCAAATTGGACTACGTTCTTACCTACCTACCGTTTTTTTAATTTGTTTATATATTCAAGTAACAACTTAGATTTTATACATTTATATTCTCGCCAAACTGATACGTTTGATGATGATGATACAAATATGTATAAAATAGGTAAAGTTATTCAGGACACACCTAAGTAATTTATATTCCCTATGAGATTATATGACTTATTATATTTAATCGTGTAATAATTAGTTACTGAAAAAAATGGAAATAAATTACAGTCATTCTATTGAATTTCACTGATGAAGAATTAAAAAGATTATACATGAACAAAATTTTTGTTCAAGTATAATTACTAATCAGATTAATAATTTAAGATACGTATTGGTGACAATAACAGGGTCAGTAAGAAAATAAATTTATGTAATGTTTTTTTTTTACCTTAGATTTCTTATTATTTTTCCTGTAATGTCTGGTAAGGAACCACTCACTATTTTTTCATAATAGGGAAGATGCAGCTATAATATTTACCATTATTTTGGAATCAAAATGTTGAACAAACATAAAATAATAGCTATTAAAACGTTTTTACTTTAATTTATACTAATTTCAAACACTAATTTGAATTAGTGTGAAACGGAACGTATTTTAATCACCGTCTGGTGACGTCACTCCTGTTTTGACAACTATGGATGGTATACTAAAAGATGACAATCTCATATGACGGAATTTAACGCCTTTTGACGGACACTTTTGCACCATAGAGATTGTAATCCTTACCTTCTACCATCCATAGAACCAAGGATGAACAAATATCACGACTATGGTGAGTGACACTGAAACACATGAGTGACGTCACAGGGACTGTAGCTCCGTTTAGGCGCGAAAATTTAAATTGTGAGTTTACAACAGAATTTTTTTACTATAAATTATAGTATTTTCATTTTTTTATACACTCCTGGTCTATTCTACTCGTACGTGCAATTCTTTCAAATTAGAGTAAAAATAAAAATATTGCCTATTTTAGGTAGAAAATTTCCGAAATAAGTAAATAAGGTGGTTGATTTTCACCTTTTTCTCGAATAACTTTAACTTTATATAATTTAATTTCAAATTATGAAAAAAAATTGATGTCACTACATCGGTATGTATATATATTTTTAAATAATACATTATTTATTTAATAATACCCGACTGCCCTCTCCCTATTACCCCATCGCCTCATTGTTAAAAAAACAATCAATTACGTTACACATCCGCCTTTGGATCGCACTTACATTTCTGTACAAAATGTCAGCTCAAACGGTTCTGTATTTTCGGAGTAAATTGGCCGTGTGACAGACAGTCACACCCTAATGGTTCCTTTTTACCATGTACGGAACCGAAAAAAATTGCAAATAATTATTAATATAAATAAATATTATGGGAGAATCTTACACAAATCAACCTAGTCCCACAGTAAGCTCAATTAGGCTTGTGTTGTGGGAACTAGGCGACGATATACCGGGTGTTGCCTGTAACACGAGCAATAAATTAAAACATAGATTCTACTCCTCAAACTAGACAATGTTTGTTCAACGACTTTTGAAAGTTATGTAGATTTAAGATTGTCTCTTTTTCAAACAAACTAAATAGTATTTTCAATGTACGTTAAAATCCTTCTAATTGACATTGCTTGTCAGTCTTGTCACCTTACAGACATAATCAATTTCGCAATACATTGCGTGTTCGAATAAACTTTAAAGTGTACTAAAAATTAAACCACAAGTTATTTTTCAAAGTCGCTGAACAAAGGTTGTTTACTTTGAGGAGTAGAATCTACATTTTAATTTATTGCTCATGTTACAGGCAACACCCGGTATAGTTAGATATAGATAAATACTTAAATACATAGATAACATCCATAACTCAGGAACAAATACCTATCCGTGATAAACACAAATAAATGCCCTAACCAGGATTCGAAACCGGGACCTCCTGCTTCATAGGCAGGGTGGCTACCGACTAGGCTAGGAGGCCGTTATTATTATACATTTATATCGAAACATCTCATTGACAGTGGCCAATTAACCTGCGTACGCCATAGGGCGCGCGTCCACCACACGATCGCGATAAGCGCTCAAAGCTATCTCGCCTGCGATCACTGCGCGCGCACTCTGCGTGTGTCGCTGCGAGAAATGAAAAGTAAACACTGGAGCGCGACAGATGTCCAGATAGCAGATAGCCAATAGGGTCGCCAGGGATATGGGATAGCAGGAAGAGGTAAGATAGGAGTGTCACGAGAAAAAAAGGAAAAATTAATATCAGCTGTTCGTAATATCTGCCGGTGTTTGGCGCTAAGGTAAAATTGCAGGCGTAGGCTTGAAAACTTGTATGAAATGACCAAAAGTACTCTCGAGCTGCTGTGCGCGAAACAGGATATTTTCGAGCAACGTAACGTTATAGGGAACGTAACAACAATATTTCATTGCCTTTGTAAAAATATATTTATAAATTTCAGGGCTTAGGCTGTACGTTGCTCGCCACGGCTAACGCGACGATTTTATATACAGGGTGGAACAAAAATACTGGTAATCCGTTTAAGGGCATAATTGGTATCATATTGCGACTAAGAAAAAGTAAGAGAAAAAAAAAGACGTCAAAAAAAAATTTTACGTCACACCTGGCCATAATGTGAGTATTACCGCACGCTACGCGTACGGTAAAACTCGCATTATGGCCAGGTGGAGACGTAAAATTGTGTACTCACCACGGGCAGTAAAAAAGAAAGCCCTCTATCGCATATTTACAACCCTCGCCTGCGGCTCGGGTCTCAAATACCTGCGATTTCGGGCTTTCTTTCTTTTACAGTCCTTGGTAAGTAATGTACTATTGGACGGCTGGGACACGTGGTCCGAGCTGTCCAACCCTCTATACAAACCAATTTTTTTTTGTGAGAATTTTTTTTCTTAGGTTTTCATAATTAGAATACGATACAAAATTGTGCGTTTTAAAGGATCACCAGTATTTTTGTTATATCTTGTATATTTAGATATTTATTTTCCCGAAATATTTATATACCCAAAGCTGGTGTACCTCTTTGACTGTCCAAGCAAATATCATCTTTAAACTTAAGTTATTAGATAATTTTGAACAAAAAAGAACCGACTTCACTAAACATCCACCTTTCCAAAAGCAAATGCTCGAGCTGCTGTAAAAAAATACTGAAATCACTATAGGTGTGCCTATAATAGTTGAAGAGTTCCCTCGATTTCTCCGGGATCCCATTATAAGATCCTGACCTGGTTACAATGGGACCAACTGTGAAGTACTTATACTCTTTCAAACGAAAAAAGATTTTTTCAAATCGGTCCAGCCGTCTTCGAATAATCGGTGAACATACATAAAAAATAAAATAAAAAAAATAGCAAAAACAAAGATCCCGACGAATTGATAACCTCCTCCTTCGAAATCTTGAAGTCGGTTGATAAAGGTGGCAGCAGGGTGTCAACTATTGGGCATTACCATGTTGCCATATTTATAAGTAGGATCTCAGAACAAAGCTTACCTTTTATACGAGTATGAACACTCACAACTATAGAATGCAATCTTGATGAACATGTGGCAAATGTTAGCTGAGGGCTTATTTGTGTTCAGGCTGGTTTAAACTTGGACGTTCATTGTGTCAAGTTGGGCACAGAGGGCAATGTTCCGTTGTGTACCCACGGGTAGTGACGGGTTGATAATAAAGATTTCCAATCTTCACACAAATTCGAATACAACTCATAAAAATCAGTCTAGGGTAGTCCGTAAGGTCACCAGGGAAAATAACCGGTAAAATATACAGGGTGACGTCTGAGACGTGATCAGTTATATGTTTTTCTAACTCCATAAAGCAGCAGAACGCCCCGACTTTTACTAAAATCAGACAATTTTTTTACATGGTTTTCTAATTTATTTTTCATTTGACGGGGTTTTCGGGATATTGAAACTAATTATAAGAATAGTTTAATAAGTAAATTGAATTACCTCTTTGAAATGGAACTGTTGTTAATAACAATTTTGTCATTTATTCCGGATAAAACGTGATAAAACATTTTTTCTTACCTTAAATATGTTATAAAACTCTGATTTAAACTTTCACGGTATTTACACATATCTATTTGTAATAACGGGACTTAACCGCGTATATAATTTCAAAATTACCTTCGACGTTTCGAGGACGACATTATCCCCGTGGTCCTGAAGAAAGATTGTCTTTCTTCGGGACCACGGGGACAATGTCGTCTAATGCATCTTGCGTCGAGTTTGGGACAAAGAACTGCCGTTCGTATACTTAAGTCATCGTCTGTTATTTAATGATTCATTAGAGAAATAATGGCGTTAGATCAATGGCTGACCGACCGCCTCATTTCAAAAACTTCGTAACTCGGAGTCATACTCGTAATTTCACCATGTTGGAAAATTAGTACCATTTTATAGACTAAATATATACAGGATGATTTGGATCCAGAATCACTCTTTCGGAGTCTGTAACTGATCAACATTATTGTACGGTAGTATTTCCTCAAAACAGAATTAATTGATTTTTTCTTATTTCTCAAGTAAATTTAATCTTATATTAAGTAAATCATCCTATGACGTTTGATATATGGGAAACGCGAAGAGGGTGACCAAATCGTGTGCAAAAATGCCTTTTCTACTTATCATCTGAAAAATAATTATCGGTATCGGTGATAAAAAAAATAATTACCACCATCATTAGGTTCATCTTTAAGTTCTATATCATGCCTTGTTCTCCTGCTCCAGGACCCCGAAATCATCCATATTATTTAGTTGTCTATGGTTGTATTTAGGGTCTGTTATTCATACCACTATACTGGGTCTCCTCAAGCAGAACCAGTATGTACAGTCACCGGCAATAGTATCTTCCTACAGGAAGGCTGCAAAAATATGTAACACGCTCTTATGGCCCTACAGATAAGAGCGTGTCACATATTTTTTGCGGCCTTCGTGTAGGAAGACACTATTGCCAGTGACTGTACAGTCAGCAGCAGACTTAGAGAATTCAACCCGGATGGAGTAGCCATGTCTATCATTTTTTATACAAAAAAGTCTGCCGATTTTGGCGGGGGAGGGGAACGTCAAATGTATGGCTGTTCGTATGTAACGTACAAATAACTACGTCAGATAGCCGTCTGTTCATACATGTGTATGACCAGTGGTCATATGTTTTCGGCAGAGGGGAACGCCTGTCAATGGCGACTCCGGTTGGTTGAATTCTCTAAGGCAGCAGAAGTAATTTAACTAAGCGAGTGAGGTGTTCAAAATGAACTTTCCCCGATGTTGGTCTCTTGATCGATTGGAACAGCTGTATCAAGGAGAACCGTATCAATTTAAGCTTAAACGGATATCACACATTTTAGTATCTCGAGGCAATGCACTTAGTCAGCGATTGGAACAAGTGCAATAAGAGTTGCCAGACTTGTGGTACTGGGCGGGCCCATTGCTGTTAAACGGGTATTAGACATTGCAATTTGTAGGGTCCAATCTGTCAGGTTGGGAGGTGTAATAAGAGTTAGGCCCCTTAGGGAGCTGAAGGAGGGTAAGGGAAGGGCAGGGTACACAACAGATTGGGCCCTACAAATTAAATGCCTAATACCGGTTTTAGAACTGATAGCCGTTGGGGCAGAAAGGTGTTGAGGTGGGAGAGGCCTTTGTCCAGCAGGGATGGTGTATTGGCTGATTTGGTGATGACATATTCCCTCGAATTGGATTCATCCGAATATGTAGAGGTATTTCCAAAAAAAATGTAAGTATATAAAAGTCGGACTCGGCAGTGTATTAAGGAATTAACATAACCAAAGAGTTGATTTTAAACCAGTGCAGCGTCAACTTCATCTGACTTGCGCGTTTATCGTCACAATCACAACGTGCGTTATTATCACGGACTTAAATTGTTGGTAGGGTTCACTTAACTTTGGTTATTTCATAGAATAAGGTCTAAACAAAAGAATATAGCTTGAACCGCACGCCGACCGATCCTCCGAGGATCACGTGATGTTTTCTATACAACATTATCTCTCGGAAGTGTCGTGTAGGACGCGGAACGTTACAGCGTGAATCATCCTTAAAAGTGCAGCATGTAATTTTCACTGACTGAAGTAGTAGTATTATATTATATCTTTTGATATACGCTGTGGCCTGTGTGGGACACGACAAGACGTCACATTGAGTATGACTAAATCGTATGTAAAAATGTTAATTTTCTACTTACTTACCATTTGAAAAAAAAAACCGGCCAAGTGCGAGTCGGACTCGCGCACCGAGGGTTCCGTACAAACCTGTAGGTATATAGGGGTAGTAACTTAAAAATTATTAAAATAATTTTTATTACATGATGTAACTAATAATTTACGGTTTTCGCAATTTTTCCTTTATCTGTGTTATAAGACGTTGCTTCGTACAAAATTTCAAGATTCTGAGTTCACGGGAAGTACCCTGTAGGTTTAGGATTCCCATGCGAGCGAAAATTTGCCGAAATTTGCGGCATAAACGCCTGTATCTTTTGATTGCGTTGGCTTAGAAGTCTGATTTTTTCACAGATCCAAGGGATAGTAGACCTGAGTATTTGATATACATTTCAGCTTGATACCTCCACGCGTTCCTGAGAAAAATGGTCTTGACAGACAGACAGACAGACAGACAGACGGACAACAAAGTGATCCTATAAGGGTTCCGTTTTTTCCTTTCGAGGTACGGAACCCTAAAAATTAGTATTGCATTGGAAATATATATACTTATGTTTTTGTTTCTTTAAAGGTTTCTATACTTTCTATCTACGCCTGGCTAGTAAGTCTGCTCCTGCTATTTTCTTTATATCCGTATCTACCTTGGCTTATTTGTCGAGGAAGATGACTTCCTCGGACCAGTAACATTGTTCAAAAATATTTGTGCATCCGAGTCCATAAGTTGTTTATATTTATATAAGCCCGTTTGGAGAGTTTTCGCTTGTTGTACTTCAAACTGGGCTTTTGACAATCGATTACTTCAATAACTGTTGAATAAATAAAATACGGAAGCGCGTAAACTCTTTTTTTTTCATTTCTTTAGATAAGTATCTATGTACGTATGTATACATATATAATAAATAAAGTATCTTGCGTCATAAATCTAACAAATACCTAAAGGTATTTTATACTGTACCTTACGACGTCGAAGTTTAAAAGTTTTGTTATATATTTTATTGCACTTTGGGACAACATTGGTACAATGTGCTACCAATGTGAGACCAATGTGTGACCAATGTGAGATCAATGTTGAATGAAAATCTGTTCGAATAGCAAATGTCAATGTCGTTACAGCGTTGAGTTGAGTTGGGCTGAGTTGGGTTGGAGCTGTGTCTGTCCAGTGTGTGTGTTTATTTTTCGAATCGCGGCCCTGGAAAAATAATACACATGCCAGTTTGGCGGCAAATTATGTACATCAATGAAACATTGTTTATAACTTTATCTTGACACTAGAAATGAGAATCTGCTGAGTCCTACGAAAATTTAGGGGTCCTACCCCTTTCCGGGGGAGAGGAACTTAAAAACCGGCCAAGTGTGTATCGGACCACGCATAATAGAGGGTTCCGTACCTTGACGCAATAATAACAAACTAATGCCAAAAGTTCGTATCTGCATATGGAAAAACTTTTTGAAGAAGTTTAGTTAGAGTTTAAAAAAAAAGTTTCATTGATGTACAGTCACCGGCAATAGTATGTTCCTACACGAAGGCCGCAAAAATATGTGACACGCTCTTATTTGTAGGGCCTTAAGAGCGTGTCACATATTTTTGCGGCCTTCGTGTAGGAACATACTATTGCCGGTGACTGTACATACATAAAGTTCTAAAATATTGCTTAGTGGGTTTGCCTGTATTACCCACTAAGCAATATTTTAAAACGCTCTTATAAAAATATAACACGAAATATACATTTTCAATTACTAACAAAAATTCAAACTTATTTCAAAATGCAAAATTACAAGTTTCACAAAACTGATAGACGACAAATTCCGCAATTCCGAATTTTACTCAGAATAAGTCTACATGATAAGTTAGGAACAAACGGCAATTTTAGCTGTTAAAGTAGTTTGGAATTCTTCAACAGGTTCTCAGTTGGAAACTTTCCCTTGAAGACTCGATCTACGACAGATGTGCATATTTTATTTCGTCTCTCGAGTCCGGAGTGCTTAATTATGTAGCACTGGATGATCGCGCTCATCCTCCGTTTTAATGAGAAGACTGTTATCTAGTTAAGAAAAGCGCGAGCGCAGTATAATTTATTCATTTGGATTTTCGGGTAGCTGCAGTAACCATAAATGTATTATATGTGAAGAAAGTTTGCTAGGTCGTTAAGTTTAGAGGTCGGCCGTGCGGGCGTGTGTTTTATATTTTTATTGCCATGACTTGGGATTTTGGGATCTATGATTTTGCAACGTTTGGTATAGCTATCGGGTTCCAAGCTTCCGGACCGAGTGAGGGATGTTGAGATCCGGCGTCGCACAAAGATGCATGACGAGGGATAAGTCATTAGCAAACTAAAATGAAGCTGGGCGGGACATGTTACGAGGTATAGTGATGGCAGGTGGACTAAAATATTGACGAAGTGGTAACCACTTTCTGATGAAAGCTGGCCCGAACGTCCGTTAGCTAGATGGGTAGACGACATTCGGAAGGTTGCGAGTCAGTTCTGGATGAGGTTGGCTGAGGACCGGGACAAGTGGCGTACACGAAGAGAGGATGCGCAAGTGGGTGGTGATAGGCTGGATTGATGATGTGGTGGAAGGGTAGCTTCGGAAAAATCCAGGACCTTTTACCCTGATTGGGAGTGTTGGGTGTGCCTAGAAGCCTCCAGCAAGAAGCACATACGTTGTATCCATATGTGCTTCTTGCTGGAGGCTTAACTGCTTTCTCTAAAACAGGTGTCAAAACAGTGGATTACTCCCTCCCAGAGTGTTGTAACTTGACGGCTGTTTTAAGCATAAAAAAACATAAATCTTATTAGTTAATGATAAAATGTAGCACTTTCACACAATAATAGTAATAGACATTAATTAAGCAGTTTTAAATAAATGGCAATAATTGCGCAAAGGAACGCACAGATGACACTATAATTGTTTATAAAAAATCATCTGTTTTAATATGTCAAATCCTTAACATATTTAAGCAAAAAAACTGCCAACTTTTAGGTTTAAAAAAAAAGGATGGTTAAACTAATAATAATCTGTGTTTGTAATCTCATTACTTTATCTGTTTCTTTACAACTTGGAGACCCTGCGTAGTCAAATGGGATCACGGCTCAAATTAACCCATTTACACGATTGATAGTTACAAAAAGGTGTCATTTATGAAACGTGCAAACGCGGCCTTATCTGCGGCCGATCGCCCGGGGCGGGGGTCGCGCACAAATCACAATTAGGTCGAATTTGTCTTGTCTGAAAAGCTGGCATGTAAAATAGATATCCGGTTACATGGCGGAAAATCACGTCACCATTGCCTTGCGTAATGTAATAAAGGGTTTCATCTACACCCATATTATATCTTCCCTATAATATGTATGTTCAGAAACAATAAGCTAATGGTCTATATTAAGAAACCTGTAGTAAAGACTGTGTACGATAAAATCCGGACATGCATGATCTGGTATATCTTTTTTTCGGTACCACATATTCAAGCAACACTTCTTTTAAATAATTTGTGGTTATCAAGCTACATATTAAAATTACAAACATAATATAACGTTACATTATCTGTGACTTTGATCACCATATATTCCACAGTGCCTATATTTTTTTGTCCACGGTGTTCTGACAGTGTTTACCAAATTTTCCTGTGAAAAATAGTTTTTTATTTTTTATTAGATAAACCAAATTATACCTTATTATATTATCTTTTCATAATAGCTTACACTTTTCTAATTGTACTTAGATGTAAATAGTTCTGAGGTGTTCTAGCTTTGGCGAGCTTGACTTTTTTACTAAAATATGCCTCCCATATAAAAACTACTTTTAGTGCTTGGAGTAGAAAGTCTTCCTGACTGATCAAGTAGAAAAGAGTTTCAAATCGTATTTTTTTTGTAAGATATCATTCTAATGAGCATAAAACAGCTTGTGAAATTATAAATACATTTGTGGCATTGTAGCAGGAAGTGAGTGAAGATTATCAAAAAATGCTGGACAAAAAATTTATTTGGCAATGGAATATATTTGGCAAAAACTCACACAAGTCCATACAATTGTAATATGATTCCATTTTTAGTATATGTATATTACTATAACTCCAGATTATTAAAATAAAAGAAATGCTTGAATAATAATATGTGGTACCGAAAAAAAGATAGGTATACCAGATTATGCATGTCCGGATTTTATCGTACACAGTCTTTATACAGGTACATCGTAAAGTTTAGAGTATCGATGACCGATACTTTAATTATATTCAAATTACGAACATCTTCTGGTATACCGATTACCGGAAGATGTTTGAAATTGGAATGTAATTAAACTAGAGTTGCCACGCGCGTGCGCCCTATAAGGATAGAAAATAGAACATACGCAACGCGACTAATTTGAAAACACGTTTCAAAATGACATTCTACTATAAGTAATCTATGTAATGTTTGTTAGACGGGATATTGTTGTTACCCGCCAAGCTTTGGCGGGAAATAAAAAGCCTATTGTACAGTCGACTACAAAGAAATGTATCCACTTTTGGACTTCATTACAACTCAATAAGGTGAAAAACCGGCCAAGTGCGTGTCGGACCACGTATAGGAGGGTTCCGTACCTTAAATGGAATAAGAACCAAAGTAATACCAAAAGGTCGTATCTGATGCCTATGGAAGAAGTTTTTTGGAGATAACTCCAAAACGGCTAAACTTGTATGTTCAAAACAATTTTGGTAGAAAGCATATGATGATAAAGCGTATCTCCTCCATTTTTTTCATATTTTTTGATTTCACGGTTCAAAAGTTACAGGGACACAAATTTTCTAACTTTCGAAGCGTTTATTTCAGAAAATATTCACTTTAATCACAAAATGGTAAAAAAACCTCAATGTTATTTTTAAAGACCTATCGAACATGTGTCACATGTTGAAATTTGGTTAAAAAATTGTTTTTGAAATTTAGTTACACGTATGGGGCGCCCCCCCTAAAAATATATTTTTTCAAATTTAACTACATAACTAAGTATCTGCATACAAAATACACCTTATGTGTAAATTTTATTCAGATACGTCGTATAGTTTCCGAGTAAAATGGCTGTGACATAAGGACGGACGGACAGACGGACATGACCAAAACTATAAGGGTCCCGTTTTTGCCATTCTGGCGACGGAACCCTAAAAATGGATACATACCTTTGTAGTCGACTGTACTTAACACTTTCTATAACAAACACATAGGTACAGTCAGCGTCATATAGTTGGTCGCATCCAAAGTAGTCAAATAGTTCGGTACACCATAGAGTTTTTCATCAATTGTATGGTGTACCGAACTATTTGACTATTTTGAATGCTACCAACTATATGACGCTGACTGTATTATAGAAAATTCTACAAGACCCTGATATCCGAGGCCCTTGTTCATATTTTTTTAAACATGCCTACACACAGTGTTCCCGGATCGCTTGGAACCGGATATTTTTTGATGCCTATGCAGGTCGATGTGGTTTGATGTTCTTATTAAAAGCCTAATAGTAACCCCGTGTCAATTCCTTATAGATTAAGGGCCGGTTGCACCAAACCGTCTGTTAACGTAAACGTCATCGTTAAAAAAAATCTTGTATGAAAAGTTTAACAGTTTTCTATGGGATGACAGCTCCGTCGCCATATTTAACGTTGATCAGTTCGTTAGTTTATTTATTTTTCGTATGGCTACATGTTACTGGATATAGATAGGCATTTCTTCCCTAGGGTAGTAGTAGTAGTGGAAAAGCGGATGATAATGAAAATCCAGTGAGTGCTGCGAGGTCCAGATGGGACAGTGCACTGTCCCATCTGGACCTCGCTGCCAAGTTTTTTACTCTTTTAGCACCACCCAGGGATCACGTGTAGGGTTGTCTAAGGTGTATCCTACGGACGCAGAGTAACATTGCTCCCCAGTTCGTTAGTTGTGCGTGGTGCAATCCATCCTAAGAGAAAACAAAAATTAAAGTTGGCATTTTCCGATAGGCACTGCAGAGGTAAATATGTTAATTTTGCGTTGGTTGTTGATTCATTAAACAGCCACGACGACCTGCAAAGCCATCAAAAAATGTCCGGTCCTAAGCGATCCTGGAACACTGTACTACAGCTCGCCTGATTGTAAGCAACTACCGTAGCCTATGGACGCCTGTAACTACAGAGGATTCACATACGCGTTGCTGACCTTTTAAAAATGTATACACTCCTTTCCAGTTTTCATTATATAGGAAACTAAAATCTATAGAATTACCTAGGTATATTGAAAAAACGTTATTTAAAATAACGCGATTTTTATTTTCAATTCGATTGACAATACAGATTCGCATGAACAGGTAAAGAGATATAGGGGGGGGGGGAATATGTACAAAAATATTTTCCGAACAATTCTAATTTTTCGAAACAAATATTATATAGGTCAAGTGAGAGTTTTGTAGAGTCTCGTACATTTATATCGTAGAGTACCACCCATAGACTCCGAAGCCGCAGGCGACATTTTTATAAATACCTCTAAAGTACCATACCGTTAACCACCCGTAACTTCTCCGCCTCTGCTCGGTTGAACCCAATAGCATTGTAAACTGAAAATAGATGTCATATACTTCAGAAAAAGTGACCAAGCCCTCCGGTATCCGAGAGATCTGGCCTCGAACACCGGAGGGCTTGGTCACTTTTTCTGAAGTAGGTATATGACATCTATTTTCAGTTTATACGTAATATGTAGTAGTCTAACTACTTAAAAAAATTGCAAATCAAAATTATTATTGACTAGCTGTGCCCGCGGCTCCGCCCGCGTGGAATTCGGTCTGTGTCAGTAAGCGGCTAATCCACCCCTAATTTCTCTCCCGATACCCTGGAGGCGGAACTTGAAGTAAAGTTGACAGATGGATACGCTAGAGGACAGTAGTCCTAATAAAATATTTTACAATTACCACTAAATGAAACTACACTCAAAAATTAATACTTTTTTTTAACATATAATTTTTTTTGGCATGATTTAAACGACATAGAGTAGTACCTGTATATCGGACGATACAGGACACTTTTGTAACCTGGCTGGGGATTTTCTTGAATTGGAATTAGTAATCCTTAAGGGGTGATTTCCGGGATAACAATGCAAAAAAAAACCAGAGCATGTCGCCTCACCAAATTTCAGCTTTCTAGTGCGAACTGTAACTGAGCTAGACCGCGGACAGACGGACGGACATGGCGATGTAACTGTTACGTAATAAGGCCTAATTATGTACAGAAGCATACACTGCTTTACCTACACACATATTAAAAATCCATTGAAACCATTAGAATGACCACCATTACACCGCCATGACCAACATTATTGCGCCGGCGGTCGGGGGGGCATGCCGGCGGTCGGGGGGGCGGATTTTCATTACGTTACCGTAGGTAATGAATTTTTATACGTTTTTACCAAACTGTCACAGATAATACACTGATGTTACGTTATTGGTTGCAATAATGTTGGTAATTAACTACATACGGTTCCGAACGCGGAATAGAGGATTTATGATATTGGTGTAGATCAAGATATTTATTCGTCAATGTAAGCACGTTACAATGCACTAATGAACGTCAGAGAAAAATAAAATACGTGAGTGTCGTGGAAAGTGTGTGAATCAAGTGCGATTGGAACGAAGTTATGTTACTTAATTTTATTTCATTTTTTACTTTTTCGTAAATTTTGTGGTTTTAATTTTTTTTGCATTTTTTAAAAATTTTGGAAATAGTGGAAATTTTGGAAATAATGGAAAATTTTGAAATTTTGAAAGTTTTGGAAATTTTGTGATTTTTTGTAAATTTTGTAAATTTTGTAAATTTTGTAAATTTTGTAACTTTTGTAAATTTTGTAAATTTTGTAAATTTTGTAAATTTTGTAAATTTTGGAGATTTTGGAGATTTTGGAAATATTGGAAATTTTGGAAATTTAGAAATTTTAAATTTTTGACATTTTCGAAATTTTTGACATTTTCGACATTTTTAAAATTCTCGACTTTTGAGGTTCTCGACTTTTTTCACTTTTATCACTTTGACACTTCTCAGTTTCACTACACTTCACTTCACTTTATTCTATTTTATATATTTTTTATTTCATTCCATTTTACATGTTTCTCAATCGTATGGGTGTCGCGTTTTCGTGACGTGACGCTTTTTCGTAACGGTCACGTGACTTTTTTTCGCCGAGGCCCCCATCCGCGAACCGTCCGATAAGGAACTTCGTTCCAAAACTCCACCGGTTCTAACCCTGTAGGTGTACCTCTGGCCCAAGAAGTATTATGACCGAAAAGAAATTCGACGGGACTTATTTTTTTCTAAACAGTAATACATTATTAGATCTTAAAGATACAAAATAATGCGTCGTTGAAGAAGAAACTATCCTTTGTCATTTCTCGAGACCCATACTATCTCTATACCAATTTTCATCTAAATCAGTTCAGCGGTAAAAAAATCCTCATACCATCTTCCAACCCCCTTTTCACCCCCACAAGGGTTTGAAAACTATCTCGTCTCGTCTCGAGAAATGTCATAGGTGACGTTTCTCGAGACTCAAATTATCTCCATACTAGGTTAAAAATTCTCCATACAAACTTTCAACCCCATTTTCACCCCCACCAGGGTTGATTTTCGGGATTAAAACTATATATTATCCTTTCCCAGGACTCAAACTATATCTATCCAAAATGTCATCAAAATCCGTTCAGCCGTTTTCACGTGATGCGCGGTCAAATAAACAGACAAACAGATAAACAGACAAACAGATAAACAGACAAAAATTCTAAAAATTGTTGGAACGTGTTCTGTTATCGATTCTAAGTATCCCCAGACAACTTTTTTTCGATTATCTTCCATGTACAGACTTTCGACCCTCTTCAGCTTTATTATATGTATAGATTTGCTTCAACATCCAATAGCATTGGTTACAGCTACAACACGAGGACAGTAACCGCGAACCGGGCTTATTGGAGGAAAATTGGCGAGGCGTATGCCCAAAAGTGGGCGCAAACTCGCTGAAGAAGAAGAGACAACACGAGCTTAAATATCTATGTAACTTAAATTTAGTGAATATTTTAACTGAAGCTCAACGTGGACGTAATACGAAAAATAAACTGCAGAAAAAAAAGAAATAAAAAATACTGCCTTACGACGAAAATTTGCCCTAGCCATTGGAAAACCAGTATAATTTTGAATTTAATGCGTGAATTCTTTAAATTTACAATAGGTTAAGGCAAGTAATGGTAAGGCCACAGATATTCTCTGTGGGTGAGGCAAAACGGGATCATATTAAACCACAGCCAAATAGCACTAGACCCTACTCATAGTCATAGTGTTGTGTTCCTGCTGGTGAGTAAGGTTTCCAAAGAGCTCAAAGAGGACCCAGTGTGTTGACGATGAGGGACCTTCTTGTTCCTTTAGCCGTCAACACAGTGAATCCTCCTTTTTGTAAAGGGTCGGCAACGTGCATGTGACTCATTTGGAGTTGCAGGCGTCCATAGGTTACGGTAGCTGCTTACCATCAGGCGGGCCGTATGCTTGTTTGTCACCGTCGTGGTATAAAAAAATTGTATTTATTTGTTTATAAGTATAAAATAATTTTTCTTATTAGTAAAGCTGAGGGACAGCGCCTACACATGGTGAGCGCCAATAGTTTTGCTTCATCGAGTGTGTATGTAATCTATTATATCTACTTGCGATTTTACCCGTGACTGACTACAAGCTTTGTAGAGGCCGTACGGATTCAGAAAAGGAAAATACCAAAACGTCGCTCAAAAAACTTCACGCAGAAAATCTGTCACGGAGGCACGGCTCTGTGAGTTGTAGACCTCGCGAGCATAGCTAAAACTGCATATGTGTGGGTCCGCCATTTTCATAAATATACAATATCTTAGCGACTCATAATAGTTTTAAGCGCCATAGACTATAATGTCGCTTAAGTCCTTAGTGACAATTACCACCATTTTCCAAAAAATTAAAAAAGTATAAAAATACTACGTAACTATAGAACCTGTTAACGAAATTTTATCGGAATGACTTGAGAAATAGTAGTAGTAGTAGTAAAACACTTTATTGTACAAGAAAACACAACGAAATACATATAACACAACATATACGTACAAAGGCGAACTTATCCTTTTAAGGGATTTCTTCCAGTTAACCTTTGAGCAATTGAGAGAGAAAGTTGGTAGTGCTAGGCAGACTTAGGTACTGTACGATACGGTAAGATGAGTTGTATTATAATTTATAATCTAAATAATTAAGTAGATACTCAGTTCAGTATCATCATTATATACCATAAAACTAAGTTGAGAAAATGTGCGTGCCGATAAAACTTAAAAAGGAGTCCCAGCACGATAAAGGGACTTATATAGTGTGATAGCCCTTTATTCCC
The DNA here is from genome assembly GCA_947086415.1 of Pammene aurita. NCBI lineage: Eukaryota > Metazoa > Arthropoda > Insecta > Lepidoptera > Tortricidae > Pammene > Pammene aurita. The sequence continues at coordinate 11,821,212 of OX352306.1, read as the reverse complement.
CCTCGAACAAGAAAGTTCCCGTTTTAACCTAAAGGGTGTGTCTTTAAAGATATAAGGGCTTTTCCAACCCTTCAACTCGGAAAGTAAGTGTAGTGGCGCCATCTGTTGTCGAGTAGTTGAACTTCATTCATTGTCCAAAGTGGCGCTATCTGTTGTCGAATAGTTGAATTTCATTCATTGTACACAATATGGACTTAAACGAACGATTATTCCCAAACTTTCTCGAATATCCTAGCACCAACTTTCTCGAATATCCTAGAGCCTAGCTTTCTGAATATATAAGAGCCCGGTGTCACCCGCCAGAGTTAGTTTGATTTGAACAGCGAAACAAGCGATTTCGAAACGAAAAAGAAAGAAATTATCTGTGTGTGAGCCTTTATTTTGAAGTATCACGTGTGAGTATTTTTAATAGTGTGTTTAATTAATTCTCGATTTCGAAGCGAAGAAGAAAAAAGTTATCTGTGAGCCTTTATTGTGAAATATCAAATGTGAGTATTTTTAATAGTGTATTTAATTAATTCTAATGGTTTTTTTTTTCTTTTAATTGTAATTTCCTTAACTTTCAAGTAGTCGCGCGGCGTTGAATCGATGCCTTCTATGTACTTTGGCCGTAAACAAAATATCACGCGACCGCTTGAAGATTAAATTTTTTTTTCTTTGTCTCAACGTGCTCCACGTTTACGTAACAATATATTTGTCTATAAAATGTTCATTTAATTTATATTTTACAGAGTACAATGCTTAGACGTAAAAGAGGTGGAGATCTTGCCAGTTCTGCAGCGAAACGGCGGAAACAAAAAGAAAATCGAAGAAATGAAACGGAAGAAGAGCGCGAAGCACGTTTACAAAATCAACGAAGCAGAATGAGCACCCTGAGAAGCGGAAAAAGCGAAGAAAGAAAAGAAAATAAAAGTATTGAAGAATCGAGCATTTTAAAAGATAATCTAACAAAGGAAGCATTCCACTACGAACCGACGAAGAAATATTACGATCATAAATATGTTGTGATCGGAAAAATGAATAACATTTGCCAATTTTGCCACGCGAAAAAATTCAGTAAAGAAACACCAGGTCTCTGTTGCATGAATGGAAAAATTCGATTACCACCACTGGAAGCACCTCCACAGGAATTTCTACATTACATAACCGGGGAAACACCAGAATCAAAACACTTTCTTCAAAATATAAGATCATACAACTCCTGCTTTCAAATGACTTCTTTCGGTGTTACTTCGACTGGCACTAATAGAGACAAATTTGAATATGTATTTTCAATTCAAGGGCAAATTTATCACAAAATTGGATCGTTACTACCAATGCCTAACGATGACTATAAATTTCTGCAAGTATATTTCATCGGGAATGAAGAAAACGAAATTGATCAACGATGTACAAATTTTATTGGATTGAAACGCGAAATAATCCAAGATGTACAGAGGATCTTACACAAATACAATCAACTGATTTACATATTCAAAACAACACTAGACCGCATGATTTCTGATGACTATAAAATTGTAATTCGAGCCGATAAAAGACCACGTGGAGAACACGAACGTAGATTTAATGCACCTCAGATAGATGAAGTCGCCATCGTAATTGTGGACAATGAAAATACAAGCCGTGACATAATTGTACAACGAAGAAGAAAAGGACTACAACGCATTGCAGAGACACACCGTTCATATGATGCTCTTCAATATCCGTTAATATTTCTGCACGGAGAGGATGGTTATCATTTCAATATAAAACAAATTCATCCTAAAACAGGCATAGAAACAAACAAAAAAGTCACTTCCAAGGAGTTCTATGCTTACCGCTTAATGATCAGAGACAATGAAATATACAATCACATTCTCAACACTCGCCGTTTATTCCAACAATTTCTGGTAGATATGTACGCAAAAATAGAAGCAGAACGGATGCTTTACATAAGACTGAATCAGAAGAAACTACGCACAGAAGAATACATCCACCTTCGAGATGCGATCATAAATGACGGCAATATTGACGATATTGGAACAATGATAATCTTACCCTCATCATACATAGGAAGTCCAAGACATATGCACGAATATACTCAAGATGCCATGACCTACGTAAGAAAATATGGACGACCTGATCTCTTCATAACATTTACATGCAACTCATCATGGCCAGAAATCAAAGAACAACTAAAATACGGACAAACCTCCATGGATCGACACGACATGATAGCCCGAGTTTTTCGACAAAAACAAATAAGATTTATTGAAGTCATCACAAAATACCACATCTTTGGAACCGTTAGATGCTGGATGTATACAATCGAGTGGCAAAAACGAGGATTACCTCACTCACACAATCTCATATGGCTACACGATAAAATTTATCCCACGGATATCGACAAAATCATCCAAGCTGAATTTCCCAATCCACAAAATGATCCGGAACTATACCACATAGTAGTGAAAAACATGATTCACGGACCATGTGGACCATTAAACTTCAATGCGCCATGCATGAGTGATGGAAAATGTACAAAAAAATATCCAAAACCATACTTGGACGATACAAAAACTGAAGATGACGGCTATCCCAAATATAGAAGACGATCACCGAAAAACGGTGGCTTCACAGCAAAAATACGAATACAAGGCAGAGACGAACTGGAAATAGATAATCAATGGGTAGTACCATATAACCCACTACTTTCCAAAATGTCCCAAGCACACATAAACGTTGAATATTGCAATTCAGTATAATCTATTAAATATATATGTAAGTACGTAAACAAAGGTAGTGATATGGCAGTATTTCAAATAGTCCAAAATAGCGAACAAAATAATAGAAATGATGAAATCCTCATGTACCAAATGGGAAGATACATCAACAGTAACGAAGCAGCGTGGAGGATTTTTAGTTTTCCCATACACGAACGCGAACCAGCTGTGCAACATCTAGCAGTACATTTGGAGAATGGACAGAGAGTTTACTTCACAAAAGACTCGGCTAGAAAAATTGCAAGCGAACCACCTCAGAACACAACATTAACAGCTTTTTTCCAACTTTGCCAAACGGATCTATTCGCAAAGACGTTACTGTATGTCGACGTCCCTATTTATTATACGTGGGACAAAACAAGGAAAATTTTTCAACGACGAAAACAAGGAATGCCAGAAGAGGGTCATCCAGAAATAATGAAAACTAACGCAATAGGTCGAGTATACACTGTACATCCAAACAATGCCGAATGTTTCTATCTCCGAATGTTGTTACACGAAATACGGGGACCAACAAGTTTCACAGATTTCAGGACTATTGACGGCTACATATGCCAGACTTACAGAGAAGCATGTCAACGTTTAGGGTTATTGGAAAACGATAACCACTGGGAATTAACACTACAAGAAGCCACACTCACAGCTTCAGCTGAACAAATTCGAGAGTTATTCGCCATAATTCTAACAACATGTAACCCATCAAACCCAAAACAGCTATGGGACTCTTTCAAAAGGAATATGAGAGATGATATATTGTACCAAATCCGACAAGCTAATCCAGAACTGACTATAGAATTCAATGACGACATCTTCAATGAAACACTCATTCGCTTAGAAGATAAATGTTTAGCAATAAATAACCAGACCTTAGTAGAAATTGGAATGCCAGCACCAGAAAGAAATACTTTCAGTGTGCTAAACTACGAAATTACAAAGGAAAAAAGCTACAACCTCAATGAACTACTTGAATACTTTGCTCACAACAAACCACTCCTCAATGACAATCAAAAAAAAATTTACAACGTTATAATGAACCGAATAAATAACAACACTGGTGGAATTATTTACTTGGACGCACCAGGAGGCACCGGTAAAACGTTTCTAATAAATCTAATACTGGCGGAAATACGTGCTGAAAAACACATCGCACTGGCACTAGCATCATCCGGCATTGCAGCCACACTTATGGAAGGAGGACGAACTGCCCATTCTGCCTTACAACTACCGTTGAATATAGCCGAACAACAATTCCCGGTATGTAAAATCTCAGGAACATCTGGACGGGGTCAACTTCTAAAACATGCTAAAATTATCTTCTGGGATGAATGCACCAAGGCCCATAAAAAATCACTAGAAGCCATGGACAGAACATTACAAGAATTGCGAAAAAACTCTGAAATGATGGGAGGAGCTCTACTCATACTCTCAGGAGATTTTCGACAAACACTTCCAGTTATTCCCAAATCAACACCAGCAGACGAGATCAATGCATGCTTAAAAAAGTCACATCTCTGGCCGCAAGTACAAATACTGCAATTAACAAAAAACATGAGGGTTGAATTATCAAAAGATGAAACAACAGCACATTTTGCTAAAATACTTTTACAAATAGGCGAAGGTACATATCCTACTGACCAAACGACCGGCCTCATTGAACTCAATAGTGATTTCTGTAACATAGCCACTACTGAAAACGAACTAATCGACAAAATTTATCCAAATATTATTCAGAACTATACCAACGTAGAGTGGTTATTTTAAAGAGCAATTTTGGCCACTAAAAATAATATTGTTGACGATATCAATTTTAATATTCTAAAGAAAATACCTGGTGAAGAGAAAGTATATAAATCGATCGACACGATGGTATCCATTGAAGGAAGTGTCAACTTTCCTACTGAATTTCTAAACTCTTTACAAGTACCAGGAATGCCATTACACTGCCTTCGTCTGAAAATTGGATCTCCAATCATACTACTCAGAAATCTCAACTCCCCAAAACTATGTAATGGAACGAGGATGATCGTAAAACAGCTATCGAATAATGTCATTGAAGCTGAACTTATTTCTGGAAAGAACAAAGGACACACAGTATTTATACCTAGAATACCACTGATCTCTTCTGAATTGCCATTTCAATTTAAAAGATTGCAGTTTCCAATTAAATTAGCCTTTAGTTTTACAATTAACAAAGCGCAAGGGCAAACTTTGAAATATTGTGGCATCAACCTCAAAGAATCCTGCTTCTCTCACGGTCAGCTATATGTAGCTTGCTCAAGAGTAGGAAGTTCGAAAAATTTATATATATATACCCCGGACAATAAAATGAAAAATGTTGTTTATAAACAAGTAGTGTAAACAATGAGAAAATGTAAATACATGTATGTAATATAGAAAATGTTTTCAAAATATATTTTTTACTTTTTACGTCATAGTATGTTTTTTTATTTCATCTACCTAATCTCATATCAACTCCCGAGCGAAGCCGGGTATCATAGCTAGTACATAAATATAAATATTTTTTTTACATAAATACAAAATATATACTATACATACATACATACATACATACTATAAATACATACTACCTACATAAAATAAAATAAATAATATGAAAATTATTACCGCGTATATCTTACTGTTAGGATTCGTGAGAAATGCGACCTGTAGACGAAAACAGACGGACAAACGCCGTACGGACAATATATTAGTATACGAAAGCATTTTTGCCTAAGCTAAAACAAAAATGTAGTTATGTACCTATTGTGTAATTTATAACATACTCTATGCTTATAATAATGCACACACCAGCAAAAGTAAAAAATAGTTAAATAGATTTGTTTGGTTATAAGAGTGTCGAAAAAACAGCGATCTACCCTTGTATGTTCTTCATCGTATATATCTTCTGTAAATAGGCTTCACCATTCTCCAACACCAGGATTCATATCATATCATATCATAGTCCTGGCCCCGACACCCCTGACCTTCAAAATAAACTATTATCTTACAAATGAAAGGTCACCACTATCCTAATTCACGCTATTTGCTTAGCAACGCATGATTTCGAAGTCATGTCTATAGTGATATCTTAGTTTTGGGAATAATCTCGGCTTTTTGTTCTTAATTACATTTCAAATGAATCAATATGTTTAACTGACTTCATTGTTGACATTGATATCATGTAAAAATGTAGGCCGAATGGATGTCAGAGCCCGCTGCTGTATATACCTAGGAATAAAAGATTCCGTAAAATAAAAACTAGCAAAACTAAAAAGTTGTACTCGGGTATTTCTAAATATCGAATTATTAATTCTTTCAAAAATTATTAAAATTCCATTTATCCATTTCGAATCACGTTAATACATCTTATGTCCTTTTATGAAAAAGGGAGAGTTACTTATGAGAATGACTTTAAACTTAATAAAAACGACTGTACCGTTAATTCTCAGAACAGTATTTGATGAATTGATGATATATAGTTTTCCATATTTTCCCTGTTTTTTACAGCTGGTAAAAAAATGGTACGGAACACGTTTATTAAACTTTTGGAGTCATGATTGTAAAAATATTAAGTAATAAATAAATCTTTTAAAAACCACACAATTTTTATATTTTCATTACTCTGATTAGTAATTTGTAATAGTCATATGAAAATTCTCGAGACTGAGAGTAGGAATATTCCTGCCGCACACCACTAGTCCCGTCAGACCCTATTCATACATTTCCAACACTACAAAGGGTTCCAACGTACATCCTCGATGTCATTCGCAATCTGACTGTACATTGTTATCTTACCGCGACTAGCGTTACCGTGGAAGTTAGTCTGGACCTCGTGACTTTACACAACTTATATTATAACAGAAACACCACCACTGGTACCTAATATTACGAGTACATATTATGTGACGTTTTCAAGGTCAAAAGTACATCATTGTCGGTTGTTAATAGAGTTTATTTCTAAATGATTTTTTATAGCTGTAACGCTTTATTGATAACCGACAATTTTTCGACCTTTTAGTCGAAAATGATATTGAAGCGCAGTTATTTACATTGCTAATTGTAAAACTAAAAACTAGGTAGGTATATCAACGAGTGAAATGCGCAATTTTCTGTGTTACTTTATTAAATTTAGATTTATTTTCGCATTACTTGTATAACTGTCGTATTTTTTATTTTATAGTTTTAATGGTTTTACTATTTGCTGCTTTAATTTAATGTAATATCTCCGTGACCTCACCTACATGTGGCCCCGACAGAAGACCAGCGCTGGCCCTCCAGGCTAGCACAACGCTGAGTCAGGACCATTTCGTGACAAATTAATAGTTTTAAGTCTTATTCATTAAGTACATGTGTGCCATTTATTAGGCTTAAGTATTAATTACATCACGAACAAACGTTTTTTCTTTCTTTTTTTGTGGATCAGACGAGTCCCAAAACTTGAAAGACGTGGTGGAAGGGAACCCGTTCTAATATACAGAATTATACCCCCTTATGTATAAACGTCTCTCAAGCCTCAATCAGTTAATTTATGTTTTGTCTGATTCTAACAAACAAAACTGTCAAACTGACAGATAATGACAAAACATTAATTAACTAATTGAGATACCCGTTTGAGCTCAAGATAGTGACAGCGTGTTTAGAAAAGTTTTTTGTTTTTTGCTCATTTACGTAGTACAGTGTGTAATATTGATAGCTTATTGTGCGGTGACCTAACGAACAAGTGTGCAACTAATGGAAAATTAGTCTAAAAACGCGCGTAACTACCCTTTAGTTGAACAAACGGTTATCCGGGGTCTCGGCCACCCACGTGTTTGTAGGGAGGCTATCACCTTACAATCAGCAAGGCCTCAACCGAACAACGTTGCTTTTATTTATATTACTAAAGATTAATAAAATCAAAAGTATACACCTCGACATTGGCAGAATTCACCTCGCCAAAATCGGCGAGAAGTAAAAGCCATATATATATAAAAAAAAAAAATAACTAATTGAGGCCTGAGATACGTTTATGAATAATGGGGTAAGGGTACTTAATACTTAATACTTACAAATACGAGCCATGGGGCTATCTAACACAAACTAATCTTCTGAAATGAGTTTATTCAATTCAATTCGAATCGTTTAATTCAGACCACAAGTCCATAGAATTACATACAAAATAATAAATTAAATTAAAACCACATAAAAATTAAATTAAATTAACATTAATACAATAAAAACTAAATTAAATTATGTCACACAATACAATAACAACAAATAAATATTAAAAATTAAATTCTATCACAATAAATATAAATTAAATTCCAAATGGCCAAAATTTTCAAATATCAATTACATTAGGTCATAAACTATGCCCCTAGAACCCATATGAAGGTCATTACAGTGCCTCCATAGAGCACAAGCAGGATTTTCCCAGATGAGACGTAGCAAGCTGTTGGAACTGTACTTTATATTGCTTATAATACCTATAATCATAAGTGTTCTGAGTGAAAGTTTAGTTAAAGTAGCTTAAGTAGAAACCGGATTTTCTGTAAAACATACTCTGTGCTCATGCATTTCATGTCCCTACACATTAGTTATAAACTTACATGTTATCTCAAGCTAGTCAAATCGCGTAGTTGAAAGCGAGTCGGATTTATGAGTTTAATTTCACTTTGGTAAGTTTTTAGTTGCTTAACCGGCCTGTTTAGCGTTGCTGAAATTGAACCCTTTAATTAGCTAGGACGACTAAAGGTGTCACTGCAACACAATATGGTGTTCTTTCAAATGATAACTACTTAGTAGCTATGCCAGTGATAACTTTATATTTTAACATTTCATGGGGCTGTATTCTAACTTTAAAACACGTTTAGATACGATCCAACTTTAATACAACTCCAATGCATTAACTAGGTACACAATATAACGTTTAAATCAGAAATATCAGAATTTGCTTGAAAATTATTCGGATGCAACTACAGTACAACTTAAATATTGGTTGATGACTTACTTGTTGTGTGTTAGACTTATATTTGAGATAGTTTGTGTTTTAGATGTATTGTTTATCGAACGAGCGGAGCGTAAGCGAAGCAAGTTCTTACAAACAACTGGCTAGTGGGACGTCTCGGCATTTCGATGGCTTTTTGATTTTGAGAGTTTGTTCCTTTAGTAACGCTTATAACTTTAGTAACGCTTTTCTGATCTTCATGAAATTTGTTGGGGTTGTAGCAGAGATACATATATATATATATTTTTTTTATTTTTATTTATTTCAAGATATAACTTAAGTGGTAGGTCTAGGTATACATATTTTTTTTCGCCAAACTGAGGACAGTTTGTTGGCGAATAGTGCGCTCTAAAACAAAAATAACAATTTTGTGTTATACCTACTTACCCATTATAGAAACTTATTTGAAACTGAGTTAATTTGTATAACTAATATTTACATAACTAAATGCAAGTCTGCATATCTACAACTACCTGCTTTATCCCACGAGAGCCTTGACCTTTGTTATGTTATAGGTACATTCAAGAGCACTAAAACCGGGCCATCTTGCATGGACATTTTCATTAAAGGTGACCCGCTTTCAATGACTATGGATGTATTATGTATCACAAGGGTCTTGTTATATTGGTCATATCGTTTGCAAGGAAATCGCGAGTTCTGATTCTGATTTCGAGGCGGAATACTAGTGTGTTCTAAAATTAGAAGACGGTACATGGCAAGTGCCAAGAACCCGCTACGCGGTCTTCGGAGAGAACTCTAAGATCGGCTACGAGCGTAGCAAATCAGTAGCAAATGTGGTTAATAAGGCTGTAATACGTAGCCGCTAGTCGGAGATGTTTTCAACCGACTTCAAGATTTCGAAGGAGGAGGTTATAAATTTTTTCGGGATCTTTGTTTTTGCTATTTTTTTTTGTTTTTTTATTTTTTATTATATGTATGTTCAAGACTGATCTGATGATGGGATCCTGGAGAAATCGAGGGAACTCTTCAACTATTATAGGCATACCTATAGTGATTTGAGTATTTTTCAGAGCAGCTCGAGCATTTGCTTTTGGAAAGGTGGATGTTAAGTGAAGTGGGTTCTTTTATATTTAATTTTTTTTTCGTGTAAATATTTACACCAATAAGTAGTGTATGGGTAAGAATATGTTGTGTATTCCGTAGCGTCAGGTATCAATCGATTCGGCTTCATAATACGGATGACAAAGGATACATTATTCAAATGGATATTAAAACCCAAAGTGATTTTTTGACCTCTACCGACAAACAGCTGCCAAACACCCGGTTCTAGTAATATAACTAAAAAAATATTTAGGTTTTGTTGCTGAAACGGTTAAAATCATAACCTACCTTTCACTAGAGCCTTCTTGAAAAGGAAAGTATGAATTAGCTCTTTACATTTAGGTTATAAATTAACTCGTCAAGTATCTGGAAAACGAACTTACCCAAAAATAATTTCATACAAAAAAGAACAGACTTCACTTAGGAAAGGAAATGCTTGAGCTGCTGTAACAAATACTCAAATCACTATAGGTGTGCCTATGTTAGTTGAAAATTTCCCTCGATTTCTCCAGGATCCCATCATCAGATCCTGACCTAGTTACAATGGGAACAACTGTGAAGTATAGTGTATACTCTTTCAAACAAAAAAATAATTTTCAAAATCGGCCCAGCCGTCTTCGAATAATCGGTGAACATACATAAAAAAACAAGCAAAAACAAAGGCCCCGACGAATTGATAACCTCCTCCTTCGAAATCTTGAAGTCGGTTGATAAGCACAAACTGCAAAATACAGTATCATGACCAAAATCCCTCCAAATCCAAAGATATAGCTCATATATATAGGTCGTATAGCGTTATCTACGGTATGTCTCAATGAACCCCCTTTGCTTGGTTCAGTGGCTTCCTTAAACGCACCAATGTTTCGCCTGTTTGAATGCAGTGAGTAATCGCATTCGGTTCCTATACACACCCAAATTCGGGAATTTCTGTTTGTACGTAAGGCTTGCAGTTGAATGGTTGCATGCCATCCTTGAGCCTTTGTGTAATCAATGAAACAAATAAATCGCTCGTGCTGTGATGCTCAAAGGATAAAGCTCTAAGGAGGATCTGCTACTGTATTTTAATCAATCAACAGTTTACCCTTTACGCTTCCCCTTCTCTTCCGGGAAAAACGGTTCTATTTTGAAAAACTTTATCTTGGAAACTATTGGGTATACAGAGACAATTATTATAGTCTTGTATTTTAGCAAATTTAGTCTACATTAAAAATGTCTTGAAAAGGTACTGTCAAAAACTAGTCTTTAAGGGTTATAATCGCCAAAATCTGAAAATAACTGATTATTCGTTTTTTGACAAAGTTGCGTTCAACGCTCGAGGTCACAAACATGGATTATTCATTGGGCCAACATCAAAAAGAAGTCTGCAAAAAAATTTGATCTACCGGATTTGACGCACACGATGATTTTCTCTCTAAATCCAAAGATCATATAGCTCTTATAGCGTTATCTACGGTATGTCGCAATGAACCTTTGCTTGGTTCAGTGGCTTCCTTAAGGTGCCAATGTTTCGCCGGTTTGAATGCAGTGAGTAATCGCATTCAGTTCCTATACATTCCCAAATTCGGGAATTTCTGTGTGTACGTAAGGCTTGCAGTTGAATGGTTGCATGCCAACCTTGAGCCTTATGTGTAATCAATGAAACAAATAAATCGCTCGTGCTGTGATGCCCAAAGGATAAGCTCTAAGGAGGGTCTGCTACTGTATTTTAATCAATCAACAGTTTACCCTTCCCAGAAGAGAACTTCTGGGAAAAACGGTTCTGTTTTGAAAAACTTTATCTTCGAAACTATTGGGTCTACAGAGACAATTATTATAGTCTTGTATTGTAGCAAATTTAGTCTACTTTAAAAATGTCTTGAAAAGGTACTGTCAAAAACTAGACTTTAAGGGTTATAATCGCCAAAATCTGAAAAAAAAAAACTGATTTAGTCGTTTTTTGACAAAGTTGCGTTAAGATTGTCTGGAAGAGATCGCTCTCTAGCGATAAGACCGCCTGTTGACTGCCTCTACTTTTAATCTGTGTACTGTACTGTTATATGTTATTGAGGTGTGCAATAAAGAATATTTGTATTATTTGTATTTGTTGCGTTCAACGCTCGAGGTCACAAATTTGGATTATTCATTGGGCCAACATCAAAAACAAGTCTGCAAAAAAATGTGATCTACCGGATTTGACGCACACGATGATTGTCTCTCTAAATTCAAAGATAGCCTCATATAGCTCTTATAGCGTTATCTACGGTATGTCTCAATGAACCTTTGCTTGGTTCAGTGGCTTCCTTAAAGGCGTGAATGTTTTGCCGGTTTGAATGCAGTGAGTAATCGCATTCGGTTCCTATACACACCCAAATTCGGGAATTTCTGTTTGTACGTAACTTACGTACAAACAGAAATTCCCGAATTTGGGTGTGTATAGGCCTTACGTAAAACTGCAAGCCTTACGTAACGTATGGCTTGCAGTTGAATGGTTGCATGCCAACCTTGAGCCTTTGTGTAATCAATGAAACAAATAAATCGCTCGTGCTGTGATGCTCAAAGGATAAGCTCTAAGGAGAGTCTGCTACTGTATTTCAACCAAGCAGTTTAGCTAAGGTTGTTAGCCATCACAGACACCACTTTGATTTTCGAACTTTACATTTTCGGGTAATATTAACTGAATCAGTGGATGTAGCCACCTTGCCGAGTGCAAGTTCAACACCTTGCCGAGTGCGAGTTGCAGAGTATGCAACATCCATTAAGCCACATCCACTTTTCCTCCTTTTTGCTCTATTGAGCCTGGGTCTGTTCGGAAACCTCATCCCAGGAATTGGCGTAGGCACTAGTTCATACGAAAGCGACTGCCATCTGAGCTTTCAACCCAGAGGGAAAACTGGGCCTTCTTGGGATTAGATCCGGTTTCCTCACGATGTTTTCCATCACCGAAAAGCGACTGGTAAATATCAAATGATATTTCGTACATAAATTCCGAAAAGCTCAGTGGTACGAGCCGGAGTTTGAAAACGTGACCTTCGGATTGAAAGTCTGACCAGGCCTATGAATCATGCCCGCGCGAGCGAGTTATATACCTACGATTTGCGCCTCCGCCGAGGGAGCTAAAGTCAGTGGGCTACCAACGCGCTCACTGAACGCACGTCGTATCGTACCGCGCGCGACGCTACTCGGAACTCGGAACAATGTCATCACAAAAAAAAAAATATTGCGATGTGGATGGATGTAAAAATGTAAAAAATAGCAAAGCTAATAAAAATAAGCTTATCGTATCTTAGACTATTAACGAAATACAAATCTCTCCAATAACTATGATGATATTGCTAAAAGTCGATTAGAATAAGATTGAGATAGCTGTCAATCCATATTAATTTTGACAGTGTGGGGCAAATCTGTCAAGATTAATCATACTCTCATCGCGGCAACAAAATATCAATCAATATTACTCATGTAACTATAATTGTTATGCCCCATGCGAACCACTTAAACACTGAATCAATGCAAAATACCTATTTACTTAACTATAAAACATATCCAAGCATATGCAACCCTAGCGATTGTGCGGGTGCGCGGGAGGTGCGGGTGTGCCGCGCGTTGAAGGCCGCTCCATTGTATTATTGCGTAGGTACGTAAACCGTAGGTATTTGCTTTTTCTATGAGTGATTCATATCTGTTCGTAAGAACTATTATGTGGTCTGACGTCTTACCACCAGGGCACCAGCGCTTTTTACTAAGCCACATCCCCTAAATTATTTCAAAATTTAAAGTTTGAGAATCAAAATGGTGTCTGTGTCGTAGTGCTTGTTTTGTTGAGAACTCGCGGTTTACTTGCAAACGAGTTGACCAATATAACAAAACCCTTATGAAGATCTTTCTTCTCTAGCTCCATAAGCCATTGATCGATCCTGCTCATATACGAACTCTCTAATTGTATTTATCTCTGTTACAACCCTAACAATCATAAAGATCAGAAAAACGGTACTAAAGTTATTGCGGAACAAACCCTCAAAATCAAAAAGCCATCGAAATGCCGAGACTTCCCAGTAACCGTAGCTGTTTGTAAGAACTTCACTTCGCTTACGCTCCTCTCGTTCGATTACGGGTAGTTAGATTATTTAAACTAGTCGATATCCTATTTGGTTAAACTCCGCGATTCTGATATACTACTTAACTAATAGCTGCTTTCGGAATTACAGTTCGGCTAGCCATACAGCCATCTAGAGGAAGATTGCCGCAAGCCCGTAACCAATGTGGCCCCAGATCGTGACGTTCGATTATACATCTTAATGCAATGTCGTAAGGCTTAAAATGCATCTGGACTCGGCTAGTAAACTGAACTTATTGCATGCTAATTTGAAAAGCCCGTACGCTGTACAGATTGAGTTAGATTAGAATCTAATCGGACACAATTCCTAAGAAATTCTGTAGTTGGGATATGTTCAGTAAGAAATGCATTTCTAAATGGTTTCCAGGTATTAGGGTAGACCGAGGCTAATCGGATCACAGAGCGAAACACATCAAGAAGCATTTTTATCATATCAGTAGTAGTCCATCTCGAACTGAGAACTTATTCTGCAAATAAATATTTTGTTTGTTTGCGATTTACTTGCAAACGAGATGACTAATATAACGAGACTCTTATGAAGAATTTTTTTCGCTTTCTAGCTCCATAACCTCTCGATCGATCCAGCTCATATACGAACTTTTTTTTATTTTTTTTATTTAGGTAAACAAACAGTCGCTACAAGAGAGCTTAAGTTAAAAAAAAGCATTTATTGCCGCAGAAAAAAAAAAAAAAATACAAAATGAAATACAGACACGTAGAGATACACCGAAATAAACAAAAAAACATAAAACAATACACAAGAAGGGAAAGGAAAAAAAATACAAGTAACACACAACTTAAAAACTAAACTAAATTTCGCGACAATAGGCTCGGAGCTCAGCATTTGCCGCGAGCTCGGTCGGCTGCACAGCGCTGTTTTTCAGCCCGCGCCTGTCTCTTGGCTTATACAGATTAAAAATTAAAAAGCTAGTTAAGGGGAAACTTCGCATTCACTGCTCGCACTCAATTTTTATTACATAGCAATAAACATTATAACTAAAACCTATGACACTTTAGAGATTAAACATGATACCTATTTATCTATTTATTTAGTTAATTAATTTCGTCTAGCAATGTGGAGCGTTCGGCGGTTTTGTTTCTTTCCTTTTATACTAGTTTGTTAAGTGATAATATCGTAGTTATCGTTCACACAATTGATTATTAAAAATGATTTTACGAGTTTTAGTCTACATAAATAATACTACATAAATGTTTACAATATGTGTGACCAACCGTTCACCACTTATTAGATAAAACTCTCAAATTATATGTATCTCTACTACAACCCCAACAAATTTCATAAAGATCAAAAACGTTACTAATGTTATTGTGGCACAAACCCTCAAAATCAAAAAGCCATCGAAATGCCGAGACATCCCAGTAGCCGAAGTTGTTTGTAAGAACTTTACTTCGCTTACGCTCCGCTCGTTCGATAAGATCGCTGGTAGCCACGAACAGCCAATCAGCATCCCGCGTTGGGCTTGACCTTCCCGCATGCCACGATGGCGTGATCATATGAATTTGATAAAAAAATATATTAGCTTGATCTGTTTACCCTTGCGACCCGACCTACCCTATGCTTATAGGCCTACCACAAAAGGCCTTATTTTTACTAAGCTTCAGGTTTACACATAACTTAATTATCTTAGAGCGCAGGTGCAACCGAAGGCGTAAGTAAATACCGCAATGAATCACCGTAACAGTTTTCCGATAAGAGCCCTGGCCGATAGTTGGTTTTATTGTGCCACTATTTTCACTGTATCGCAAGTGAACTGGAGCGGAAACTGAGATAAATTTAAGTCTCGGTAATATACAGTTGTTTACTTGGGTTGTGTATGGGTGGGGACACACTGCGTACGCTACGCATTAATGCATGCCACGGAAGTCAGTTACGATTATTGTATACTTTGCACGAAATGCATTTTTTCGTAATGTTGCTCCTAACTACACTGGCAGTCATATAACCACAGCGTCGCAATACCATAACACGGCGTTCAGAGATTTAGAGGTTGAAGCGACTGCTTATCATTTATATTGGCCACCGAAACGCGAAGTGGTATTTAAAAAGCGACAAACATGTATATTTCAATAGCACCTCGATAGCAAACAAGCATACAGCTAGTCTGGTGGCAAGAGGCTGTCCGTAACAATTTTCCGAAAAGAGCCAGGGCCGATAGTTGGTTTTATTGTGCCACTATTTTCACTGTATCGCGAGTGAGCTCGAGCGGAAACTGAGATAAAGTCTCGGTAATATACAGTTGTTTACTTGGGTTGTGTATGGGTGGGGACACACTGCGTACGCTACGCGTTAATGCATGCCACGGAAGTCAGTTACGATTATTGTATACTTTACACGAAATGCATTTTTTAGTAATGTTGCTCCTAACTACACTGGCAGTCATATAACCACAGCGTCGCAACACCATAACACGGCGTTCAGAGATTTAGAGGTTGAAGCGACTGCTTATCATTTGTATTGGCCACCAAAACGCGAAGTGGTATTTAAAAAGCGACAAACATGTATATTTCAATAGCACCTCGATAGCAAACAAGCATACAGCTAGCCTGGTGGCAAGAGGCTGTCCGTAACAATTGTCCGAAAAGAGCCCTGGCCGATAGTTGGTTTTATTGTGCCACTATTTTCACTGTATCGAGTGAGCTCAAACGGAAACTGAGATATAGTATTGATAATATACAGTTGTTTACTTGGGTTGTGTATGGGTGGGGACACACTGCGTACGCTACGCGTTAATGCATGCCACGGAAGTCAGTTACGATTATTGTATACTTTACACGAAATGCATTTTTTAGTAATGTTGCCCCTAACTACACTGGCAGTCATATAACCACAGCGTCGCAACACCATAACACGGCGTTCAGAGATTTAGAGGTTGAAGCGTAGATCTCTTTTAGTACTGCTTATCATCTGTATTGGCCACCGAAACGCGAAGTGGTATTTAAAAAGCGACAAACATGTATATTTCAATAGCACATCGATAGCAAACAAGCATACAGCAAGCCTGGTGGCAAGAGGCTGTCCGTAACAATTTTCCGATAAGAGCCCTGGCCGATAGTTGGTTTTATTGTGCCACTATTTTCACTGTATCGCGAGTGAGCTCAAACGGAAACCGAGATAAAGTATTGATAATATACAGTTGTTTAATTGGGTTGTGTATGGGTAGGGACACACTGCGTACGCTACGCGTGAATGCATGCCACGGCAGTCAGGATTATTGTAGACTTGCATGAAACGCATATTCTAGTAGTGGTGCTTCGACACTGGGTGTTATTATATTATAACGTTATATAATCGCAGCATCGCAACACTTTAACATGAGGGTCGGAGATTTAGAGGGAGAAATCTATATATATAAACGTAAAAGTCCTGACTGACTGACTGACTGTCTGTCTGACTGACTGACTGACTGACTGACTGACTGACTGACTGACTCACTTAAATCAACGCCCAGCCCGAACCGTTGGACCTAGAGAGCTGAATTTTTCACAATAGGTTGTTTTTACACCGTTAGTATCCACTAAGAAGGGGTTTTTCTAAATTCATCCCCTAAGGGGGTAAAAAGGGGGTTGAAAGTTTGTATGGATGGTGTTTAAAATTTTGAGTTAGATATTTGAAACTTCGTACGTTTACTAATAATTAAAAAACAATTAAATATTAAATTAAATACATTAAATATTAAATATTATGGGACAATCTTACACAAATCAACCTAGTCCCACAGAAAGCTCAATAAGGCTTGTGTTGTGGGTACTAGGCGACGATATATATAATAGATAGATATAGATAAATACTTAGATACATAGAAAACATCCATAACTCAGGAACATATATTTGTGATAAACACACAAATAAGTGACCTGACCAGGATTCGAACCCGGGACCTCCTGCTTAGTAGGCAGAGTCACTACCAACTAGGCTAGAAGGCCGTTTAAACAATGAAAAAATGAAATGAAATGTTTACAATGAAAGTAATTTCAGCGTTTTTTAAAATTCAACCTCTAACAGGGTAAAAAAACCGGCCAAGTGCGTGTCGGACCACGCATAGGAGGGCTCCGTACCTTCAATGGAATAAGAACCAAACTAATACCAAAAGGTCGTATCTGATGCCCATGGAAGAAGTTTTTTGGAGATAACTCAAAAATGGCTGAACCGATAATGTTCAAAACAATTTTCGTTGAAAGTATATGATAAGGCGCATCTCTTCAAATTGTTTCATATTTTTTGAATTTACGGTTTAAAAGTTACGGGGGGGGGCTACACAACTTTTCTGACTTTCGAAGCGATTATTTCAGAAAATATTCACTTAATCACAAAATAGTCAAAGAAACCTCAATGTTATTTTGAAAGACCTATCGAGTGATGTGTCATATGTTGCTATTTGGTAAAAAAATTTAAATTTAGTTATTTGTATGGAGCGCCCCCTAAAAATATATTTTTTTTCAAATTTAACTACATAACTAAGTAGCTGCATACAAAATACACCTTATGTGTAAATTTTATTCAGATACGTCGTATAGTTTCCGAGTAAAATGCCTGTGACATACGGACAGACAGACAGACAGACAGACATGACGAATCCATAAGGGTTCCGTTTTTTGCCATTTGGCTACGGAACCCTAAAAAGGGGTTGAAAGTTTGTATATCTATAAGTATAAATATATTAAGAAGATGGTTCAGGGATTAACAAAAGTTAGTTAAGAAGATAAAATTGGATATGAAACTCTGTATGAGGAACCGTATTATACGCGGACGAAGTCGCGGGCGGAAAGCTAGTATTATATATAAGTAGATCTCCTTTGATACCGCTTATTCTCAGATTTATTTACTACCGAAGCGCGAAGTGGTATTTAAAAAGCGACAAACATGTATATTTCAATACCACCTCGATGGCAAACAAGCATTGCAAGAGGCTTTCCATAACAATTTTCTGAGATGAGCCCTGGCCGAAAGTTGGTATTATTGTGCCACCATGATCGCAAGTGAGCTCCGGTGGAAACTGAGAGAACGGAGTTAAACCGCTGACACCCCTGACTTACAGCAGCAGAAGATAATGTGAAACATATTAGGTGCCTAAACTAAAGTATTTGAAACAAACTTGCACCAATTCGCACATTACCGACGCTGCAACGATGGAGACCCCAAAAAGGCATTCCCGACGATGTTCACGGTAATGAAATATTTTATTACGCCCGCTGCTACGAGACCTCCACGGAATTTCAACGGGACCTTACACAACATTGTACTCAGATTTTTAGTAATCCGCAAGTGTTAGGGAGTTTTTTATGACGTTTTATTTCGTTGCGGACGTGACGGAAGCACGTGGTTATGATTCTCGTGTTATTGCGGTAAAGCCGGTTTTTGCTGTCGTACTGAAATATTTCGAGTATAAATGAGCTTGGTTAGTTCATTACAATATAGTAGTTTATGTAACTGTTATGTAATAATAATAAGGGTAACGAGTGTTTTAGGGCCTAATTACGTACAGTTGCATACACTGCTTTATCTACACACATAAATCCTAAATGACGTGTTCGGAAACCATTAGAATTGCACCGCCATTGCACCGCCATGGCCAACTCGATTGTGCGAACGGTCGGGGAGGAGGATAACCGCGGTCGAAGAGGTGGGCTGGATTTTCATTACGTTACCAAAATCGATGTCGTTATGAATTTTTAATAGTAGTTTATGTAACTGTTACGTAATAAGGGTCCTTAAAATACGAGTGTGGTTTTATGAAACGGGCCGCAGGCGAGTTTCATAATATGTATGTATCACTTTATTGCACATAAACAAGTAGGTATAACATAAAAAAACAACAGTAACATATATAAAAGATATGCACAAAGGCGAGCTTATCCCTGATAGGGATCTCTTCCAGCCAACCTATGAGAAAATGAGAAAGGATTAAATACAAATGGTGAAAGACAAACTATGCACAAAAGATACAAATAAAAAGTTCCAAAACACATAAAGCTGCAGGTAAACACTAATACATATTTAGGTACATTCATGTACCATACAAATACTTAAACTACATACATAATAATATAATATACATTACTATACACATATAATATCATAAATAAATATATACCTATATACATATATATATAAAATACTCAATTCGCAAAAAACATTAAGTGTCCACTAGCCACAACTTTTTAAATTTCTCCTTGAGTGAGGAAACAGACTACGACTTTCTTACATCCACTGGTAACTCATTCCACAATGTAACTGCATAAGCAGTGAAGGACCTAGAGTAAATACGCGAGTGTTTTGGCGGAATGGCTAGAGATAGATTTGTACTAGACCGCAAGCGATGGTCGCTAATACTAGCCAAATAATTAAATCTTTCCGACAGATACGGAGGACATGCAGGATTAAATAACACGTTGAAGAGCAATGACAGAACATGTACATCCCTACGACGGCGAATCGAAAGCCAACCAAGTTGAGAACGGGAGGCGGACACATGATCAAACTTACGCAACCCAAATATGTACTTGATGCAGGCATTTTGCAGGCGCTCCAGCTTGTCCAGTAGTTCTTCCCTGAGGTCTATAAAAGCAATGTCGCCATATAGACCCGTACCGATAAATTATGAAGTTTCGATAATATTAAAGATGCTTATTATTCGCATACAGAGTTCAGGCCATCCAACTTAGCTAATAATAATAATTTGTGTCATCCTAGGTTGTTGCGTAGGCAGAAACTTAGACATTTCTTTTTTTTTAACATTATTCGTTAAATAGAAAATTAGAGATCAAAATTGTTTTTTCACTGTAACAGCAAAGTTGTTACTGACGCACGGACGCGTTTTGTGTCACTTTCGTCAATGGGAATACTGACGTTCAATCAGCACATATATGTGGACTTTTACAAGCCTATATAAAATTAGAGTTGATCGATTAGGTACTGTGCTTTCTAATATATCGGTATCTATTATTTGAATAAATTTGTGCCATATTAATCAATGAAATTTATTTACTTTAATTTTGTTTCTTGTATGACCCCCTGTTAACAGTACAATAAAATATTAAAGTTATTAAAGTTTGCATCAATATTTTTATAAAAGCGTATCGAAACAATGTTTCAAATTTGTGTCATTATAATCAATGGATTATTTTTATTTTTCAGAATGAAAACTTGTTTTGCGTAAACGGCATGCGCGGGGAAGGGTAAGGCGCGGGCGGGGTTCATGTGCCGACCAGGCTGCCTAGCGGCTTGTTTTCTATTATTACTCTATGCATACATATAGTAATAGTAGTAATAAGTGCGACAAAGACAAACAGCGATTTTTCAGTCGCTCTTCTTTATTTTTCATAGTAAAGAAAGCAATAATATAAAACTTAAGTAACTTAAGAATAATTCATGTAAACGTAGTCCATAAGGGACTGCAACGGCGGATCTGTGTGCCACGGTAAACCTAGTTTACCATTTAAACAGTATTTTGGCAAATTGTAACAGATAATTTGTAACTAATAAATATGTAATTTATGCATCAAGGCGGTTTGTTTACAGAAATATCGTTATCTGCCTCTCGGTTGGACTAGCAAAGGGCCGGGCTGGACTTAATACATTTTTCATCAGTGTGATGTCATAATAAGGCTGTTTTTATTAACTTATCGTATATAACACATAAAAATAAGCAACTTTTCTTTAACACATTTTTTTTAACTCAATAATTTCGAAGTTATGGGGCCCTGAAGGTTAAGTACAATTTGGACGATTTTGGTTGGAATGGTGTCATTGTGACACATACTTTATTTTGTAGAATGTGTTAAAATAAGCAAGTTTTATAAGAAACATTTTTTTACCCAAAAACATCGAAGTTACCGGACTTTGAAGATTGACTACATGGACTAATTTGGACTTAAAAAATAAAATGGCGTCGGGGTATCATTATAACGTGTACTTTTAATGATTTGTTCCGTATAGAATACGCTAAAATAAGCGTCTTTTATTTGAAAAACTTTTCTCTAAAATCAAAAATGGCCGAGATAATGGACTTTGAACTTGTACATAATTTGGACCTCGAAAAAAAATCATCGACGGGACGTCATTATAACGTGTACATATTATGATTTTGCCGTATAGAATACGCTAAAATAAGCGTGTTTTATTTTAAAACTTTTCTTCATAATCAGACTTTGAACTTGTACATCGGGACGCCATTATAACGTGTACTTTTTATGATTTTTCCGTATAGAATACGCTAAAATAAGCATGTTTTAATTGAAAAACTTTTCTCTAAAATCAAAAATGGCTGAGATAAGGGACTTTGAACTTGTATATAATTTGGACTTCGAAAAAAAACCATCGACGGGACTTCATTATAACGTGTACTTTTTATGATTATTCCGTATAGAATATGCTAAAATAAGCGTGTTTTATTTTAAAACTTTTCTTCATAATCAAAAATGGCCGAGATAATGGACTTTGAACTTGCATATCGAGACGTCATTATAACGTGTACTTTTTATGATTTTTCCGTATAGAATTCCCCAAAAAAAAGCGTGTTTTACTCAAGTAACTTTTCTCTAAAATCAAAAATGGACTCTGAACTTGTATATAATTTTGACTTCGAAAAAACAACCAGCGATGGGGTATCATTATCTAGCATTTTTTTTATGATTTTACTGTATAGAATACGCTAAAATAAGCATGTTTTATTTGAAAAACTTTTCTCCAAAATAAAAAATGGCCGATTGAACATGAAACTTGTATATCATTTGTACTTCGAAAAAAAACCATCGACGGGACGTCATTATTATAACGTGTACTTTTTATGATATTTCGTATAGAATACGCTAAAATAAGCTTGTTTTATTTGAGAAACCTTTCTCTAAAATAAAAAATGCCCGAGATAATGGACTTTGAACTTGTATATAATTTTTATTTGAAAAAAAACTATTGACAGGACATCATTATAACCTGAACTTTTTATGATTTTTTTGTATAGTATACGCTAAAATAAGCGTTTTTTATTTTAAAAACATTTTTTCTAAAATCGAAAATGGCCGATTGGACATGGAACTTGTATATTATTTGGACTTCGAAAAAAAACCATCGACGGGACGTCATTAAAACGTGTCCTTTTTATGTTTTTTCGAAGTCAAAATTATATACAAGTTCAGAGTCCATTATCTCGGCCATTTTTGATTTTAGAGAAAAGTTACTTGAGTAAAACACGCTTTTTTTTGGGGAAATCTATACGGAAAAATCATAAAAAGTACACGTTATAATGACGTCTCGATATGCAAGTTCAAAGTCCATTATCTCGGCCATTTTTGATTATGAAGAAAAGTTTTAAAATAAAACACGCTTATTTTAGCATATTCTATACGGAATAATCATAAAAAGTACACGTTATAATGAAGTCCCGTCGATGGTTTTTTTTCGAAGTCCAAATTATATACAAGTTCAAAGTCCCTTATCTCAGCCATTTTTGATTTTAGAGAAAAGTTTTTCAATTAAAACATGCTTATTTTAGCGTATTCTATACGGAAAAATCATAAAAAGTACACGTTATAATGGCGTCCCAATGTACAAGTTCAAAGTCTGATTATGAAGAAAAGTTTTAAAATAAAACACGCTTATTTTAGCGTATTCTATACGGCAAAATCATAATATGTACACGTTATAATGACGTCCCGTCGATGATTTTTTTTCGAGGTCCAAATTATGTACAAGTTCAAAGTCCATTATCTCGGCCATTTTTGATTTTAGAGAAAAGTTTTTCAAATAAAAGACGCTTATTTTAGCGTATTCTATACGGAACAAATCATTAAAAGTACACGTTATAATGATACCCCGACGCAATTTTATTTTTTAAGTCCAAATTAGTCCATGTAGTCAATCTTCAAAGTCCGGTAACTTCGATGTTTTTGGGTTAAAAAAAATGTTTCTTATAAAACTTGCTTATTTTAACACATTCTACAAAATAAAGTATGTGTCACAATGACACCATTCCAACCAAAATCGTCCAAATTGTACTTAACCTTCAGGGCCCCATAACTTCGAAATTATTGAGTTAAAAAAAATGTGTTAAAGAAAAGTTGCTTATTTTTATGTGTTATATACGATAAGTTAATAAAAACAGCCTTATTATAACATCACACTGATGAAAAATGTATTAAGTCCAGCCCGGCCCTTTGCTAGTCCAACCGAGAGGCAGATAACGATATTTCTGTAAACAAACCGCCTTGATGCATAAATTACATATTTATTAGTTACAAATTATCTGTTACAATTTGCCAAAATACTGTTTAAATGGTAAACTAGGTTTACCGTGGCACACAGATCCGCCGTTGCAGTACCTTATGGACTACGTTTACATGAATTATTCTTAAGTTACTTAAGTTTTATATTATTGCTTTCTTTACTATGAAAAATAAAGAAGAGCGACTGAAAAATCGCTGTTTGTCTTTGTCGCACTTATTACTACTATTACTATATGTATGCATAGAGTAATAATAGAAAACAAGCCGCTAGGCAGCCTGGTCGGCACATGAACCCCGCCCGCGCCTTACCCTTCCCCGCGCATGCCGTTTACGCAAAACAAGTTTTCATTCTGAAAAATAAAAATAATCCATTGATTATAATGACACAAATTTGAAACATTGTTTCGATACGCTTTTATAAAAATATTGATGCAAACTTTAATAACTTTAATATTTTATTGTACTGTTAACAGGGGGTCATACAAGAAACAAAATTAAAGTAAATAAATTTCATTGATTAATATGGCACAAATTTATTCAAATAATAGATACCGATATATTAGAAAGCACAGTACCTAATCGATCAACTCTAATTTTATATAGGCTTGTAAAAGTCCACATATATGTGCTGATTGAACGTCAGTATTCCCATTGACGAAAGTGACACAAAACGCGTCCGTGCGTCAGTAACAACTTTGCTGTTACAGTGAAAAAACAATTTTGATCTCTAATTTTCTATTTAACGAATAATGTTAAAAAAAAGAAATGTCTAAGTTTCTGCCTACGCAACAACCTAGGATGACACAAATTATTATTATTAGCTAAGTTGGATGGCCTGAACTCTGTATGCGAATAATAAGCATCTTTAATATTATCGAAACTTCATAATTTATCGGTACGGGTCTATATGGCGACATTGCTTTTATAGACCTCAGGGAAGAACTACTGGACAAGCTGGAGCGCCTGCAAAATGCCTGCATCAAGTACATATTTGGGTTGCGTAAGTTTGATCATGTGTCCGCCTCCCGTTCTCAACTTGGTTGGCTTTCGATTCGCCGTCGTAGGGATGTACATGTTCTGTCATTGCTCTTCAACGTGTTATTTAATCCTGCATGTCCTCCGTATCTGTCGGAAAGATTTAATTATTTGGCTAGTATTAGCGACCATCGCTTGCGGTCTAGTACAAATCTATCTCTAGCCATTCCGCCAAAACACTCGCGTATTTACTCTAGGTCCTTCACTGCTTATGCAGTTAAATTGTGGAATGAGTTACCAGTGGATGTAAGAAAGTCGTAGTCTGTTTCCTCACTCAAGGAGAAATTGAAAAAGTTGTGGCTAGTGGACACTTAATGTTTTTTGCGAATTGAGTATTTTATATATATATGTATATAGGTATATATTTATTTAGTTATTTATTTATGATATTATATGTGTATAGTAATGTATATTATATTATTATGCATGTAGTTTAAGTATTTGTATGGTACATGAATGTACCTAAATATGTATTAGTGTTTACCTGAAGCTTTATGTGTTTTGGAACTTTTTATTTGTATCTTTTGTGCATAGTTTGTCTTTCACCATTTGTATTTAATCCTTTCTCATTTTCTCATAGGTTGGCTGGAAGAGATCCCTATCAGGGATAAGCTCGCCTTTGTGCATATCTTTTATATATGTTACTGTTGTTTTTTTATGTTATACCTACTTGTTTATGTGCAATAAAGTGATACATACATATTATGAAACTCGCCTGCGGCCCGTTTCATAAAACCACACTCGTATTTTAAGGACCCTTATTACGTAACAGTTACATAAACTACTATTAAAAATTCATAACGACATCGATTTTGGTAACGTAATGAAAATCCAGCCCACCTCTTCGACCGCGGTTATCCTCCTCCCCGACCGTTCGCACAATCGAGTTGGCCATGGCGGTGCAATGGCGGTGCAATTCTAATGGTTTCCGAACACGTCATTTAGGATTTATGTGTGTAGATAAAGCAGTGTATGCAACTGTACGTAATTAGGCCCTAAAACACTCGTTACCCTTATTATTATTACATAACAGTTACATAAACTACTATAATGTAATGAACTAACCACGCTCATTTATACTCGAAATATTTCAGTACGACAGCAAAAACCGGCTTTACCGCAAAAACACGAGAATCATAACCACGTGCTTCCGTCACGTCCGCAACGAAATAAAACGTCATAAAAAACTCCCTAACACTTGCGGATTACTAAAAATCTGAGTACAATGTTGTGTAAGGTCCCGTTGAAATTCCGTGGAGGTCTCGTAGCAGCGGGCGTAATAAAATATTTCATTACCGTGAACATCGTCGGGAATGCCTTTTTGGGGTCTCCATCGTTGCAGCGTCGGTAATGTGCGAATTGGTGCAAGTTTGTTTCAAATACTTTAGTTTAGGCACCTAATATGTTTCACATTATCTTCTGCTGCTGTAAGTCAGGGGTGTCAGCGGTTTAACTCCGTTCTCTCAGTTTCCACCGGAGCTCACTTGCGATCATGGTGGCACAATAATACCAACTTTCGGCCAGGGCTCATCTCAGAAAATTGTTATGGAAAGCCTCTTGCAATGCTTGTTTGCCATCGAGATGGTATTGAAATATACATGTTTGTCGCTTTTTAAATACCACTTCGCGCTTCGGTAGTAAATAAATCTGACAATAAGCGGTATCAAAGGAGATCTACTTATATATAATACTAGCTTTCCGCCCGCGACTTCGTCCGCGTATAATACGGTTCCTCATACAGAGTTTCATATCCAATTCTATCTTCTTAACTAACTTTTGTTAATCCCTGAACCATCTTCTTAATATATTTATACTTATAGATATACAAACTTTCAACCCCTTTTTAGGGTTCCGTAGCCAAATGGCAAAAAACGGAACCCTTATGGATTCGTCATGTCTGTCTGTCTGTCTGTCTGTCCGTATGTCACAGGCATTTTACTCGGAAACTATACGACGTATCTGAATAAAATTTACACATAAGGTGTATTTTGTATGCAGCTACTTAGTTATGTAGTTAAATTTGAAAAAAAATATATTTTTAGGGGGCGCTCCATACAAATAACTAAATTTAATTTTTTTTACCAAATAGCAACATTTCCTCTGAACGCAAATATTGTTTCTGTTTAATTTTAGACGAAATATCATTGATGAAAGTGACACAAATTGAAATATCTACTTTAAAATCCCTTTTTGATTATTAGAATGTGAACTCTGATGACTTTAATAATTTATTAAAACGATAACAGCCTAAAAATACGAAATTACCAAGAAACTTAAATTTTCATTGCTTAATTTGACACATATTGATTTTATTGACATATTTTGAGGTGATGATATAGTTAATCCTTATTTTATGAACTCTAATTTTTTATACGTAGTTTTTTAGCGTTGTCATCTATACATATAATAAAGCTGAAGAGGGTCGAAAGTCTGTACATGGAAGATAATCGAAAAAAAGTTGGCTGGGGATACTTAGAATCGATAACAGAACACGTTACAACAATTTTTAGAATTTTTGTCTGTTTGTCTGTTTATCTGTTTGTCTGTTTATTTGACCGCGCATCACGTGAAAACGGCTGAACGGATTTTGATGAAATTTTGTATAGAGATAGTTTGAGTCCCGGGTAAGGATAATATATAGTTTTAATCTCGAAAATCAACCCTGGTGGGGGTGAAAATGGGGTTGAAAGTTTGTATGGAGAATTTTTAACCGCTGAAACGATTTAGATAGAAATGAGTATGAAGATAATTTGAGTCTCGAGAAACGTCATACGATAGTTTTCAAACCCTTGTGGGGGTGAAAAGGGGGTTGGAAGTTGGTATGAGAAATTTTTTACCGCTGAACTGATTTAGATGGAAATGTGTATAGAGATAGTATGGGTCTCGAGAAAGGACAAAGGATAGTTTTTACCCCAAAATCAACCCTAAAGGGGTGAAAAGGGAGTTGGAAATTTGTATAGGGAATTATTAACCGCAGAATCGATTTAGATAAAATTTGGTATGGAGATAATTTGAGCTCTGGAAAAGAAAATGAAATAGTTTTATCTCGGAAATTATCCCTTAAGCGGATGCAAAAAGTTTACATGGGGAAGAAACAACCAATAACCGCTGTACGTATTTAGATGAAATTTGGTATTGAAATAATTTGTAATTTTTTGGTCAAGGTGTTCATATTTATAACATGTTACCCGTCGATGCTTTAAATTTACCTTTACCCGCTCTTAAAGAAATATTTGAAAATGTCATGAATGTCAAAGGGTTATTCCAGGTTCGAGGACTATATTGACAGACAAAGATGCATGGCCCAAACCAAAAAACTACTACAAAATCATCTAACATTTATAGGACACCGTTTAGGTAGGAAAACATATCAAACGTTTTGTGAAGCAGTCAGATTAGGATTTATTTTTCTTTATAATTAAACAATGGGTACATTATCTGTCTCTCAAGCTGTTTTGATATGTCTTCTTGAAGAACTACGCATTATTTTGTATCTTTAGGATCTAATAATGTATTACTTACTGTTTTGAAAAAAATAAGTCCCGTCGAGTTTCTTTTCGGTCATAAATGCCATAATACTTCTTGGGCCAGAGGTGTATGTAGGGTTAGAACCGGTGGTAGTTTTGGAACGAAGTTCCTTATCGGACGGTTCGCGGATGGGAGGCTAGGCGAAAAAAAGTCACGAAAAAGCGTCACGTCACGAAAACGCGACACCCATACGATTGAGAAACATGTAAAATGGAATGAAATAAAAAATATATAAAATAGAATAAAGTGAAGTGAATTGAAGTGTAGTGAAAAGTTAAAGTGAGAAGTGACAAAGTGATAAAAGTGAAAAAACTAAAAAAGTCGGTAACCTAAAAGTAAACAATGGCAAAATTTTCAAAAAATTTCATAAATTTCAAAAATTTCATAAACTCCAAACACTTCAAAAATTTCAAAAATTTCAAATAATTTCCAAAATTTTAAAATTTCAATACTTTTATAAATTTCAAAAATTTCAACTATTTCAACTATTTCAAAAATTTCAAAAAAATACAAAAAAAATTAAAATTAAATAACATAACTTCGTTCCAATCGCGTGTTCCACGACACTCACGTATTTTATTTTTCTCTGACGTTAATTAGTGCAGTGTAATGTGCTTACATTGATAAATAAATATTTTGATTTATCTGTGACAGTGTGGTAAAAACGTATGAAAGTTCATTACCCCCGACCGCCGGCACGCCCGCCCCCCCCTGGATTTTTAATATGTCTGTAGGTAAAGCAGTGTATGCTTCTGTACATAATTAGGCCTTATTACATAACAGTTACATAACTACTATTTATCTCTTTTTAGGGTTCCGTAGTCAACTAGGAACCCTTATAGTTTCGCCATGTCCGTCCGTCTGTCCGCGGTCTAGCTCAGTTACCGTTCGCACTAGAAAGCTGAAATTTGGTGAGGCCTGATAAGAACTCTCAATAAAAACTATATTGAATAAAATCGGTTCAGCCGTTTTTGAATTATCAGTCAAAAACGCATAGTGAAAGGAAGTGCCGAATAGTAAAATGACGTAAGCGCCGCCAAATATCCCTTAATAAACGACCTTTTGAACGGATGTTTTGTAACAGGGCGGCCTCTACGAAACTCTACACATGAGCATCGCCCGACATGCTCTTGGCCGGTTCTCATCTCATCATGCTCAAATTCAACGTCTAAAAGGGGGGGGTAGCCTCTACACTCGATTGAGTTAAATTTGCATGGATCATGGACCCCCTCCCCGCTCCAAGTGCACCTCAAATTGAATGACCCCCCCCCCCCCCCTCCCCCCCAATTTCAACCGCGCCTGTTCTTACCTTTCATGCTTAGACTGATTTGACGGGAGGATCGATTTGGATGATATTGGCCGTGGACATGAACGTATAAATACAAAAGTGGTCCTGTATCGTCCGATATACACCTACTACTCTATGTCGTTTAAATCGTGCCAAAAAAAAAAATGATAAAAAAAGTATTCATTTTTGAGTGTATTTTCATTTAGTGGTAATTGTAAAATATTTTATTAGGACTACTGTCCTCTAGCGTCATCTGTCAACCTTACTTCAAGTTCCGCCTCCAGGGTAGCGGGAGAGAAATTAGGGGTGAATTAGCCGCTTACTGACACAGACCGAATTCCACGCGGGCGGAGCCCCGGGCACAGCTAGTACTATATAAAATTGCACTCGACTTAAATGACACAAACTAGTTTTGTACAACAATAAAACTGTTCTAAATACAAAACAGTTATATTTTCTAACTCTAATATTCTTTTACTCAAGTTATGGCAAGCTAAAAAAGTTAACCTCAAATTATTGAATTACAAAAAAAGCACCAATTGAATATGACACAAAACGCACTGAAAGATTCTCATGTACACACTGTATTTCCAACTTCAATAATAAGTGAGTTTAGAATTTTCGAAACTTAACCCTCAAAATATGGCCAACGAGACGGGACTAATAATCCAGGATAGGTAGGTAGTAAGAGAGAGCGAGCAAGAGTGATTTTAGTAGGAAGAGGAAGGAAGTTCTGCAGTCGCCTCAGAGAGTGCAGCGAAGCAAACACCCTTCTACTGACCTCCGATATATGCGGCGTCCATGAGAGTGTTTGGTCTAGGATGATACCCAAGTTCTTCACAGTAGAGGAAAGAGGAATCAATGTTCCGTCAAAAATAACATTGGGTACCACCACCTCAGCAAGTTTGGAGACAAAATAGGGACTGCCGATAATAATCGCCTGCGATTTTTCGGCGTTTACCTTTAATCCGAAATTAAAAGCCCAGTGGCGAATACTTTCTAAATCGCAATTGACTTTACGGAACAGAGAAGGGAGTTCGACAATGTTAGCCGCTGCGTAAATCTGCAAATCGTCCGCATAAAGATGGTAACTGCACTCCAAAGATTGCGCAATGCCATCAACAAATATAGAAAAAAGGAGAGGAGAGAGCACCTCACCCTGGGGGACACCAGCGGCAAGCTCACACCACTCAGAGACCTTGTCGTCGACTCTCACTCGCTGGCGCCTACCAAGAAGGTAACTCCGGGAACCATGACAGAGCAGTTTGAGAAAGATTAAGTCTACTTAGGCTACCTAGAAGAATATCAAAAATCGACTGTGTTGAAAGCATTACTAAAATCTAAGAGCACAAGAAGAGTAAGCTTTTATCCTCAATATTAAGACGAAAATCATCAGTTACCTTAACCAAAGCCGTGACAGTGCTATGCCCGGAGCGGAAGCCGGACTGGAAAGGATTGAAAAAGTTATGCTTGTTGAGATGTGAAGAGAGGGCGGCGGGTTTACAAAATGTTCTACAACTTTTGATAAACTGGAAGGATGGAAATGGGACGATATTGGGAAAAAAGTGACGGGTTTAGAAGTTTTTGGGAGTGGAATAATATGAGCTTGTTTCCAAATAGATGGGGAAAGTACCAGAGGAAAAGGGAGTAATTAATAATATGAGAAAGGATGGGAGCAATACAATCCGCCACAAGCATAAGCATATCCAGACTAAGGCTATCTTCACCAATGGCTTTTCGTCTTAATATTCTTCAGGATAGTGGAGTATTTCCTGAGGTGAGATGTTACCAAGCTCGAAAATCGATGATTCAGGGTGTGAGGAGTTTAAAAGAGAATAAAGAGTGTCCTTGCTTAGTAGAAGAATCTAGAATGACAGGAGAAGAGCTAAAATGAGAATTTAAACTATCCTAAGTCAAGAGCACCAGCACTATGAGCACTATGTGGCGTTTTTTCCCACCCCAAGCGATTTCAGGAATCTCCAAAGTTTAGTCGGAGGGCACTCGTCGATGGACTTGTGAATGTACCGGCGCCGTGCATCACGACAAACCTTGTTGCAACGATTACGTAGCGTACTATACCGAAGGTGATTGTTCTCGGATGGATCCGATCTCAACTTAATGCGAGCTCTATTCCTCCTCTCCATGAGACTCTTTATCTCGGGAGTAAGCCACGGTGCCGGGAAGTGTCATACACGCATCGGCTTCAAAGGGGGCATGTTGATCAAAAATCTCTAGCAAAGTGGCATTAAAAGCTTCTATTCTATGATCAATATCCCCGACACTTGCAATACTATGCCAGTCAGTGTTGCGCAGGTCCTCATGAAGTGCCTGCACATCGATGCCCCGAATGTTACGTCGCAATATTATTTTATGCCTCCGTTTAGGTGGGCGCATTTTAAAAGACGCAAAAATCAGATCGTGACAAGAAAAGGAAGCAGCATTAAATTGCCCGTGCGAAGAGACTAAATCAGGAGAGGAAGTTAGGACGAGATCTAGGAGCGAAGGAGGGACCGTTGTGTGGGAAGTGGGTAGGGCCAAGAGGCAAAAATGCTAAGGTTAAGAGAAGTCGCAACTAACTGAAGATCTACATTATATTATCACATTCGATGTTCGGGATTTTAAACTCATAACGTATCAATATATGAGCATGTAAAGTTAAAAATTACGTTTACTGCCACAGATAAAAAGCTTATCATAGTAAAATCGGTTGTGGTAATGCTAGCCATTGCCTACCGTTTTTGAACACGTTTTAGAGGGACTTACAATGTGAGTGTAGATAAACATTATTACGACACTGGCACATATAATACATTAGTGTTGTAATAATGGTGGTAATTACATACGATTTCCGAACGCAGAATAGAGGATTTATGATATGGGTGTAGATAAAAAAAAGTCGAATGTTTAGTCTCGATAGAATAAAGTTGTAAGCTTAAATAGATGTAATTTACAAATGAAAAGTCATCAAGGCCCCCGGTGCCCAGGGCTGGAATCTAATCAGTCACTTTTTCCTTTGTATATATGACATCTATTTCGGTTTATAATCTATATAAACTCAAAGTTCCCAGTGTGTGACGACGAGGGGACCCTCTTGTTCTTTTAGCCGTCAACACAGTGAATCCTGCAGTGAGTTGCAGGCGTCCATAGGCTACGGTAGCTGCTTACCATCAGGCTGGCCGTATGCTTGTTTGCAACCATCTTGGTATAAAAGAATGATAGTAGTGTCATCTACTTAAAATAAACTTATAATATTTTTAATAAATTGACTTGTTGATTAATCTCTTAGTTCGATAGTGTAGTTATAACTCACTCGAATAACCACTTTGTGACCCAAAGAAATAACTCGCTTTAAGGAAGGAACGAACCCACATCGAGTTAGGGTCCATTAGAAAGTTCTCAAGGAATTGAAAGACGGCGCAGAGACCAGTTGAGGTGATTTTTAAATTACTTACTTGTTTGATTATGATTTACCCCCTTATGTGTACACAGTAAGAATAAACCTATATAAAAATAATTTTAAACAAAAAGAACCGACTTCACTAAGCATCCACCCTTTCCAACACCAAATGCTCGATCTGCTGTAAAAAAATACGCAAATCACCATAAGTGTGCCTATAATAGTTGAAGAGTTCCCTCGATTTCTCCAGGATCCCATCATCAGATCCTGACATGGTTACAATGGGACCAACTGTGAAGTATACGCTTTCAAACAAAAAAAATAATTTTCCAAATCGGTCCTGCCGTCTTCGTATAATCGGTGAACATATGTACATAAAAAAAAACAGCAAAAATAAAGATCCCGACGAATTGATATTCTCCTCCTTCGAAATCTTGAAGTCGGTTGAAAACTAAAATAAAACTTATAAATAAAAGTTGCTCCCCAAGTCGCCTTCGTGGGTTATGGTACCCAAAAGGCTGGCAGCGTTACCTCTTTGGATGACCAGAGAGAAATAGCTGCCAGCATTCTGGTTACCTGAGGTATCGACGAGGCGCTTGGAGAGCTCCTTAAAAAGCGTCTTTGCGCTGGGTCCCCACGGCCCCCAGGGTTTCCACACCAAACGGCACAAATATGTAGCCCTCACCGAGAACGGAATATTTGCGCCGCTTGTTTTGTTCCGCAGTTGTAGCCGCAGCTCCCGCCCTTGGAGGAGGTCGTCTGTAAGTAGGGGCCGCGATTCGAAAAATAAACATACACACTGGACAGACACAGCTCCAACCCAACTCTACTCAACGCTATAACGACATTGACATTTGCTACTCGAACAGATATTCATTCATCATTGGTATCAACATTGGTTTCACATTGGTTTTCACATTGGTCGCACATTGGTACAACATTGCTACAATGTGCGGCCAATGTGAGACCAATGTGATACCAATGTTGAATGAATATCTGTTCGAATAGCAAATGTCAATGTCGTTATAGCGTTGAGTTGAGTTGGGTTGGAGCTGTGTCTTTCCAGTGTGTATGTTTATTTTTCGAATCGCGGCCCTGGACGGTGCAAGCCCCCTTATTCATATCCTTAAGTTAAGTTATGTTTTGTCCTTATCTGTCACTTTGACAGTTGCGTTTGTGAGAAACAGACAAAATATAAATTAACTAATTAAGCTCTGAGAAACGTTTATGAATAAGGGGCTTAGTATGTAGCTTGACAAACTCGTCCATAGGCACAAAACGTCCTTTTCACTCGTTATCTGTCCGTCCACACGAACGCACAGCATTGTTCTACTGTCTACTGCAAAAATGTACCAATAACCTGTGAAACTGGTACCATTATCCACTATTAACTGTCGACTTCTAAACCTTATTTCTAATAACGTAAGGTCTATTTTTGGTCAGTTATGAGTGTTGCTTTTAGTACGCACTTACTGCTTTTTGGGTCGGAGTCGGCGTGACATAAGTCGAGCTAGATTGACGAATGATCATCCGGATGGTGCACTCGTTTTGTTTGTTATGGGGAAGAATAACTGTAGGTATCTTTCTATAGTACAGTTACCGGCAATAGTATCTTCCTACACGAAGGCCGCAAAAATATGTGACATGCACTTATGGCCCTATAAATAAGAGCGTGTCAGATATTTTTGCGGCCTTCGTGTAGGAAGATACTATTGCCGGTGACTGTACCCCGTTAAAAACGCTAAATAGTTTATTGTTCTTACTAAATAGATAACAATCCATTAACGCCACAGAATAAGTAATAAATAGTACAGAAGATTCTCCGTCCTGACATTTAGCTACAGAGATGAAAACGTTAGCTGTCATGAGCTCTTAAAAAAATGAAATAGGGAGAAAATTTTCAACGTAAATTTTCAATAAAACGTTAACTGCCATGAAAAATGATTTAGGAATAAAATAAACTATATAATAACGACCGACAATGATGTACCTATGACTTGAAAACGTCACACATTTTGGAACGCAACCATAAGGTGACAAGCAATGTGTCAACCCTTCCCTCATGCGGTAAGCATGTTCAGATATTTTTGAGTACCTTGGCCGCTCCGATATATTTGATGGCGACTGTACAATGGAGAGAGACATAGTGAAACCCCCTTGTTAACGCTGGATATCATGAGAGTCAAAACTTGGAACGAAAGTTATTTCTTCCCTGTTTTTAAAGCTCCAACGACGCAAAAAGTGGGATTTTTATAAGTGAGATCGCTATTTTTGCCTAATTGTAGTAACCTAGCTCTTAAACGGGTGATCAAATTTGAATGTATAATTTTTACATGAAGGCAGGTTTTTAGCGATGATTTACCTATAGACAGTTGTTTTATCAAAATCGGTTAGGTAAACTGTTTCTGTGTTGAGGGTTTTAGGTTTAAATTTATTATAGTCATTGTAAAACACACTTAACGTTAGTGGACGGACAATCTCGTTTCCCTATGATGTTTTCCTTAACCGGAAAAGGACTGGTACACGCATTTGTAAAATTCATTCATAAAGTATCCATACAATTTTGTAGCTCACTGTGCCTAGATTTTAAATTATATACAGGTTGTTTTAAACCTTTAGTCATATGTGCGAGGTAGGGTAGGCCATACCGAACCACATGGGACCAACACAGAACCCGCGAAATTTTTGTTCCATTATACTTTTTTTTCTATCAAATTGTTATGGCAGCCTACCTAATTAATGTTAAAAAAACATCCTGTATGAAGGTATATTACCACTAGACTGATAATTAGCAAAACGTAGCCGAATGTTTTGTATACTCCGATTCCACATGGAGCAATTACCAGTAATGCTTGCTAATGGAAACGAAATTTAGTGGGATTTAGTATCCAAGCCCAATTAAGCTTTAAACACCTGTGTTCTGACACCGCAGACCACAATCGATATGCAAATGGGTGCAAGCTAATTGGATCATGCACTTTTTAATCATTATAGAAAAAAGGTTTCGTACTAATCAAGTGTTCTTGTGAATAAGAACAGTCCAAGAGCAGCATAATTGGGTACTTTCCTGGGTAAAAAAAATATAATTATATTTAGTCCGTCAGTTAGATTATCAAAAAATATTGGACACGTATTTTTTATTTTGTCAATCAAACAAAAATTGGTGAAGATATAGCCCGTTAAAGTTTCGTGTGACGTCACATTATACTAAAAATTGTACTGAAATGTGACGTCACGCGGAATTTTTAACGGGCTATATCTTCACCAATTTTTGTTTGATTGACAAAATAAAAAATACGTGTCCAATATTTTTTGATAATCTAACTGACGGACTAAATATTTTTTTTTAGGAAAGTAGCCAGTTATTTCAGAATCAGCTAACCATTGCTTCTGTTATGTTATGTTATGATACTTATGATCTCAACAGATTACCGCCATGCATCATGCATAGCACCAGCAGTAATCTGTTGTTTGCTGCATGCCACTCATGCCAGCGAGTAGCACAAAATACCTTGTGCAACGAGGGGGTTATAAACACTGCGAAGTAGATTCTAATAAAAACTTAAGAACCGATTCGAGGGCTTTTATTTGCAATATTCTTTCCCTCTGAATTACACACATTTTTATTTTATTTATAATTTAAACTAGTTTAAAGGATCTTTGTAAATATAGGCCAATTAGACACAACATTTTTTATAAAATCTGGGATGCAAAACCAAGTAAAGCATAAATAAATTTATAAGGTAACAAAAGACCCATTAATCCCGAGGGAATAAAGTAGGTATTAACGTGTAATGTCACACTTTATAAGTAAGCTGCGATGAAGACTAATATAGTAAGTATCAACAAAAAAAAGTTTTTTATAGTCTAGATTGCAGCGGTCCAAATTATGTTAATTTTGCAACCCCTCACAGGCTTCAGTCTGAATTATGAACTCTTTGACGTTGTTTGGGGTAAAAATAGGGGGTCTACGCACGCACGCCCATTGAAAAACGCGTCATAAAGAAGCGAAGTCATACGTACATTCCGCTTCTTGTATATTGAGTATGCTTGACTGCTCACACGTTACATACAAGACATCAAACAAAAGCTCTGTCAAGCGGTTCTGGCACGGGCTTCAAACAAACCGAATCGTGAAAAGCCTGATGGCTCATTCTACTTTTTCATGACCATTACCTATTATCTATTGCCAGAAAAAAGTATGACAGTGATTTAATTTCGTGTATAAAATTGTATCAACAAATTGTACCTGAACCAAATAAAAGGAATTTATTTACCAACATTTATATATTAATATTTATTAATGTAAAAAGATGGTAACGCAGTAGTAAATGCCATATTTTCATACAAATCGGGAGACAATCAAGGACCACTTGTGTTACTGTGATTAAGAATATTTACAATTGTATGTATGTATCACTTCATTACATATAAACAAGTAGGTATAACATAAAAACAACAGTAATATATATATAAAAGATATGCACAAAGGCGAGCTTATCCCTGATAGGGATCTCTTCCCGCCAATTGTTATTATTAATCTAAGCTATCGGGATTCATAGCCTATGATATAACAGCAAATGAAAGTCATTCTCATTACTTTTGGGCCATTGCCAAGTATCCTAAAATAAGCACTTTACGAAAAACTGTCAAAAACGTATGTACTATCGGGTTCAAAATTGCATGGCCAATTTGTGAATGAATTCATTGATAAATTGACCATGCAATTTTGAACCTGATGTTACAACGAAAAGTAGAATTGCCCTGATACGTTTTCTGACTGAATACGCTTACCGGGGCTTACAAAAAAGTCGTAAAGGCATTTGTAAATTTTATTTGCATTGGCTTTGTGAGATCACGCCAGTTGGAACGTGAAAAGGGTGTTGTCAGGATAACGTGGGTTAATGCATGGCACGGCTTACTATCACAAAGAGCGTTATGACTGTTTGGAGAGAAATCGAGACGAGTGAGCGTTCACGCTTCGGAGCGTTTCTCTTGGGTCAAACTATTGTGTGCCGTCCCAACGATTGCCTTGAAGAGATAGCTGAGTGATAACACCACTGTCAGTTGTATAAATTTGCAATTTGTTCTTTATTTTTAAACAATTTAAAGAAATAAGGACGAGGACGTTCAAAAGTATATTAGCGGGCTTATGATTTTTTTGTTTAGGTAATTTACAAAAATGTGTATTTTTTAATTTTTTACTTTGCCTCCCCAAGTAAGCATGGACTCATGGGTCAGGGTCAATATTTTCAGAAATAATCGCTTCAAAGACAGAAAAATTGTGTCCCCCCTATAACTTTTTTAAAATATGTTTTTTTTTAAATATGCGCCTTGGTTCTGCCAGTTTTGAGTTCTCTCCATAACACTTCTTCCAGACGCATCAGGTACGGAATCCTCCATTATGCATGGTCCGACATGCACTTGGCTGGGTTTTATACTGTAAACGGAACTCTTATAGTTTCATCATGTCCGTCTGTCCGTCTGTCCGTCTGTCCGTCTGTCCGTCTGTCCGTCTGTCCGTCTGTCCGTCTGTCCGTCTGTCCGTCTGTCCGTCTGTCCGTCTGTCCGTCTGTCCGTCTGTCCGTCTGTCCGTCCGTCCGTCCGTCCGCCCGTATACCCGTATTTGCCTGAGATTTGAAAAATCGAAGGTTGAAGCTTCTTACGGGTTCAATCAGTAGAAGTAGCAAATACCTACGGTGCAACATCGCAGTAACAACGTTGCACAGGCAGGTATTAAGTCTAAGCGCTGGCTAGCACAGCACCACTGAGTTTTTAGAAAGTTATGAACGTAATATAATTTGATTACCATTCGCTTCGCTTTTCGGTTCGCTTTTCGGTCAAGGAAAAAACATCATAAGGAAACACCCAACCCAGCCAAAACATTAATTAAGGTAGGATTCATAATTCAGTGGAGTGATTTGACAGCTCCTGGCATACAAAGCGGTTTTTTTTTAATATATGGCTGTGACTCCTCGCCGGTTTTAGCGAGCTGAATTCTGCCAATGTCGAGGTGTATCCTTTTTTTAGTAATATAAATACATGCAACGTTGTTCGGTTGAGGCCTTGCTGATGGTAAGGTGATAGCCTCCCTACAAACACGTGGGTGGCCGAGACCCCGGATACCCGTTTGTTTAACTAACGGGTGGTTACGCGCGTCTTGAGACTAATTTTTCATTAGCTTGCACACTTATTCGTTAGGTCACCGCACAATAACCTGTCAATATTACACATTGAACTAAAGCCTGACCAGAAATATATGATGATTATTGTGAAGAGGGCGCTATTATTCTCATTTATATGGTAAATTAGTCATAGAGCGTATTATTCTCTAAGGTATTAGTGACTTCTTGATTTGTTTACCTGTCAGCTCTGATGTTACTTTGAAAATGTTTCACAGCGAAATAGTTTCATTTCCCGAACGTATTATTTACAGCAATTTATTATATACACTATTTGCAATGTTTCACTCTTGAATACGGGTTTTTTTTGTCGTTTATTATTTAATATTCACCACTTTATTATTATTCAAGTAAACCGCCTAAATGACACTTATCACGACAACAGTGACAGCCTATCACACGCACTCACACATGCATATCATTCAGTCATTAAAATTATTGCCAGTGTAAGAAATTAGTTCCAATGAAATTCCGCAACATGGCGCATAATCATATACATATTTCTGGTCAGGCTTTACGTAAATCGAGCAAAACACAAAAAACTATTCTAAAGACGCCGCAGCCATCTTGAGCTCAAACGATTATCCTACAAAGCGGTTGTCAAATGTATGGAAAGTGCTGTCAAATGACTCCGCTGAATTATGGATTTTACCTTAGATGTGTTGGTAGCTCGATTTAACCTTTTTATAATGAAGTTATTTTTAACCGACGAGGTTATCAATTCGGCGTGTATTTTTTTTTATGTTTGTTACTCCATAACTCCGTCATGTCTGAAGCGATTTTAAAAACAAAAATTCTTAGTCCTAGCTAGCTATATTCATAGTTAGCTATACCTATCTGTATAGATAGGTATAGCTACATACTAAATATAAGTGCCATACCTTTCTAGTTGAACGGGGTCATTTTAAAAGCAGCTACTTTAAAATAGCAACTAAAATTTATTTTAAAGTCGTTAAAAATGAAATAAAACTAGCAGATGCGCTTTATTTTCCACGTGCCTCCAGACCGAGTCTAGATTCAATAAAATACGTGACACAACTTTTCTATTCTTTTATATTGGGTCTATAACAAACTAAAGTTTATTAGGAGTCCTACTGGTCTACGCAGTATTGTTAGATTTGAGGATGACCAGGAAGATTAACACCTGTGGAGTTTGCATGCACTAGCAACATATGAAGAGCGAAATGCGGTAATTTAATGATGTCACGTTGGATTGCCGTACCTTTCTCCATCTTGTTAGTCTCTTGCATCTTGTTAGTGGTTATCGAGTATGGAGTTTTTTTTTTTAAATCAAATTGCTTTCTCCCTTTATACATAGCAATGGGAATTTTGCCAATGATGACGTTAATCACACTTTTATTTATTTAAATAACATATAGGCAGCGTTGTTCGTAGATGCCTCTGTCTTTGTAAGGTGAGAGAGACATATAGATGCTGCTGTTTCTGTTGCTTACAAACAACACAACCGTCTGTCTAACAAAAGAGTGGTTACACGCGTTTTGAAACTAATTATTTATTAGCTGCACACTTTTTTATAGATCACCGCAAAATAGCTAAATAATAA
The DNA here is from genome assembly GCA_947086415.1 of Pammene aurita. Taxonomy (NCBI): domain Eukaryota; kingdom Metazoa; phylum Arthropoda; class Insecta; order Lepidoptera; family Tortricidae; genus Pammene; species Pammene aurita. Next base: position 11,780,073 of record OX352306.1, on the reverse strand, counting down.
ATAATATTGATAAATATAATATATTAAACACTGAACTACTAAACTTAGCAAAAAACAAAAAAAAACTATTCTCAAGATGTCCACGCTACCCTGCGTCTTTAATACCACGACGGTGGCAAACAAGCATACGGTCCGCCTGATGGTAAGCAGCTACCGTAACCTATGGACGCCTGCAACTCCAAAGGAGTCACATGCGCATTGCCGACCCTTTACAAAAAGGAGGATTCACTGTGTTGACGACTAAAGGAACAAGAAGGTCCCTCATCGTCAACACACTGGGTCCTCTTTGAGCTCTTTGGCAACCTTACTCACCAGCAGGAACACAACACTATGTGTAGGGTCTAGTGCTATTTGGCTGTGGTTTTCTGTAAGGTGGAGGTACTTCCCCAGTCGGGCTCTGCTCCAGATTTGAGCGATCACATTCGCTGAACGTGCCCTACCACACTTAGCGAAATGCCATTCGCGTGCCCTACCAAACTAATCATACTATAACCTTAGAAATTTAATTCCAAGAACCCTTTTTTTAGTAATTTTCGGAACTTAAATCTATACCTACCTATAGACTAACATTTTTAGTGTCTGATTCCATTGAAAAACGGTTTCTTGAAATTCATCTTCTAAGAGGGTGGAACAGGGTTAAAACTTTTACTGACTTCTACGCGGACGTATTTACATACTGAAAATAAAAGCTCAAAGTAGATGGTACTGCAATCGTAAAAAACCGGCCAAGAGCGTGTCGGGCCACGCTCACTGTAGGGTTCCGTAGTTTTCCGTCCGTCACAGTAAGTGTCCCCACTTAAGAGTTAAAATAACACCGCCATGTAGGATATGATATGAGCGTTCCACGTACAGCGACATCTATCGGCAAATTAAGTAAACTAGCGCGCGAGCATAAAGTATGGAAGATGATTTTTATGGGATAATTCTTTATTGCGTGAACCGATTTTCACCGTTTTTACTTTATTTGAAAGCACGTCATTTCATTGTAATTTTGTAGAAATTACAGGTACAATAAACACCTGCTTATACGGTTAAATTACAAACTTAGTTCAGAAATTATTTTGTATTTTTTTTTCAAAAACTATTCATCCTATCAAGTTCAAAATAATTTTCCTAGAAAGTTTTTATAAAGTTCTACTTTTGAGATTTTTTTCATATTTTTAAAACTTATGGTTCAAAAGTTAGAGGGGGGGGGGACGCATATTTTTTTACTTCTGGAGCGATTATTTCCGAAAATATTTACATTATCGAAAAATGATTTTAGGAAACCCCTATTCATTTTTAAATACCTATCCAATAATATATCACACGTTAGGGTTGAAATGAAAAAAAAAAAATCACTCCCCACTTTACGTATAGGGGAGGTACCCTAATAAATAAAAAAAATCCACTTTTTATTTTACCACTTTGTCGGCGTGATTGATATACATATTAGTACCAAATTTCAGCTTTCTAGTGCTAACGGTCACTGAGATTATCCGCGGACGGACGGACGGACGGACGGGCAGACATGGCGAAACTATAAGGGTTCCTAGTTGACTACGGAACCCTAAAAAAGACTCATACCTTAAGGCTCCTTATTCCCTAAAAGATCGAAAAAGTCTATTAATGAAAAAAGCCGCAAAAAGTGCTATTTATAAGATAGATTCAAGTATTACTAATACAAAAAAATACTTTTGAATCATATATTATTTATTATTATTGAGTACGAAAGTACGATCGTACAGAAAGTGTCCTGTGAAGTGTGATTTATAGGGCATTTATAAAAATTCATACATAATTAAATTTAAATTTACCACTATAGTAATGATTTTCTTATCGTGATAGACATATAGTTTAACTTTGCTATGGTAATATTTTTAGGGCAAAATATTCATAGGATTTTCTTGGAAAAAATGAAATGTAACCGTGTTTTCATCAAAAAACTGGCATTTAATCAGAAGGTATTTAGTCTATTATCCAAGATGAATGTTCGATAGATTATTTCCATGGCCGTCTCAGACATGATATACTCAATTGAATTTTATTTAAATTGAATAACAATTGTTACCCTTTTTTGCGTAAATAATCTGGAAATGAACGATACACCTAACTGGAAAATCCGGAAAAGCCTTCCAAGACAACCAATTTTTATCATATTTTACTCGTTAAAATGTAATATTTGCTCCGATGGCCGTCTAGGTAAAGAAATTAACTATTATAAATATGCATCAATAGTTGATTTAAAAAAAAAGAAGTATTTATCGCCATAGCCTTAGAAGAAAATGAAGCATTTCGTGAAATTCGCGCGGTTTGGGAATAAGGCCTCTTAATAATAATAATAGTATGATAGAAAGTCTCTTAGTCAGTCTTATGGTTCCAAATAACAAAAGACGGGCAAACCATTTTACTAATAAGGGTGGGTTATAACCAACGTGCCAATCGTTAACGCTCCGTAGCGTATTGTAGTCACCTCTCTATCACTCTTCCATGTTAGTGCGACAGTGACAGTTGCGTTTCGTTCACTACGGAGTGGTAACGATTGGCACGTTGGCTACGCACCCCGGTTTTTAACCCTACATTATACGTAGTGATAGTGAACGTACTACCAATTAATCAACCCGCTTGATATGCAAGTGTTTGGAATTACCTCGCAGATTATACCGTATTATTATTGTTTGAATTGTAAATATACAAGTATTTTCTATAACTAACTCGGATGAAGGCAAATCCCAAACAACTGGCGTTGGGCACGCAAACGGGGGATGTTTCTACACAATTTCCGACACAATTCTACAAACTGTTTAATATCGAATATAATCCGGTAATATTAGCGTATTTCCATAACCTCTTGATACCTTTGATAAGCTTATTTATTAGGTCTATAATATAATTATACCGGTATTTTCCGTGAAGGTAAAACTTTTTGCGTGTACTAGTTACTTGAATAAGAATAAAATAGGTGCATAATTGATGAGTTTCTGAGGACCTGCTCCTTTTAAATTGTGATTGTGTGTGATTTTAAAATACGTAGCACGTAAGTACTTTGTCTGTTACTTTGAAGCGCTGGTGGCCTGGCGGTACGATGGGAGGTCTCGGGTTCAAACCCAACCCCGGCTTGTATCACTTAGTTTTTGGAATTTATGTACGAAATGACAATTGATATATATTTACCAGCTGTTATTCGGTGAAGGGAAACATCGTGAGGAAAACGGATTTAATATCAACAAGGCCTAGTTTTCCCTCTGGGTTGGAAGGCAGTCGCTTTCGTAAAAATGAGTGCCTACGACAATTCCTGGGATTAGGTTACCGAACGGACCCCAGGCACAATAAAGCTGGTGCGCCGTAGAGAGTGCAGAGTGACACCGTGAGGCAATCCTCCTTACCATACTATAACTATCTATTTCAAATAGCCTAGCTAGGTTAGGGCGTCTAGTTAAAATTTTAAATTTGCAACTGCGCCGCGGGCTGAAAAATATTGGGAACCACTGGCTTCTGCTTTCACACTGCTTCGGTTTCCGCATGCCGCGCCGGTGCGCGAACGAGATAGCGCTCTGCATGTGTAGCGCTGTCACGCTTGCACACCGTCGCCGCATCCGTAGTCAGTAGCAGAATTTACCGGGTCAGCGGGTGAGGTGTTTAAAGTAAAATCACCTTTATATGCTCCTTCTTAACAAAATAGTCGTACATTCGCCATCAGATATATCGGAGCAGCCAAGGTACTCAAAAATTTTTTGGTTAAATTGACCTTAGTTCATATAAAATGTATTACTCCTTATGACCTCAGGAATTCGTGGTTAAAATCTCTCGCAATGCTCACGAATATCTGCCGCACATTTCGATATACAAAAGCGTTTTACCCAAACAGAAACTGAGACGCTTCGCTCGCGTTTCGCGCTGGCTAAATAAAAAAACTGACAAATTTAAAAAATATTATGACGATACATCAAACCAATCTGCTCCACAACACCCAGTGATCGCAAACCTTTATCGAAGAGGATTTAAACGTATCCGAGAATATGGAACGGGATCGCTATAGAGCGTATTTGCCTAATGCAATTCCTGTGAGCTGCAGCGCACTGGAAATAAATTGCCGTAAAATAAAGCGCAGAAGGTCTATTCGACGAATGCGTTTTGTCATTGATTTGATTTTAATTTGGTATTGGTCAGAATTGCACCTATTAGAAATTGAGTTTGAAATATTTAGATATGCCATTTGTCGTTTTAAATTGGTTATTTGGGTATTTTGTTTTTACCGACAAAGAAGTTTTCTGATTTTTTGTTGTTTTTTAAACATTATTAAAATGTAAATCATATCTATATTAAATATTCAAAGTTAAATTTTAAAGTATTAAAAACTGACTAACAAAATGTTCGTTTTCATGTTGGTAACATATTTTCCTTTGCAATTAAAAAAATTCTAAATCGTTTCTTTTTGTTCAGTTGGAGGACAAGTCATTGTGCTAAAAAAGTAGAGCGAAATTGAGTTAATACGATACATTAAACGTTCTTTTAAATATTATTTAAATAACGAAATAATATGAAATTAATAACAAATCATAATTTTAAAATTTGAATACCGCTCCAGGTTGCGCGCCCATGATACTTGTGATGCGAGACTAACCACGTTTCGTTGTATTTTTATTTAAATGTATTTATTTTGTATGAAATGGTTATATTGGTCGTTTGATGCACCTGTGGGAAATATGTTACAAGGAAACATTTTTATATGAGTAAAATCAGTCAGCACAAGTTTTGTTTCACAAATTGAAAATCCATTACAAAGATTAACAGTGAAGATTGGTGTTGTAATCTAATTTTAAAATACACAAACAATACATTTAAAACACAATAACTCTAACACACAACAAATAATCAGACAATATTGTTGTTTTATTGGAGTTGCAACGGAATATTTTTCAAACAAATTCTGATATTTCTGATTTAGCTAGCTAGTAGTAGCTGTATTGAAGTTGGATCGTGTCTATACGTATTTTAAAGTTAGAACACGGCCCCTGGAACATCACGGGATTGTTACGATTTTAATTGACCTTAGATTACCTAATCATACAAATATTTGTATGGATCCATATTGATTTTATCCCTCTGCTTAAGTTTAATCAATTGTTTGAACTTACTACCTCAGGTATTCCAAAGCTTTTAAAACTAGTTCATCAATGTAACGAAGTTTCCTCAGTAGTTAAACAAGCAGCGTCTCAGCTAAAGGCGCTGACCCTTCGTAACGACCTCGAAATAAAAACTGTCGCCGGTGGAAGCTTATTTTAATACGAGTGGTTCCGTTTAACATTTATTAGGTGAGGACCACGCAGTGTCTGGACTAGAGATGCAACGGATAGTTGTTTGGCTGGATACTGGATATCCGGCGGAGCCGTTGGCCGGACAACCGGATATCCGGCCGCCGGATATTCGGCCAAAAATTCTACCTACAGTTAAGGTAATTCGCGCAAGCAGGTGGTACTCTATACAGGTCGAAATTTGTTCAAAAATTTTTTAACTCCCTAAAGTCATGCCCTTTATAAACGGAAGTATTATGTGAGGTAGTAAACTATATTAATAATTAGTAAGTAAATTATTTCGTGGTTTACTATGTATTCATCCCGTGCATAAACTTGGCGTGTCATTTTACTATTCGGTATCGGGCCGATAGTACGCAACTATTTATCCGGTATCCAGCCTGATAGTAAATTTGTGGCCGGAAAGGCCGGATATCGGATAGTGGCCAGATATCCGTTGCATCTCTAGTGTGGATGGTCTAAGACGGATATTCAAATGTTCGCAAACTGATGCCTCAATCACGAAAAAAAGGCCCCGAGCGTAAAACGCCACATTCTCGAAAAAACGCTTTGCCGCGAACTTTCGTGAACGTAACACCCTGGGTAAGGCTTGCAAATATCCGGATGATACGGATATTTCGAATAGTTGCCATACAAATTACTATTCGAAATATCCGGGTTGCAAGCCTTGCCTAGGACCGTATTATAACTTTATAATAAACACGTTTATACATGTAACTTCAATATAACTCAATGCATTAACAACGCAATACAGCTAACGCCTAAACATCTGAATCAGAAATGTCAGAATTTGCTTGAAAATTATTCCGATGCAACTGCAATATAACTTCAATATTGCTTGATTATTTGTTGTGTGTTGAAGTTATGTTTTAAATATATTGCGCTCGATTCTGTGCCATCAAATATAGGTTCCGGCACCTATATTGAATTAGTCGTGTGGCAGAGTCTCTCAGTCACACTTTGTGCAATGCGCAAAATATGGAGGTCTCCCTTGCATACCCGTGTTAACTACATAGGTTTATCTCTTGTGCCCATGATACACATACATTATAGCGGTGTGTAGCATTTTACAAGTGTGTAGGTGCAGGACCACATTTCAGTTTTGTTTACAATGAACGTCACTCATCTTCGTTTTTGTTTAAGTCTATGTGTTTTTAATGTATTAGAATTTTATTTTATTATTAGAATACGGCAGCAGGGAACTAAATATGTTTGATTTGTTTCACATGTTCGCCGCCAACAGCGTCAAAATCGGTGCGATATCGCTCGAAGTGTTTTTTCTTGAAACAAGTAGGTATACAGGTAGTATTCACAGATCCACATCGTACTCCTCGCACGAATTGTAATTGAACCGTCTGGTCTGGTTCGAGGATATGGGATCGTCTTTTTCGTGTGACTGTCTGTCGTCGACTGCATGTTTATCAGGGAGCTTAGCCAACTTGGCAATCGCTAACGCTCCGTGGCGTAGCGTAGTCCTCTATCTCTATCACTATTCTATATATCAGTGCGACAGTGACAGTTGTCTTTCGTTCGCTACGGAACGTAAACGATTGGCACGTTGGCTAGGCCTTCAGGTATATTGTTTTGTCGTGTCAAATTTCTTAAAGTCCGTCGTTCCAGAAGAGCATGTCAGTCAGCCAGTCGGTCGGTCTATGTCTCATCGGCACAAAGGTTGGAAGCCCGTGTAATAAACTGAGACGTTTTGCAGTGCTTCCAGTCGTCCACTGTATTCGGAGCAATCGTATTTCCGATACGTCCACAATTTCGTATTGCACGCATCGAGTCAAACGGGTTCCATCCCCATCTGGATCATACATTGATCAATAGTGCATGTTTCCAATTATTTCTCAGACTCAAAGCGATTTTAGAGAAATTTCCTGCCGCAAACGCTTTGGCTGTAGAACGAGCTCCCTGCCGAGGGTTTCTTAAGGTACTAATGGGGTTCTTTAAAACATACGTACCTACATGTTGTTAAGGGGCCGGGGCAACACACATGTAACACATGTTTTTTTTTTAATAAATAAATAAATAATAAATATTATAGGACAATCTTACACAAATCGACTTAGGCCCACAGTAAGTTCAATAAGGCTTGTGTTATGGGTACTAGACGACGATATCTATAATAGATAAATATGGATAAATACTTCAATACATAGAAAACACCCATAACTCAGGAACAAATCTGTGACAAACACACAAATAAATGCCCTAACCAGGATTAGAACCCGGGAGCTCCTGCTTCGTAGGCAGGGTCAACAACGACTGGGCTAAGAGGCCGTTAAAACATGTGTAACGTGTTGCAGTCTTCAGTGATGGCGCTTACCCCACAAGCTGTAAGTTGTTTGTCATTGACGTGATATGATAAAAGGATGAAAATTACAGTTACCTAAAGGTTCTTCAGACAGGGAACCCCAAAAACCTCATCGGCAGTCATGCTAAGTGGAACATTATGTAAATACGCTTCACGTGAAACTACAGATGACATTTGCATTACTAATGGACTTTTAAAACCATATCACGATAAGAATAATAATTGTGGTTTGGTAAAAGCGCACGATTTAATATTAATTTTGGTTAATCTCGTTAAGCCCTAGAGTGGCTGTGGTTTTTATTTTGGAATCTTACTGTTTGTGATTAAAATTTAAAACTTGATTTTAATGTGTACAGTCAAGGTCAAAGAAATGTTTACACTTTTGTACAAAGGAGTACTTAAAGTGCAAAAGTGTAAACATATCTTCGACTCGACTGTACACAATGTACCAATTCTTCTCTACTCATACCAACTGGATCAACAACATCAAGAATACTGGGAACAAAAGGATACCTGTAAACAGACCAAAGAAATTGTGTCGAGACGAAACCATAAACTCACCAAAATACTCCTGAAGACACCGAGACACCTACTGCGCATAATAATAGGGTTTATAACAGGACATAATACACTCAACAAACACCTCTTCAATAGGTAAGACAGACAGCTCCCTGTGCCGTGCATGCATGGAGGCGGAGGAAACAACTAAACACATTCTGCTAGACTGCAAACAGGTAGAAGTATACAGAACTAAGCACCTAGGGTCTCCAAGCACCTTACACGACGCGGTAAGCAACATAAAGGCTTTGCTGGGGTTCGTGGAGGAGCTGGGGTGGTAAGAGTAGCGTCATTTCCGTTTCACGCAAAATAGGCACGCTGGATGTCGACTTGCGGAAAATGCCCAGTAAAATTAACTAACTAACCAATTCTTCTGAGCTACACCCCACGATAGAATTGGCAAAGCATTGTTTTTTGAATACTACAAGGTTGGCTAACAAGTATACGGCCCGCCTGATAATAAGCAGTTACTGTAGTCTATGGACGCCTGCAACTCCAGAAGCGCGTTGCCTACCCTTTAAGAAGCAATCACTCCTTTTTAGGGTTCCGTAGTCAACTAGGAACCCTTATAGTTTCGCCATCTCTGTCCGTCCGTCCGTCCGTCCGCGGATAATCTCAGTGACCGTTAGCAGAAAAAAGCTGAAATTTGGTACTAAATAATATGTATATCAATCACGCCAACAAAGTGGTAAAATAAAAAGTGGAAAAAATGTTTTATTAGGGTACCTCCCCTATACGTAAAGTGGGGAGTGTTTTTTTTTTCATTTCAACCCTAATTGTTGGATAGGTATTTAAAAATTAATAGGGGTTTAGTAAAATCATTTTTTGATAATGTAAATATTTTCGGAAATAATCGCTCCAGAAGTAAAAAAAATGTGTCCTCTAACTTTTGAACCATAAGTTTAAAAATATAAAAAAAATCACAAAAGTAGAACTTTATAAAACCTTTCTAGGAAAATTATTTTGAACTTGATAGGTTGAATAGTTTTTGAAAAAAAATTACAAAATAATTTCTGAACTAAGTTTGTAATTTAACCGTATAACCCTGTACTGTACCTGTAATTTCTACAAAATCACAATGAAATGACGTGCTTTCAAATAAAGTTTTGAAAAAACCCATTTTTTTAACTCGTGGGGACACTTATTGTGACGGAAAAGTACGGAACGACACGCTCTTGGCCGGTTTTTTGAAGACCTACTCATATTATATTGTCCCTTGGGAAAACTTTGGCAGTGAGTGCATTCTACAGCGTCCACGGAAAAAATAAATTAGGTATTGTCAAAAAAAAGTAGTATACTATTACGTTTTAAAATGATCTAAAATTCTAAATTTTACTTGTGCACTGTGCGGTTTCAGAGGAATTTCTTCCCCCAACCACTCCTGCTGTAGAATGAGCCCACCGAGGTTTTCTCAAGGAAATACACCTAGAATTGCAGGCGTCCATAAGCTACGGTAACTATTTTTCATCAGGCAGGCAATATGCTTGTTGCTATAAAAAATCCAGATCATTTTATCGGCTAAGTTCGCTTGCTACTGCTTTTATTAATAGCACAATTCCGAAAGGTTTTATTTAATCCTGTCATTACATTCATTACAATGCCTTAATATTCAATTTTTTTTCCATAATATATATATTGAGGTAATCGACCACATTTGAGCCCCCTGCCAGTCGATGAGGTAATCAATAATTTTGTTTAAAACTTTGACATGCCCTGTATAACTGCAATAGGTACTTATTACTTAATTAAATAATATTTCGTACTTATATAATTCTAGTTCAGACAAATAATAATCTTCTTTATTTGATCTCTTTTCCTTACTTCTTATTGTTAATAGTATTTTATAAGTTTAGTGACCTGGGGCCGTATTCTAACTTTACACCACGTTTATACACGATCCAACTTGAATACAACTCCAATGCATTCTACGCAATACAGCTAGCGCCTAAACGTCTGAATCAGAAATATCAGAATTTGCTTGAAAATTATTCCAATTCAACTCCAATACAACTTCAATATTGGTTGATTATTTGTTGTGTGTTGGAGTTATGTTTGAGGTATATTGTGTTTTTAATGTATTGTTTAAGTATTTTAAAATTAGAATACGGCACCTGGGTGCATAGCCAACGTGCCAATCGTCAACGCTCCGTAGCGAACGAAACGCAACTGTCACTGTCGCACTAATATGGAAGAGTGATAGAGAGAGGCGACTACGATACGCTACGGAGCATTAACGATCGGCACGTTGGCTACGCACCCTCTGTTATGTAAATATTGATTACAATCTGTATTTTCAAACACAATCTTTGTATTATTAGTGAATATATACTAGACTACCTCAATTTATGGACCGGCCCTCACGTTTATGGTCCCCGTTTGACAACCGCAGTTGCATCCAACATATTAATGTACTAGCTGTGCCCGCGGCTCCGCCCGCGTGGAATTCGGTCTGTGTCAGTAAGCGGCTAATTCACCCCTAATTTCTCTCCCGCTACCCTGGAGGCGGAACTTGAAGTAAAGTTGACAGATGGATACGCTAGGGGAAAAAATATTTTACAATTACCACTAAATGAAACTACACTCAAAAATTAATACTTTTTTTTATTATACTATTTTTTTTCGCATGATTTAAACGACTTAGAGAGTAGTAGGTGTATATCGGACGATACAGGACCACTTTTGTATTTATACGTTCATGTCCACGGCAAATATCATCCAAATCGATCCTCCCGTCAAATCAGTTAAAGCATGAAAGGTAAGAACAGGCGTGGTTGGAAGTGGGGGGGGGGGATCACAAATGCTGAAATGTTTTTTTCTATTTTAGGTGCACTTGGAGGGGGGGGGGGGGTCCATGACCCATGCAATTTTAACTCAATCGAAAGTAGTGGCTACCCCCCCTTTTAGACGTTGAATTTTTATAGGTTACGTATAACCTGGCTGGGGATTTTCTTGAATTGGAATTAGTAATCCTTAAGGGGTGATTTCCGGAAAAACGATGCAAAAAAAACCGGCCAAGAGCATGTCCGGCGATGCTCAGTGTAGAGTTTCGTAGATGCTGCCCTGTTACAAAACATCCGTTCAAAAGGTCGTTTATTTGGCGGCGCTTACGTCATTTTACTATTCGGCACTTCCTTTCACTATGAGTTTTTGACTAATAATTCAAAAACGGCTGAACCGATTTTATTCAATACAGTTTTTATTGAAAGTTCTTATCAGGCCTCACCAAATTTCAGCTTTCTAGTGCGAACGGTAACTGAGCTAGACCGCGGACAGACGGACGGACATGGCGATGTAACTGTAACGTAATAAGGCCTAATTATGTACAGAAGCATACACTGCTTTACCTACACACATATTAAAAATCCATTGAAACCATTAGAATGACCGCCATTACTCAAGCCAATGCGTCAATGCGCCGTGTCGTCAAATGGTTGCAACGGAAGACCAGCGCTGGCCCTGCCGGCATTTAACGCTGAGTTGCGACCATTTCGTGGCAATTAATGTTTCGGGTTGTATATGTTATTGTTTATTATGTTTTTTGTAATTGTCATGAATAAATCTTTCATTCGTTCATTCATTCATTCATTCATTACACCGCCATGACCAACATTGCGCCGGCGGTCGGGGGGGCGGATTTTCATTACGTTACCGTAGGTAATTAATTTTCATACGTTTTTACCACACTGTCAAAGATAATACACTGATGTTACGTTACTGGTTGCAATAATGTTGGTAATTAATTACATACAGTTCCGAAAGCGGAATAGAGGATTTATGATATTGGTGTAGATCAAGATATTTATTCGTCAATGTAAGCACACTACAATGCACTAATGAACGTCAGAGAAAAATAAAATAGGTGAGTGTCGAGGAAAGTGTGTGAATCGAGTGCGATTGGAACGAAGTTATGTTATTTAATTTTATTTCATTTTTGACTTTATCGTAAATTTAGTTTTTTTTTTTTAATTTTAGAAATTTTAGAAGTTTTGGAAATTTTGGAAATGTTAGAAAGTTTGGAAATTTTGAAAAGTTTTGGAATGTTTGGAAATTTTGCCAATTTTGGATTTTGGAAATTTTAGAAAATTTGGGAATTTTGGGAATTTTGGAAATTTTGGAAATTTAGGAAGTTTTGGAAATTTTGGAAATTTTGGAAATTTTGGAAATTTTGGAAATTTTGGAAATTTTGGAAATTTTAGAAATTTTGGAAATTTTGGAAATTTTGGAAATTTTGGAAATTTTGGAAATTTTGGAAATTTTGGAAATTTTGAAAATTTTGGAAATTTTTGACATTTAGGAAATTTTGGAAATTTTTGACATTTTCGACATTTTTAAAATTCTCGACTAAGGTTATTCTTTAAGGTTCTCGACTTTTTTCACTTTTATCACTTTGTCACTTTCACTTTTCACTACACTTCACTTCACTTTATTCTATTTTATATATTTTTTATTTCATTCCATTTTACATGTTTCTCAATCGTATGGGTGTCGCGTTTTCGTGACGTGACGCTTTTTCGTCACGTGACTTTTTTTCGCATAGGCCCCCATCCGCGAACCGTCCGATAAGGAACTTCGTTCCAAAACTACCACCGATTCTAACGCTACACCTCTGGCCCAAGAAGTATTATCACCGAAAAGAAATTCGACTGGACTTATTTTTTTCAAAAGAGTAATACATTATTAGATCTTAATTATACAAAATAATGCGTAGTTTTTCAAGAAGACATTGATATGTCTTCTTGAAGAACTACGCATTATCAGCTTGAGAGACAGATAATGTACCTATTGTTTAATTACAAAGAAAAATAAATCCTAATCTGACTGCTTCACAAAACGTTTAATATGTTTTCCTACCTAAACGGTGTCCTATAAAAGTTAGATGATTTTGTAGTAGTTTTTTGGTTTGGGCCATGCATCTTTGTCCGTCATATATAGCCCTCGAACCTGCAATAACCCTATGACATTCATGACATTTTCAAATATTTATTAAGAGCCGGTAAAGGTAAATTTAAAGCATCGACGGGTAACATGTTATAAATATGAACACCTTGACCAAAAAATTACAAATTATTTTAATACCAACTTTCAACATACAAACTTTCAACCCCCTTTTCATCCCTTCCAGGGTTGATTTTCGGGATGAAAACTATTCTTTGTCCTTTCCCGGGACTCAAACTATCTCTACACAAAATTTCATCAAAATCCGTTCAGCCGTTAACTAATAAAAAATTCTTGGAACGTGTTCTGTTATCGATTCTAAGTATCTCCAGCCAACTTTTTTCGAATATATTCCATGAACAGACTTTCGACCCTCTTCAGCTTTATTACATGTATAGATAGTTTTTATAAAAAGTACCTTTCAGGCTTCACTTCCATTTTATTTTTTTATTTTTTGGACCTACGGTTCTAAAGTAAGATGGGGGGAGGGGGGTTTGAAGATGAAACTATCCTTTGTCATTTCTCGGGACCCATACTATCTCTATACCAATTTTCATCTAAATCAGTTCAGCGGTAAAAATTCCTCATACCACCTTCTAACCCCCTTTTCACCCCCACAAGGGTTTGAAAACTATCCTATGACGTTTCTCGAGACTCAAATTATCTCCATACTCATTTCTATCTAAATCGTTTCAGCGGTTAAAAATTCTCCATACAAACTTTCAACCCCATTTTCACCCCCACCAGGGTTGATTTTCAGGATTAAAACTATATATTATCCTTTCCCAGGACTCATACTATATCTATATAAAATTTCATAAAAATCCGTTTAGCCGATTTCACGTGATGCGCGGTCAAATAAACAGACAAACAGATAAACAGACAAACAGACAAAAATTCTGAAAATTGTTGGAACGTGTTCTGTTATCGATTCTAAGTATCCCCAGCCAACTTTTTTTCGATTATCTTCCATGTACAGACTTTCGACCCTCTTCAGCTTTATTATATGTATAGATCAATGCTACCCGAGTCAGGACCTTCCTTTGACGTGTTATCTTTGAAGTTAGCCTCGTGCCCCAAAAGCCATATTCGAACGAGCGGAGCGTAGCGAAGTGAAGTTCTTACGGACAACTTCGGACACAACGGAACTGTCAGCTGGCTACCGGGTCGTCCCTGCATTTCGATGGATTTTTGAATTTGAATAGTTGTTCCGCGATGACTTTTATTAATGTTTTTTCTGATTTTCATGAGGGTTGTAGCATAGATAAATATAATTTCACAGTTCTTCTGTGAGCAGGATCGATCAAGGGGTATGGAGCTAGAAGGCGCAAAAGCGATCTTCATAATGGTCTTGTTATATTGGTCAACTCGTTTGCAAGTAAATCGCGAGTTATCAGTTCTAGGCGGACTATACTAGTTTATTTAATTGGCATAATAATAGTCGTACATTAACCGATGAGATATCATAAATCTAACTCCAGAGATGTATCCACTTTTAGAGCTTCGTCGTTTGTGTCTTTATAACTTAGGATTTTAACACATTATAAATAGTCATTATTCCACGAGACAACAGTTTAAAAAAGTACTACACTACTGAAATAGAAATCTCGAAACTAAATAGAGGGAAACTAGACGCAGTGGTATTGTTTTCTTGCAAATAAACATTAATAGAAATTCTGAATATCACTCACAGTCAATCGTAAGTATAATACGTAATTTTTCTTATTCACGTTAAGAATGTATAAAATTGGAATAAATATCAATTTCGATATATCAAAGCTGAAATTTAAAAAAAAACCGGCGTGTCGAACCACGCATAATGGAGGGTTCCGTATCTTCAATGGAATAAGAACCAAATACCAAAAGGTCGTATCTGATGCCTATGGAAGAAGTTTTTTGGAGATAATTCAAAAATTATTAAACCGATAATGTTCAAAGTAATTTTCGTAGAAAGTATGTGAAAAAGCGCATTTTCTCAAATTTTTTCATACTTTTTGGACTTACGGTTCAAAAGTTACAGGGGGGGGGGGGGCATAATTTTTCTCACTTTCGAAGCGATTATTTCTGAAAATATTTACTCAATCACAAAATGTTAACACTTTCCGTAGCACCTAGTGTTACGCGCAACGCTCGTAGCCCGTAGCCACGTATTTGTCGTATGTAGCGCGTAGTAGCTACGAAGAGAGAACCCGGCAGTCGGGTTCCTGGTCGTGAAAGTGTTAAAAGAAACCTCGATGTTATTTTTAAAGAAATATCGATTGATGTGCAACATATAAATTTAGTTATATACACGGTGCTCGCGAGGAAACCGCATAATTTTAACAGCGTTATCCCGACCTTATGTAGAGACTAAAATATCAAATAAACTTTTCTGAAATTCATCTTGTTTCGGAGTTATAATTAAATAAATAAAATATTTTGATTATAACTCAGGACTGAACGCTTTCTTAACGGCAATTTTACCACTATGGAACTCATTATAGGCATCCCTGTTGACAGACATCAAAGTGATAGGAAACACTTTGCTTGAACTTTGATTTTAAGAAAAAAAGTAGTTTTATTTGTTTTTAGGCATAGTTTTGTCATTAACATTTATTTTTAATTACGAATACGTTCAGAAAACAAGAAAAAAAGAACAAAAAAATTTCTTTTTTGGCGGAATTGTCCAAAAGTCATATGATATTTTTTACTTCTTTTAGCCTCAGGAGTACGCTGTTAAAATTATGCGGTTTCCTCGCGAGCATCTTGTATATGGACCGCCCCCCCCCCCCCTAAATATATTTTTCTGCGATTTAACTACATCACTAAATAGCGGCATACAAAATACACCTTATACAATATAATAATACAAGAATGTTTATTTCAGAATATAGATTCCATTTGGTTAGTAACACACAAAAACAAACAAACAAAAATGTCTTATGTCTACATTTTATTAAGATACGTCATAAAACGTATCTTAATAAAAAGTTTCCAAGTAAAATGACTGTGACATACGGACGGACAGACGGACAGGACGATACTATAAGGGTTCCGTTTTTGCTATTTTGGCCACCATACCCTAAAAAGCGTTTAAAGCATGGTTTCATATTCATAATCAATTATCCGTATCTACATGCTTAAGACAGTAAATTTATTTGCATAGCGTTTGTACGCTGCATAAGTATAAACAGATTTCCATTTTAAGGTGCCATGTTCACTCTCAAGTCTTTTTCGTATATCGGAATTATATCGAAAACGTATTGACAGCGTGTGCTCTTTCGCTTAAGAGAGTTTGTTGTTCGTATGTAACAAATTATGCTTTTAAAAAGTTGACATTAATATACACATGACATTTAATTTTCGTAATTTTCGTAATATAAACGCTATGTATGTACATACTTAAAATACGACTACTGTAATTCAATTATTTTTTAATTTCAATCTCTGCATGTATACACGGTGCTCGCGAGGAAACGGAAATATTTTAACAGTATATTCTAGATCCTATTTCGAGACAAAAATGTCATATAAACTTTTTTTGAAATTCGCTTAGTTTCAGAGTTAATAATATATATATATATATATATAAATACACTTTTTATTATAACTCGCACAAAACGCCTTTCTGATGGCGTTGTTGCAACTATTGGGCATAGTTTACACGTGTTTATTGACATATGTATATCAAAGTGACAAGAAAAACTAAATTTTTCCAAAAAAAAATGTACCAATTTGTTTTAGACGATAATTTTATTAATAACATTTACTTTTCATGTGCAAGAAACATTCAAAAAAAAGAAAAAAAAAGGAAAAATAAAAAAAAATTCGCGAAATTGACCTAAAGTCGCATAATATGTTTTCCTTCTTTTGGTCTCAGGAATGCGTGGTTATTTGTTTCCGTTTCCTCGCGGGCACCTTGTAGTTGTAAATTGGTATATGTATATACATAACTACCTAATTTTAAGTTTGAATTTGCATGCCAATTGGCGAAACATAGTGTTCTTGTATGCTGTTACCCAATTACCTATGTTAACAAATTAATTAATTGAATTGAAGTTCTTTCTTAAAAAACACGATCCCGTATTTACCAATATTTAAATATGTTTCATATCGTCGTCCAGTAAGTACCCCAACAACCCTTATTGATAAAGATCGATTTATGTAAAAAACCGGCCAAGTGCGTGTCGGACCACGCATAGGAGGGTTCCGTACCTTCAATGGAATAAGAACCAAACTAATACCAAAAGGTCGTATCTGATGCCTATGGAAGAAGTTTTTTGGAGATAACTCAAAAATGGCTAAACCGATAATGTTAAAAACAATTTTGGTAGAAAGTATATAATAAGGCGCTTCTTCTCAATTTTTTTCATATTTTTTGGACTTTCGGTTCAAAAGTTACAGGGGTGTGGGGGGGGGGGGGGGCACAAATTTTCTTACTTTTGATATTTAGTTAAAAAATTTTTTTTGATATTTAGTTACATGTATGGAGCGCTCCCCCTAAAATATTTTTTTTTCAAGTTTAACTACATAACTAAGTAGCGACATAGAAAATACACTTTATGTGTAAATTTTATTTTGATACGTGGTATTGTTTTCGAGTAAAATGGCTGTGACATACGGACGGACAGACAGACAGACAGATATGACGAATCCATAAGGGTTCCGTTTTTTACTATTTGGCTACGGAACCCTAAAAATGACCATAATATTTATTTTTGTAATGCTGCATATTTCGTTTGTGTCCGTTATAAAAAAAATGCTTACCTACTGTATTGTAAACAATCTAGTAGACATTGATTCTACGTAGTTAAGCGTCTATTTTTTTTTATCTATCTGTTATGTTTATGGCCGTATTCCCTCAACACAAGCCTTATTGAGCTTACTGTGGGTCTAACTGGGTCGTTTAGTGTAAGATTGTCCCATAGTATTTATTTAATTATTGTATACTAACTTTAAAACACATATATACTCGATCCAACTTCAATACAACTCCAATGCATTAACAACGCCATACAGCTACGGCATAAACATCTGAATCAGAAATATCATAATTTGTTTGAGAAATATTCCAACGCAACTCCAATACAACTTCAATATTGGTTGATTGTTTGTTGTGTGTTGGAGTTATGTTTGAGATAGGTTGTGTTGTTATTGTATTGTTAATGTATTTTAAAATTAGAATCCAGCACACTGTCTATTTATTGCATTGCCTTAAAATGGGTATTACATGAATTCGTTTCTGAACAGAACTCCAGAACAATTTGTGTTGCAAATTACCAAAATGCCAGTAAACTCCTAGACCACGTTACGATGGCGATGAAATTCAATGACAATAATCTTCTTCGTACTGTAATTTTCTCTGAGGGATTTAAATTCAAATAAAACGTTGCATGAAATATTTTGCTATGAAACTGTGTTGTTGTAGTTTGTTGAAAAATGTAAATTTAATAATTTTCTGTAACATACAACTTATATTCAAAGCAATGTCGCGTAGTTTCAGTGTCCGCGAGGCAACCGGATGGCTCGCGGTATTTAAGCTCCCTACGTGTTATGGAACTGACCCACGTTGGACTTGGTTTTTCATCCCCCCCCCCCCCCTTAATTTCCAGATGAAGAACGAGCATGCAAATTGCCATTCACACCGGCTGGTCAGTTGTCGATCCCTCAGAGTTGGAAGCCGGAAAAAAATGAGGAGGCGAGATGAAAAACAATGTCCAACGTGGATCAGTTTGGGTTGCACAGGGTAGTTCCACAATACTTAGGGCGCTAGCTATCCGGTAGCCTGTCGGACACTGTAAATACGCGCCATTGTTTCAACTAATGATATGTAAGTAATGATATTCGGTACATTATACACATCCATGCACAATTCCCGAAATACATTGACGGTTTTCTCTAACGGTCACATGCCCCAGATGGATCCGACGGACACATCTGTATCTGTCATCAATCATCTCTCATCTACGTACTATTTAGACCCAACTGAGAGCACGATAAAGAGAGGTGGGAAAGCATCACTTTTCAGTCGGGCAATATAGTATATATTCGATCCTGGTGCCGCATTCTAATTTTAAAATACATTAACAATACAATAACAACACAACCTATCTCAACTCCAACACACAACAAACAATCACCTAATATTGAAGTTGCATTGAAGTTGCGTTGAAATATTTCTCAAGCAAATTCTGATATTTCTGATTCAGATGTTTATGCCGTAGCTGTATTGCGTTGTTAATGCATTGGAGTTGTATTGAAGTTGAATCGTGTTTATACGTGTTTTAAACTTAGAATACGGCCCCTGAATGCATGTAGTTAGTTAATAGGGCATCATAAGTCAAATTGCGTTTTATTAAGTATAAACTATGCACATAACACTCTTCTGGGGTCCTGGTCTACATTGTGTCAAAACCACTTCAAAACAGGTTTAGCCTAGAAGTGTTTTAGAACCTTTTTAACGAGACCCCTTTAGCATATTTGATAAAAAATGTTTGCACATACGTCAAAAGTTTATTTTAGTCCTCTAGTGATGTACCAATTTACTTTAACAGTAAAATACCACCTTATTAAATACTATTAGTACTAAAAGCTTATTAACCCTAATCTATAGGTACTACATAACCTATGTAGACGTACTGTAAAATAAACCATTGTTTGACCATGTCATTACCACAAAATTATATCATTAGTTGTGATTACCATAATGGTAGCCTTACTTACCGTGACGTTATGATAGTAATCTATTGGTCAATCAACGTGGCAAGCCTTTCAGCTGAATTGGAATTAGATTAGGCTTTATTGATGGTTGTGATGGGTAAACATTTTGATCTATGAGTTGGTTAGACTATTTATTTTTAGCTGATTATGGTTAAGCGGATGACGTAACTTTAACTTTGTTAGGGCGGTTGAAATTGGGACTTTTATAAAAAGTGTTTTAAACGTGTTAAGTAATATATGATTTTTTCTGAGAATCACGAGCTTTAAACTTAGCAGCAAAAGTAGCTTACTTGACGAGATACTTAAAGAGGACTGTGCACGCTCTTTTTTTTTTTAATTATTTATTAATAGTACAAAACATTTAACATTTTTATGTTACTCGCCAAACTGCGATAACAGTTTGTTGGCGAGACCGCGCTCATTTTCATTCAACTAGTGTTAAGTACCTATGTTAAAATTATGTTGAGGTATGCTATAATGAAGTTGCACGACTGTTGCACTTTAATCAATACCTAAAGTCAACCGTAAAAAAATATGAGCACGAATGAAATAGTTGTTATTTTAGAACAATGTATCCTCCTAATATAGTATGTCTATTGTCACGCTGAAGACACAAAATCGATTTAATTTGAAATTATGTATGGAGTCAGTGGGTCCCGGTCCCGCAGAAGGACATAGGATAGCTTTTGTCATGGAAATGATCCCTTAAAATCCTTGAAAGGAGGGAGAAATTTGATATACCTAATTGACTCTTTAACGGCCTCCTAGCCCAGTCGGTAGTGACCCTGCCTACGAAGCAGGAGGTCCCGGGTTCGAATCCTGGTCAGGGCATTTATTTGTGTGTTGATCACAGATATTTGTTCCTGAGTTATGGATGTTTTCTATGTATTTAAGTATTTATCCATATTTATCTATTATATATATCGTCGTCTAGTACCCATAACACAAGCCTTATTGAGCTTACTATGGGCCTAGGTCGATTTGTGTAAGATTGTCCTATAATATTTATTTTTATTATTTATTATCTTTGCCATAACCACAGAATAACTAATAGTACTACCGCCATAACATTATATTTAGGCGGGTCAAAGCTAGTAAGAATATAAAAATACTTTTGTTTACATTCTTTACTTTATCAAGCCATAACCATACTATTTACTATAGCGATAAAGCCAGTGAGGCATAATTTCTTAAATAAAAACTCAAACTTAAAACAACAACGTCGAGTAAATGCTCGCTGCGAGCATCGTAAAGACAGCCTATAAAAACCGGCCAAGAGCGTGTCGGGCCACGCTCAGTGTAGGGTTCCGTAGTTTTCCGTCCGTCACAGTAAGTGTCCCCACTTAAGAGTTAAATGAAAGCACGTCATTTCATTGTGATTTTGTCGAAATTACAGGTACAATAAACACCTGCTTATACGGTTAAATTACAAACTTAGTTCAGAAATTATTTTGTATTTTTTTTTCAAAAACTATTCAACCAGTCAAGTTCAAAATAATTAGAATTTTTTTATAAAGTTCTACTTTTGAGATTTTTTCTTATTTTGTAAACTTATGGTTCAAAAGTTAGAAGGGGGGGGGGGGGGGGGCGACACATTTGTTTTTACTTCTGGAGCGATTATTTCCGAAAATATTTACATTATCAAAAAATGATTTTACTAAACCCTTATTCATTTTTAAATACCTATCCAACAATATATCACACGTTAGGGTTGAAATGAAAAAAAAAATCACTCTCCACTTTACGTATAGGGGAGGTACCCTAATAAAACATTTTTTTCCACTTTTTATTTTACCACTTTGTCGGCGTAATTGATATACATATTAGTAGGTACCAAATTTCAGCTTTCTAGTGCTACCGGTCACTGAGATTATCCGCGGACGGACGGACGGACGGACAGACATGGCGAAACTATAAGGGTTCCTAGTTCACTACGGAACCCTAAAAAAGGCAAAGCCGTAGAAATTATAGATCATAATCTCACGGCAGAGAGCGCGTTACTTTTGTGCTTCGGGAAGCACGTTTGTTTGTTCGAGTGTTGATAAAATCATGGGAAATTAACCGTAAAAACGTTTCTCGGATCGGTAATCTGGGATTACGTTGTGACAGATTGACGTTAAGGTGGTAGCTTGAATAATTGATTGGAGGACTCCAATTTTATTTGTGGACACAAATGAGTCATCGGTTATTTACCTACCGGCTTAGAGCGTTTTCACATTGTCCGATCCGGTATCGAATGTCAGATGGCCCAAGCAAAAAAGAAGCTGCTAGAGGTAGGTATACCCTATTATTATTATTATTTTTAAAGAAAAAAATAAGATATGCACTAATTTTAAATTTGTCTTCGTGGTCCTATCCAACATCCGATATCGGATCGGATACTGTGCAAGCGCACTAGCGCCCAGGCGCGGATCCAGGATTTCGTTCAGGGGGGGCACTTTCCTTTACAAAAAATCCCGCGGTGCGCAACGCGATTATATTCATTATCAGTAAATACATATAAATAAAGTCTCACAGTAAGCTCTTATAGGCTCTTATAGGCTTGTGTTGTGTTGTGGGAACTAGGAGACGATATGTATATGATCGATAGACATCGATATATACTCAAATACATACAAAACATCCACAACTCAGAAACAAATATCCGTGATAAGCACACAGATAAATGCCCTGACCAGGATTCGAACCCGGGACCTCCTACTTCGTAAGCAGGGTCACTATACCAACTAGACTAGGAGGCCGTGAAATCAGTACTGTACGACTAAGGCTCTCAAAAATTGTATAGTAACATTTCGACTATAGTTGATTATAGAGGAAAGTTTATATATTTATGAGCACCTTGCCTCACAGATATATCTGCGAACAATACACTAACCAACAAGAATTTACGTAAGTACCTCTTCAGACGGTGACACGGCCCGAATAAAACGCATTCCGTTCACAATTGGCTACTTTCCTAAAAAAAAATATTTAGTCCGGCAGTTAGATTATCAAAAAATATTGGACACGTATTTTTTATTTTTTCAATCAAACAAAAATTGGTGAAGATATAGCCCGTTAAAGTTCCGCGTGACGTCACATTTTAGTACAATTTTTAGTATAATGTGACGTCACGCGGAACTTTAACGGGCTATATCTTCACTAATTTTTGTTTGATTGACAAAATAAAAAATACGTGTCCAATATTTATTGATAATCTAACTGACGGACTAAATAGAATTACATTTTTTTTACCCAGGAAAGTAGCCAATTGGAGCCTTCTTTAGACTGTCCCAATCTGAACAGGGGTGTTATTCTAATAGCCTAACGAGAACGCATGAGTCAAAAGGCATTACCTATCCTATACGCTACGAGCAACAACTAAAGGAGGTAAAGTTTCAAACACGACTTACTCAAACTTGTAACCGGCCAGTCTTATACCATAAACCGTAATAAAACTGTCAAAGAAAGTAACGCCCGAGTCGATCTTACCGGTGCTATTGTAGGGCCATATTTTTGGGCTGATTGTGTATCCCTAGTATTATTTGATCGGTGCCTATACGTAATAGTACTGGCGGCCCGGAGGTTTAAATTTATAGGATATAATAAAATAGTATACCATAAAAAAAACCGGCCAAGTGCGAGTCGGACTCGCGCACCGAGGGTTCCGTACAAACCTGTAGGCATATAGGGGTAGTAACCTTAAAATTATTAAAATATTCTTATTATATGATGTAACTAAAAATTTACGGTTTTCGTTGCTTCGTACCAAATTTCAAGATTCTGAGTTCACGCTGTTCACGGGTAGCCTGTAGGTTTTCATTCCCTTGCGAGTTTCGAAAATTTGCGGCATAAACGGCTGTATCTTTTGATTGCGTTGGCTTAGAAGTTTGATTTTTTCACAGCTCCAAGGGACAGTAAACTTGAGTATTTGATATAAATTTCAGTTCCACGCGTTCTTGAGAAAAAGGGTCTTGATAGACGGACAGGCGGACGGACGGACAACAAAATGATCCTATAAGGGTACGGAACCCTAAAACCATTCAAACAACACATTTTACAAGAAAATAAAAATCGATATTGAAAGAGCCCTAATGGCGGCCGGCGCTTACGCCTTTATTGCTTGAAAATTTATTGAATCTGTACAAGGACTACCTACAATGTAAGCGCATGTCGCCATAACGGCCCTTTCAACATGGATTATCACATATATCAAGATGTGAGGCCGATGAGCGTGTATTTTTAAATTTCCTAACGATTTGCTTCCATACAGTGTTGACAACACGTTTCTGGGTATACAGATAAGTCTTGAAGGTACTAATCCGGATTAACCATATGTATCATCGTCCGTACAACAAGAATTTACGTAAGTGCCTCGTCAGATGGTCACACACGGCCCGAATAAAATGCATTCCGTTCACAATTGGAGCGTTCTTTAGACTGTTCCAATCTGAACTGGGGTGTTATTCTAACAGCGTGCCGAGCAAGGGAGGGTCATGTAATACATATATCTCAGAATCAGGCTAAGACCGTCTAATGTCCACTGTTAAACAGTGAACTTCAAATGTATATGGGTATGAATTTGGAACTGATTGAAAACTTACAACCACAACTACGGTTTTCACGACGATTCTGTAATGTATGGGAAGATCCTTGGATCCGGATAATCTATCCATACTTATATTCTAAATGAAAAAGTTTGTTTGTCTGTCTATCTGTCAGTCTGTCTGTCTGTTTGTAACCCCTTCACGCTTAACCGCAGAACCGATTTGGATGAAATTTGGTGTGAAGAAAATATGGCAGCACAGATGGCACTGTCATCTGTCATGTTACATGTAGGTAACAGTTGTCAAGAGCCATGGAAAAAAGTGGCCAAAACTGGCCCCTAGGCCCCTTTCTGACATTTAATTAAAGAAAAAAATAAGATTTAATGTCAGAATCTTAACAGCGGAGTTCATGTAATCTATACATATAATAAAGCTGAAGAGGGTCGAAAGTCTGTACATGGAAGATAATCGAAAAAAAGTTGTCTGGGGATACTTAGAATCGATAACAGAACACGTTCCAACAATTTTTCGAATTTTTGTCTGTTTATCTGTTTGTCTGTTTGTCTGTTTATTTGACCGCGCATCACGTGAAAACGGCTGAACGGATTTTGATGAAATTTTGGATAGATATAGTTTGAGTCCTGGGAAAGGATAATATATAGTTTTGATCCCGAAAATCAACCCTGGTGGGGGTGAAAATGGGGTTGAAAGTTTGTATGTTGAAAGTTGGTATTGAAATAATTTGTAATTTTTTGGTCAAGGTGTTCATATTTATAACATGTTACCCGTCGATGCTTTAAATTTACCTTTACCCGCTCTTAAGAAATATTTGAAAATGTCATGAATGTCAAAGGGTTATTGCAGCAAACCAAAAAACTACTACAAAATCATCTAACGTTTATAGGACACCGTTTAGGTAGGAAAACATATCAAACGTTTTGTGAAGCAGTCAGATTAGGATTTATTTTTCTTTATAATTAAACAATAGGTACATTATCTGTCTCTCAAGCAGTTTTGATATGTCTTCTTGAAGAACTACGCATTATTTTTTATCTTTAAGATCTAATAATGTATTACTGTTTTGAAAAAAATAAGTCCCGTCGAATTTCTTTTCGGTCATAATACTTCTTGGGCCAGAGGTACACCTACAGGGTTAGAACCGGTGGAGTTTTGGAACGAAGTTCCTTGTCGGACGGTTCGCGGATGGGGGCCTAGGCGAAAAAAAGTTACGTGACCGTTACGAAAAAGTGTCACGTCACGAAAACGCGACACTCATACGATTGAGAAACATGTAAAATGGAATGAAATAAAAAATATATAAAATAGAATAAAGTGAAGTGAAGTGTAGTGAAATTGAGAAGTGGCAAAGTGATAAAAGTGAAAAAAGTCGAGAACCTCAAAAGTCGAGAATTTTAAAAATTTCGAAAATGTCAAAATTTTCGAAAATGTCAAAAATTTAAAATTTCTAAATTTCCAAAATTTCCAATATTTTCAAAATCTCCAAAATTTCCAAAATTTCCAAAATTTCCAAAATTTACAAATTTTCCACTATTTCCAAAATTTCCACTGTTTCCAAAATTTCCAAGATTTTAAAAAAATGCAAAAAAAATTAAAACCTAAATTTACGAAAAAGTAAAAAAATGAAATAAAATTAAATAACATAACTTCGTTCCAATCGCACTTGATTCACACACTTTCCACGACACTCACGTATTTTATTTTTCTCTAACGTTCATTAGTGCATTGTAATGTGCTTACATTGACGAATAAATATCTTGATCTACACCAATATTATAAATCCTCTATTCCGCGTTCGGAACCGTATATAATTAATTACCAACATTATTGCAACCAATAACGTAACATCAGTGTATTATCTGTGACAGTGTGGTAAAAACGTATGAAAATTCATTACCTACGGTAACGTAATGAAAATCCGCCCCCCCGACCGCCGGCGCAATAATGTTGGTCACGGCGGTGTAATGGTGGTCATTCTAATGGTTTCAATGGATTTTTAATATGTGTGTAGGTAAAGCAGTGTATGCTTCTGTACATAATTAGGCCTTATTACGTAACAGTTACATCGCCATGTCCGTCCGTCTGTCCGCGGTCTAGCTCAGTTACCGTTCGCACTAGAAAGCTGAAATTTGGTGAGGCCTGATAAGAACTTTCAATAAAAACTATATTGAATAAAATCGGTTCAGCCGTTTTTGAATTATTAGTCAAAAACGCATAGTGAAAGGAAGTGCCGAATAGTAAACTGACGTAAGCGCCGCCAAATAAACGACCTTTAGAACGGATGTTTTGTAACAGGGCAGCATCTACGAAACTCTACACTGAGCATCGCCCGACATGCTCTTGGCCGGTTTTCTTTTTCATTGTTATCCCGGAAATCACCCAATTAAGGATTACTAATTCCAATTCTAGAAAATCCCCAGCCAGGTTATACGTAGCCTATAAAAATTTGCATGGGTCATGTCGTCCGATATACACCTACTACTCTCTATGTCGTTTAAATCATGCCAAAACAAATATAATAAAAATAAAGTATACATTTATGAGTGTAGTTGCATTTAGTGGTAATTGTAAAATATTTTATTAGGACTACTGTCCTCTAGCGTATCCATCTGTCAACTTTACTTCAAGTTCCGCCTCCAGGGTAGCGGGAGAGAAATTAGGGGTGAATTAGCCGCTTACTGACACAGACCGAATTCCACGCGGGCGGAGCCCCAGGCACAGCTAGTTGTAGGAATATATTTTCAATGACTCTGTACATAAAAAGTGTCATAATTCCTTATCGACACAAAATGACGGACGTCTGAATAGACAAACTCTCCTTAAAGTGGCCAAAATCGCGGCATCTGCCCTATATGTATGTAAAAAATGTAATGTAAAAAACTACATAGACGAATGATGAGAACGGACTTTTGTCCGTACGCGCCTAAATAAAGAATAATGGCAAACATTTAATTAGAGAACAAACTACTCTATTTCGTTCCTCGGGACTCCAATTGTCTCTATGCACAATTTCCTCATAATCGGTTCAGCGGTTTAAGTGTGAAGCGGTGGAAGTTGAACAGTTTCCACCATATTTTTATTATATTGACTGTACTACACTCGCCCGCACTCGCGGTACCAATAGGAACACCAAGACAGGTTTGCTCCACACTGATCCGTTGCACACAGATTCGGAAAGAAGCTTATGGTGCAAAGTAAGGCGCTACAGACATATTTGTACATAGGCCACGAATTAACCTGCTTCTAGTGCCAAAAACTAGAAAAAAAGCACTTTATTTACATCTTTGATGAAGTCAGATCATATTTTAATAATTGAATAATTATATAGGTAGAGTATCTTACTATACATATTGATTTCTACTCGTCGAATGATGAAAAATTATATCAAAGGAAAAGTGTACCGTACCTAACTCATCGGTTTGATGATATTAATGAAATGAAAAAAAAAAAATCTCCTGAATAAAATGTCCAACAGTAAAGAGGACACTACATTGTTATAAAATATGGCATCTTTGTGCCATAGATGGCGTCTAGGTATTTTATGTTATCTGGTATTAAATAGGCGAAATATAGTGCTTGTTAAGATAGCTCTTAACACTTACATACATATTTTAAATCAAACATGTAGCAAATACGAATTGTTCACACTACCACAGGGTGGACACGCTGTACTACAAAACTCGCTTGAGCGCTTAAGTGTGCACGGCACGTCTGCACAGTAAAATTTTTAATGTGTGCGTGAGTTCTTACCTTCAACCAGACTGATAACATACTAATAGTTTTCTACCAATCGGCTGCCACGGGGTGAGGTAATTCCAATCCGGGCGTAGCGTGGCCATTCTTTATGAAATTATTACTATTTATTCTGTGACACTACGTTACATGCGAGATCTATACCCGTTATATGTCTGTGTAAGGCGCAAACAAATTTCACGCAAAGGGGAATTCGTTTAGGTCGCTTAAGAATTTGAAATTCCTTTTTTACGACTTTCCAAGAGTACTTGCTTTTGAAGTAAGGTCTTGCACGTGGAGTCTGGATATTATAGTTTTCGTGTAAAAGTTAGATTGACGGCATTAAAAAGTTTTTTTATGGCTCTGGAATGCACTTATAGTGCCACTGAAAAATTGTAAACGATGAGCACTGTTCAAACATTTTTATATTCAAACTAGCTTCCGCCTGCCTTTGTGACTGACTTTGTCTTTGTGAATTATTTACAAAATCGCGTTCACGTACTTCGAGCAAACGCACAAGCACAATTTATCGCGTCACTAATGCAGAGAGGATCTGGGGGCCGATTTTTGACAATCGAGCGCTCGAATTCAAAGAATTTAACCTCGAATGTAACCGCACGCAATAGTTTGTCGCCATTATTTAAGCATAAAATGAATAGTATAAATAATCATGACTTTAAATTACTATCGCTGTTATTTTTAAAACATCATTTCTTCGTTTTATTCAGAGTTTTAAATGTCATATTTAAGCGCTTGAAACTCAAAAATCGCCCCCCATCCGATGCATTTCGTTCAGTGATTTCGTCTTGTTGAAAATAACTCAGCTTCTGTTCTGTATTCCCCGTTAGATATATGGATATTACGTATCGTTTTAGGATAAATATGTACCGTATCTGCAGTACAGTTCCATAAATCTCGTAAAATAGGTCCTGAAGTAGAACTGTCTCGCTTTGTAATATTGATAAAAAACTACATGAAATTAGTCTGCCTGCAACCACAAGCGTTACGGCACGCCGAAACTTCAGGAAGATAATAAAAGTAAGTGTACGCGATTAAGTCCCGTTTTTGTCAAAATAATGAGTGAAAATCGTGTAAGTTTAAATCAGTACATTAAATTATTTTTAAAATTGCATTCTTGGGGTTAGATATGAGGATATCACGAAAAAAAAATCAGCCATTATCGTATCTGGAGGCGCCTAAAGTCGGTATAGATTGAAAAATATTTATGTTTTATTTATTTAAAAAAAATTGCTGCAATTTGATGATGTGTTATATTTTTAGAATCACTTAAAAAGCCCTTCCATATGATACCACACATGCTAGGTTTCTGAAAAAAAAAATGACTCTATGACTAAGGGAATTTTTTTTAAGAACTGCGGATCAGAAATGTTGTTTTGACGTCTGGTACAGTACGAAACGACTAAACTGTATTTTGCGCACACCTTCCACTAATAGCTCAACCAACCCTTGAGGTAAGCATTTTTAGACTCGGCTAGCAGTCCTCAAATTAGATAATTTCATCAACTGTGGCCTCGATCTGCAAAGAGGGAGCTGGAATTAAATGGTAACTAGCTGAGCAACAAATTAACTGACGCAAGGGGACGCCATGCCTAATGCAATTCTAGCTCGGATTAGGGTTGTCACTGTGGGATTTAAAGGTCCAATAGAAGTATTATTAGCTCTAAATATCTGCTTAGTCGCTGTTCTGTTTGTAGAATATCGTGATGGTTGCGTGGTTAGCTCTTAATGACCCAAAAAAAAAACATTATAGTTGGGCACTTTGGACATACTTACTTATACACTTAAGGCATACATTTCATACGCCTGTTTGACAAGTAAAATATTATTCTAGCTAACTAAAACGTAAATTGACTAACCAAATGTTTTTGAAATACCGAGATATTACGTATAATATTGAAAGAAGGTGAAGGGACCTGTCACGGGGATACGAGGACAGTTTTTGGGAGCCATTTTCGTAAGTTTTCACATACATTCTCCGTCGCTGCGGTAACATCATTCATTTTCGTTACTCTTTTCATTAGCTCTCTGAATGTATAATAAATTCTATCACCTGTGATTATAAAATAAGGCGTTTACGTATCATTAACTTGACTTTTATATTCGTCCTAAACTAAAGGAAAGTACTAACCATATTAAAGAGACTTTAGCCAATAAACTTTATTTATTTCTTAAAGTTTGTAGCAGCCCTACAATCGTAGTCCGTCTCTCGGAACTGCGACGTCCCATTTCAGTCTGAGTTTTCTTTTTAGATAAGGTTGAATATTTTTCGAATAAGAATTAAACATAATTTTTTTAAACATCGGTTTAATGGCCAAGTTTTATTTACATATAACCATAATATTTTCACATAGTTACCTAATGTTAAGATAATTGAGACAAACTGAAGTAGGTATACCACATTTTTTTCTCACAAATTAGATACCTTGACTCTGGGTAAACAGTTAGGAGTGATTCTGTGAAATGTAAAGGCAAAACGCCTAGATATATACGAAGGTATTTTGTACAAATACACATGTATTAAAAACACCCAACACTCTTATTACATAAAGGCTAAAGTCTAATTTAGCTAGACAAATTCAAAATGCAACTATACATTGCATGCATATTTAAATGAATTTGTAAGCTGCATAATCCGATGTTTTGAGGATTCCCGCCAGTTTTTGTTATAAAAAGCGGTAAGCCGATCCGCGGCAGCGTAGTTTCCAACATGTTACCTACGTATTTTTTAGAAGGTATTATCGTAAGGAATTTTATTATTCAAGTAAAAACTAATTGGTCGCGCACCGTGCGGTTTAAGAGAAATTTCCTCCCGCGAACATCGCGGCTATGGAATGAACTCTGCCGAGTTTTCCCCAAGGGATTACTTACAGTATGAGGTTTTAAAAAAAGGAGTGTACGTACACGAATTTAAAGTCGGTAACGCGCATGTGACACCTCTGAAATTTCAGGCGCGCATAGGCTGCGGTAGCTGCTTACCATTAGCCGAGCCTTATGCTTATTTCCATCGTCGTGGTATGAAAAAAAGAAAATGCTCGCTCCCGTTGCCTGTACACCCTGACAAATAGGTAGGTACGGTAGGTACAATGTATTACAACTGTTTCCCTACTGTCGTTTGTTTTTTGGAACATACAAGTTCAGAGACTTTACCATAGATCGTATGGATTTGACAAATCCGATGTTTAGAGGATGTTTTTTAGGGTTCCGTAGCCAAATGGCAAAAAACGGAACCCTTATGGATTCGTCATGTCTGTCTGTTTGTCTGTCTGTCTGTCCGTCCGTATGTCACAGGCATTTTACTCGGAAACTATACGACGTATCTGAATAAAATTTACACATAAGGTGTATTTTGTATGCAGCTACTTAGTTATGTAGTTAAATTTGAAAAAAAAAAAAAATTTAGGGGGGCGCTCCATACGGGTAACTAAATAAAATAAAAAACCGGCCAAGAGCGTGTCGGGCCACGCTCAGTGTAGGGTTCCGTAGTTTTCCGTCCGTCACAGTAAGTGTCCCCACTTAAGAGTTAATAACACCGCCATGTAGGATATGATATGAGAGTTCCACGTACAGCGACATCTCTCGGCAAATTAAGTAAACTTTTGCGCGCGAGCTTAAAGTATGGAAGATGATTTTTATGGAATAATTCTTTATTGCGTGAACCGATTTTCACCGTTTTTACTTTATTTGAAAGCACGTCATTTCATTGTAGTTTTGTAGAAATTACAGGTACAATAAACACCTGCTTATACGGTTAAATTACAAACTTAGTTCAGAAATTATTTTGTAATTTTTTTTCAAAAACTATTCATCCTATCAAGTTCAAAATAATTTTCCTAGAAAGTTTTTATAAAGTTCTACTTTTGAGATTTTTTTCATATTTTTAAAAGTTATGGTTCAAAAGTTAGAGGGGGGGGGACGCATATTTTTTTACTTCTGGAGCGATTATTTCCGAAAATATTTACATTATCGAAAAATGATTTTAGTAAACCCCTATTCATTTTTAAATACCTATCCAACAATATATCACACGTTAGGGTTGAAATGAAAAAAAAAATCACTCCCCACTTTACGTATAGGGGAGGTACCCTAATAAATAAAAAAAATCCACTTTTTATTTTACCACTTTGTCGGCGTGATTGATATACATATTAGTACCAAATTTCAGCTTTCTAGTGCTAACGGTCACTGAGATTATCCGCGGACGGACGGACGGACGGACGGGCAGACATGGCGAAACTATAAGGGTTCCTAGTTGACTACGGAACCCTAAAAATTAACCAAATATCAACATGTGCCACATCAATCGATAGGTCTTTCAAAATAAAATTGAGGTTTCTTTGACTATTTTGTGATTAAGTGAATATTTTCTGAAATAATCGCTTCGAAAGTCAGAAAAGTTGTGTAGCCCCCCCCGTAACTTTTAATCATCATCATTATCATATACTTTCAACGAAAATTGTTTTGAACATTATCGGTTCAGCCA
This sequence comes from Pammene aurita, assembly GCA_947086415.1. Lineage (NCBI taxonomy): Eukaryota > Metazoa > Arthropoda > Insecta > Lepidoptera > Tortricidae > Pammene > Pammene aurita. Next base: position 11,747,496 of record OX352306.1, on the reverse strand, counting down.
TTTTTGAGTTATCTCCAAAAAACTTCTTCCATAGGCATCAGATACGACCTTTTGGTATTAGTTTGGTTCTTATTCCATTGAAGGTACGGAACCCTCCTATGCGTGGTCCGACACGCACTTGGCCGGTTTTTTTAATATTTTTTAATAATTGAAGCGTCATCTGATCTACGCGATACTTTGCGCCTTTATTATTGGGAATTTTACATGGTGGGCCAAACATGGGTCACTAAAAGTATAGTATTTCGACCTTCCATTACACTACTTCCATATAATTATGGAAAAGTAGCGATAGTGGATTAGAAAATATTTATATGTCCCTGTAGAATCAGTAACCTAATCAAGAAATCCGAATCTTGAACATAAGATTATATGAAATTCCTATACAATCTGATTGTTAGTGGCACAATTTAATGAATGATATATATCAAAAAAATATTTTCAACCGACTTCAACATTTCGAAGGAGGAGGTTATCAATTCGTCGGGATTGTTATTTTTGCTTTTTTTATGTATGTTCACCGATTACCTATTTGAAGACGGCTGGACCGATTTGGAAAATTCTTTTTTTGTTTGAAAGAGTATACTTTACAGTTAGTCCCATTGTAATCAGGTCAGAATCTGATGATGGAGTCCTGAAGAAATCGAGGGAACTCTTCAAATATTATGGGCACACCTATAGTGATAAATATTTTTAAAGTAGCTCGGGCATTTCCTTTTGGAAAGGTGGAGGCTAAGTGAAGTCGGTTCTTTTTTGTTTAAAATTATATATACAATACCGAATGTTATTTTCTGGCAAAAGTCATCTATTGCTCATCAAGATGATTCTAACAGACGAACACTGTTAAGTTAAAATAAATAAAAGCAATCCAATTTTCATTTCTGTCTAAAGTAATCGGTTTACCACTAGCATCTCAGTTCAAACGGATTGGTAGAAAATTTAAATAAGACACCTAAATGCATCAGCGCCGGGTAACGCTAGCGTATGAGGGATTTCCCGAGTCTCTCGTTCACTATCACAAAAGGAAGTATAATGTTAGGAAATTGTTTGACGCTTAAGCCTTTTCGCATGTACGGAACATATACAGCCACTTACGGCCCGCCTTGCGCATAAAACGGGAATCTTGAGAAGAATACAGCCACGGGAATGTTTGTGGTGCCATTTGTACGCTCTAAATACGCTGTGTATGGAGTAATGTGGTTGTACAATAGTGTTTTTAATGAGCTGGTAATGGACTTGTTTTACGAGTGGATCTTAAAACTGACATTTACTAACTAATACAAGAGCCTAAGAAAGTGTACAACAAATTTCTAGAACGGGGTTTTGTACACAATACGGCTAATTTTGACTCTTTGAGTTTTAAATATAGCTAACAGTAAATAATTTTAAACAAAAAATAACCGACTTCAGTTAGCCTCCTCCTTTTTAAAAGGAAATGCCCGAGCTACTGTAAAAAATACTCAAATGACTATAGGTTGAAGAGTTCCCTCGATTTCTCCAGGATTCCATTATCAAACCCTGACCTGATGATAATGGGACAAACTGTCAAGTATAACAAACAAAAATACAAACAAATAATACAAGAATTTTCCAAATCGGTCCAGCCGTCTTCGAATAATCGGTGAACATGAAAATAGCAAAAACATTGATCCCGAAGAATTAAGAACCTCCTCCTCTTGAAGTCGGTTTCCGTAGATGCCAAAAGATCGTTTAGTAAGGGATATTTTGCGGCAGTTGTGTCATTTTACAATGCGGCACTTACGTCCTTTTATTATGCGTTTTTGAGTTATAACTCGTAATCTTGAAGTCGGTTGAAAATAACGTATTTTACCGGGATATTTTATTTGCCCACCAAGTTTGATGATAAACCACGTTTGATGAACAACCCGTTTAGAATTGGTAAGCAACATTTGAGAAACCAATGGTGGCATTTCATGATATGTTTAAAGAATTATTTTAGATTTGCTTAAAGAATAAAAAAATACATACTCGATAAGAGTAGGTAACGTATTCATCGGTGTTCCTATTTATATATCGAGCATATCGTATGAAATGGTGTAGTTATGTGATATGCCTGGCCAAATTTCAGACATATTATTAAAATACGTATCGCCATTTTCATGATGTGCTTTGAATACAGAATACCCGGTTTTATTGCTCTCGAGTAGAGATGGGTAGTGAGTAAAAAGTCAGGAGTAAATACCGAGTAAATACTCAGCTTAGCTCCTGCTAAACTGGGTGCCTTGGATAAATACTGAGTAAATACTCAGTATTTACTCACCCCTACCCATCTCTACTCTCAAGTGAAAATATATCGAACTGGCCTTCGTGCAACGATGTAAAGGAGGTACAGACTCAATAGTAGTTTATGTAACTGTTACGTAATAAGGGTCCTTAAAACATGAGTGTGGTTTTATGAAATGAGCCGCAGGCGAATTTCATAATAAGATCACACGAGTGTTTTAAGGCCTAATTACGTACAGTTGCATACACTGCTTTATCTACACTCATATTATATATATTAAATTAAGTGTTCGGAAACCATAGAATGACGGCCATTGTACCGTCATGGCCAACTCGATTGTGCCGGCGCTCGCGCGGGACCAATCGAGTTGGCCATGGCGGTAACATTATGTTATCAAATTCGATGTTCCAAATTTGAAACTCATTGCTTAACAATATTTGAGCATGCAAAGTTAAAATTACGTTACTGCCGCAGATAAGAAACTTATCATAGTTAAATCGTTTGTTGTAATGCTTGTCATTGTCTACGGTTTTTGAACGCATTTTAGAGTACTTACAGTATGAGTGTAGATAAACAAGATTTACTTAATGGCTCGTGGAAATTTGTAACCGGCCAGTCTTATACCGTAATAAGACTGTCAAAGAAAGTACCGCACGAATCGTTCTTGCGGTACTACTCGTATCTCTAGTATTATTTGATCGATGGAACTGGCTCAGTGTCATTTCTTGGCTTGTCTCTTAAAAAGCTTCATGCTAAAAGCACTCGTTGTTTATCTGCCTGGTTTACTGTTGTATCCTAAGTAGAAAGATCGTAACCTCAGGGGTATTTTATGTGTGAGACGTCTTTTTACTGTTTATGTGTAAACTACGTTTCGTTAAACAATATCTACGTAGAGATTCACTAAATGTGTTCTCAAGGTTTTATATCACACATCAACTCGGCAGCTGCATTGTCCCATCTGGACCTCGCAACACTCTGCTTTCTCACTACTACTATACTAGAGAAGTAATGCCTATATGTATCCAGATACCTACATAGGTATCTGGATACATATAGTACGTAGACGCCAGGAGTTCGTTTTCACGCCGAAGTATGTAAACTGCTTTAAAAAATGTTCCAAAATAAAACCTAATTATAAATTTGTCTCTTTGTTACCCCTTCATGCTTAAACCGCTAAACCAATATTATGGATGACATTAGGTATGTAGATATTTTGAGTCCCAAGGAAGGAGATGAGAATGATTTTTATCATTTTATCATGAAAATGAGCCCTTAAGGCGGTGAACCGGTGAAAATACAGGAGTAATGACGATAAAAGTGCTATAACCTACACGAAGTTCTTACTAATTCTACGTAGTTTCGCGGGTAGCAGGTTTGTAAAACCACTGATTAGTAAAGCGTGAAAACTTTCACAAGAACTAAGTCGCTAGTGCTCTCAGGACTACATACAGGTTGTTTTTCAACCCTAAATGATATTGTGCGTGGTGATTGGGTAGGCCGTACTGAGCACCATATTCGACGGGAGCAACTCCAAAACCATAAAACTATTTTTGACTTTTCATACATTTCGGCCGATCAGATGTCGACGTTTTCTATGGGGAGCCAAAAAATTTATTTGGCGTTTTGGGGTTAGTCCCATAGAAACGGCTGTTCTGTATGGTATGACCTACCTTACCTACCTATAGCAGGCTTAGCCTAGTTCGGAGCGCACTGGACATCATCTGAAAATTGGTTAAGCTTTGTGCATAGAATTAATAAATTTACTTTACTTATGTTGAATATACACTCTGTATACTAGCCTCCTCCCGCGGCTTCATGTACGTAGAATTCGAAACTTATAACCCGTTAATGAAGCCTTATGACATTTGAAGAATACAGGTTGTAACAAAAATACTGGTAATCCGTTTACGGGCATAATTGGTACATTGCGAGTAAGAAAAAAAAGGCGAAAAATTTTTTGGACGCGAATACGAGTATGTTCCAAATTTCGAGGTTCTACCTTCATCGGTCTAGGCTGTGCGTTGTATGTCACCTGTAGGTGACTGTTACATATTAGATTTAACATATAATTATACTTACATACAATAATTGTCACTCACACAACACATAAACAATTTTAAACAAAAAAGAACCGACTTCACTTAGCTTCCACCTTCCCAAAAGCAAATACCCGAGCTACTGTAAAAAAAAACTCAAATCACTATAAGTGTGCCTATAATATTTGAAGAGTGCCCTCGATTTCTCCAGGATCCCATCATCAGAATCTGACCTGGTAATAATAGACCAACTGTAAAGTATACATACAAAAAAATGCAAAAACAAAGATCTCGACAAATTGAGTACCTCCTCCTTCGAAATCTTGAAGTCGGTTGATACATCCGCTTCGACAACGTGAATGGACGTCATAAAAATAATGATTCCCATATATAAATCATATTAACACTCAAACCACTTAATTAACATAATTACTCAAAATTATCCAATTACTTTTTTAACCAACGAAACGCTATTGATTTCATCAATCAAAACCCCGCGAAAGTTGATCCAAATTGGGTCTTCATAATCTGTCGGCTTAAAGGGATGTTCCGAGCGTCAACAACTTATTATTAATAAGAAGCCAGTTCATTACGCCGTGCCAGGCTCTGTCGCCGCCCACTATGATTTATGGGGCATTTAACTTTTATGGTAGTGCTAAGTGGCTCGGTGACTTTCATAAGAGAACCGAGGAAAGTCATCTTGGCTAATGTTGGATGAAAAGTTAAACAAATCGTCCTCGTACCCTTATAAAACCTTATTTCGCTTAAGGCGTTTAAAAAGTATCGTTAAATTACATGGTCTATGGATTCGGAAAGCTTTATAGTGGCGTTTTATAGGTAATTGGGATGCTTTTATACTTTTTTTCGTGTATCAAATCAAGGGATAAATGTGCAAGGTAAATTTAAAAAGAAAGAAAAAAAACAGTTTAAACTTATAAAGTATGTAGTACTTAGCAAATATGAAAACCTAATAGACTCTGAGCTGGGCTGACCACGTCAGATATGACACAATAGGTAACAAGAGACACAAACCCCTCTAGTTAGTTTGCTTTACTATGCTTATTTCTAGATTCCGGACATCTAGCAACTTTACTGTTCATTGGTGGAGGTCGATTTTTTATTTATTTGATAAGCTTTTTTCTACAGAATAAGTAGGTAACTGAAGGAACTAATGTAGTAGGAATGTAGTAAAGAAGGAAGTAATATACATATAAGTATCACGTGTTGGACTAACCTGTAAGTGGTATGTTTAATTGAAATATCAAATAATATCAAATATCAAATAATGTGTATTGCTCGAATACCGTCGGGTGGATTTTAAATACATTTTAGGTACAGTATATTCAGCCTGCTATTGGGCATGCAAATATTATACAATCCTAAGAACTAGATTTTTTACATCTAAGCATGCAGCATGCATGGATAATAACATCTTATAGTATACGTACTTAATAAAGAAATGACGTATAATCTAAATATTCTTTGATTGAAAAAAATACATTTTTTATTAAAATGTTAAATAAATTAGTTTTAAATTGAGGCATGTCAGATTTTATTATTATGCCTGGTAACTTATTGTACAATGTATGTGCCATGCCAAATACACTTTTAATTGATTATTAAATAAATAAATTAATGTGATATGGCTGGTAAACTCAAACTCAAACATTTATTCAGTAAGTAGGCCACAAGGGCACACTTTTACACGTCAGATGGTTTATCAAAGTAAAAGTAGTAGAAAAAACCGGCCAAGAGCGTGTCGGGCCACGCTCAGTGTAGGGTTCCGCAGTTTTCCGTCCGTCACAGTAAGTGTCCCCACTTAAGAGTTTTTGAAAGCACGTCATTTCATTGTGATTTTGTAGAAACTACAGGTACAATAAACACCTGCTTATACGGTTAAAACAAACTTAATTCAGAAATTATTTTGTAATTTTTTTTCAAAAACTATTCAACCTATCAAGTTCAAAATAATTTTCCTAGAAAGTTTTTATAAAGTTCTACTTTTGAGGTTTTTTTCATATTTTTAAAACTTATGGTTCAAAAGTTAGAGGGGGGGACACATTTTTTGACGTGATAACGTCTTTAAAATCGTTTTAGTCGGGTGACATGTTCAGAAACTTGTGTCACACCAAAACCTCACGAGCGCGATCGCAGGTATAACGAGAGAGAGACGGACCGATCTCCCGTCTCATCTCGAGCGCTGCCAGTCATTCCGTGAAACTTGTCACGCGGAATCCTCACGAGCGGTTAGACGTTATCACGTAAACATCTCGATCGTAAACCTACTTTACAAACAACCAATTTTTTTACTTCTGGAGCGATTATTTCCGAAAATGTTTACATTATCAAAAAATGACATTAGTAAACCCCTATTAATTTTTAAATACCTATCCAACAATATATCACACGTTAGGGTTGAAATGAAAAAAAAAAATCACTGCCCACTTTACGTATAGGGGAGGTACCCTAATAAAACATTTTTTTCCACTTTTTATTTTACTATTTTGTCGGTGTAATTGATCTACATATTAGTACCAAATTTCAGCTTTCTAGTGCTAACGGTCACTGAGATTATCCGCGGACGGACGGACGGACGGGCAGACATGGCGAAACTATAAGGGTTCCTAGTTGACTACGGAACCCTAAAAAAACAAACTACACCGGTTCTAACCCTACATCTCTGACCCGAGAAGAATTATGACTGGCAAGAAACTCGGCCGGACTTATTTTTTCAAAATAACAGTACATCAAAAGTTAAAAATACATATAAATGCGTTGTTCTATAAGAAAACATATCAAACCAAAATCACGTTAAATCACGCGATATGTGTAATCCGTTTAACTGTTGTATCGTCGAACCTAAATTCCGTTTCACAGCTCAACAAAGATTCGCGACAACAACCTAGTTCTCGTTTTTGTTTGCCTATGATATTTCGGAACTTCTGTATGGAGACTTCCTCACTCTAGTGTTGATTGGATTACCTCGCTAACTTTACAGCGAGTCGTCCTAATTAGAGCTTTCGCTTCGTTAATCGATATATACCTGCACGATGTTTATCTTTTTTTAAAGTAAAACTAGCCTCTACCGGCTCTACACGCGTTTTCGTCTGCGTAGAGGTAAGTAGAACGGAAAGAGTTTCTTTGAGATAACTCAATAACATTTCTACCGATAATATTCAAAACAATTTCCGTTGAAAGAATGTACTGAATTTTTGCATAATTTTTGGAGCTCCGGTTCCAGAGACAGGGGACTAAAGTTTCGGGCTGATTATTTCAGAATTTGTTTATATAATCAAAAATGTTATAAGAAATTTCAAAGTTATTTTTATTTACCTATCGTTTTATTTGCAACATATTGATAAATACATAATTGGTAAAAAAATGTGCCATTTTACATGTGTGGAGCAACTAAAAACTTTCAACAATTTAAAACTTTACGTAACATCAATGTTTAGAAACAATCAATAAATACAATCTAATAGTTAAAATTAATAATTGAAGGAAAAATTGAAGGGAAGCGAGGCCGCGGTAGAAGGCGCACTTCATGGACTAAAAATATAAGAGACTGGTTAGAGGTGGAGACCATAGATAGACTAATTCGCATAACTGAAGATAGAGAGACATAAAGACATATGGTCGCCGACCTCCTGGACGGAGATGGCATATGAAGAAGAAGAAGGTTTAGAAATGAAGGAAAAGTAGAAGAAACTGCCTCAGGCCGAGACCTGGGATAGATGCCCGTCGCTCTGACTAACTGAGTTCTAACCTAATAAAACAATAATTTACGTAAAATATCTACTAGGACATGACAAAACTATTTTGGTCACGGAACTCCAAAATTCGGCCAAAACCACCCATAATATTCCACTCCATTACAATGGTTTCGACTTACCGATACCAACCTTATTACGCATGTACAAATAATGTATCTACCTACATGGATTATTTTCAAAGGAAACGACACAAAATGATCTCGTTTAACAGATAAGCTCTTTAGCACACGAAGCCTTATAACAAGATTACGGCATTAATGAGGACAGTTTTCCTTCGATTTTCTCCCTTGTTGACTAAAGGTCAATTCCTTAACGTAATAGCATGAAATTGCCCTAATTATAAAAAAAGAAGTTCACGTTCAGAAAAGGAAAATCTGTTCGGAAGTTGTCGTATATTCAGGTTTAAGGCCAGTTGTACACGAGTTGTTACGAATTTCACTAATGAGAATACGTACGAAGTGCCAGGGTCGATCCCAGTCTCCAAATTACAAATACGGTACTAACTGGTTGCGAATTAGTCGTACGTAAACCTCCGCGTAGTTCCGGTGTCCGAATCAATCCGGACTAGTTAGGATTTTTAAACTTCGTATGTCAAATTGGTGAAAATAAGTTCATAATATAATCTTTTAATGAGGAGATTTTTTAAATTAATTTCGTGCCAAAATAGGTACAAGTCACCAAATCACTGTTAAACGGGAAAAACGTATTACCATCAGAAACCATACTCGAAAAATATATTGTGTTGGTTTAATTTTTATTTGATAAGTACTCATTGAACAGAAATGGATCTAACAAAAGTGACGTTTGGCTTATTCAGATTTTCATTTTCTGTACTTCTTCCTCTTAGAGTTTGTCCCAGCCCCAGCTTTTTGCTATATTGAGCCTGGGGTGCGCTCGGCAACCTAATGCCAGGAATTGGCGTAGGCATTCGTTTTTACGAAAGCGACTGCCATCTGACCTTTCAACCCAGAGGGTTAACTAAACTAGGCCTTGTTGGGATTAAGTCCGGTTTCCTCACGATATTTACACCGAAAAGCGACTGGTAAATACTAAATATCAGAAGCTATTTTGTACATAAGTTCCAAAAAACTCAATGGTACGAGCCGGGGTTTGAACTTGCGACTTTCGGATTAAAAGTCTGACGTCTTACCGCCAGGCCACCAGAGCTCAATTTTTGTTTCATCTTCTGTTCATTACAATAAATAAACTAAAACTAAAGGTAACCTACAAAATAAAAAAATATTTTCACGTTTTCAATTGGTAATCAAGTTCATGTCTCATAGATATCAAAAAGAGATCGTTTAACGTGACAACGACACGTCAAAATGTTTTAGTAAATTCGTGGTCAGAATTTCAATTGGTTTAGATGTAATTTTGATATTAAAAAAAATATGATTTTGATGAAAAAATCTGTAACGTGTCATGATTTCAAAGCTAGAATGCCGTTCTAGGTCGTTTGGTTACGAGCTAAATACGATACGTACTCATTATATGTGCGACCAGCCTAATCATAATTCAATTTATCAGAAGTCGAGTTGGATAACAAAGATGGAAAAGTTGCTATTTTACTTCTAAATGGGTTAAATAAATTAAACTTATCTACGGTACCAGGAAATTTACACATTTCCCTTAAATATTAAAGAATAAATGATTATCATTATCAGGTTTGCTAACTGCTCCAAAGAGGTGAAGGTCACTCTTTTTAGGGCTTACTGTACGACCTTCTACACAAGCAACCTGTGGGCTGATTATACTCAAAAACGGTACAGCACTCTGCGCGTTCAATACAATAATGCGTTCAGAGTGCTGATGGGGCTGCCCAAATTTTGTAGTGCATCAGGGATGTTCGCAGAGGCGCGGGTAGACTGCTTCTATGCCACAATGCGCAAGCGAGCCACATCCCTGGTGCGCCGAATCCGCGCCAGTGCCAACAGCACTTTTCTGAACGTGTAGACTGTGTGTATCTCAACCACTGTTCGATGATAAATACATTTAAAGTGAGACAAGTGAGACATGAAATTGATTGAAATGAAGTATTGTTTTTATCAAGTACGATATTTTGACTTTTAAATTTTATTGTAAATTTTTATTTTATAGGTAAGGGGGCGTCCATTAATCGCGTCATACGTTTTTGGCTTGTTTTAGACCCCCCCCTCCCCCATGGTGATCTTTGGTGATATTTTCAGGACCCCTCCCCCCCCTGTCCAATATGACGTGTAATTTTTTGCTAACTAAAGCACAGTTTTCTAACACGTGAAGCTACTTACGTAACGTACGTACACGTAAAGGGTAAACGAATGAAACTACATGTATACATATAAAATAAAATTATCTTTAATAGATTTTTTTTCTTTAATAGTGCGTGTCGGGCCACGCGGTTTCGTACCTACTATCGAAAAATTAATATCAAAAGGTCGTATCTGAGTATGAAATGAGTTTTTAGGAGATAACTCAATAATTCCTAAACCGATAATGTTCTCAATTTTTTTCATATTTATTATTTGGATCTCCGGTTCAAAAGTGACATCCCAGGACACAATTTTTTTAGACTTACGAAGTGATTTTTTCTTAGAATATTCACTAAATAAAAAAAAATCAAACAGACCTCAATGTTATTTTGAAAGACCTACCGAGTGATGTGCATCATGTCAATATTTGGTAAAAAAAAATTTTTTTACAAATAATTATATGTCTGGAGTAGTGCCCCTCCTTAAAATATCTTTTTCAGCAATTTTACTACAAAACTAAATAGCAGCATACAAAACACACCTTATATTTAAATATTTATTAAGATATGTTTTATCGTTTCCGAGTGAAATGGCTGTGACATACGGACGGATGGACGGACAGACGGACATAACGAAACTATAAGGGTTACGTTTTTGCCACTTTGGCTACGGAACCCTAAAAACCTACTTCACAAAATAATACGTCAATTGCCATTAAAAATTATTTACAATCATAGTGCTAGTGCAATTTTACTCTGCTTTTGACAGATTGATTCATTTAAAAGTTGATAATTTTTATTTTATTGGCCATAATAACAAAAAAATTACACGTGATATGTGTCCAGACCCCCCTCCCCCCTGTGGTGATCATTGGTGATTTTTTTCTTGACCCCCTCCCCCCCCCTATACAGTATGACGCGATTAATGGACGCCCCCTAATGATTAATTAATTTCAATCTAATTTCAATTATCTCTTAGATTATGACCGACATTTATTTATATTGATTATAGATTAATTTGTAAATACTAACCATTTATTTTAAGTACTCGTACTAACAATAATGATCCAAGTTGGTCTCTAAATAAATGAAATTGAAATTGAAATTATGATTGACGTCCAAAACAACTATGCAGAATTAAGCTTAGCGTCTCATTAATCTGATCACAGTTCTTAGACTTCGTTCTTCTCCCTACAATGTCGAGTTCGAACCAACACTAATGTCAACACTAGTTATTAAGTCTTAATCGCTTTTGAAAGCTAAATAATCAACAATGAGACTAAAGGTTAACAGTAACTCTATTATTAGTTATTAATTATCTCGAGTAATCCAAATTGTTAATCAGCAATGGATATTGCTCAGCGTAATCAAACCCTATGTAGTATTTACAGAATGAGCATATTAGGCATTTCATCAGCTCAATGGTGCGAATCGGTAGTAGATTTGGCAACAGTATAGATACGTCACGGTTGCATTTGCAATATTAACATAAAAAGTAGGTATTTACTACAGCGATAATCTAAATATATAAAAGAAGAAACTGACTGACTGACTGACTGACTGACTGACTAACTGACATATCAACGCACAGCCCAAACCGCTGGTTCTAGAGATTCCAAATTTGGCACGTAGGTTCCTTATAAGGTTTAGGGGTACACTAAGAAAGTATTTTTCAAAATTCACCCCCTAAGGGGGTAAAATGGGGGTCCAAAGTTTGTATGTGTCCAAACTTCACAGGAGTATTCCTAACGTTAAATGAGTAAACACGTGTTTCAGGTTTTTTTTAAATTCAACCCCTAAAAGGAGCAAATGTGGTCACAAAGTCTGATAATCAACATGGGGATCGTATCCTTTTTGAGTACTTATAGTACGCGGGCGAAGCCGCGGGAAAAGGCTAGTAAATCATAAAACAATGATTACTAGTCAATCTAAGTATGCTAGAAGGTTTCGTTTGTTGCGAGTGTAGAAAAAAAAGTATTTAACAGAAGATAGTTATAAGGCTATTATTATTTAAGTATATACAAGGTTTCGTAACAGTTATGAAATCAAACTTACGAAAATACGCGGGAAAAACCAAGTCAAACTTATTTATTTAAAATATCGGCAAAAACTCACACAAAAGGGTGAACTCATCAAAATATATCGGGGGTAAGTCTTCACAGGGTAATTATTTAATAGATACTTCATATTCGGTATAGGGGAATAATATTTTGCATATCACAAAAGTTTCAATGCACATCAAAGCGATGTTTAGATGTGTTTTTTTTTGCCATGAGCAAGTCAGTATAATAGTGTCTAGTTATTCTATTGCTGTTACCTTTAAATACTAGGCTTGGGTATTTAGATAACAATTCTTTTTAACCAACTTCAAGATGCAACATAGTTGCAAGCCTTATCGGCGCCGCTGGTGAGCGTGCGGGGACGTTCCTCACCTCCCCTGCGGTGAGGGATAGCGACTTATTTTTCATCCCGTTCTGCCGTCGCTGCTCACGGACATGGCCGGGGAGGCCCGAGTCCCTTACGAAGGCGCTTGGTGAGGGATGCATTTGTGACTTATTCTTCGGTACCGGCAATCGACGACGGACGGTGAGCTAATGAGAAGTACACGGATCTCTTCGTGACGCTGCTGGCGCTGCGAATATCAACGGCATACGTCATCGCTTGCGCAGAATTAATATTACGAGACGTGTAATATAGGCACTCTGCAATCTGACCGAAACATTCCAATACTTTATTTTTCTATTGTAGTCTGTCTATAATCATCCGTTTATGGATAACTTGACTTAGGTACCTAGTCGTACCTACTACACATACTTAGTGCGAACAAGATCATGCTTTGGTATGTTTATCAGGAAAAATAGGTGTTGAAAGGAGGCTATGGGAAAATTAGTTTTAATTAAAATAGGTTTTTAAAGGGTTCCCTTTTATTTTTTGTAAAATAAAATAGTGGAGCACTAGAAAATTTGTTTTTGAGTTTATCTAGTCCTGTTCTTTTTTTTTTTTTTTTTGTTTAATTGCTATTAATTTACCCTGTGGGGGTGATTATTTTAATTTTTAATTGATGAATTGTAATTGTTTTTTTTATATGTATACAACATGAATGTTTGTTTGTTTATTTATTCGGAAAGTTAATTTTATTTGATGAATTGCAGCTATTTAATTGTGTCTTATACCTTTTTTTAATGTTATTGTTTTATGATTTTAATTTATAATATCCCTTTATACACATAATTAATCAATGTTCCTATCTGATGTCCAAATGTACCTTAGTATTATGATCTTATGAGACTGTTTTTTGTATTTTATTGTACAATTCTATTATTATTTTTTTATTTTTTTTTGTTAACGTGATGAGTTCCCCTTCCCTTATGTTGCCGTGCCCCCATTGCCCAGGGTCGTCTCGCAGGTTTACGTCGCATGGACTTAAAATTCACATCGGCCGGGTTCATAAGGATGTGTCTCGAGTGCGCCCACAGCCAGCATCTGCGCAGGTGCCTCCCCGCCCCGACCAGCCCGGGCGCGCTGGTTTACCGCCGAGAGGCTCGCCGCCGTCCGGAGTCGCTCTCGAAAGCCTCGGAGCTCTTAAGAGGTCGGTGCGGATCCTTAAACATAACCCTAAGGGGGCGAGGAACCTAGCAGCGGGAAAATTGTGTGCGATCATAACTAAGTGCATCGAAACCAACGATACCGGCGATTGGTATGCTTTACTTTCGTTCGCATACTCGGCACTAAGAGCACCAGATATGCAGGGCCAGGGCAATCTGACTACTAAGGTCAAGGCAAACATAGTCGCAGTCAGTGGTGGTTTGGTTGAACTGGGCAGAAGCGCGGAGGCCTCCTCCAGGACACCCTCTGTCCTAAAGACGATCGAATCTAAAGTTTACGAGGGTGACGTGAGGGGGGCCGTTCGCGTGCTGATGTCGGACGACTCAGTGGCGCCTCCGGGCCCTGAGACGCTAGCGTCTTTGCAAACAAAACATCCGCCCCCGTCCCGCACTTTGACTTTCCCTCCGGAACCGGATCCGTCGTTTCGAGCCTTGACGGTGAACATGGAGGACGTAGTCCGAGCACTGGGGACGTTCCATAGTGGATCGGCTGCGGGCTTAGACGGAATTCGGCCAGCTCATTTAAAGGAGTTGACCTCGAGTTCTGCTGGTGACAACGGGCAGCGGCTGCTCGAGTCCCTTGTCAAACTTTGTAATTTTCTGCTTAGTGGGCAATTAAACACTGAAGTTTGTCCGTATCTTTACGGCGCATCTCTGTGCGCGTTGTCGAAAAAGGAGGGTGGAATACGGCCGATTGCAGTGGGTAGCACTTTTCGCCGTTTGGTAGCGAAGTTAGGCTGTCATGCGGTTAGGGATCGAATGGCTGAGTATCTTCAGCCACATCAACTAGGTTTTGGAACGCAGAGAGGCTGTGAGGCTGCCATTCACGCCACGCGTACCTTCGCGATGCAGAGCGAGAACGCAGACTGTGTCATCGTGAAGTTGGACCTCAAGAATGCTTTTAATACTGTGGAGAGGGACGTTCTGCTGGGAGAAGTCGTTAAGCATATTCCGAACCTATACCCTTTTATGCACCAGGTCTATCATTCCCCGTCTAACCTCGTCTACGATGATACCCTTATTATTTCGCAGGTGGGTGCGCAGCAAGGTGATCCGCTTGGGCCGCTCGCATTCAGTCTTGCCATTCATGAGGCGGTGTCGTCTCTAGGTTCTGCCCTTAATATTTGGTATTTAGATGACGGCACCTTAGGGGGGAAGCCGGAAGTCGTAAAACAGGACTTGGCTCTTCTTATCCCCCGTCTCAAGGATATGGGCTTGGAGGTGAATGCGGGGAAGTGCGAGATTTTTTGCTGCGGACCTACCTCTTCTTCTTCTTTATCTTCTTTCAGGTCTTTACTTCCTGGTCTCAAAGAGCTTGCACAGGAAACGTTTACCCTTTTGGGGTCTCCTATTTTCCAAGAGGGTATTTCTAGCGCGATTGAGACCAGGAAGCATCTTCTTCTGCTTGCTCAAGAACGCCTTAAGCATATTAATTCCCATGTCGCCCTGACTTTGTTGCGTATGTGTTTTGCGGTTCCCAAAATTACATACCTTTTGAGAACCGCGCCCACATGGTTGTGTCCGGGTGACGTGGATTCTTTTGACGTTACGTTGAGGGATGCGGCAGAGACTATCCTAAATGTTTCTTTTTCGGATCAGCAATGGATCCAGGCGTCTTTGCCGATACGCCACGGTGGCCTCGGGGTGCGGCGTGCGGGGGATTTGGGCCTGCCAGCTTTCCTGGCTTCTGCGTGTGGGGTTGGTGGCCTTGTGTCTAGAATTTTAAACTTTCATGGAGACAGGGTTGCTATTCCATTTGCGGGAGATGCACAGGCAAGGTGGGAGGCCAGATACCCTTCTGCGTCGCTGCCCGAGGGGCCACATATACAGCGTTTGTGGGATGATGTGGGGGCCAGGGCTGCTCTTTCTCAGCTTATGGAGGGGGCTACGGGGGTGGATTTGGCCAGGCTGAAGTCAGTATCAAGGGTCGAAGTGGGAGCGTGGTTGCAGGCTTTACCTGCTCCTCATTTTGGAACACTCCTGGACAACGACTCATTGCGGGTGGCGGTAGCTCTCCGCCTGGGCTGCGATGTTTGCTTACCTCATAAATGCATCTGCGGCGCCATGGTGGAGGCTAATGGCCACCACGCTTTAAGTTGTTGTCGTTGTTCGGGAAGATTTCCGCGCCACCACGCTCTCAATGACATTGTTCGGAGGGCTTTAATCTCCGCTAACATCCCCAGTGTTTTGGAGCCTCCGGGCCTCTGTCGCGCGGATGACAAGAGGCCAGACGGCTTAACGTTGGTGCCGTGGCAGCGGGGGAGGTGTTTACTTTGGGACGCCACGTGCGTCAGTACGTTCGCTGCCTCGCACCTCAGTCGAACGGTGCGAGTAGCTGGGGCCGCTGCAGATTTTGCCGCGGTGAAAAAGCGCGAAAAGTATTCGGCTTTGAGCGCTAATTACTTTTTTGTACCCCTTGCATTTGAGACTACTGGGTGCTGGGGGTCAGAGGCTATTGCCTTCATTAGGGAAGTGGGACGTCGAATCAGAGAGAGGGGGTCTGACGCCCGCGCGGGATCGTACCTGGTGCAGAGGCTGTCCGTCGCCATTCAGCGTGGTAACGCGGCTAGTATAATGGGTACCTTTGCGCCAGGGACGATTCGAGGCGGCTTATTTGACTAGGCTTAAGCTAGACTTAAGTTCATTGTTTGTTTACATGTATATTGTATATTTGACTGAAATAAATACCATTTATCATTAACTTCAAGATTCCGAAGGATCTCTGTTTTTAAGGTTCCGTACCTCGAAAGGAAAAAATGGAACCCTTATAGGATCACTTTGTTGTCCGCCCGTCCATCCGCCCGTCCGTTCGTCCGTCCGTCCGTCTGTCAAGACCCTTTTTCGCAGGAACGCGTGGAGGTATCAAGCTGAAATTTATACCAAATACTCAAGTCTACTGTCCCTTGGAGCTGTGAAAAAATCAAAGTTCTAAGCCAACGCAATCAAAAGATACAGCCGTTTATGCCGCAAATTTCCGCAAATTTTCTAAACTCGCAAGGGAATCAAAACCCACAGGATACTTCCCGTGAACTCAGAATCTTGAAATTTGGTATGAAGGAACGTCTTAAGGTAAACGTCACGACTTTAACGCATGCTCTCCACACCGCTGCTCAAAATACGCAGACGCAACGTGTACGCAGTGACGTGCCCCATACGAAATATTTTTGACGCGAACCTTCCAAACCGTATTTTGAGCAGCGGTGTGGAGGGCATGCGATAAAAACGGTACGGATACGATGCACCACTGCGATTCCGTAGCGTCACCGTATTTTAAGCAGCGGTGTGGTCGCACCTTTATGGCACAAATAAAGGAAAAATTGCGAAAACCGTAAATTTTTAGTTACATCATATAATCAAAATATTTTTAATAATTTTAAAGTTACTACCCCTATATACCTACAGGTTTGTACGGAACCCTCGGTGCGCGAGTCCGACTCGCACTTGACCAGTTTTTTGTTTGAGAGAGTATACGTGACAGTTGGTCCCATTGTCATCAGGTCAGGGTCTTATGATGGGATCCTGGAGAAATCGAGGGAATTCTTCAAATATTATAGGCACACCTTTACTGGTTTGAGTAATTTTTACAGTAGCTCGGGCATTTGCTTTTGGAAAAGTGGAGGCTAAGTGAAGTCGGTTCTTTATTGTTCAAAATTGTTAACGTTTCATAAATAGTAACTGACTTTTAATAAAAGTACCTAAAAATAGATGTCATATACTTCAGAAAAAGTGACCAAACCCTCCGGTGTCCGAGGCCAGATTTGAACACAGACACAGGACAGAGGACAGATTTTTTCTGAAGTATATGACATCTATTTTCAGTTTATATAAATCAAAAAATATTGAACAAAATAATTTGATTTGCTTCAAGGTTTAAAAGTACCTAGCTAACCTAATTCATCAAGTAATATTTTAACGCCCAATGACCTCTTTCCTTTGATTAAGTAAAATAAGGCTTATAAGTATATGCCTAGTAGCCCACCCAATGAAGGAAAACTTAGAGGAAATCATTCGTGTATAGCCAAATTTTGGTGTAGTTGTCGGCAAAGGTATCTTACACAACCTACTAAAAGTACCGATGGATGGGGGCGCCGCTAGCGGGGTGGGAGGGGTGTAAAGGTCCCTTATTTTGGATTCTCGTAAATAACTCGATAACGGTGGCTCATACTAAAAGATGTTATATTGCTTAATTCATCTACATATAATTTTATATAAAAAAGATTAGTTGCACTTTTTTCTGGGATCAATGCTTAATGAGATATCGCGGAAATACGACAAACGCTTTTTTAAACTTTCGGAGCTAATATTTACGAAAGTATTAGTGTCATCCAAAAATTGTTTTAGAATACCCTTCTTTTTTTTTAAAGACCTGTCCAACGATGTCCCACACATTAGGGTTGGAGTAAAAAAAATGGGGTTAAATATTTTTTTTACTCCATGTGTACGGGAGGTACCCGAAAAAATTATCTTTTTTCACAGTTTGTTTTAAAACTTTGTCTGCGTAATTAAAACACATACTCATACGAAATTTCACTTGTCGAGTACTAGCCATAACTGAGCAGGGTGAGCAGGGTGCCTACCCTTATAGTTTCGGCATGTCAGTCTGTCCCCGTCTGTCCGTCCACGGATTTGCTCAGTGATGGTGAGTACTAGACGTCTAGACGGACAGATGGGGTCAGACGGACATGGCGAAACTCTAAGGGTAGGAAGTGAGGTAGCAGGGTGAGCAGCCTGCTCAGTGATGGTTAGTACTAGAAAATAAAAAATCGAATGAGTATGTGTTTTATTCACGCCGGCAAAGTTTTAAAACTAAATCTGAAAAAATATTATTTTTTCGAGCAGGGGAGAGGGGGGCAGCTATCACTGGAGGCAGCTTAGAACAAATGCGTTCAAAGACGTATTTTTAGTGCGATTATGGTCCATATCCATTTTTTGGGCTCGCAACACTGACCCACACACCTGTCACTTGACAGATTTGACGTTTGACAGAACATGAACGAACCAGTAGCATATTTTGATTTCGATGTCATCCGTTAGCGGTTTTTCTCCCCGTGTCTAAGGATTTTCAGGCTGTATTTGAAGGAAGCTGTAAGTGAAACTTAATTTATTCGATAGTACAATCTATTAGCTTTAGTTACGAAGAATAAACAATCAGAATTTGCTATTGTTTTGGAAGATACGATGTATTTTTTTTTAATAGGAGGCAGTTTTGATTAGCAGTCTGGTCAAAACTACCCCGGCCATAAGAAATGTTCATATTTGCCCCGATATAAACTGACATGTAGGTATGTGAAGTAAAATAATAATCTTAGTTATTTTAGTAAACGCTCATAATGCATGTACCTGAATTAAATAGTTTTGTACTTATTACGTTTAGTCTTGTTTGGTATAATATTTATTAGAATTTTTTATCTACAATATTACTCTCTATAAATTTAATTTGTGTCGGTATGTACTATGAATAATTAAATCGTTTCAATTTATTGATTTATTTGTTTGCAGGTAAAAAAAGAGAATCCGAATTAAACGAAGTCAAGAGTATTGAAATCGATCTCATTTTTGTTTTATTTTAGAAATTATATTTGATTTTAGTCTTTATGTTTTGTTATGCACACATCGTTCATCTAGAGGTATAAGAGTTGGATGTGTCATAATAATATAGTGCTATTTATATTACATATTAATAATTTTGGAGCCATATTTTTGTAAAGTCGTATGATTCCAGAAGATTTTCAATGTGTAGTCGATTCTATTGTTTGTTTTTCTTTCTTTTTATACGATAAAATAATAATTCTAATTAGAACATTTTATGTATTTTTATTTAACAACAGCCAAAACATAATAAATACTGAATTATTATCCCCTGTTACATTGTCGGGGTAGTTTTGAACAATAGTGTGTATAAAACTGCCTCAAGGGGGCAGCTTTAGTAGGATTTAAATACTTTTCAAAGGTACCCCTCCTGAGGCACCTTTGAACACTACAAAAACATTTCTGTACAAAACTACCCCCTCTTAGTTATAACTGCAAATTATACGAGTAAAATGTTAATACGCCCATTTCTATTGACTAACTGTATTAAGTACAGGTAAAAAAAAACACGCATATCTCGATATTGTTGCCTTACAACCCATATCTGCCCCAAGCAAGTTCAAAGCTACCCACGCTTGGGGCAGTATTGAACATTATTCCTTGAGTTGCAAAATTCTGAATTGTACCTTTGTCTTTAGCTTTGGACTTGTGCAAATGCATTAATTACATAGGTTAATAACACACGTTGTTGTGTAGATGCTTAAAACTGGTTTTTATGGGTAATATTTTGAAATACGTCAATGAGTGTAAAAAATGTACCAGGCTGCCCCCCTCTCCCCTACCTCCCATACACATGGAGTGGGGGGTAATTTTTTTTTTTACTCCAACCCTAATGTGTGGAGTATCGTTGGATAGGTCTTTTAAAAAAAATAAGGGTATTCTGAAACAATTTTTGGATAAAACTAATACTTTCGTAAATATTAGCTCCGAAAGTTTAAAAAAGTGTTTATCGTATTTCCGCGATATCTCATTAAACGTTGATCCCAGCAAAAAACTGCAAAGAATCTTTTTTATAGAAAATTATATGTGGATGAATTAAGCAATAAAACATTTTTTAGTATGAGCCACCGTTACCGAGTTATTTACGAAAACCCAAAATAAGGGACCTTTACACCCCTCCCCCTCGCTAGCGGCGCCCCCATCCATCGGTACTTTTAGTATGTTGTGTAAGATACCTTTATCTACAACTACACCAAAATTCAGCTATACACGAATTATTTCCCCTATCAGGCAGTTAAGCGTCTTCGTTTGGTGAGCTATAGGTAATGCTTACTAAATAAGACTTAAACTTAAATTTTCTATTTTACAAACTAAATATATAGCTGAAATAATTTTCTTAAAAGCATCCGTTTCCACGTAGACACTTAAGTCTTTCATTCCACTTTCAAGCAAAAAGTATCTCCAATTTGCAGCACAACAATCACTCAGGCAGACGCAGCGAACCGTTAAGGAGTACAACGTGGGCCGTCACTTAGAGTCAAGAGAACACTCAAAGGAGCAGAAATATTACCTTCGCGCTACGACCCCTGCATACGTCAGCCTGAAAGACTCGACACAATAGACGAAAGACGGCTCACTGCGCCTCCAGATTAAGATAACGTCTTCACGAGTTTCTTTCGGGGCAGCGGAGCGTCAAAGAGTTACAAACGTATGTTGACTTTTGAAATGTACAGGGCTCGGTTCTAAAAGTCACTTAGAGAGCGCGAGCTCTGTTTGCGTGGGTAAGGTACGCAAATATGGACATATGATTTAAATTCATAATTATGCGTGTTTGTGGTGTTAAATTAGGTTATGCTTCATTACGGGGAGTATGAATTGCGTGGAATAAGGGAAAGTACAATAATGGCTAATTATATATACTAGCTTTTGCCCGCGGCTTCGCTCGCGTTAAATTCGGGGTAACACGGTTCCTCTTTCCTGATTTAAAACACAGAAGAGAACTCGGAACAGAATATTATTTTAATACGCTACTATCTCTACTTAAAAAATCACCTCAATGCGTCGCCCCGTTTTGCCGTGAAAGACGGACAAACAAACAAACACACACATACACTTTCCCATTTATAATATTAGTATGGATTTTGGTGTTGCAATAATAAAATTTACTGTATTTCTATTGGGGTGGGTGACGACGATTTTTGAAAACACCTTTGGACAGTCGCCATCAAATATATCGGAGCTGCGAAGGTACTCAAAAATATCTGAACATGCACTTTATCGCCTTGACAATAGAGGCGTTGCTCAGATATTTGTGACCAACTTTGCCGCTCGGATATATTTGATGGCAACAGTATATCTATATACTAAATATTATCTATATACATACGTAGACGTCCAAATATAGCAAATTGCAATGTATATATAGAAATTTGCTATATTTGGACACACTTGTTGTACGTTGATAGTTCTATCTAATTCCTTACAGTTTTCACAGTTACTCTAAGTTTAGCTGGAAGAGATCCTTAAAGGGATAAGTTCGCCTTTGTACATATACCTCTTAAGATTGTTTTGTAATTATTTTTTGTGTACAATAAAGTGCTACTACTACTACTCATCATCATCATGTTTGTTTTGTTACTTTTTATGCACAGTCGCCATCAAATAAATCTGAGCGGCCAGGGTACTCAAAAACATCTGAACATGCACTTTATCGCCTTGACAATAGAGGCGTTGTTCAGATATTTATGACCTTGTCTTACCGCCAGGCTATCAGCACGTTTTTAAGTTGAGAGCCTAATGTGTAATAAAATTGAGAGCCTAATACAATAAACAGTAATGTTACGCGTATCTAGCATACAAAAGTTCAGAAACGAAATCAAGAAAAGCTTTCTTCATAATTTTCAGAGACTTTAATCTATACCGAACCGTCGCTAGATTAATATTTATTCTTCATCGCAATTTTCGAGCCCCGAAACGCGCATTGTAATTAGTAATTATGAACGCCGACTAATTATTAAGAGTCCTTGACTGTTAAAATAAGATGAAACATTATGTCTTGCCTCGAGTTCCATAACATTGGATGTGAACATCCGACCAGAATAACATTCTTCTTCTTCTTCTTCTCGTGTCGATGGTTTCAGACTGTGCGGGACCAAAAGGTAGCGACGCTTAGCGCCCTGTCTGTCGCAACACGGAGGTCGCAATGCGTCTCGCGGCACATTTCGGATAGAAGTTGCGCTTTGTCTTCCGAGAAGACCTCTATATTAATAGAGATGACAGTCAGGGCTGGCGCTGAAAAGTGCCTTTTTTGATCGCATGTATTTGTTTTCGCATTGGAACTCGGTGAAACCATCGTGGCGGAAGGATTAGCCGGTCAGCAAGAGTACTGACCGTTGCCCGGGGTGCGCCAGACGCTGGGATATCTCGTAGAAAATATCAGTTGCTCGTAGTGCGTCGTGCGGGGAGGCTCCTTCCATGCACCCCCAATAACATTTTAACGGTAATAGATAACGTTATTTCTATTTAACATCCATGTTAAGCCATATCAAAATTTATGCCTAGCATTTGTTTTCTTTTTAAGGAGTAGGTAAGTGAGGAAGGTGATGAAGTGATAGGAGTAGTAAGTAAAGCCGACTTCAAGATTTCGAAGGAGGAGGTTCTCAATTCGTCGGGATTTTTGTTTTTGCTATTTTTAGGGTTCCGTACCTCGAAAGGAAAAAACGGAACCATTATAGGATCACTTTGTTGTCCGTCTGTCTGTCTGTCAAGACCATTTTTCTCAGGAACGCGTGGAGGTATCAAGCTGAAATTTATATGAAATACTCAGGTCTATTGTCCCTTGGAGCTGTGAAAAAATCAAACTTAAAAGCTAACGCAATCAAAAGATACAGTCGTTTTTGCTGCAAATTTTACAGTTTTTCGGCACTCGCAAAACCTACGGGGTACTTCCCGTGAACTCAGAAACTTGAAATTTGGCACGAAGCAACGTCATATAGCATAGACAATGGAAAAAATACAAAAAGTAGTTTTTTTTTGTGAAATCATACAAAAAAATATTTTTTTAATTTTTAAACTTACTACCTTTTTCCTCGTAAACGCGTGGAGGTATTAAATTGAAATTCATGTCAAATATACAGGGCTATATGACCTTTCAGACGTAGCAAAACCAAACTTTTATGACAACGCAATCAAAAGAAATAGCAATTGAAGTCGCATTTTGAAACTGAAAACAAGAAACTCAAAACCTAAAGGGTACTTCCCGTAAACTCAGAAACTTGAAACTTGGCATGAAGAAACTTCATATAGCACAGATAAAGGAAAAATTGCGAATACCGTAAACTTTTAGTTACATCATATAATAAAAATATTTTTAATAATTTTAAAGTTACTACCCCTATATACCTACAGGTTTGTACGGAACCCTCGGTGCGCGAGTCCGACTCGCACTTGGCCGGTTTTTTTTTAATGTATGTTCAATTAATGTATGTTTAATGGACCTATTTGGAAAATTATTTTTTGTTTGAATTTGATTTAAATATTTTTACAGTAGCTCGGGCATTCCTTTTTCAAAGGTGGAGGTTTAAGTGAAGTTGGTTCTTTTTTAACGGAACCCTTGTAGTTTCGTTATGGCGTCCGTCTCTCCGTCCGTCCGTCCGTCCGTATGTCACAGCCATTTTACTCGGAAATTATAAGACATCTATACTTACATATAATAAAGCTGAAGAGGGTCGAAAGTCTGTACATGGAAGATAATCGAAAAAAAGTTGGCTGGGGATACTTAGAATCGATAACAGAACACGTTACAACAATTTTTAGAATTTTTGTCTGTTAATCTGTTTGTCTGTTTATCTGTTTGTCTGTTTATTTGACCGCGCATCACGTGAAAACGGCTGAACGGATTTTGATGAAATTTTGTATAGAGATAGTTTGAGTCCCGCGGAAAGGATAATATATAGTTTTAATCCCGAAAATCAACCCTGGTGACTTTGTGACTTGCGCATCTTCTCAATTTTTTTAAATATTTTATGAACTTACGGTTGGACGGACAGACGGACAGACGGACAAAGGGACAGACGGACGGACGGACGGACATGACGAACTATAAGGGTTCCCTTTTTGCCATTTAACTATGGAACCCTAAAAACTACTCCGCATTTCTTTTCCGTATTCGTAGGCTGTCAATCGTCCTGCACATTCTAGTACCATATAGACTTTCAACGCAGTCATTTAACCGGCGTTTGCTACAAACGGCATGCTCCAGAATTAGTTGGAGCGAGTGTCGACGGGCGTCGGCGCGCGGTAAATATTTGCTGCTCGTACAAGTATGAGCTGCACAGGGCGAGGCGGAGACGGACTTACAGCGATTTTATCTAGAAAACACCCTTCAAACTTTATTAGTGACATGTCGGTAGTAAAAAAGCACAAGATCTACCTAATGGTAAGCATAGTCAACGTAGCATAATATATCCGCCTTGCCAATCAAGGTTCTGATCACCGATCAAATAATACTAGGGATATAAAATCAGCCCAAAAAATGGCCCCACAATACGAGTACCGCAAGAAACTCGGGCGGTACTTTCTTTGACAGTCTTATTAGGGTATAAGAGTGGCCGGTTCCAAATTTTCAGGAGCCATATTTTCAGTAAATCATGTTTGAAACTGTATATCCTTTACACTGTTGGTTGAAGGTTTTGATTTATGCTTTCTGTTCCAAAAAATTCGAAAATACGCTACTTATTCCCTTTCATGACATCCCATTTAACTAGACTTTAAGTTTAAGTAACTAGACTTTGAACTTTTGCCCTCATTATATCGGACCTTTTAACCGACTTCAAGATTTCAAAGGAGGAGGTTCTTAATTAGTTGCGATCTTTTTTTAATATATGTTCACCGATTATTCGAAGTCGGCGGGACCGGTTTGGAATAGTACATTACTTACCAAGGGCTGTAAAAGAAAGAAAGCCCGAAATCGCAGGTATTTGTAACCCGAGCCGCAGGCAAGGGTTGTAAATATGCGATAGAGGGCTTTCTTTTTTACTGCCCGTGGTGAGTACACAATTTTACGTCTCCACCTGGCCATAATGCGAGTTTTACCGTACGCGTAGCGTGCGATAAAACTCACATTATGGCCAGGTGTGACGTAAAATTCTTTTTTTGTTTGAAAGAGTATACTTCATAGTTGGTCTTACATAGGCTGCTATTTATATATCCGGAAACCGGGATTACAATCTTCTTAAATAGCATATTTGACCTCCATGGTAAAATTTGAACTTTTTTAAGTACTGGCCGGTATATTTTTTCTTTCTTATTAACGCTCGTGTTTTGTTTTTGACGGGTTTTAAATGTCATCTCGCAGCAAGAATGGAACTCACTCGTGAAAATATTCGTGCTATGATTTATTATGATTTTCGGCGTGGTTTAACGCAACAACAGTGCATAGATCAACTAACTTCAACTTTTGGTGATGAAGCCCCATCTAAAACTACTGTGTATCACTGGTTTAGTGAGTTCAATCGTGGACGTAGTATGCTTACGGACGAAGTTAAGGCAGGTCGCCCGAAATCGGTCGTTGTACAACAAAATATCGAGGCTGTGCGAAAACTTATAATGGACGACCGACATGTTACGTACCGCGAGATAGAGGCGACTCTGGGTATTTCTATGACCAGCATTAATAGCATATTCCATAATTATTTGGCTGTAAAAAAAATTTGTTCGCGTTGGATACCCCACAACTTAACAAAAGAGCAAAAAGATGCTCGCGTCGAATGGTGCAATAAAATGTTAAAAAAATATAACCGTGGTGACTCAAAAGCCGTTTATAACATCTATACAGGTGACGAATCCTGGATCTATGCATACGATCCCGAAACGAAGCAACAATCAACGGTATGGGTGTTTCAAAATGAGCCGAACCCTACGAAAGTTACTCGTGCAAAAAGTACATTGAAACAAATGGTGGCCTGCTTCTTCGGTATTAATGGCCATGTAGCTACAGTGCCACTAGAAAACCGTAGAACGGTTAATTCAGAGTGGTACACGACCATTTGCTTACCGGAAGTATTTGAACAAATTCGTAAAACTAACCAGCGACGAAGAATCATTCTTCATCATGACAAATGCCAGCTGTCATACGTCACGCGAAACAACTCTATTTTTGGAGGGTCAAAATGTGGAATTAACGGGTCATCCGCCGTACAGCCCTGACTTGGCACCCAACGATTTTTATTTATTTCCAAATATAAAGAATAAATTACGCGATCAAAGATGCTGTCGACGCATTCAAACAACACGTTATAGAGGTACCTCAGGCGGAGTGGCAGAAGTGCTTTAAAAATTGGTTCACGCGAATGCAAAAGTGCATAGATCATCAAGGGGAATACTTTGAAAAACAATAAAACCATTTTCAGCCGTGTACGTTTGTTTGTTTTTTTGTTTCCGGATATATAAGTAGCAACCCTCGTATTGTAAACAGGTCAGGATCTGATGATCCTGGGATCCTGGAGAAATCAAGGGAACTCTCAAGTATTATTAGGCACGGCACACCTACTATAGGTGTGCCGTGCCTAATAATACTTGAGTATTTTTTACAGCAGCTCGAGCATTTGCTTTTGGACAGGTGGAGGCTAAGTGAAGTTGGTCCTTTTTTGTTTAAAGTTATTTACCATTTTGGTACGGATCCCTAAAAACTTAGGTACACCAGCTAATATTGGCACCACTACGTAAACGGGTGTCGCCGTAAGTTGAAAAGGTAAATGAGATGCGACTCTACATTGTTTTATTCAACCTGTTTTGTTGTTCTTGAATGTTACACTTCACTTTTAATTAAGAGCTCTCTGTAATATATTCTAGCCTGTGTGGGTGTAGAGGATGCGTATATTTTTATCTAAGTCAGTGGCTTCAGCTACTAGAAATCCTTATAGATCCTGCGCATAATGGGATTTTTCATCCGACTTCAAGATTTCTAAGGAGGAGGTTAACAATTCGTCGGAATCTTTGTTTTTGCTATTTTTTTTATGTATGTTCACCGATTATTCTAAGACGGCTGGACCGATTTGGAAAATTCTTTTTTTATTTGATATAGTATACTTCACAGTTGGTCCCATTGTAACCAAGTCAGGATCTGATGATGGGATCCTGGAGAAATCGAGGGAACTATTTAACTATTATATACGTGATTTGAGTATTTTTTACAGCAGCTCGAGCATTTGTTTTTGGAAAGGTGTAGGCTAAGTGAAGTCGGTTATTTTTTAGGGTTCCGTACCTCGAAAGGAAAAAACGGAACCAAACTTCTAAGCAACGCAATCAAAATATACCGGCATTTTTTTATAACGTAATTATTTACGAAATTGAAAATAGATGTCATATACTTCAGAAAAAGTGACCAAACCCTCCGGTGTCCGAGGCCAGATTCGAACTGGCGTCTTCAGCTTTCGCGGCTGACGTCCTGACCACTAGACCACCCGGTCACGGCGGAACTTGACAAATTTTCTCATGTATATGCAATCTCTGAATTTGAAACGGCTAGGCGCCGTTGACCATACTCTAAGGGCATGCGCAGTACGTGCTTGCACCTCCTATCCGAATCTCTTACGTGATTCTGGTATAGCGAGAGAGATGGTGCTGCCATCTATGAATCTTGAAGCAAATCAAATATTTTTGTTCAATATTTTTTGATTTGCAATTTTTTAAGTAGTTACACTACTATATATAAACTGAAAATAGATGTCATATACTTCAGAAAAAAAAAGTGACCAAACCCTCCGGTGTCCGAGGCCAGATTCGAACTGGCGTCTTCAGCTTTCGCGGCTGACGTCCTGACCACTAGACCACCCGGTCACGGCGGAACTTGACAAATTTTCTCATGTATATACAATCTCTGAATTTGAAACGGCTAGGCGCCGTTGAGCCGTTCAGCCGCGAAAGCTGAAGACGCCAGTTCGAATCTGGCCTCGGACACCGGAGGGTTTGGTCACTTTTTCTGAAGTATATGACATCTATTTTCAGTTTATATATAGTAGTGTAACTACTTAAAAAATTGCAAATCAAAAAATATTGAACAAAAATATTTGATTTGCTTCAAGATTCATAGATGGCAGCACCATCTCTCTCGCTATACCAGAATCACGTAAGAGATTCGGATAGGAGGTGCAAGCACGTACTGCGCATGCCCTTAGAGTATGGTCAACGGCGCCTAGCCGTTTCAAATTCAGAGATTGCATATACATGAGAAAATTTGTCAAGTTCCGCCGTGACCGGGTGGTCTAGTGGTCAGGACGTCAGCCGCGAAAGCTGAAGACGCCAGTTCGAATCTGGCCTCGGACACCGGAGGGTTTGGTCACTTTTTCTGAAGTATATGACATCTATTTTCAGTTTATATATAGTAGTGTAACTACTTAAAAAATTGCAAATCAAAAAATATTGAACAAAAATATTTGATTTGCTTCAAGATTTATTTACGAAATTATTAGTTATATCCAAAAAATATTTTTGAATGAAGGGTTCCTAGTTGACTACATCGTCATCATCATTATATCAGCCGCAGACGTCCACTGCTGAACATAGGCCTCCCCCAAAGAGTGCGACAATGACCGATCCTGCGTCACCCACTTCCAGCGGACTATGCAACCCTAAAAATTTGTTTAAAGTTTTTTGATATCCGTTATATTTACGGAATAATCGCCTGGCTACACTTAACGATTACATCCTGTTTATTGCATGCATTAATGTTCCCAACCTTCCACCGCAAAAATAAATCCGCAAATAAATATATCAAACCACCACCAACAATACCTAAACTCGACACATGATTCCCCTCTCTACGAGGCATCCTGAGGAGCTGCTAGATATCGTTGGCCCAATATTACAGGGTTCTATGTTTCACTTTTATCGAATTGAAATTTGAACATTGTCATAGTGACACTAAGTCTAATTTTAACTACCCTGAAGATGTAACAAGAACCCTGTAATATTGAGCCAGCGGGATGTTGTCGGTTTGGCGTCTGATTTTGTTCTTACCCTGAATGCATATTATACCGTTTCCGTTCCCTCAGAGATAAAAGAAGATAACAGCATCTGTCCGAGTGAATTGATTTCAATGTAGTTTACTACGAATTCTTATAATAATGAGACTTCAGACTTAAGTGACTCGGCATAAGTTCTCAAATGAGGCTTGATTCCTTTTTCCTACGTTGAACAAACTATAACGAGTAATAGTGCAAATACAAAACAAGGAAAGTTAATTGCTCGTCTGAACAACTTCTTAATGAAGGAAAAACCTTGTTAAACTATAGGTAAAAATTCAGTCTTTATCAACGCCACCTCAGATTATAAAGCGTTTTAATAATATGTTGGCACAATTTCTTTGCATTATAAAATTTTACGCTGAAGCTGGGTCACTGACAAAAGAATGAGTAATGACTTTGTAAAACAAAGTTGGAATTTTCGAGAATTTTCGAGAAAGTTCTCCGCTACAAGGGGCTGGGTTATCTTGTGATTTGTCACTGTTGCAATGGCATGCTCGTGGATTAACTATCTAAGTGTTGTTTATTTTGTACAATAAATGACCATATATCTAGGAGGATGGTTGTATTATTTATTGGTTACTGTATGCTGTATGTACCCCTGAGTTTATTTGCATGAAATTTAATTCATACTTAAAGGGTTAGAATTTAAATTGGTTAACATAATAATGAAAAAGGTGTCACTGAAGAGGTCTGCACTCAGCTTGATGTCATTGTTTATTTAAGTTTACACAGCATTACAGTCTTATCACTAATACACTGCGAAACTACATAGATATCTTCTATTAGTTAATCAAAATTATCATACTAACACACTTGACTGCCTATTATTCATCAGCTCGCAAAATCTCAAACACTTATGACACACATTCGCCCATCGCCACGCCACCAGGTCACACTGTGGTGCTGATACCAGGAGCGCATTCAGTAGGTCCAGGGCACGAAGTATCGGAGAGTTCCTATGTGCAACCGTACGTGCCATTGGCACTGCCAACAGGGGGTGCACACGCGGCCTGAGGGTAAAATATTTGTTAATATTAGGCACAAAAAGTCATGATCCCACGGAATATATATATATATATATATATATACACTTAGATAAAGGACGCTGGAAAGCGATCGAGCGTAGTTACTATAGGAACCAGTGTCGCCGCTCAATCCCGTCCAGATTTACAAACACTCGCAACGACAAAAATACTTAATGATTTGTTCTGTGCTTGATACCTTTAGCATTCCTCATGCTGAGTCTTCCATTAAGACTAATTCAAGACAAAATGTCAGTACATAAAGGTAAAGCTTAATTAAAATAAAAAAACAACAACACTAGGCAAGGCTTGTGCTGCAGGTAACCATTTATATTTTTCACTTGTTTCTTCATCAATCGAGTAAAAACTGTCTTTTTCTCTACCCACTTGTTAAGGCTCCTTATTCCCTAAAAGGTCGAAAAACTCTATTAATGAAAAAAGCCGCATAAAATGATATTTATAAGATAGTTTGAAGTATTAGTAATACAAAAAAAAATTTGAAACATGTTTATTATTATTAAGTACCCAAAAATACGATTCTTACAAAAAGTGTCCTGTGAAGTGTGATTTAAGTGTCATTTTTAAAAATTCATAGTAATTTGAAATTTACTGCTATAGTAATGTTTTTTTTATCGTGATAGAAAATATAGTTTAACTTTGCAATGGTAATATTTTTGGGGAAAAATATTCATAGGGTTTTCGTGGAAAAAATGAAATGTAACCGTGTTTTCATCAAAAAACTGGCATATAATCAGAAGGTATTTTGTCGATTATCCAAGATGAATCTTCGATTTTTATTTCCATGGCCGTCTCATACATGATATACTCAATTGAATTTAATTCAAATTGAATAAGAATTTTTACCCTTTTTTGCGCAATCTGAAAATGAACGGTACACCTAACTGGAAAATCCGGAAAGGCCTTCCAAGACAACCAATTTTTTCATATTTCACTCGTTAAAATGTAATATTTGCTCCGATGGCCGTCTAGATAAAGAAATGAACTATTATGTGCATCAAGAGTTGATTTAAAAAAACTTAGTATTTTCGCCATAGCCTTCGAAGAAAATGAAGCATTTCGTGAAATTCGCGCGTTTTGGGAATAATGCCTCTTAACACGATTAAGGCTCCTTATTCCCTAAAAGGTCGAAAAACTCTATTAATGAAAAAAGCCGCATAAAATGCTAGTTATAAGATAGTTTGAAGTATTAGTAATACAAAAAAAAAAATTTTTGAACCATGTTTATTATTATTAAGTACCCAAAAATATGATTCTTACAAAAACTGTCCTGTGAAGTGTGATTTAAGTGTCATTTTTAAAAATTCATAGTACTTTGAAATTTACTGCTATAGTAATGTTTTTTTTTATCGTGAAAGAAATATAGTTTAACTTTGCAATGGTAATATTTTTGGGGCAAAATATTCATAGGGTTTTCGTGGAAAAAATGAAATGTAACCGTGTTTTCATCAAAAAACTGGCATATAATCAGAAGGTATTTTGTCGATTATCCAAGATGAATCTTCGATTTTTATTTCCATGGCCGTCTCATACATGATATACTCAATTGAATTTAATTCAAATTGAATAAGAATTTTTACCCTTTTTTGCGTAATCTGAAAATGAACGGTACACCTATCTGGAAAATCCGGAAAGGCCTTCCAAGACAACCAATTTTTTCATATTTCACTCGTTAAAATGTAATATTTGCTCCGATGGCCGTCTAGATAAAGAAATGAACTATTATGTGCATCAATAGTTGATTTAAAAAAACTTAGTATTTTCGCCATAGCCTTCGAAGAAAATGAAGCATTTCGTGAAATTCGCGCGTTTTGGGAATAAGGCCTCTTAACACGATTAAGGCTCCTTATTCCCTAAAAGGTCGAAAAACTCTATTAATGAAAAAAGCCGCATAAAATGCTATTTATAAGATAGTTTGAAGTATTAGTAATACAAAAAAAAAAATTTGAACCATGTTTATTATTATTAAGTACCCAAAAATACGATTCTTACAAAAAGTGTCCTGTGAAGTGTGATTTAAGTGTCATTTTTAAAAATTCATAGTGATTTGAAATTTACTGCTATAGTAATGATTTTTTTTATCGTGATAGAAATGTAGTTTCACTTTGCAATGATAATATTTTTGGGGCAAAATATTCATAGGGTTTTCGTGGAAAAAATGAAATGTAGCCGTGTTTTCATAAAAAAACTGGCATATAATCAGAAGGTATTTTGTCGATTATCCAAGATGAATCTTCGATTTTTATTTCCATGGCCGTCTCATACATGATATACTCAATTGAATTTAATTCAAATTGAATAAGAATTTTTACCCTTTTTTGCGTAATCTGAAAATGAACGGTACACCTATCTGGAAAATCCGGAAAGGCCTTCCAAGACAACCAATTATGGTTAAAAAATCAGGTACTTAACAATTTATTTCAAATTTTTCGTCCAATGAAGATCATTCTCAATTTTATAAAAAATACAATTACAAAAAGCAACTTAAAACTAAAACAAAATAAAACTATTACAAACCAACACCTTTCGGTTTGAAGATCTTTACATTAGCATTATGTTCAAGACATGCCCCTTTTTACGGCTAAACTCATCATCATTTAACGTTTAGGTCGTTCATTTCGTTCATACTTACACACACACATACGTTTCAAAGAACTTTATCTATAACACCAATTAATGATAACTATTAAACTTAAAACTTTAGAAAACTGAAACTCCAACGGTTTAGGTTGAGTGTTGTATGAGTTATATATTTAAATATTTGCTAGCACATAATTTAGACTAGTTTTACAGAATTAAGAACCGACACCATTTTTATGCTACTCTAGCTAGAGCATTTCGAGCTACTTTAAAAAACACCCAAATCACTATACATGGTTTCAATGGGACCAACTGTTAAGGCCCTATTTTGAAAAATAACCCGATCTTTAAAACATCATAGTGGCAAGCATCGGAAACTAACAGATATGATTTTCGGATATATGTTTCTTGACTATGTGATATAACATTTTACTAACCCGATACACGAATGCTTAAACTTTCCTCGATAGAAAATAAATCCAAAGTTACGTCTTCAGTTTTCTTTTTTTCCTTGGTTCAACTAAACAAAACATCTTTATGCAGTCTTATTTACTTTAAAGTAAAGGTTTTCATGTATTCTAATATCTCTAAAACGAAAACGTATCGTATTCATAATAAAATCCAAATATTTGTTACCATTTTTGATTTCACGAATTCATCATCAAACGCCCACCACTCCACGTTCCGCTTCTCTTTTCCTCACGCGCCGAAGTCATAAATCCGTCCTTTACGCGAGGCCAGCCCATAACGCCGGCGAATGTCACAGAGGGCAGACGTTTGCCGCTTGTGCTCCCGTCTGATTTACGTAAAAATTAAATATCAAATAAACGATGACCTACGGCTCCGTTCATTACGAATGGATCCGGAGGTCTTCTAAAATTGGACTGTGTTTACGAGACTATGCGATACGCTTGTGTGCGTATTTTGGTTGTCCCCACACTCACATCTAAAAATTACAAAAGGATGGAAAATTTCGTTATCAAATGCAATGTAATGGTAGCCTCGTGGTTCGTGGCTTTGGTAGTAAGTGGATAAAGAAACAATCCGGTGTCGGTGGATCAAATCTCGGTATTGGAAACTTTTTTCATTTTTTTATTAAAAAAATATGTTCAGTCTAAATATAAAACTTCAGTTTTTTAAGCAATTATACTCGTAGAAATATCTAAAGTT
Source organism: Pammene aurita (assembly GCA_947086415.1). Taxonomy (NCBI): domain Eukaryota; kingdom Metazoa; phylum Arthropoda; class Insecta; order Lepidoptera; family Tortricidae; genus Pammene; species Pammene aurita. The sequence continues at coordinate 11,713,269 of OX352306.1, read as the reverse complement.
TGGTAATATTTTATAAACAACTTTATAAATAAAATAAGCAATATACATATTTATGCAAATTTTTCATTTTATATGATGTCTAGCAAATCATCACAAATTATGTCAATGATGTGATGTATCAATATTACATACCTAGGTAATACAGATTTTTGTTTTTTTTTGTTTTTCATTCTATTTTTCGTTTTTTTTTGTAGAGGTATAAATTTGATGAAACCATAAATAAATTATTAAATAGCCTAAAATAAGATGTAAAAAAATACATAAGCCAAAAAATCATTAGTACTCGCCCGGGTTCGAACCTGCAAACTCAGGTTTGGATAACACTTAGTTCCCTTAGCAGGACTGCGTAAGTACGAGTGCGTGCCAGATATTAGGTACTATCTATCTCGCTCGCTCTAAGTATATCACACTGGCGCCGCAACCGCATGGGGCGACGGTGTGCAAGCATGATATCGCTATACACGCGCAGAACGCTATCTCGCTCGCGCACCAGCGCCGCATGCGGAAACCGCAGCAGTGTGGAGGACGCCTAATGTTCGCTTGCGTTAGGTAGGTATTAGAATCATGATGTGGATGCGAGTGTAGGTAATTGATTACTTACCTACATCAATAAAACATGTATGAACTTAAAATAAAATAATTTTGATGATATTAAAAATAATAATAACCCGTCAGTGTGGCAACATAAATGCCTATCTACTAGGTATGTACGAGTAGTAACTTTATATCAGGTACCTATAACATAACAAGTGATTTCTTCGTGTCGCAGGATAAATGCCTACTAGGTCTTGGTATATATGTACTCGTAACTGTCTAGGTAGTAGTACTGGTAGGTTCTGAAGCTATGGATAGAAGAATCAATCATTTAGCCTTCCTTTTTTTCCCGACTACAGCGAAGCTAAAAGGAAGGGTTATGATTTTATTTAGCAGTCTATCAATGTAGGTACTCGTAAGGAAGTTACTTGTATAATCGTTTAGCAAACATTTTACCAAAAAAGTAAGTACTTAAGCAATAATTTACGATTATTTATTTTTGCAATAACAATTATTTATTTTATGTAAGAGAACTTTTGCCACTTTTTGACCCCCTACGTTATTATTATTATTTATTATTATTGATACCTAGAACGTCGTCCGCATGGATCCGTTATTAAACGATACAGGTATGTACTACTAAATTATCGTTTTAGCTTTAGTTAACTTTTTTTACTAAATATTGTGTTGTTTTTTATTTTATACTTTTTGGTGACTGCAACTTCGTTTATTTTACAACAATATATACTTAAAACACATAAAATTTATATGCTATTTATGATCGAGTTAAACTAATATGTCATATCATGTCAAAACCACTGACCCATATGTTTGTATGTATGTACATAGGTCTGTATGTATGTAAGTATGCTAAACCGGTTTTGATGCAGTTTTCAGAAAAGTATTTGTTACATTCTGGACAAGATTTTGGTATAAGGTCAGGTGGTCGACAGTGTAACACTTTTTTTTAGTATTCCGAAACCAATGATCAATATGATCATACATTAGGTGGTTGCTATTAAAAAGGATAGCATATTAATTTTATGTGTTTTAACTAGTTTTAAGTATATAATAATTGTTGTAAAATAAACACAAAAAATTATGAAATAAAAAAATAAAAAGTTTAAATAAATAAACAACACAAAAACTTGTCAAAAAAAACAAAACAAAAACTGAAACTAAAATGATAGTTTAATTTAATTTCTTTTTTAAAAATGGGAACCGTCTTCTAAAAAGCAATGATCTGAAGAGCACAAAATATTTTTTATATAAGTATCTCACCCCTATCTTTATCCAGTCCCTATCCCGTCTCTATTTTTACCCTGTAAAGCAAATTTCTGCCAGAAAGTAATTAATACATAATAGTAAGAAAATTTATAATTTATTTTTTGAAGTCGGTGCCACCGCCAAACCACTTCACTGTCTCTTTGGAGCGGGAAATTAGTGAAAGAACTTAATTAATCAGCAGCTTTTTATCACCGCACCGCTCGCCGCCGGCAGGGCGTTCATCCTCACACCCCGGAGCCTAATAGGTCGCGCACTGTATGGTTTAAGAGGAATTTCCTCCCACGAACGCTGCGACTGTGGAATGAACTCCCTGCCGAGGTTTTCTCAGCGGGCTACAGTATGAAGTTCTTCATAAAAGGAGTGTATAGGTTCTTAAAGGGTAGGTAACGCGCATGTAAATCCTCTGGGGTTGCAGGCGTCCATAGGCTACGGTAACTGCGTACCATCAGGCGGGCCGTATGCTTGTTTGCCACCGTCGTGGTATTAAAAAAATAAAAAATAAAATAATGAGTAAACCATGTATTTGCAACTGCAGTGTTCTTCGTTGTCCTAAAATTTTAGTTTGGCACCGACTGACTTCAATAATAAAGTAAATACACAGACAAATTTAATTTTCTTTCTCTTTATTTATTTTAAATCTGGATAAGGATAGGGGTGGAACTTATGTATAAAAATTGTGCTTTTCAGTGGGTGGGTTGTTTGAAGGCCCTTTTTGTAAAAATATATAATATAGTCTTTTTTGTTTTGATTTTTTTTACTTAATTTTGTTTCGTATTTTATTTAAACAACTAGCTGTGCCCGCGGCTCCGCCCGCGTGGAATTCGGTCTGTGTAAGTGGCTAATTTGCCCCTAATTTCTCTCCCGCTACCCTGGAGGCGGAACTTGAAGTAAAGTTGACAAATGGATACAATTACCACTAAATGAAACTACACTCAAAAATCAATACTTTTTTTGGCATGATTTAAACGACATAGAGTAGTAGGTGTATATCGGATACAGTACCACTTTTCCAAATCGATCCTCCCGTCAAATCAACCTAAGCATGAAAGGTAAGAACAGGTGCGGTTGAAATTTGGGGGGGGGGGGTCACAAATGCAGAAATGATTTTTTGAGGGGGTCAGTAACGTTTTTTTCTATTTGAGGTGTACTTGGGGGGGGGGGGGGGTGACTCATGCAAATTTAACTCAATCTGTAGTAAGTGTAGTGGCTGCCCCCCCCTTTTAAGCGTTTAATTTTTATAGGCTACGTATAACCTGGCTGGGGATTTTCTTGAATTGGAATTAGTAATCTTTAAGGGGTGATTTCTGGGATAACAATGCAAAAAAAACCGGCCAAGAGCATGTCGGGCGATGCTCAGTGTAGAGTTTCGTAGTTGCAGCCCTGTTTGGACCCACGGTTCTAAAGTTAGATGGACGAGACGCCCTTTTTTGATTGAACTTTCAAATCTAATATTTACGAAACTATCAGTTTCATCCAAAAAATGTATTAAAAGACCTCTATTCTTTTTGAAAGACCTATTCAATAATACCCAACACGATAGAGTTGGAGCGAAAAAAAAATTCACCCCCCATTTTATGTGTACCCTAATAGAAGCATACACTGCTTTATCTACACACATATTTAAAAAATCCTAAGTGACGTGTTCGGAAACCATTAGAATGACCGCCATGACCAACCTTATTGTGCCGGCGGTCGGGGAGGAGGGCGAATTTTCATTACGTTACCGTAGGTAATGAATTTTCATACGTTTTTAACACACTGTCACAGACAATACACTGATGTTACGTTACTGATTGCATTAATGGTGGTAATTACATACGGTTTCTGAACGCGGAATAGAGGATTTATGATATTGTTGTAGATCAAAATATTTATTCTTCAATGTAAGCAAATTACAATGCGCTAATGAACGTCAGAGAAAAAAAAATACCTGAGTGCGTTTCGGTTGGAACGAAGTTATGTTATTTAATTTTATTTTATTTTTGACATTTTCCTAATTTTTGTATTTTTTTTAATTGAAATTTTTGATATTTTTGTAATTGTGATATTTTTGAAATTTTTAGAAATTTTAGAAATTTGTGAAATTTTTGAAATTTTTGAAATTTTTAATTTTTTTGAGATTTTTGAGATATTTGTGATTTTTGAGATTGAAATTTTTGAAAATTTTGAATTTTTGGAATTTTTGAAATTTTCGAAATTTTGGAAATTTTGGAAATTTTTTGAATGTTTTGAAATTTTGTCATTTTTTACATTTTTGACATTTTTGACATTTTTTACTTTCAGGTTCTCGACTTTTTTCACTTTGTCACTTCTCACTGTCACTACACACTCATTCTCACATCTCTATACAAAATTTCATTAAAATCCGTTCAGCTGTTTTCACGTCATGCGCGGTCAAATAAACAGACAAACAGATAAACAGACAAAAATTCTAAAAATTGTTGGAACGTGTTCTGTTATCGACTCTAAGTATCCCAAGCCAACTTTTTTTCGAATATATTCCATGTACAGACTTTCGATCCTCTTCAGCTTTATTATATGTACTAGCTGTGCCCGCCGCTCCGCCCGCGTGGAATTCGGTCTGTGTCAGTAAGCGGCTAATTCACCCCTAATTTCTCTCCCGCTACCCTGGAGGCGGAACTTGAAGTAAAGTTGACAGATGGATTTATCCTATTAATTTTTATTGGCATGATTTAAACGACATAGAATAGTAGGTGTATATCGGACGATACAGGACCACTTTTGTATTAATACGTTCATGTCCACGGCAAATATCATCCAAATCGATCCTCCCGTCAAATCATTCTAAGCATGTAAGTATCTGAGGAATTAGTAATCCTTAATCCTATTTCCGGGATAACAATGCAAAAAAACCGGCCAAGAGCATGTCGGGCGATGCTCAGTGTAGTTTCGTAAATGCCGCCCTGTTCCGAAACATCCGTTCAAACGGTCGTTTATTAAGGGATATTTGGCGGCGCTTACGTCAGTCTACTATCCGGCACCGAACCGATTTTATTCAATATAGTTTTTATTGAAAGTTCTTATCAGGCCTCACCAAATTTCAGCTTTCTAGTGCAAACAGTAACTGAGCTAGACCGTGGACAGACGGACGGACACGGCGAAACTATAAGGGTTCCTAGTTGACTACGGAACCCTAAAAAGAGATAATTAGTAGTTTATGTAACTGTTACGTAATAAGGCCTAATTATGTACAGAAGCATACACTGCTTTACCTACACACATATTAAAAATCCACTGAAACCATGCGTGCCGGCGGTCGGGGGGCGGGAGGGGCGGATTTTGATTACGTTTTTGAAATTTTTGAAATTTTTGAAATATTTGAAATATTTGAAATATTTGAAATTTTTGAAATTTTTGAAGTTCAGAAATTTATAAATTTTTGAAATTTTTGAAAATTGAAATTTTTGAAATTTATGAAATTTTTGAAATTTTGCCATTTTTGACATTTTTTACTTTTAGGTTCTCGAATTTTTTCACTTTTATCACTTTGTCACTTCTCACTTTCACTACAATTCACTTCACTTCACTTTATTCTATTTTATATATTTTTTATTTCATTCCATTTTACATGTTTCTCAATCGTATGGGTGTCGCGTTTTCGTGACGTGACGCTTTTTCGTGACGGTCACGTGACTTTTTTTCACCTAGCCCCCCATCCGCGAACCGTCCAATAAGGAACTTCGTTCCAAAACTACCACCGGTTCTAACCCTACACCTCTGGCCCAAGAACTATTATGACCGAAAAGATACTCGACGGGACTTATTTTTTTCAAAACAGTAATACATTATTAGATCTTAAAGATACAAAATAATGCGTAGTTCTTCAAGAAGACATATCAAAACAGCTTGAGAGACAGATAATGTACCTATTGTTTAATTATAAAGAAAAATAAATCCTAATCTGACTGCTTCACAAAACGTTTGATATGTTTATCTACACTCATATTGTAAGTTCTCTAAAACGTGTTCGAAAACGGTAGGAAATGGCTAGCATTACCACGACCAATTTTACTATGATAAGCTTTTTATCCGTGGCAGTAACGTAATTTTAACTTTACATGCTCAACTATTGATGTGTTATGAGTTTTGATAACATAATGTACACCTGCACGCTCCCGCGCGGCCGCCGACACGCGCCTCCCCGACCGCCGGCACTATCGAGTTGGCCATGGTGGTGCAATGGCGGCCATTCTATGGTTTTCGAATACGGCATTTAGAATAAATAATATGAGTGTAGATAAAGCAGTGTATGCAACTGTACGTAATTAGGCCATAAAACACTCGTGTTTTAAGGACCCTCATTACGTAACAGTTACATAAACTACTATTTCCTACCTAAACGGTGTCCTATAAATGTTGTAGTAGTTTTTTGGTTTGGGCCATGCATCTTTGTCCGTCATATATAATACTCGAACCTGCAATAACCCTTTGACATTCATGACATTTTCAAATATTTCTTAAGAGCGGGTAAAGGTAAATTTAAAGCATCGACGGGTAACATGTTATAAAAAAATTACGAATTATTTAAATACCAAATTTCATCTAAATACGGACAGCGGTTATTGGTTGTTTCTTCCCCATGTAAACTTTCACCCCTTTTGTATCCGTTTAAAGGATAATTTCCGAGATAAAACTATTTTATTTCCTTTTTTAATTAATTATCTCCATACCAAATTTTATCTAAATCGATTCTGCGGTTAATAATTCCCTATACAAATTTCCAACTCACTTTTCACCCCTTTAGGGTTGATTTTCGGAGTGAAAACTATCATTTGTCCTTTCTTGAGACCCATACTATACCAAATTTCATCTTTATCAGTTCAGCGGTTAAAAAATCGTCATACCAACTTCCAACCCCCTTTTCAGGGTGAAAGGGTTTATTTTCGGGATGAAAACTATTCTGTCGTTTCTCGGGACTCAAATTATCTGCATACTAATTTCTATTTAAAAATCTCCATACAAATTTTCAACCCCCTTTTCACCCCCTCCAGGGTTGATTTTCGGGATAAAAACTATTCTTTGTCCTTTCACGGGACTCAAACTATCTCTACACAAGATTTCATCAAAATCCGTTCTGCCGTTTTCACGTGATAGATGTATAGATAGATAGTTTTTATTGAAAGTACCTTTCAGGCTTCACTTCCATTATTATTTTTTTAATTTTTTGGACCTACGGTTCTAAAGTAAGGTGGGGAGGGGGGGGGGGGGGGTTCAAGATGAAACTATCCTTTGTCCTTTCTCGAGACCCATACTATCTCTATACCAATTTTCATCTAAATCTGTTAAGCGGTAAAAAAATCCTCATACCAACTTCCAACCCCCTTTTCACCCCCACAAGGGTTTGAAAACTATCCTATGACGTTTCTCGAGACTCAAATTATCTCCACACTCATTTATATCTAAATCGTATCAGCGGTTAAAAATTCTCCATACAAATTTTCAACCCCATTTTCACCCCCAACAGGGTTGATTTTCGGGATTAAAACTATATATTATCCTTTCCCGGGACTCAAACTATCTCTATACAAAATTTCATCGAAATCCGTTCAGACGTTTTCACGTGATGCGCGGTCAAATAAACAGGCAAACAGATAAACAGATAAACAGATAAACAGATAAACAGACAAACAGATAAACAGACAAAAATTCTAAAAATTGTTGGAACGTGTTTTGTTATCGATTCTAAGTATCCCCAGCCAACTTTTTTTCGATTATCTTCCATGTACAGACTTTCGACCCTCTTCAGCTTTGTTATATGTATAGATAAGATAGATTTTTGGACCTAAGATTCTAAAGTAAAATGGGGGGGGGGGGGCTTTTTTGAAGATGAAACTACCCTTTGTCCTTTCTCGAGACCCATACTATCTCTATACCAATTTTCATCAAAATCAGTTCAGCGGTAAAAAAATCCTCATACCAACTTCCAACCCCCTTTTCACCCCCACAAGGGTTTGAAAACTATCCTATGACGTTTCTCGAGACTCAAATTATCTCCACACTCATTTATATCTAAATCGTATCAGCGGTTAAAAATTCTCCATACAAATTTTCAACCCCATTTTCACCCCCAACAGGGTTGATTTTCGGGATTAAAACTATATATTATCCTTCCCCGGGACTCAAACTATCTCTATACAAAATTTCATCAAAATCCGTTCAGCCGTTTTCACGTGATGCGCGGTCAAATAAACAGACAAACAGATAAAAGATAAACAGACAAACAGATAAACAGACAAAAATTCTAAAAATTGTTGGAACGTGTTCTGTTATCGATTCTAAGTATCCCCAGCCAACTTTTTTTCGATTATCTTCCATGTACAGACTTTCGACCCTCTTCAGCTTTATTATATGTATAGATAAGATAGATTTTTGGACCTAAGATTCTAAAGTAAAATGGGGGGGGGGGCTTTTTTGAAGATGAAACTACCCTTTGTCCTTTCTCGAGACCCATACTATCTCTATACCAATTTTCATCAAAATCAGTTCAGCGGTAAAAAAATCCTCATACCAACTTCCAACCCCCTTTTCACCCCCACAAGGGTTTGAAAACTATCCTATGACGTTTCTCGAGACTCAAATTATCTCCATACTCATTTCTATCTAAATCGTATCAGCGGTTAAAAATTCTCCATACAAATTTTCAACCCCATTTTCACCCCCAACAGGGTTGATTTTCGGGATTAAAACTATATATTATCCTTCCCCGGGACTCAAACTATCTCTATACAAAATTTCATCAAAATCCGTTCAGCCGTTTTCACGTGATGCGCGGTCAAATAAACAGACAAACAGATAAAAGATAAACAGACAAACAGATAAACAGACAAAAATTCTAAAAATTGTTGGAACGTGTTCTGTTATCGATTCTAAGTATCCCCAGCCAACTTTTTTTCGATTATCTTCCATGTACAGACTTTCGACCCTCTTCAGCTTTATTATATGTATAGATTTACTTTTTCTAGTATACCAAAATCAAACTTCATTGAATGTACTTCTTCTTCTTTCGTGTCGACGGTTCCTATACGATGGATGCCCAGAAGGCAGCGGTGTTGACAGCCCTGGCCGTCGCGTCCCTCAGGTCAAGTTCCGAGCAGGAGTACGGGCATGCTGGGCAGGCCAGCAGATGCGCCATTGTTTGCGTTGCTGTGTCGCAGGCGCATTGGGTGGAGTGGTTACTAAGTAGTCCCCATGCGACCATGTTCTGCCTGTAGCGACCAACCTGGGAATTAAGCCTGTTCAGCGCCTTCCAAATGGGCCATGGTTCTTTGTGGCCGGGCGGTAGCTGTTCCGAGACTGGTACGTATGTATCTGGCGGTGGACACTGGTTCTGCCAAAGTGAGCAGCGCGCATTGGAGGGTTCATCGAGCAGCGGGACAGTGCTCCGAATAAAACTTTTGCGGCTCTTCAGGCGGGCAGGCGGCGGGTCATGATAGTGCAATGGGTGACGTGGGTCAGTTTGTTGTTTCCGCATTTCAGCAGCACATGCAATCCCTCTACGGATTTCCGGCGGGGCGACTCCTGCAAGGGGGTATAGTTTGTTGAGCGGGGTCGGCTTTAGGCATCCGGTGATAATGCGGCAGGTGTCGTTCAGAGCGGTGGTCACCAGGCCTGCGTGTGCGGATCGATGCCAGACTGGGCACGCGAATTCGCCTGCGGAGAAGCTAAGGGCCAGCCCCGTAGTACGCACAGTGTGGGCAGTTGCTCCCCAGCTTGTCGATGTTAGCCTCCTTAGCAAATTATTACGCGCGCTGACCTTCAAACGGGTGTTGGCGCAATGGGTCTTAAAAGTCAGTGCCCTGTCTAACGTGATTCCTAGGTACCTTGGGTGGGGGCAGTGTTCAATCGTCTCTCCATCCCACGTCACGCATAGAGATCTATTGGCTTCATGATTACGTAGGTGGAATGCTCAGATCTGTGTTTTGCTCGGGTTCGGCTGGATGCAGTTGGCCCTGTAATAAGTCCCGAGATGCTCCAGCATTGAATGTACTGTATAGACTCAACAGAAACCAAACCTGAAATTGCATGTCATGCATCAAATGCAATGTACTATAATGCGAAAAAGCTTTTTACGAACTCCTGCCTTCCTTCCTTGAGTTTAAATAAAACGATCCAATTTTCGATTAACATGAACTTCCCCACTATTTATTTTCCTATTAGAGGCCTATGCTCAGCAGTGGGCGATAAATAGCTGATGATGATGACGATGAGTACCTATTTTCAAACGCCACTTTTATCTATTTCATTATGTCTGTTATGTTCTCGCTTCTTCTATTGGTTTCTTTCTTCATATTGTAGTCCATATCCAACTGGCTCGTTAAAATTTATATTTTCTGTTGAAATGAAAGTATTTCGGTATTCAACGCTCCTGCACACCGGGCCTAATAAGATGATGAGAATCAATAATACTAATAGAACTAATGTTTTCATACTTTTATATTAGAATTAGTATGTTATCGAATTTTCTCTTCTTGTTCGCATGTGTGTATGCGTTAGTAGCCTAGCATTAGTTTAATTTAGACTGTATTGTTATTACTTGTGAGTTCCTTTAATTGGCTTTCTGTGTATATTTAATTGTATAACTGTGACTTAAAAGCTGTTGGTTCTCCTTAACATAAATAAATAAATAATCTAATAAGTCATCAAGTCATCAGCTCACAATCGATAACGGATTAAGAACATCAAGCTCGGTCCTAAATAAAGCCTTATGTCCTTATGAGACCCTGTTGTGAATTTTATTGATGACATTGATGTAAAGTTCATTCATATTGGCATGATTTTGACAAAAACGTGACTTAATCACGTACACTTTACTTTTATTATTTTCCTGACGTTTCGAGCGTGTCGATTCTGAAAAAACCGGCTAAGTGCGAGTCGGACCACGCATAGTGGAGAGTTCCGTACCGGCTATCGAAAAAATTTATATTGCAAGGTCGTATCTGCATATGTACGTAGTTTTTTTGGAGATATTTCAAAAACGTCTGAACCGATAATGTTAAAAATAATTTTCGTGGAAAAATATTCAAAGATCTTGATATAATAATATGTAATAATATATATTATGGTGATCAGTTACAAAGTCAGAAAAAGTGGTTCAGGATCACGACCCAGATTTCACCTTTTATAAACACATATTTTTATATTTTGATGGAATTAGAAAATTCCATCAGGGTAGAAATAGTAGGTAAGTAAGGTTGAAAAATCTTATCTCTTTGGCTTTATTATTATATAAAGTTTACATTTATTTTGTTCTCGTTCAGTTTATGACGGGCATTGAAAATATTATTAATGTAAGTACTATAGTTGTTACTTATAACTTATAACGTATAAAGATCGATAATAATGGCATTTTAGTTGTATTGTGGTTTCATCATTATTTTTTAAATATTGATTATTGAAGAGAAATAACGTATTAATATTTTTCGTTTCTTGTCTTTTTTAACATGTTATTATATATAATATCTACTTGTTATTAGTAATAAATAATCAGAAACCAATTTTACCTGTGACTTCACCCGCGTGAGTTTGTGTTTCAACTGCTTGATATCTGTATACGGTTCGTATTGTTTGGATTTTAACCTTACTATATCTGTCAGAAAAATAACCCAACGGCCTGGCTAAGTAGTGGGGGATGGAGGTGGAATGATCCACCCTAAATATCTTGCTAAGCTTGTAAATGATGTTTCTTGTATGATGTTAGTGGGAGTTGTCGCGACTGACAAATATGATTCAATAAAAACTGAAAAAAATCAAAACCAAACAAAAACTACATTAAATTAAGTATGCTATCCTTCTTGATATAACCTCTTATGGTCATTGGTTATGGCCACAAAAAAAAGTGTCCCACTGACGACTATCTGACCCTATACTAAAAACATTTTCCAGACTATAACAAATACTTTTCTGAAAACCGCATCACAATCAGTTTAGCCATTTCAAATATAATTAAAAACAATTTTAAACAAAAAAGAACAGACTTCACTTATTCTCCACCTTTCCAAAAGCAAATTTCCGGGCTACTGTAAAAAAAACCGGCCAAGTGCGAGTCGGACTCGCGCACCGAGGGTTCCGTACAACCCTTTACAACTTAAAGGTATAATAGACCTGAGTATTTGATATGAATTTCAATTTAATACCTCTACGCGTGTACGAGGAAAAAGGTAGTAAGTTTAAAATTTAAAAAAATATTTTTTGTATGATTTTACTAAAAATGTCTAGTTTTCGTAATTTTTCCTTTGTCTATGATATATGACGTTGCTTCGTGCCAAGTTTCAAGTTTCTGAGTTTACGGGAAGTACCCCGTAGGTTTTGCGAGTGCCGAAACTCTAAAATTTACAGCATAAACGACTGTATCTTTTGATTGCGTTGGGTTATAAGTTTGATTTTTTCACAGCTCCAAGGGACAATAGACCTGAGTATTTCATATAAATTTCAGCTTGATACCTCTACGCGTTCCTGAGAAAAATGGTCTTGACAGACAGACAGACAGACAGACAGACAGACGGACAACAAAGTGATCCTATAAGGGTTCCGTTTTTTCCTTTCGAGGTACGGAACCCTAAAAACACTAAAATCATCATATAATATTTGAAGATTTCCCTCGATTTGTCCAGGATCCCATAATCAGAACCTGACCTGGTGACAATGGGACCAATCGTAGACCAATACTCTTTAAAACACAGCAACAATTTCCTAAATCGGTTGAGCCGTCTTCGAATGATGGGTGAGCATAAAAAAAACAAAAAAAAACCCGATGAATTGAGAATCTCCTCCTTCAAAATCTAGAAACTATCTTGCTAAACTTGTTCTTAAGTTATTTTTAAGGTTTTTATTATGTTTTATCGGTACTTATCAAAACAATACTTAGAAATATGAAGTTAAGAAGAAAATTCCTTTTTTAAATCATTATGCAGCTAATTTTTTCCGAAAAACTAAAATAAGTATAAGCACGTAGTCCTATAGATTTGTATGACAACCGGAACTATATTATTATTCCATTTAAATAATACTTAAATAGGACAGAACAATAAACATTTTAAGAACAGCGCCATCTGGCGGTGCTTGGTTCATATTAACTTTGTGGTCGATTGAATCCAGTGGTAGTTAACAAGTATTACGCTAGATGGAGCTTTATTTTTCCAAGCGCGGCGGACCTTTTTATGTGTGCGTGTTAATTTGAAGGGTGGGGTCCCGTAGGCGTGGTTTAGGAATAGGTATTTTGCAGTCAAAGTAGGGCCTTAAGGACCTTTCGAACAGGAAAAGACTCTTCCAGATCGGTCCAGTCTACGAATAATCGATGAACATACATTAAAAAACCGGCCAAGTGTGTATTGGACCACGCATAATAGACGGTTCCGTACCATGAATAGAATAACAACCAAACTAATACCAAAAGGTCGTATCTGATGCCTATGGAAGAAGTTTTTTGGAGATAACTCAAAAATGGCTGAACCGATAATGTTCAAAAGATTTTTCGTAGAAATAATGTGATAAGGCGCATCTTCTCATATTTTTAATTATTTTTTGGACTGACGACTGACACAATTTTTCTGACTTTCGAAGTGATTATTTCTGAAAGTATTAATTTAATCCAAAAATGTTCAAAGAAAACTCGACGTATATTTTTAAAGACCTATCGATTGATGTAAAACATGTTTATATTTCAACTATAAAACTTTCGTGAGACTCTAACATATTAAATATATTTATAACGCGTTACTCGCGTAATTTAAGTCGATTTTTGCCAGCAGCAGGGCGCGACGTAGTAGCCGGCGCGATGCCGTCGCGGAAGGCAGTTCGTGAAAATGATCATCGTAAATTGATCGAAACAAGTCGAGCAAAAATCGACTTAAATTACGTGAGTAACCCGTTATAAATATTTTTAATATGTTTATATTTCGTAAAAAAGTTTTTTTGAAATTTAGTTACAAGTATGAAGCGCCTCCCTAAAAGATTTTTTTCTGCAATTTTCTGCAACTACATAACTAACTGGCGGCATACACAATAAATTCATTTTATGTCTAAATTTTATTAAGATATGTCTTATAGTTTCCGAGTAAAATGGCTGTGACATACGGACATGACGAAACTATAAGGGTTCTGTTTTTTCCATTTTGGCTACGGAACCCTAAACGCAACTACAACAACAAATATCCCGACGAATTCAGAGCTCTTCGAAACCTCGAAGAAAAATATAGTTGCATTTACTACCGGGATAATCTTCTGTGCACTAGTCATTACAATCAACAATGACTAATCTAATCACTAAGTGAGATTGAGAGCCATTTCGAGACATGTGAACGAATCTTGCACCAAGTTCGGGGATAAGCCAGTGTCAATTACGTATTGAGAAGGGTCCGTGCGACAAATTGAATGGTCTGAGACGCCCCAACTGACCTGACTGGCAATTTTTACCACTAAGGGCAGGGACTATGAGCTTATGGGATCGATATAGGGGATAACGAAATGTATGGGCGGCGATTTTATGATAGTCCGCCGACATATCTTTGTTTTTCGCAAAAGGGATTCATAAAGGCTATTCTGGAGCTAGATCGTGGCGATTCTTTTGTTCTGTTATCCCATTAGTCTAGGTTTAGGTGAATCTGTTTCGCATTTTAAATTTTACTAAAGTAACTATATATAATTAGTTCGAATAAAATCAGATCAGTTGACTCATATTCATAGGTCAAGTCTGTCATTAAGGCTAAGGTAATTCTTCAAACATGATTCATAATAATTCATAATTCATTTCGATTTCTTTTTATGAGGTGTTTTATTAGGTGTACATATATATATATATATATACAACGTGTTACTTGAGCCCCAGACACCCCAAATGATTTTTATTATTGCTAATTAATCTAGAGAATTTATTTTTCAATCGGTTAATTATTTCGAAAGATATTCGTATGTTTATTTTTCCTTGCAATTCTATTCAATTGTTAATTCTAAATTTTTTGCGTTATTCTGACATCGCTACATGTGTCATGTCATGTCAACCCATCAACATACAAAATTTGTCAATTTGTATAACACGACATAAGATGACATACTTTGACAATATAAACAAATTTGTCAAAGCTGCCAGCCATTATTAAATATTCAACCTCAATCTCCTAACCTGTCAATAGATTGGTAAACTGTAGTATTAGAAACTTTTAGACTCGACACGTAAAAAATTGGAAAATTAACGAAAAAGTATACCCATGTTAAGATATACTGCAATATATTACACTCTCGATTCTCAATAAAACAGTTTTCAGGTTTTTAGTCTTGGAAGTAACACGTTGTATATATAACTTTAAGGTAGTCATATATATAAATTTCATTACACAGCAGAACACCTTGGTTTATTTGATGCTTTAGCAGTACTTAATTAAATTTTACAAAGGTTAGAATCTCGTAGTAAGTAGGTAAGGTATAGTATTACCTGTGACAGAACATCTTGCTCTATGGTAAGTTAATAACAACAAGTACCTAAGTATAAACTCTACTTAAACAATACAACAAAAATAAGCTTAGGAGTAAGTAAAAAAAAAAGCATGTAACTCTAAATAGTAGTGTGTGTGGGCATAACTCCATATTAAGTGTAGTACGGCGATAATAGATTGTATATGACAATAAGTAAATAGTCAAGATTTTCTAATTACAAAATTATCATACGTATGAATTCAGACAAAGTTCCTATGTAAGATAAATTTCTCCAACACATAACAATTTACCATAAAATAAGCCAAATTCTGTCTAAAGAAAAAAAAACGAAAATCCAAGATAATAATTCACGCCCTTGAATTTTGTTTTTAAAGTTTCTTCGGGGTTGTGTAACTTTGTTTTACGAAACCATTAGTCATCCTTTTGTTAGCGATTGTGAAGGGAAATTTTTCACGATGAGACAAATTTCGAGAATAAATTAACCGTTGTTGTAATCTCGTGTAATAAAAACGGAGGAGGAAGAGTTCCGCCTTAATTACAACTTGATATAAAAAGGTATTAAATACTTTGAAATTGTATTTGCAGTTACTGTCTTTTTACTCTAAGCGCGAAGAGTGTCAGCGATTTTAACAAAAGGTGGTAACATCCTATGTTCTATTTAGAGATGATACTTCTTTCTTTTAAGGTGAAGTATACCTGCCTCTTGTTATTTTAATCCGAGTAACTTTTGCAGGTAAATCAGAAACAACGTTAAGAATGTTTTAAATGTTTACTTAGTCGAGTTAGTGTAAGGATACGGATTTCAGGGATGTTTGTGGTAAGTTACTACGAACGTTACGATATGATTGGAATTAACTAGAATTTTATATCAGGGATGTTTGTGGTAAGTCACTGCGAACGTTACGCAGGGATATTTGTGGTAATACGTTACTACAAAGATTTGAATTAACTAGAATTTCGTAGTAACTTACCACAAACATCCCTGTGTTTGTGGTAAGTTACTACGAACGTTACGCAGGGATGTTTGTGGTAATACGTTACTACAAACGTTACAATATGATTGGAATTAACTAGAATTTTATATCAGGGATGTTTGTGGTAAGTTACTATGAACGTTACGCAGGGATGTTTGTGGTAATAAGTTACTACGAACGTTACGGCATGGTTCGAATTAACTAGAATTTTATATCAGGGATGTTTGTGGTAAGTTACTATGAACGTTACGCAGGGATGTTTGTGGTAAGTTACTACGAACGTTACGGTATGATTCGGATTAAATAGAATTTTACATTATATTCATATGACATGTAGTTCGATTCGATATCTCCCACGTAAATACAGAAATAATAAAAGGCGGAATAATTTTGAAAAGTACGGTGGGTTGCAAAAAAACATAGGACTCACGTTATGAATGAATTCATTTATAAATTGTGTAACTAATTCTGCAGCTACATACAATGCATATGTATATAAGTAGTCATAAAATATTTGGATAGCAATTATATATTTATTTATTTATTTTAATGTTCAATATAACTTACCTTTTTAACGGCCTCCTAGCCCAGTCGGTATTGACACTGCCTATGAAGCAGGAGTTCCCGGGTTCGAATCCTGGTAAGGGCATTTATTTGTGTGTTTATCACAGATATTTGTACCTGAGTTATGGATGTTTTCTATGTATTTAAGTATTTATCAATATCTATCTATTATATATATCGTCGTCTAGTACCCACAACACAAGCCTTATTGAGCTTACTGTGGGACTAGGTCGGTTTGTGTAAGATTGTTGTCCTATAATATTTATTATTATTATTTGTATGTCTTTCCCGACCACGGAACAATTGTGTTCCGGACCTTTGGGAGGCATATGCGGAGCCGAAGCCAACGCGCAGAGGCCCTTCCGACAATTTAATGAAAAGTGAGGGGTACACTAAGCGGATGCTGCCCCTATCCGTGTCATGGGACGCACGCAGAGACAGCACCCGCCATGGTGTAAGGACTATTGAGAGTTAATGGAGTCTAAAATGTACTAGGCTATTAGGTGATAAGTATGGACTAACTACTGGGCTATTGGATGAAGAACCGGACGCCTGCCTAATAAAACGGTATCCAATTTTATTTCCGGCAGACGGTGACTCGCCCGCCGCAAGATGGGCCCCTGTAAAAAGCGACATCAAAGATGGCTCAAGGGCAACACCGGTGCGTGGGCTGTGAGGTTGTGGAGAGGTGAGTCTGCGGTAGCCAGATCCCGGTAATCCGTTCAGCAGGCCGCCGGCGTTATGACATTTTACACTTCCAACCTGGAGCATAGGTCCCGCTCCTGCGACTCCACTGGCCGGCCAGTTAAGGCAAGCACAGAGGTCAGGGCCAAATGGAAAGGGCCCTCTGGAATAGGGGTCCGCGGTGTCGCCACTCACCGTCAGCTCGCCACAAGCTGCCCCCTTATTATTATTATTTATTTATTAACTGATATTGGTAGATAAACGAACTTATTTTGATTTAAATTCGAAAAGTAAGTGTGTGATTTACATATTCATAAAATAAGGTATTATTAAATACGTTAACAGGAAACATATAATATTAGTAAAATTCAGTTAATAATTGGAACATACCACAAACCACAAATTGGATATCAGTTAATATTGATTATTTCCTGTTCTTCATTTTGATTCTTTAAAAATGTTTTGATAAATGGATCGGAGCTCTGTTATTCTGAATCCCCGTACATTTTATGGAAAAAGGGTCTAAGTAAAGTAAAAATGTTTAAAAAACCATCTTTTGAAGACTATTATGATGAAGACCGAAAGTCTCTCACTGTTAATTCGCTTCCATTAAATAGTCTTTCTTTTATAACCGAAGTTCGTTGTGGGGGAGGAAAATCTTTTTAATGAGCTCACGATCGTTTATAAGATTATTGACTGAGCTTGGAAAAATAGGAAATAAATGTAGTCTAGGAGTCATAAGACTGCGTCGACCGTCCAGTGGCGCACTCATTGGGGGGGATTGTATTTGTTAATAAACTAATCAGTTTCTGTATAATCCATCATGTTAAGGTGTTTTCCTACTATTTTTTTAATTATTTATATAGGAAAACTTACAACTAGGGTAACAAGATAGGCAGTAATGTAGAAACAGTGAGCCAATAAAAAGTTTCCACAGGTAGAAACTGCGTAAAATAACTGCGTAATTTCGCAACTTATGATCTATGTGATACAGTTTTATATTACTTTGGCTTCATCACCTAAATGGAAAAAAGTGGCCACCATTTGCCGTTTAGGTAATGAAGCATAAAATACACAAAATGAAACTGTGTGACAAAGATCAAAAGTTGCGTAATCAGTAGGACTACAACTTAACACGTAGGGATAATACATAAATTGATTCGTTTATTAGGAAATAAGATCTCCCAATGAGGGCGCCACTGGTTGGTCCACACTGTTAAAACTATGGCCCGCCAACTAGCTAATCGGGCTGGAAAAAGAGCAATTCTTTCTGCGAAAAAGAAGCGGAGAGAGAAAGTTTGGAGACCCCTAATCTAGTCAGTAGTGACTTTGGGGCCTAGCATAGACAACCGTTTATCGACAAAAATATCGACTACCTGTCAGTCTATAAAGCTTGTCCCAGAAAAAAATGTCGTTTATTAGTTAGTATGAAATAATGTAAGCAATAAAAAGTTACCAAATTTTTGACAACAGTTTATTAGAAATGTAGTAAACAAAACGTATTTTTGTTATGTTTTTGTTCTATTGTTTATTCATCCAGAAACTTCGTAATTTTCTTTTGATACCTGCCATCAGGTTTTGTACATCAGTGTCTGTGATTAGTTTTGAAGCTGCATTCCATTTTCGCTTGAAGTTTTCAACTGATGTGGCGTTAGTTTTATGTTTTAAGAGCTTCTGCTTCATACGAGCCCAATATTTTTCTATAAATCGTCGTAATTCAGGACAGTTAGGAGGATTTTGGTATTTTTCCACAAATTCGACATTATTGGCTTTGTACCATTTTATCACATTTCTAAAATAGTGGCACGTGGCCAGATCAGGCCAAACCAGAACTGGCTTCTTGTGTCGCTTAAAAAACGGCAATAATCGCTTTTCCATGCACTCTTTAAGGCATATATCGCCTTTCATAGTTCCTTTAGCAAAGTATGGAGTGCTGCGTTTGCCGCAAGAACAGATCGCTTGCCACACAAGAACCTTCTTCACAAACTTATCCGTTTTTATGACATTGTACTCGTCATTGATAGTTTTTCTATCGGTCCCCGAATAAAAATGATGTCCCGGCAGTGATTTAAAATCAAGCTTGCAATATGTTTCGTCGTCCATCACAATACAGTATTTTTTTGTCGTTAATCTTGAATACAGTTTTCTGGATCTCGTTTTAGCGTCAGTTTCTTGTTTCGAATTTCTATTAGGCACTTTAGTTTGTTTGAAAGTCTTTATAGAATTATTTTTCTTTACTCGTTGCACAGTGGATTTAGACGTTTTAAACTTTTTAGCTAAATCTCTTACAGATGATGTAGGTTTTTTCAGCAAAGCAGCTATGATACTCTTCTCAATATTTTTCTTAACAAACCCGGTCTTCCGACCACTTCCAGGACGCCGTCGAATACCGCCAGTCTCTCTGAATTGTTTAAGGACCTTTGCACAGTTCTAACAGACGTGTTTAGCTCCATTGCCACTTTTTTCGTGAAAATGCCTTAATATTGGACATATTTGTACAATATTTTCTCATGAATTTTTCTTGTGGAGACGAGATCTTTGAAAATGTGACTGTGACAGATTTTTTCTAATATTAAATAAAGAACCGAGATGCATTTAACATATAACCAGCCAGTTACAACCATTTTCATTGAAACCTGATATACCAACGCTGCGTAAACTAACGACACTTTTTACTGGGACAAGCTTTAGGTAACGCGTCAGTTTTACGCTAAGATGACCCAGTGTTTTGACGACGAGGGACCCTCTTGTTCCTTTAGTCGTCGACACAGTGAATCCTCCTTTTGTGAAGGATCGGCAACGCGCAGTGACAACTCTGGAGTTGCTTACCATCAGGCAGGCCGTATGCTTGTATGCCACCATCGCGGTATAAAAAAATATAATTCATATTTTATATAAAAGAAAGCTTTGAGTTATCATGACTACCATTTATTCAAGAGTTGATGGATGTATTCTATGCAAGTCCTATAACAGTTATAATGCTCGTTAATATTTATTTGAATACGACAACTCATCGTCAACATAATCGTTATTCACAAGCACATTACAAAACATAAGGAAACTGTCACTAGTGAAACATCCCGCCCACCCTAAAGCAAATGTAATAACTAATAAGTCAAGCAAACTAAGTGGTGTTGTGTTGTTTTATAATGCCCCGAATCGCCGGACGGTCATGATTTATTCAAAGCCCTGAATTTCGGTGGCAGCCCTATTCAAAAGTCAGCGTGATTCCAGTTACTTGCCAAACGCGACGCTCGAGTAAACCAGTGGAAGTCAGCCCTCTATACATAAATATAATCTTACACAAATCGTAGTCACAGTAAGCTTAATAAGGATGGTGCCTACTAGACTAGACACATGTATAATATAGATATATTTAATAAATTAATACTTAAATACAGTATAAACGATATCCATAAGTCAGGAACAAAATATATTTGTTGAACATATAAACTAACCCCCACCTGCAGCTTCCTAGGCAGCCTATACCAATTAGGTTGATATGAGGTTGATACATCCTTATTATTGATACATATAGTTGTGGTAAACTTTGAGTTTCTATTGCACTGGTTCGTAAACGTATATTGGGAATACATGACCAGTGCCATCGTGGGTATTTAGCTGATTTTGATTTAGGTCCTTAATGCAAAGAGGTTAAGCTTCACGAATGATCAGTTAAGTCTGTTGTTGTACAGTCGACGTCAAATATTTTGCACACTTTTGGACCTTATTACAAAGGAGAAAGTTCCAAAAGTGTAAACATATTTAACGTCAACTTCACTTGTGTTGTCGTGGGCGACAAAAGTTTTATACAGATTCTCATTCACTTGGTATACAGCTGGGTGCTTTAAATGTACTATGAATTCTAATTTGGGAGTTTAGGGTTTGACATAAACAGATCTAGTCGAAATTAAAGTCAGGGCACTAAATATACGTATTGAATAAAATACACTTAAAAATGATACCTATAATGAGTTTCTTGGAATTTATGTACGATATTATTTATTTAATATTTACCAGTCGCTTTTTGCTGAGAGTGAAGCAAACAAAATGTGTTAAAACGTAGTTAATCCTAGCAAGGCCTAAATTCCTTTCAGGGTTAAAAGTTCAGTTGGCAGACGCTTTCGTAAAAACTAGTACCTGTGCCAATTCTTGGGATTAAGTTGCCCAACGGACCCCGGGTTCCGATGCTATGGAGCGTTGGCAAAAGGCTTGGACAAACGAAGATGATGTCATGAAATCACCAACTGTTTGCAAGTGGAACTAACTAACCTAACCTAACCTATACGAACCGAACCGGATGGGCCCGGACCGAATCGAACCAGTCTGAACCTAACCGAATCACATTAGATGATCATAAGATGATAAAGTTAGGTTAGGTTAGTATTTTATTACTATCGTCATATAAAAGCAGTGTACATCTACATATCACGTGGGAGCAAAATTATTTAAATTGTGTTAACTAACACTTCAATCCCCTCTACGCTCAGGATTTTATGTTAGGATACGCCCTCACCGTAAATAAGTTATTTTGCTCTCGTGTGACATGTCATATTTCTTGGCGGGTTTACATATGATGGAAATCTATAAAATATTATTTAAACACTTTTAATAAAGGACAAAGTTTCGCGGTGTCACACAACGAGTAAAAAGTAAAAACCCAGCTGTGTCCGACAAGCCAACTGTTTGTTTTAATTACAGGATTTCGGTGATGTTGAACGTTGCGAGTTAAATAAAACAACTGGAACCGTTGACATAGATGACAAAAGTTCAGACCCAAAGTTTACCAAAATTATGGTATGCCAATTCTACCGGGAGTACATTCGACTACAAAGAGATGTATCCACTTTTTAAGCTGAATGCATTGTAATAAGGTCCAAAAGTGGATATATATTTTGTATTCGATAGAGTCCGGTAACGATTTGAAAACGAAAATCGCTAATAATGAAATTACGCACATGAATCGCATTTAATAAGAGGGAGAAAGTCTTGTTATTGCAAAAAAGTTCTTTGGGTCTATATATCTTAATATTTAATACCCTAAAACTGAATTCTTACAGAGCATGTTTAGTGAGAACGTTGATTCGTGCAATCTTGTTGCTTGATTATTAATTATTATTTAAGATGGCCCCTAACATGTTTTATAATATATGATTAAAGCATAAAATACAATTTATTTCTGTATTTTAGTTTTTGTGAAATTCTTTAATACCTTCCCAAAAATATTACCTAAACTTCGGCAATTTTTCATAAAATTGCTGTAGCTAAACATACTCTCCCTTAAAAATATATATATGAAAATGAAAAAAACTGTTCCACTTATTCCTCAGACGACTCATTTTCCAACGTATTTATGTATTTAACGTACAAGTATAACTTAATTTTAATCAATAAAAACCTTACCCTTTTCACCTCTCCAAGCAAAAATCGCGAAATAGGTGTTAGATTCGGGTGAATTACTTATAAATGAAACAAGACGGTGCACTTATACAATTTAAAAGGAAACGTTCTTTCAAAATGTGTATACAAACTAATAGAAGTTTCATTATTTACTTGCAAAATAGTATCAAAAAGTTGAGCGAAATAGAAAAAAAAGTTTACCGGACTCTTAGCCTCCATATTCGTATTCAGTGTTCACGCTTATTCGGTATCTAGTCTTTCCCTCCGCGAACGCTACAACTGTGGAATGAACTCCCGGCTGTCGAGGTTAAAGGATGCTAACATATGGTTCAAAAAAGGAGTGTACAGATTTCTAAGGGTCGGCAACTCGCACGTGACACCACTGGAGTTTTTCATGGGATGCGGTGGCTGTGCTTACCGGTGGGCCGTACGCTTGCTTACCACCATAGTGGTATAGTCATTTATAGTCATTTATTCATATTGCATTGTCATGTACATAATAAGGTGTTATAATTTTGAGACAGTTCGTGACACCCTGTCAGGGCACACAATAATTCTTACATACTAACTTATAAGGTTTATATAGACAGTAGGTACTTAATTATATTTTCTTACAAGCATCTAAACAATGTCAACAAGTCTTGAGGATATTGCATACATGAGTTTTAGATTTAAAAAAAAAAAAAATTTAATGTCAGCAGTGAATTGAATAAACATGTTATTGAATTTGTGAGTCAATGTACTTATTTCTAAACAAAGTTTTATAATATATCTGGTAGAGTAATATAGCAAATAGTTATGTCAAATTTTGAATTACAGTCATAAATTTACTTTGCTTCGTCTAAGGCTAGCGTGTTATCTTCAAGAAATAATTATAAAAAACCATGCATACGCTGATCTAATTTAAACGAAGCGCTCGGTTGGGTCTTTGTGAATGCAAGGACGCCTTTTACTGTGCCACTTATTGCGTGTTGATTGTGAGTCTCTGTATTATATGCGTTCAATGACTGGAACAGTTGAATTTTGGCGGTGAAGCTGCGGGCGCTAAACCAGTCTGTTATTTAGTAATTTTTCGTTCACTTGTCCGAACGCTGGTAAGCTGTTGTGCAGCGGGTGGGTTAACAATCCGGCTGTAGATATGTTAAGTAAATATGCCTGCTTATGGACATAACATTAAAATATCCTAATATGAAAACTTATAACAGATTTAGCTTAACATTTACGGCGCATAAAACTAATTGGCATAATAATGAAAACGTTTCTTATTCATATAATGTTTATATGCATAATCATAAGTGTGCATAATTTAAATAGGCATAAGATTGGCCTTTTTAATAAGAATATTTAAATGTGTCTGAATATTCATGGTATCTCTGAAATAGTATTATAGAGTGAAGTAATTTGACAGCAAATTGTATGACTATGCGGACCACTATAACCGAATATTTTCTTTAAAAATAGTCAAAAGTCCACACCCCGCATTGCCAGAATTCACCTCGCTAAAACCGGCGAGGAGTAAAATCCATCACTTATTAAAAAAAATACACAATAAGGCAGGAGCTGTCAAATCACTTCCCTCAATTATAAATGTTACTTTACTTGAGATTATGTGGAAAATTACAATGACTTTGTAATTATGAGCAAAGGGCACCTATCATGTTGAAATGTCTTGAGTCTTCAATTATTACTAAGCGGAAAAGTTTCACATTTCATACGATCATGCCTATTGTAGGTCACACAATATTTATTGCCAACAGTATAACGAGGGTTGCTACTTATATATCCGGAAACAAAAAAACAAACTGAAAATGGTTTTATTGTTTTTCAAAGTATTCCCCTTGATGATCTATGCACTTTTGCATTCGCGTGAACCAATTTTTAAAGCACTTCTGCCACTCCGCCTGAGGTACCTCCATAACGTGTTGTTTGAATGCGTCGACAGCATCTTCAGCGGTCGAAAATCGTTGACCGCGTAATTTATTCTTTATATTTGGAAATAAATAAAAATCGTTGGGTGCCAAGTCAGGGCTGTACGGCGGATGACCCGTTAATTCCACATTTTGACCCTCCAAAAATAGAGTTGTTTCGCGTGACGTATGACAGCTGGCATTGTCATGATGAAGAATGATTCTTCGTCGCTGGTTAGTTTTACGAATTTGTTCAAATACTTCCGGTAAGCAAATAGTCGTGTACCACTCTGAATTAACCGTTCTACGGTTTTCTAGTGGCACTGTAGCTACATGGCCATTAATACCGAAGAAGCAGGCCACCATTTGTTTCAATGTACTTTTTGCACGAGTAACTTTCGTAGGGTTCGGCTCATTTTGAAACACCCATACCGTTGATTGTTGCTTCGTTTCGGGATCGTATGCATACATTCAGGATTCGTCACCTGTATAGATGTTATAAACGGCTTTTGAGTCACCACGGTTATATTTTTTTAACATTTTATTGCACCATTCGACGCGAGCATCTTTTTGCTCTTTTGTTAAGTTGTGGGGTATCCAACGCGAACAAATTTTTTTTACAGCGAAATAATTATGTAATATGCTATTAATGCTGGTCATAGAAATACCCAGAGTCGCCTCTATCTCGCAGTACGTAACATGTCGGTCGTCCATTATAAGTTTTCGCACAGCCTCGATATTTTGTTGTACAACGACCGATTTCGGGCGACCTGCCTTAACTTCGTCCTTAAGCATACTACGTCCACGATTGAACTCACTAAACCAGTGATACACAGTAGTTTTAGATGGGGCTTCATCACCAAAAGTTGAAGTTAGTTGATCTATGCACTGTTGTTGCGTTAAACCACGCCGAAAATCATAATAAATCATAGCACGAATATTTTCACGAGTGAGTTCCATTCTTGCTGCGAGATGACATTTAAAACCCGTCAAAAACAAAACACGAGCGTTAATAAGAAAGAAAAAATATACCGGCCAGTACTTTAAAAAGTTCAAATTTTACCATGGAGGTCAAATATGCTATTTAAGAAGATTGTAATCCCGGTTTCCGGATATATAAATAGCAGCCTATGTAATTTTAGTGATCGGATTATACGGTGCAACACGGCGGAATTATTATGCGAATATAGTGATTAAAACGTTAAAATGATACTGAAATGTGTTTGATGTAACTAAACTCAACAACGTGGGTTCTAAAATCCCGAAGATTATCCATATATTATAATATATAATATTTAATTTTTAATAGCATAAATTTGGTGGTAAAAAAAACCATATTGCACCCTAAAATCTGATCACGAGATATTAAATTATTCATCATAAATATTAGATTAAAGATCCACATTTAATGGGCTATATTTTTTAAAGTTTAATTTCAATTCCAATTTGTGTTTTTTTTTTCTTTACTTATGATTAGGTAGGTAAGTTTGGGCTGACCCCAAATGAAATAGGAACAGGCACGGAGAAAGAAGACTTATCTAGGAATCCATACTAATATTATAAATGGGAAAGTGTATGTGTGTGTTTGTTTGTTTGTTTGTCCGTCTTTCACGGCAAAACGGGGCGACGAATTGACGTGATTTTTTAAGTGGAGATAGTTGAAGTGATGGAGAGTGACATAGGCTACTTTTTGTCTCTTTCTAACCCTCCACTTCCCTAAAATGGGGGGTGGAAGTTTGTATGATTTGTTACCCCGAACTTAACGCGAGCGAAGCCGCGGGCAAAAGCTAGCAGGTAAGTACAGTAAAACTGAGGTTATTTTACCTTAATATATAATCCTAGCCTATTCCCGCGGCTTCGCCCGCGTACTATAAGTACTCAAAAAGGATACGATACCCATGTTGATTTTCAGACTTTGTGACCACATTTGCCGCTTTTAGGGGTTGAATTTTCAAAAAACCTGAAACATTTGTTTACTCATTTATTGTTAGGAATACTCCTGTGAAGTTTCGAATAAAATAGTCTAACAAATCTTGATTCGCCATACAAACTTTGGACCCCCATTTTACCCCCTTAGGGGGTGAATTTTGAAAAATCCTTTCTTAGTGCACCCCTAGACCTTATAACGAACCTACGTGCTAAATTTGGAATCTCTAGAACCAGCGGTTTGGGCTGTACGTTGATATGTCAGTCAGTCAGTCAGTCAGTCAGTCAGTCAGTTTCTTCTTTTATATATTTAGATAAGGATCTTTGATTGGATACGTTTTGCGAAGAGTCTTTTGGAATGGGTACCTACGTCTTGTATGTACGGGCAGAGACCACAAGATCTACTACGTTACGTGACACAAAGATAAGCGCCATGGTACATGTACATAAAAGTGATGCTGAGTTCCGAAAAAATAGTAAAAAAATTAGAATTTGCCAAAAGCACAAGAAAGTACCACTTCCGGTGTAAAAATGGATGGTATTTACCTACCTCATTTGATATAAAGATGACATTTGTGGCAACAAATAGCAATTTGTATGTAGGTATAGAAAAACTCAGTCTGCCAGTTCCTGTATGGCCGGAAGTGCCCGGCAGACTGGTTCAAAAGTGACGTCGTGGAGTCAAAAACGTTACTTTTTAACCAGTCTGCCGGGCACTTCCCGGGGATTTTTCTGTACCTACATACAAATTGCTGCTTGTCGCCACTGTGTCATCTTTATATCAAATGACGTAGGCAAATACCATCCATTTTTTACACCGGAAGTGTTTTTTTTGTGCTTTCGGCCAATTAAAATTTTTACAAACTATTTTTTGGGAACTCGGCGTAACTTTTATGAACATATGCCATGGGGCTTATCTTTGTATCACGTAACGTACCAGATAGCCCAGCCCGTACTATTTATTACTTAGTAATTCTAACAACATAACAATAATAAAGTAGTTCTGTACCAAATCGTAAAGAAAAAAATAATTAGGTACTTTATTACAGAGAAATTTGTATAACCGCCCGAAAAAGGATTTCTAATAATTAAGATGATTTAAGTATTCCTAATAACGCATCATTTGGAATACTTATATTGTGTCAAAGTAGATTAAAGACAACTCGTCAGCGAGTCGTGACAATAAACAAATTTCGTTTAACTTTGCTTTGCCTAATGAATAAAGTTTCAATAAGACAATACGGACTTAGCTTTGACGCAGTGCCATTGCTTTGTTCAATAATACACAATAAATATCAATATTACACTAATATCGTATTCAATATATATAAATAGAATATTGAGAGATATTTTCAAGTCAAAGGTACACATTATTGTAGGTTGTCAATAAGGCATTGCTGCTATAAAAATCATTTAGAAATAAACTTTATTAACAACCGACAATGATGTACCTTTGACTTGAAAACATCACAAATTAAGTATTTGGTTCCTTAAAAATGTAAATAAAAACAACGAACTTTAGTTCTCTGCTTGGAATTTGTTATAAAATTGTAAGTTTGTTACAACGGTATGGAATTTAAAATTTTCAATTAAGTAAATTAAATTTTTTGGGCTATTGATTTAATTTTTATTTCAACATATTTCGTTTAGAAATATTTTTAATAACAGTTGCTCCCAAATAATAGAAAATCGAAGGTATAATAAAGATTTGCTGAATAACCCAGTAGGTTTAGTTTCCATTATATTAAAACATTTGGGTGTAAGAAATACGGTTTTTATTTCTATTAGATCAAGAGTAGGAAACCCTAGCTACCTCACCGAGTAGCAAAATTCGACTTATGTACGGCAATGCACGGTAAAAAGTTATGTATTTTAGTACTTGGTAGCCTGAGCCAAACTTGGAGCATTTTGTACAGTCAGCAAAAACATCATTATAAAATCTACCTCATCGAGTAGCAAATTGAACCTTATGCCATTCGAAAGTACTAATCAACTTGGTAATAACAAAAAATGGTAGCCGACCTTAAACCTGAAGCTTTTGTTATTCAGCCAAGTTTTATGTTTTAAGTGAAAATCGACTAATGCTAGTACGACGTGCAAATGAGTTCACGGGATGATTTAAATGCAGTGTTACGCGGTACATAAGATACTGTTTATTAATAGGTGCCAAAAAGTAAGATGTTGCATGTCCAAAAACTTGCAACTTCATATTTGTACCTTATTAAAAATAATTGAAATAATTAACCTAGTAGAAGATAAAACTTGTGCCATTCGAAAGAACTCATTAACTATTAAATCAATCAAGGGGATCAATGTTACTCTACGTCCGTAGGAAACACCTTAGACAACCCTACACGTGATCCCTGGGTGGTGCTAAAAGAGTAACAAACTTGGTAGCTGCACTGTCCCATCTGGATCTCGCAGCACTCACTGGATTTTATTCATCATCTGCTTTCCCACTACTACTACCCTAGAGAAACCTATCTACTCGTATATCCAGTAGCCATCCGATAAAAAAAAAACTATTTAAGAAAAAAAATCATAAAATTATTTTGGCACTTCTGGATGAGCACTATCGAATGGGCCACGTTCCCTCTTGCTAGTCGTTGAAGTAGTTTTTGACAAAAAATTGGGGTTTTTTTTGCTAACTATACAAAGTGCTCCAAGTTTGGCTCAGCGTAACAGGTACTAAAATGCATAACATTAGTGCCATTAAAGTGCGTGCCGCGTGCATTGTCCTACATAAGCCGAATCCTACTCTTGATCTATATGTCTGTAAGTATATGATTTAACGGGAAAATTTTATGTAATTCAATATATTCACTGCTATTCAGCATTATCTATAATGAAAGTTCAAACTATTTATGGTTACGTTAAATAATTCACTTGAAATAATTTTGTCCCTATCAAATTGACTGCCTCCTCTAACCCAAATTTTTCAAGCTGTGTCGTTATACCCATTTCAGCAAAATTTTACTGCAGACTCATACATGTCATCTCGACACATTCATATTTTTCGTAACATGTTCCCGACACACGATTAGAACAGGGTACGTGACGAAACACAACGAAGCGACTAACTGCTTCAAAGTCGCGCGATACCGAAATGTCTCAAGTACACAGGAACGAATACGCTTGCGGCTTTTCAGTTCATGGGTAATGTAATGATATCTCAAGCATTCACAATTCATGCTTTAAAATCGCGAGGATTCTCGCTTTTATAAACCAGCAATGTGTGGTCTCACCACTACTTAGAATTAATAAAAAAAACAATAAGGTAATTTTAAGAATATGTCGTCGAATATACAGGGTGATTCAGCTTAGTAGACGTGAGCAGGATTAGCATTACGGATTCAGTTAATAACAAGCCATTGTTTGATACCTGTACTAGTGTGATAGTGATAAGCGCAAAAAAAATAGTAAAAAATAAACAGTTTTAAATTGTTGACGACACGCATGGTCACTCTACAATTAGAATACTCCGTCGAGTACTGATACTCTATGTATAGTTTTTCTGTGATATGTGTCAAATTGATGTCTGGTTACTTTGGGAACATCGTATCTCACTTAATTTGACAATTATTTTTTTCATAATCAAAGTGCTGTCATATTTGTTAAAGAGCTTTTATCTACTATATTCTACGTAAAAAAAAGGTAAAAAAAAGTTATAAAGGCATTATGGTTTCACTTAAACATGATGGCGGCCGATTCATTATATATAAAACGGCCTCCTAGCCCAGTCGGTAGTGACCCTACCTACGAAGCAGGAGGTCCCGGGTTCGAATCCTGGTCAGGGCATTTATTTGTGTGTTTATCACAGATATTTGATCCCGAGTTATAGATATTTTATATGTATAAATATTTATTAATATCTATCTATTATATATATTGTCGTCTAGTACCCATAACAGCCTTATTGAGCTTACTGTGGGACTAGGTCGATTTGTGTAAGAATGTCCCATAATATTTATTAATTTAATTTATTTATTTATTATCGTCAACTAAGTGTGTAGGGTTGTTCCTGCTTACGTCTCCTGTATACTAATACAGGAGACGTGTTGGTCAATGTGAATGGTCAACAGTGTTTATTAACACACAATTTGCATCTGCTTTCATTGTAGCACAAAAAGATATATAAGTAAGATGTGAAATAGAGTAATTCAAGCAATGTAATATTTTATTACCTCAGTGTTTTGTGACCACTCGTGTTTTATGGTATTTTGGCTGGTTCGTTCAGAGGAAAGCTTACTACGCTAGCTTTGTGACGGGTATAACAACAGTAACAACACTAAATCTCCGTTTGGTGGTGCGGTTTATCAGAATCGGAAGGACATTAACTAGGCCGGGGCCGAGCGCTGTCGATAAGCGGCCATCTTTACTCAAAATTGAGGAATGTTCGTTTCATTTTTGTATCTAATTTGTTCATTTTTCATATGAACAAAATTCATATATTTCATTAGCATACTTTCAAAAGGCATAATTTTATTATTCATAACGTTCTAATAATTACCCACTTTTCAATGTCATACATAGATTTCATTTAACGTACATAACGTACATGTTGTTTTTAAATGTGAGGTTTTACCGACGTAAGTTTGTTAGTTACCTTTTGTCCCTCAGAGTGGAAATAGAAGATAAATATATACTTAGATATATATAAAACACCTATAACTCAGGAATAAATATTCGTGATAAACACACAAATGAATGCCCTTACCAGAATTCGAATCTGGGACCTCCTGCTTCTTAGGCAGGATCACTACCTAGGCTAGGAAGCCGTTGAAATTATGAAATCCATTTGTATGATAAATGAAATATGTACATGTAATAATTGATTTTATACTAAATACTACACACCCCAGCTGTTATAAAAAAAAACCCGGCCAAGTGCGTGTCGGACCACGCATAGGAGGGTTCCGTACCTTCAGTGGAATAAAAACCAAAGTAATACCAAAAGGTATCTGATGCCTATGGAAGAAGTTTTTTTGGAGATAACTCAAAAATGGCTGAACCGATAATGTTTAAAACAATTTTCGTAGAAAGTATATGATAAGGCGCATCTTCTCAAATTTTTCAATCTTCTTAAAGCTTCAAAAGTTACAGGGGACACACAATATTTCTGACTTTCGAAGCGATTATTTCAGAAAATATTTACTTAATCACAAAATGGTCAAAAAAATCTGAATGTTGTTTTTAAAGACCTATTGATTGATGTATCACATGATGATATGTGGTTAATTTTTTTTTTGATATTTTGTTACATGTATGGAGCGCCCCCCTAAAAATTTTTTTTTTTCAAATTAACTACATAACTAAGTAGCGACATACAAAATACACCCTATGTGTAAATTTTATTCAGATGCGTCGTATAGTTTCCGAGTAAAATGGCTGTAACATACGGTCGGACAGACAGACAGACAGACATGACGAATCCATAAGGGTTCCGTTTTTTGCCATTTGGCTACGGAACCCTAAAAATCAAATGCGTCCGTGTCATCTTCCATTAAATTGAGGATACAATACCAAGAAGGC
Organism: Pammene aurita; assembly: GCA_947086415.1. Taxonomy (NCBI): domain Eukaryota; kingdom Metazoa; phylum Arthropoda; class Insecta; order Lepidoptera; family Tortricidae; genus Pammene; species Pammene aurita. The sequence continues at coordinate 11,681,012 of OX352306.1, read as the reverse complement.
GTATCATACAATATATACTCATAGACTATGTGTTTAATAGCCGGTAGCTGTCAGTCCGCCTTTGTTTGTATCCCACAAGCCATTCAATACTAATTGGTAAAATAATCCGTCAATGTATTATTCCCTAGCAATATACACAGTAATATACAATAACAGTATTGTGTCTATTTATGAGGGGAGCGCTCATTTGGCTTACTTATATTACTTGGCGATGGGTTCACGCTCGGGCTGTAATCGCTTATACCAGCAAATTACATTGTCGCAGAACTGTCTTCGCTATTCTGGTAAGGCCACGCTTTAAAAGAAGCGATGCTCTCGGTATCAATCACTAGATGGCAGCACCGTGGCGAGACGTCTAGTCATAATCCACCAATCATTTTTAATTATATATTTTTTAATTGGTGGATTTGGCAGCTGCGGTCAAAAAGACCTCTCGCCACGGTGCTGCCATCCAGTTAAAACACGATCGCGTAAAACCCTCATTGTTATTAAAAATATGGAAGTTAATCATTTTTACGTTACGGTGCGCTACTTAAGTTCGTTATAAATATTAGAGAAAACACGAAGAGTCTTCAGCAAATCGCATGACCTTCTGAATTAATAATAATCATCTCGTCAATCTACGCTTATAAAATAATGTAACCTTACTGATTTCGTCATTACGATACCACAGAAAGCCTTGAAAAAGCCTATAGACAATTCTTATCCCCGGAAATAATATGCTTCTTATAATTTAATCAGACTTTCTCCATACAGAAACATTGCATGGATGAAGAAATCGCAATCTTTGCCTTGCAGATAGAATATAAAAAAACCGGCCGAGTGCGAGTCGGACTCGCGCACCGAGGGTTCCGTACAAACCTGTAGGTAGGTATATAAGTAAAAGTTCACCCATTGCGTTGATATACAAGTTTGATTTTGTTACAGCTTAAAGGTATTATACTCGTAGACCTGAGTATTTGATATGAATTTCAATTTAATACCTCTACGCGTTCATGAGGAAAGGGGTAGTAACACTAAAATTATTAAAAATATTTTTATTATATGATGTAACTAAAATTTACAGTTTTCGCAATTTTTCCTTTATCTGTGCTATAAGACGTTTCTTTGTACCAAATATCAAGATTTTGAGGTCACGGGAAGTAAGTACTCTGTAGGTTTTGATTCCCTCGCGAGTTTCGAAAATTTGCGACATAAACGGCTAATTGCGTTGGCTTAAAAGTTTGATTTTTTTCACAGCTCCAAGGAACAGTAGACCTGAGTATTTGATATAAATTTCAGCGTGATACCTCTACGCGTTCCTGAGAAAAAGGGTCTTGACAGACGGACGGACGGACGGACGGACGACAAAGTGATCCTATAAGGGTTCCGTTTTTTCCTTTCGAGGTACGGAACCCTAAAAATGGAAGAGAAATAATTTTAGCATGTCTTTGGCATGTTTTGGAACCACACATCCGCTCGTCATTTTGTTAAGTTATGAAACTAAACCCCCTTACGCACCGCTCCTTATAAACATTAGAAAATAGTCTTACTTTTTAAAAAGTTTTCTATTTATCGATCACATCCGGCTTCAGCGTCCCGAGTGAGTTCGCGTGCTACAGAGAATAGTGCTTAGTAACTTAAGCAACAAATTAGGAACTGGTGAAACTTGGCGAGTGCAGGTATCGTTAGTACAGTCGCCATCAAATATATCGGAGCGGCCAGGGTACTCAAAAATATCTGAACATGCACTTTATCGCATTGACAATAGAGGCGTTGTTCAGATATTTGTGACCACCTTGGCCGCTCCGATATATCTGATGGCGACTGTACAGTGCAGCGTGACGTCTTAAGAAAAATTTAAAAATTGTGAACACTATCCAGTTCTTATAAAGTTCAAATTTTGAAAACCTTGGACATTGAAGTGTTATAAATGCACATTTTTTTCAAATATGCAATGAAACAATGCCGTTAAGGCATGGAATCCTGTTTCGGGCGTAGGAACTCGAGAGGACTGTAATGGGATTTCATACAAATTTTAAGGCCTAGGCCTGCAAAGTAATCTTGGCGTCAGAGATGACGACAGGTCTTACGAAAAGCTGATTTATATTTTTTTCTCGTGAAAGTCTCTTTATCTATCTTTAAGAACCGAACTTATTATTTTGTTATAAATTTCATTCTTCATTACATTGAATATTTAAGAAAAGCACTCCTCAGCAATAATTATGTAGGTCCGCAGGCGCGTGAGGGTCGCTTTTATGTCCCTTATTGCCGTGGAACCCATAGATAAACCATCCGTCACGTTCTGACTTCCACGGCGAATGACATAAACGGCTATAAATGACATAAACGCGGACATTAGAGTCCCTTTACTTAATAGATTAAGTAATTATGGTTACGTTTTTAATGCCGTTAATGTTTGTAATCAAATTTAATGTTAACCTAATAAAATGTGACATAAGTAATATATAACATCCTATATTGAAATGATTTTCATGCTCAGGTTTAATGTTTTCTGCTACACTGTAGTATATCATAAAAATACCTGTCAAAATTGAGGACAATTACAACAAGGAGTAGCTATCGCAATAGGTATCGTTTAAAATCATTTTCAACAAATTATAATTGTATCATCTATCTGTCAATATCATATATCACATATATCATATATCTGTCAGTCTATCATACCGGGTGTGGCCAGTTTGAGGAGTAGAATCTACGTTTTCATTTTTTGCTCTTATTACAGGCCACACCCGGTATATCTGTCAATAGGAGTCTCTTACACACTATACAAGCAGTTTCAAGAAGATAACGTTTTCATGGCTGTGTAAGCCCATAATATAACGGTCTTATCTATTATAACGTGTATACTTGTATAGTGTTTGTGACTCTTAGATCCTAGAAGTCTTTTGAACATGGGCTATTTAAAAACTATACTACTCATTCTACTACTATACTTTTCATTACCTGTTAGACTGTGTTAGTATTAGAAACTCGATTTCTGAGCAATGCCGATCTTCGTGATCCAGAAAAAGGTCCAAGTTTAATTCCTGAAGGTTAGACATCCTAACACGAGTCATTTCAATTAATAACGTCCCTTTTTCGTAACCGCGGCTTGAACACGTAACGACAATCTGTCAATTTCGTTCGAGATGACCTCTCTTGATGACCTCCGCTGGCTGGAAGGAGCCTTTATTTAACCTTTGGCCTTATGCGGGTATTTTTATGTTTTTGTCGTTGACAACCTAACGTCAACATTAATCTTTGACTGCTGAGAAAAACTTCTAGATTGTTTGACTTTTAAGCACGAAATTGGGCTTTGTGAGAATGGGAGATTATATGAAAACCATGACTTATTGTGATAAATGTACCAGTGTTATAAAAACGCTAATTTTTAGGCTCAAAGATCCTTCAGACACGTAAGTCTTTAAGACTCGACTATATTTGAGAATTGTATTCGCTTATTTCCGCGTATGCGTTTTATAAAAACACTTATTTTTAGGTTCAAAGACTGGAACCCTTAAGACTCGTAAGTCTTTAAGACTCTACTATATTTCAGAATTGTATTGGCTATATTCACAACTCCACCATATTGTAGTTGAGTGGCCACTACTTACGGTAGGTTGTACCATGCATAACTAACGAACCGATCAACGTTAAATATGGCGACGGAGCTGTCATCCCATAGAAAACCGTCTAAATTTTCATAAAATATTTTTTTAACGATGACGTTGACATTCACAGACGGTTTGGTGCAACCGGCCTTTAGTATTTTGGGCGCAACATTCGGTCGTTTTCAGATAACTCTGTTGTACACCAATAAAAATATTCCGTACATTTCCCATAAAATATCTTAAATACTATTCACATATCTACTCTTGGAATTTCACTGGGTAGGCACTAAATTAACCCGGGAGCAGTTTATCTCGTTTCCAAGCGAAGGACCGCGATAGCGCCTTCGATTACCGGCGCCGGTGCCTTTTATACACATTTATGTGGTTTTATATGCTAATTATATCCTAGGTCCAACCTTTAATTGTTTTTCTCTCTAAAGAGATTGAAAAAGGGTGAAAATTTGAAGCGAGAGACTTGAAATTTGGTTTGTAGGTATCAATGAAAACGCAAGAAAATTTAATATTGTTCCTCCGGAGAGGTTTATTAATTATTAGGTGTATTAGGAACGTATTTTTTAATTGGGAGACTTAATAAGGAAGCGCAGACAACATATAGTACTTCAGATACCTACATAATAATGTAACTGTTCATGTTGTCGTCGCTGGGTTGGCACTAAATTATCCGAGGAGCAAGTCTATCTCGTTTCCAAGCAAGGCGCGGGGGGCCGCGATATCGCCTTCGATTACCAGCGGTAGTGCCATTTACACATTTACACCTTTATTGTATACTAATTATTACGTATAGAAACATAGGTATTTTACAGTCTTAAATTTTAATGAATTCTTCTTCTTCTTCTTCAAGTGCCTTCTCCAACCCGGAGGTTGGCGACCTTATGCCTATATGCCATTCTATCTGAAGTCATGCGAATTAGTTTATCTGTACTGTCCACGTCTAATCAGTCTCTTACGTTCCTTGTCCATGATATTCTCCTTATACCACGTCCTCGCTTCCCCTCAATTTTCGCTTCAATTATTAGTTTTAACAAATCGTATTTTGAGTTTCTATGTATATGTCCGAAAATAAAATTCATATATAGATATTGATGTAGATAAATACTTGTAAATAATCTGTGGCAGATAATTACCCATAGTCAAAATCTTTGCCACGCGCACAGCCGACATTAAATATAACTGATAACTTATAAAATAAATAAGAACAAAAAAATTGGTTGTTTGTAAAGTAGGTTTACGATCGAGATGTTTACGTGATAACGTCTAACCGCTCGTGAGGATTCCGCGTGACAAGTTTCACGGAATGACTGGCAGCGCTCGAGATGAGACGGGAGATCGGTCCGTCTCTCTCTCGTTATACCTGCGATCGCGCTCGTGAGGTTTTGGTGTGACACATGTTTCTGAACATGTCACCCGACTAAAACGATTTTAAAGACGTTATCACGTCAAAAAACGAGGGTAGTTTCTCGCCTCCCCGGCCCTCGCCGCCGGCCGCGCTGAGCGCTCCGTCGCGGAGAGCCGCGGCTTCGTCGGTTAGCCAAAGCGAATAGCTGATTCATAAGCTCCTCGTTATGGATTGAAACATGTCGAGCAATATTCGACTTAAAAAACGTGAGGTACCCGTTCTTATTTATTTGATAAGTCTGAGTCTCACGAGAGTATTGTGTTTCTAACTGATAACTTTATTGCGTCTTCCTACTTTATAATGACTAATGAGGTTCAAAAGTGTGAACACGTCTTGGTCTATGACTTTACCAAAACCGACACGTGTAAGGAATTTAGTTTATTTTAAGATAACAAACGTCCTTACATCTTAGGACCTTTTTTAGATGGGAATTGTTAAGCTAACACGTGAATCGACTTCAAGTAACCTTAATTTGAAAGGAGATCGCCAAATTGACGGTATCCTTTGCATAAGAATATTTCGTAGAAATTGTATCATTATCGTTGTCAAGCAACTAGATAAATTATAATTGCTGTTCGACGCTCTGGCCCATTTGTAATGTCGGAATTATGTCACGGTATGGTGTGATATACCCAAGGAGTTGTTGCTATCAGCCTATCACTAAACGAACATATGCCTCAAACGTCTAGTATAAACTCTCGGACTATTGTGAGCGTGCGTGAAACATAGGGTGCAGCTATTCTACTAATATTCGTGTGAAGTAACTTAACTCCTAATTTATAGAAAAGGCTCATATTTACATTATTCTACCCTTATTATTATATAAATATGACCCGTCATTTATCTATCCGCGGGCCAGAATTGGACATTAAAGTCTAGACAAAGTTAATGTCACAAATAAGTAATATGAAAAAACATTCAACAGTATTATAAATCCAGCAATTTTTCTTTTGCTCTTGAATACAAGGAACGTTACTCGGTTGGCTTTAAAAAGTAACACCTAAGTTCTGCGCCTACTTCCCTGGGGTGAAGACTGTGATAAACTAGTAAGTGGATCCACCGAAGTGTTCTTATTTTTAGGGTTCCGTAGTCAACTAGGAACCCTTATAGTTTCGCCATGTCTAGCTCAGTGACTTGAAATTTGGTAAGAATGGTGAAATTTGGTGTGCATTAGTGACGCCAACAAAGTGGTAGAATAAAAACTGTTTTTTTTTATTAGAGTACCTAGCTCCCTACACATGAAGTAGGGGTGATTTTCTTTCGCTCCAACCATATTGTGTTACTAAAAACCGGTAAATAAATACTATTATTTATTTACCGGTTTTTAGTAACATTACTGGGAAAAATGTGAATTTACTGGTAAATTTACAGATTGTGGGTTGCATGTTATAACTTTTGAATGTGAAACCTTTATCTATCTTTGGCTTTCTTTCTCTAATAGCATCATTTGGATTATATATATAGCACGTAGATTTAGATGAATAATACATTTGTCATTAACAATAACCTCACAGTTTCCACCTCGTATTTGATTAGTTTTCAGTAAATACTTTTTCTATATTATTAATTAAAATGAATAATAGTTATTTGTTATACAAGGGTGCAAAGTTGTATTTTAACCGCGAGTGTGGAATTGAACCACAAGCTAGCGAATGTATCCTGGGGTTGAACCACGAGCCAAGCGAGTGGTTCGAAAATAGAATCCTGAGCGAAGCGAGTAGTTCAAAAATAGAATCCTGAGCTAACGAGTGTTGCAACACAAAAGACGTAAAATAATTTTGCAGACGTGTGTAACACTTTGCACCTCACTAAAGCGAGGAAAATGTTAATATAGGTAGAAGAAAAACAACTGAAATATGTAATAGCAATTAAAATGGATCTATCAAAATAAAATTTTATAAGATTTTAAGCGTTATATGGTAAAATCATGTAATGACATTGTAATATTTATGCTAAATTAAATGTTTTTAATTTAATACAAAATTATTTTTGCGTCCACAGCACCTGATTTGATCAGACTATTTAATCAGATGGGAGAAAATTGTCCTGTCTGCCTTTACGTGTTATTTTGTTTAAAAAAGTAACTCATAACACGTTCGAATTTCAAATATTATTTGCACTCCTATGAATAAAATGCAGTTTTGCTATCTGTTTTTAAAGAATAAAAAAGGGCTTTCCGAGCTAGTGAGGTGAAAATATTTTTGGTTAATAAAACAGTTTTTACTATTACTTTAAAGTAAAAAAACCAGCCAAGTGCGAGTCGGAACTCGGGACACCAAGTGTTTCGTACCACAAACTTAACGAATAATCCTCTCCGTGTGACCTTAAGAGGGTTTTTATGTTATACTAGCTGTACCCGAGGCTTCGCTCACGTGCGTTTTAGAAGGCTTTACTACTTTTCGTTACCCTCAACAGTCCATTGCTAAAAGTTGCCTACGCATTCAACATGTCAAAAAGTTAGTGCAGCAGTTTACTAACGCAGCAGCAGCAGAGACTAAGAGCCAAATCAATGATTAAGGGAAGCGTATGAGCGGGAAGATCTGCCGAGCTGAAGACAGAGCTCCCCGTAGAGCCGAACGCCAGAAGCGTCGTAGTAGAAAATGTCTCTGCAGTAGCTGGACAGAGATCGAACACAAATTAATGATTAATGTCATCAAGTGAGCCGGAGCGTGGAAAGCCCGACAATAAGGCAGAATTTTCACTGAGGCGGAGATGAGAGGAAACGTGCGAGAACCAACCAATAGCTTTATACTTAACGCCTTTAAGGCTGCGTTTCCACCAGAGATGAGCGAGGATGCGTTGCGAAGAATGTGTTTGTAAAGAACCAACCCTAGAGCTGCGCTGTACGGGGATAAACAAATGTAGCGATTCTATTGGTGCTTCACAAACATATTCCTCGCAACGCCTCGAAACATATTCCCTCATCTCTGGTGGAAACGCAGCCTAACTAAGACACGTGACCGTGAACAATGCATTGCTATTGGTCGATTCCCGCATGCCCACACTTATCTTCGATCATCTCCGCATTAAAAGAAAGGCAGCCTTAGTGGTAAGGCCGAAAGCTGAGCTCGACGTAATGTCGAAGGCCCCAAGCATCCCAGCCAAAAGAGCTTCTGCAGTTGCAGATGAGAGATCGAACACAACTTAATCCCACCTATCCCGTGGTTAACTATATTAATACTCTTTTTGCTCCCGTCTTAAACATTCAACCTCACTATATTTGATATGAAAAGAAATCGTCCAGTGTGTTTTTTCTTTGTGCGGCGGGCTCGGCGGGCGGAGCCTTTTACTTACTGTTATTTAAGTGCCTTATACGCGAACCTGATGGCCGAAAGCCCAACGGTAAAATTAGTATGAATAAAAATCGGCTCCACCACTTGAACCCCCCTTTCACGTGGTTCACTGTATCAATACTCTTTTTGCTCCTGTCTTAAACATTTAAACTAACCATTTTTGGTAGGAATAGAAATGGTTTACTGTGTATTTTCTTTGTACGGAGGGGCTCCGCCCCCCGAGCCCTCCTCTTGGGCTTGTCACACAGTTAACTTTATCGATACTCGTTTTGCTCCCGTCTTAAACATTTAACCTAACCATTTATGGAATGAATACAAATCGATTAGTGTGTCAATTCTTTGTGCGGGGGGCTCCACCCCACGAGCCCCCCTTTTACCTCCTGACATATAGTAATCTCTGTCAAAATTTTTTTCTCCCGTCTTAAACATTTAACCTACTCATTTTTGGTATGAATTAATATCGTTCAGTGTATTTTTTATTTGTGCGGGGGGCTCCGCCCCCGAGCCCCCCTCTTACACTTGTCAGTCAGTTAACTTCATCAATACTCGTTTTGCTCCCGTCTTAAACATTTAACCTAAGCCTCCGCCCCCGAGCCCCCCTTCTTACACTTGTCACTCAGTTAACTTTATCGATACTCGTTTTGCTCCCGTCTTAAACATTGAACCTAACCATTTATGGTATGAATACAAATCGATTAGCGTGTCTTTTCTTTGTGCGGGGGACTCTGCCCCCTGAACCCCCCTTTTACCTCCTGACATGTAGTAAATTCTGTCAACATTCTTTTTCTCCCGTCTTAAACATTCAACCTAACCATTTTTCGTATGAATTAATATCGTTCAGTGTATTTTTTCTTTATTATGTGTAAAGAATAGATAGATAGATATATAGATGTTAACTCAAATTTTAAATAATGAGTCTTACTAAAGTCTGTTCGGAAAGAGAAGTGTAGTGGTTTATACTGGAACTCATACATACTACGACACTCCTCTTTCCGGATAGATATGGGGTACTCTTAGAGAATTCAACCCGGATGGAGTAGCCAAAGCCATGTCTGTCATTTTCTATACAAAAAGTCTGCCGATTTTTGTGGGGGAGGGGAACGTCAAATGTATGGCTATTCGTACGTAACGTACAAATAGCTACGTCAGATAAACATCAGTCCATACAAGTGTATTATCACTGACCGGCAGAGGGGAACGCCTATCAATGGCGACTCCGGTTGGTTGAATTCTCTAAGGGTATATACTCTATACTGTCAGGTTACAACTAAATCTCACAAATTGCAAAAAAAATAGTAAACTAAAATCCGCCTTGTTTTGTTAGAAATACGGTTCATTACGGCTGTAAACTCGTGGTAGTAGGTAATTTAATTAATGAATTTTGTTTGTCACCCGAAGACGTGCGTTGCTTTGAGGGCCTGTTCGAAATTTAAACTTATGTTATCTACTATCTCATAAAAACAAGAAAACCGCAATGAAGTACGGAGTTCTATATTCAAATTGTTCCCACAAACTTCATAGTAATTTTCCTTGGGTAGGAAGGCTCGTTCGATATTTACACTTATAACCGTTGAGTAAAGTTTAATTTTGTATGTACTATTTTTCTCGTATGCTTTTAATATGTAAACCATAGGAAATTACCACTGTAACTTGACTGTAGGTACATATTGAGTCCTATAGTAACCTAAGGTCAATCCGTGGTCTGAAAACTGTTAAAGATAGGTCTACCAAATAATTATGCCGTCATCTGCAGGGTCTGTTTAGTGGACTATTCAGTTCTCAGTTCCTAGTTAGCTATAGTTTCTGAAAAAAAACGCGGGGACAGAGCCGTTTTTAATCAAAACTACTGCTCGTAAAATGAAGTCAAAATCAGTCAGCTGTCCTAACTTTTTGCAGGCTTTCTATTGGTACCCCACACGATTCTTACAAATGAAAAATAAAATTCACTTTCCCCCTTAAACCCCCTAAACTTCCTCATACAATTAAATTTAAGCAGTTACAGCCTCGGTACCTTGTTACAGCCGACATTTTCTATGCCTATTCCAAATTTCAGCTTTCTACGTTAAACCGTTTCCGAGAAAGACGCTTTTACCGATTTCGGCGACCGGAGTGATTCCATAAGTGTTTCGTAAACAAGTATTGGTACGAAACACTAAAAATGGAACGATAAACGTCAGTATTTAAGAAGTAAAATTCATTCATGGCTTTATTTTTTAACTAGCTTTTGCCCGCGGCTTCGCTCGCGTTAAATTCGGGGTAACACGGTTCCCCTTTCCTGATTTAAAACACAGAAGAGAACTCGGAACAGAATATTATTTTAATACGCTACTGTAGACGATATTATATGTCTTTCCATTTGGGGACAGAATGTAAAGATTCTGGGCATTGGACACACGCGAACATGCTACATACAATTGTCCATGGGAGAAGCACGGCTTTTCTAAGTTCACCCCAGCCACCTTTAATGTTTGTCCCTGCGCTTTGTTAATGGTCATAGCGAAACTAAGCTTAAGAGGAAATTGTAGCCTTTTAAAATGGAACGGGAGATATGTGGGAATTATTGGGATTCGTGGGATCATTACATTTTCACCCTTTCCTACGCCGGTTAAGATAGTGGCGCTATTTTTAGCTTCTTACCTTGAAAACTGCGAAAAGTTCCATATAAAATTTCAACCCCTCTTTTAAGGGGTTGGGTGCAGATTTCTACAAAAAAACGATGCACGATTTTTTTGTTAGTTACAAATAGTCCGCATACCAATTTTTAGCTTTCAACCTTGAAAATTGCGAAATGCTCCATACAAACTTCCACCCCCCATTTTAGGGAAGTGGGGGGGTTAGAAAGAGACAAAAAGTAGCCTATGTCACTCTCCATCCCTTCAACTATCTCCACTTAAAAAATCACCTCATTTCGTCGCCCCGTTTTGCCGTGAAAGACGGACAAACAAACACACACATACACTTTCCCATTTATAATATTAGTATGGATAGCTCTGTAGTGTATACTGCGACCATAAACAGTATAAATTAAATAAAAAATACTAACATAGCCTTACATGGCAACACCTGGTGTCATGTCAATGTGGTCAATGTTGTCACGCACCGTGTTGCCAGATGACATTTTTGAAAATCTGTAGGGTGAAACTAAAAATTATGAGAATTCCGTAGATCACCGCTTAAAAAATCCGTAGTTCTACAGATTTTTTTCCAACGCTTCATTCGGCTGTACTGAATGTATAGGTTTCACCAAAATCCAGTCGACTATAGATAAAATTCAGCCGGAAGGCAGAAAATTGTATACGGTTTTGACTTCCGGGTGAATTTTATAAATACAAAAAATCAATATGTCCTTACAAAAAAAAACAGAACCAATGTTCTACCGATTTTTAGCAGGAATTCATCTCATTATGTGCAAAAAGCTGCTCCATTTCTATTACGTTATACATGTTTTGGTAATAAATAAGATTACTCCGAAACGAAACTCACACAGATAACATAAACTATATGTATTAACATAAACTAACGATTACCGATGCTAACCCAGGTTTTGTTTCGATGAAATTATCTAAATGGGATTAAAATGAATAAAATCATTCATCACTATAAAATGTAACGGTTACACTCACGTCACTTTATGACGACCTAATATGATAGATGGAGCCTACCTAAGCTCTCCGAAACATGTCGCGCGAAGTGACAAAAGTGACGTGAGTGTAATCGTTATATTTTATAGTGATAGTATGTCTCACGAAAGTTTAAATTTAAAAATCATTCATAGTAGAGCACGGTAACTAACATATCAGGTGTTTTCACGTGCTTGGCCGAATTTAAAATTGGAAAATTATTGTTTGTATTAGAAGATGTGTACAGACGTACTGCTAATAATATGACGGGTATGTAATACTAAGCATTTTATTTTGTATTTAAAAAATAAAATGATGTACAGCGATTGACAAACAAATCTATATTTTGATGTAATTTCTCTATCGGGAATATTTTATGTTGATCAAGGTTGACAAGTCATATAGCGTACTGGCCACTTTTTGATATTTTACTACTCGATCAAACAGAAAATAAATGAGACGGAGAAATTCAATAATCTGTACATTATTTATTCAGGTTGTTAAAACATCAACTCAGTGTTAATTTATTTCGTACAACCAACTAAAAAAAAGATGTAGGGCCCCGGTTGTGGCCACTGTGCCGGTTTTGGCCATTTTCAACTTTATTAAGGTATAGACAAATTTACAAGTCTATTTTTTTTATACCACGACGGTGGCAAACAAGCATACCTGCCTACAAGAATGCCTGCAACTCCAGAGGTGTCGCATGCGTGTTGCCGACCCTTTATTAAAAGGAGGATTCACTGAGAGAACAGCTCAAAGAGGACCCAGTGTGTTGACGACGAAGGATCTTCTTGTACCTTTAGCCGTGAACACACTGGGTCCTCTTTGAGCTCTTTGGCAACCTTACTTAGGTCCCAGCAGGGTCACAACACTATAAGTAGGGTCTAGTACTATTTGGCTGTGATTTTCTGTAAGGTGGAGGTACTTCCCCAGTCGGGCTCTGCTCCAGATTTGAGCGAGATGACATTCGCTGTGCTGTGCCCTACCACACAAAGTGAGATGACATTCGCAGTACCCATACCTCTCTTTTGGACGTAGTTTAAAGACATACCCGTGTCCGAACGTAGTTTAAGGACATATCCGGGTCAAAAAATATATTGTCTATGGTCGGGTCTATGGTTTATAGTTAATATTAAGAGTAAATGATTGCACCACAGATGGTACTGTCATCTGTCATGCATCATTTGTCGGCACATCACTAGCTGGAATACAACACTAAACTTGTAAATGGTACCAGTCTAAGCATGTCTTTTTTCTATTGGATTGTTTAAAAGACAAGAAAGTTGTTGTTAGGTAGAAAAAGTAGGTACCTATACCATCTGTAGATCTATATTTTCGTTGTATCATATACAATGTACTAACGGGGAACATTTTAACAGTGTATTCGTGATCATATTTAGAAACTACATAAGTAGAATGTCCTTATAAACTTTTCTGGAATTCGCCTAGGTTCAGAGTTAATACCAACAAAAAATCATTTTTTTGATATTAAATCAAATACAAATATTTTTTTTTTTAAACTAAATTATTTATGGGTAATAGGCCCTCGCTAACAATACGGGCGACCATTCACCCTGAATCTAAGATTGTAAGTAATCTATGGAGTTTTAAACTAGGTACTGTACTTTATGTGCTATTGAATTTCTTGAGGCTATTGATAATTTTATCGATGTTTTTGTTAAATGACTCTATTGATGATTCTTTGTTGATTATGCTGCTTATGTCATAAGGGTCGATATTAATGATTTTACACAAAATTTCATGTTCGATGCGAACGCGATCGAACTTTGGACACTCTTTGAGGAGGTGTTCAATTGTCTGGCAGGTTACTTTATCACAGGGGCAAAAATTATCGTCGGCTATCTTAAAGCGGTGTAAGTAACTTTTGTGATAGTCGTGCCCCGTGAGTATTTGAGTCAACTGGAAACTGATAGGCATGGAGCCGCGCAGTCTCCTAATGGACTCTATGCTAGGTAGGTACTTCTTCATATGTCTTCCAGTTGTACTGTCCTCATACCACTTACTGTGTAGCGCGAATATATGCTTTTTATGGTTGAGTTTATGGTACGACAGCGGGAACAGATCGTAATCCGGTGCCTTGTGCAGTGCTGCCGCAGCCTTGGCCGCCATATCAGCCCGTTCGTTCCCGTTCAAGCCGACATGCGCCTTTATTCAACAGAATTCGATCACTGTTTTCCCAGACTCCTTGATGCTGTGTAATATTTTGTGGATGCTGTTGACGATGCTGTTGGTGCTACTGCGATTTGCGATTTCCATCGGAGCAGCCTTGGAGTCTGAGAAAACAGTGACCTTTGGCAGTTCCCGCTCAAAGCACTCGCGACAAGCACGCTCCAGTGCATAGCACTCCGCCTGGAAGACTGTGCAGCTGCTGTGTAACTTAAGCTTCTTCATCAAGCCCCGACCATCAGGGTAGTCGATAACGACAGCTGCACCGACCAGTCCATCGTGCTTGCTGCCGTCTGTGAAGACTCTGTGCATCTCTATATCTTCGTAATAGGGATCCAATTGTTCTTGATTAACAACCTACAAGATGATTATATCAATTCTTTTAGCTGGGTGTAATAACTCTGTTACAGGAACTCTTTTATCATATTTGATGTCATCTGGTAGGTATTCAGTGATTAGACTCCTCTTGACACGTTCTGTTGAGGCAGCCTCGTTTAATTTTAAGTGTAAACGCGTAAAACCAGCGAGCGCTATTGATGCTATCGTAGGCAGAGTCCTAAAGCCACGACTTGCCTTTATGGCGAATCCACGCTGAAGACTCAGTAATGAGTTGATGACTTTTTTGTAATTGGTAGCGGTGTACCACACTTCTGCAGCATAGGTTATTATTGGCTCTATTACCTGCCTATATATAGTATTAACGTTTTCAGCGTGTATTCCCCATGTTGGCCTTATGTATATACAAAGCTTTCCGTATATAGTCTGTGCCTTTTTGACGATGTACTCACTATGCTTAATAAACTTCAGATGCTCATCAATGATCACTCCCAGCAGTTTAAACTGGCTGTCAAACTTTATACCCACACCATTCATGTGTATATGCGCTGCCTTGGCCTTAGGGGTGGGGGTGATCATTTTTGTTTTCTGCGGACCAAATTTTAATTTGTTATTCACTCCCCATCTGTGTACATTCTGGAGTATTTGGTTGGCGTTATGTTCTAGTTGTTGTATGTTTTCACCAGTGCATATAATCAATACATCGTCAGCGTAAGCTTGTATATAATTACCTTGGGGTAGTATCTGGCCCAGTAGTGGGTTGATAATAGTGTTCCAAAAGATGGGACCAAGTACTGACCCTTGGACACAACCCCTGGATTGCACTTTTGATATTAAGGCGTCTGCATAGTTAAGGATTATAGAGCGGTTAGTAAGATAACTGTTTATTAGGTTGTGGATGTTCTTGGGACATTGGGTTTCTTTCAACCTGTTAAGCAGGGCTGGCCACCAGGCATGGTCAAATGCGCCTTCTATATCCAATGATATGGCCAGCACCAGTTTTTTATTTTCTTTTGCCTCTCTTATAATGCTGACGGCTTTATATAATGCATCAGACGTTGATCGCTGCTCCTTAAATCCATATTGATGTTCACTACATGCTTCGGTTTTATGCAGGAAATATGTAAGGCGCTTCGTTATAAGCTTTTCAAGCACCTTCCCAAAAACATTAATTAAACCGATCGGTCTATAGGAGGACAAACAGTTATAACTGTCTTTGTTCGGTTTGGGTATAGTTTTTATATATGCGTTTTTCCAAGGGGTCGGGAAGTAGTTTAATATTAGGCATCTATTGTAAATTTTGGTGGCTAAGTTAGGATAAATATCTATAAAAAATTTACATATATCAGCCGTCAAGTTGTCCATGCCTGGTGCCTTCCTTGGAGACATAGATTGTATTGCCTCTTTAACCTCAGTTACGGTGAATGGGGGCTCGATATCGGTATCTATATTGTGGTTATAGACTAGCATTTGATTTCTTATTAGTACGTGATAGGCTGTGTCTTCATAAGAATTGTCATCGGGAAAAAATTTAACTATTAACTTCTCTGCCGTGTCTATTGCAGATTTGGTGAAATTGTGCTCATCTATTTTCAACGTGACTGGTGGTTGTGGTAGTGGTCTGCTTTTGAGTAGCCGGTTTGTCACTGACCATACATTGTCTTTTCCTTGTTTACTTCAGAACTCCCGGAAGGCTTGTGCAGACGTTGCTCGCATTTTTCTTGCATATTCGTCTCGCGCTTCTTTGAGTTCTACAATAATACTAGTCAAGTCTTTATTACCTCTTTTTAAGTCCTGTAACCTGTGGTGTAGATGGATAACTTTCTTCTTCAGTAAGGTTAGTTCAGGTGTCCACCATGGTATCCGTATGAAAGAAGTATGTCTTCTGAAGGTTGTGTTACATGTTTTGGTAATTACATTCGTGATATTGTTTATATATGTGTCCAATTGTATGTTATCTAAGTTATAAATATTAGTAATGTCATAGCCGAATGCTGTTATATTCTCCTGAAGTGTTGTCTTAAATTCATCCCAGTTTGCGTTAGTAGTATTGTATTTGAAAGTGGAAGTTGACAACTTTTTCTTCACTTTGCTACTAAGATTAATGCTGAATTGTATAGCATGGTGATCTGAAGAGGGTATAATGTCATGATTAATCTTCCATGCTTCAATGTTATTGATGAGATTAGCAGTTGCCATAGTTAGATCAATTATGGAGGTCCTAATTCTGCCTTGAGTGACGGATTCAAATGTTGGCTCATTGCCAATGTTGCATGTAACTATATCATTATTAAAAAGGATATCATATATACAGTTGCCTCTGTCGTTATTTTTTGAAGAGCCCCATGATGTGTGCCAGCCATTAAGATCGCCACATATAATGTGCACCTGATACTTGTACATCTTTATCACCTTCTCTAAATGTAGCAGTGTTCGTGCAGGGTCTTCCGTGGGTTCTATATATACTGATGTTAGGTATATTTTCTTGCTATCTCTCGTTACTATTTGTATGGTCAATAGGTTAATCAAGGTAGTGATATGCTGCATCATCCCCAGGCACGCACCTAGTCTGCGTTTGACTGCAATGCATGCCTTGGTTCGTGTTTGGCTCGTCAAGTCAGCCTGCTGGAAAATATCGTAATCTGGTATGGGTTTCATTTTTGTGCCCTTTCCTACATATGGCTCGCTGATAAACATAATGTCACACCTTTCATCTGTTGCGTACCTCACCAATTCTTCAGTAGCATGCTGGCCCCGACCTAGATTAGCTTGGACAACAGTAAGCGCGTTTTTAAATGCTGGAATCGTATGCCCAGTAGTTCCCTGTGTATTGTTGCATCTGTGGAATTGCATCTGGCTGCCCTTAGCAATACTGGACCGATAGCCGAGCTATCCGGTCCCATTTCTGCCATTCTGGGCAGGCAGTGCTGTATGCAGGGTGCTCATGCGCCTTACCTTGTTTTTTGCAGTTGACACAACATGGTTTAGTGTTCTCTCTGTTTGGACAACTGCGTGTATCATGATCCGAGGTGCAGTAACCGCATGTGTTTTTGTTAGAGCAGTTGGTCGCTCTGTGGCTGAACTCCTGACACCGGAAGCACTGTATTATCGGTGACTGGTCATACACAGGTATCACTTGGTAACCGATTCTGACCTTATTGTCCTTGAGTGTGGACCACATGAGAGGGCTGACCTCGATTATAACGTTGTTTGTCGCGCTGGTTCGCCCTTTGGTGCAACGAACAACTCTGATTTGTCGATCAACCTATGGAATGTTCCCTATTAGACTCTAATTTTGCCGTACAACACCCTCCATTAATTTTTCGTTAGTGACATCTGGTATGACACCAATGAGTCGCAGAAGAGGCTTTCGCATCTCTGGGTTTGTAACTGTAAGTCGCTCCGTGTTATTCTTGACGGCGTCGGCATACTTAGTGCGGTCCATTTCCGTCTGGCAAACTACTGCAATCTTTTGCTGCTTTGTAATACGAAGACTGTTGATTGCAATCCCCATTTCAACAACGTCGATCTTCTTTTTAATTACTTTAATAATCTCCTCGCCATTGTGTCTTGGATCAATAGAGAACATGCATGAAAAATATTTAATTGAATCTGTTGCATAAAAACGTTCAACAACCCCAAACTAATATGATTAAGTGGAAATCCGTAATAATTTGTAACAATTTGTTAAAGATATTGCGGTTTGAAAACGTAAAATCTTAGGCATTTTTTTTTATACATCAAATGTATTTTCGAAACTTCAGTTCGATTACTTATGTCCTAACAAGAAAAAAAATGTATGTCAACTATATAGCTAAACGCATTTTTTCGTGCCTAAAATTACAAAAATCTTACAAAAATTTGTTCCTTCCAAACAGTTTTCTGCAACTTTGTGAACGGTGACGTCACAATCGGCACACTTTTTGTATGGGGCGTTTTGACTAGCGGCGCAGACGCCTAACGTATTTTCACATTTTTGACGTTTCAGGGCTATCATAGATAGTAGGTTTATTCAGCGCCGGATCTAGAAATTTTTCGAGGCGGGGCAAAATCTGAAAAATGCCGCCCCCCGCCCCGGCATATATTTGATATGTATTTTAATTTTGCCTCATTTTTTTTTTTAAATACCACGACGGTGGCAAACAAGCATACGGTACGGACCGCCTGATGGCAAGCAGCTACCGTAGCCTACGGACACCTGCAACCCCAAAGGATTCACATGCGCGTTGCCTACCCTATAGGAACCTATACACTCCTTTTTTGAAGAACCTCATACTGTAGCCCACTGGGAAAACCTCGGCAGGGAGTTCATTCCACAGCCGCAGCGTTCGTGGGAGGAAATTCCTCTTAAACCGTACTGTGCGCGACCCATTGGGCTCCAGGGTGTGGGGATGAACACCCTGCCGGCGGCGAGCGGTGCGGTGATAAAAAGCTGCCGTGGGCATCATATCAAACAGTTCTTCAGAGCACAACCCATTGTACAAGCGATAGAACACGCATAAGTAGGCAAAGTCCCTCCTAAGACTCAAAGGTTCAATATCGCTCGTGAGTTTGGGATCGTCGACGATCCGCACAGCGCGCCTTTGCACCGAGTCAAAGGGCCTAAGCTAGTATCCAGGTGCTCCCGCCCAAAGGTGACAACAGTAGTCCATGTGGGGTCTGACTTGTGACTTGCGGAGTGAAGTATCGCCTCGCTCTATTGAGCACACCGAGCTTTTTGGATGCCAGCTTGGCCTTCGCTTCAAGTATAAGTGATTATTAACTATCATATAATTTCGACCAACAGACGCCTACCATTAGTCATTGATAGGCTATTAACGGAAATAACGCCACAACGACAGGTCTAGTGTTGCTCTTTCTGTCTATTATCTCTTCTGTGTTTCTGTGTTAAGCCCAATTTTTTTTTCGAATACATATGGAGTATATGGATGTGTAAGTCATATATTTTAATTAGGATAACTAGTTAAGTATACGGCAAATACGGAAACCATCTCCCGCTGTCTAAACCTTTTCTGCGTCCCCGGGCGTCGTAGCGAAGTTACGGTCTTAGGACCGGACGGGCGGATGGCTACAGTATGATATGATCACTTATCTCAACGAGGAGCATGTTTCGAACCTTATTCATCGAAAAGCAAAAGTTTAAGAGGTCACAAATCACTTGGTCGGACACTTTTAGTGGTGCAATTTTTTTTTTTTTTACCTCATCGAGTAACAGGATGAAACCAACCTCATTTGATAGCTAAAGTGATGCTATTTCAATATTTTTTGGTCGGACAGCCCTCAGCCTGATCCGTTCCGTTTTTGGACACATTTAGTGGTGCAATTTTTGGGGTGTTTTTAGGTTCCGTAGCCAAATGACAAAAAACGAAACCCTTATGGATTCGTCATGTCTGTCTGTC
This sequence comes from Pammene aurita, assembly GCA_947086415.1. Classification (NCBI taxonomy): domain Eukaryota; kingdom Metazoa; phylum Arthropoda; class Insecta; order Lepidoptera; family Tortricidae; genus Pammene; species Pammene aurita. The sequence goes on along the minus strand of OX352306.1, from coordinate 11,661,164 downwards.
TGTCTGTCCGTCCGTATGTTACAGCCATTTTACTCGGAAACTATACGACGTATCTAAATAAAATTTACACATAAGGTGTATTTTGAAAGCCGCTACTTAGTTATGTAGTTAAATTGGACAATAAATATTTTTAGGGGGGGCATGTACTTAATTTCAAAATATTTTTTAAAAACTAAATATCAACATGTGACACTTCAATCGATAGGTCTTTAAAAAAACATTGAGGTTTCTTTGACTATTTTGTGATTAAGTGAATATTTTCTGAAATAATCGCTTTGAATTCAAAAAAATTGTGTCCCCCCCCCCCGTAACTTTTGAACCGTAAGTCCAAACAATATGAAGAAATTTGAGGAGATGCGCCTTATCATATACTTTCTACGAAATTTGTTTTAAACATTACGGGTTCAGCCATTTTTGAGTTATCTCCAAAAAACTTCTTCCATAGGCATCGGATACGACCTTTTGGTATTAGTTTGGTTCTTATTCCATTGAAGGTACGGAACCCTCCTATGCGTGGCCCGACACGCACTTGGCCGGGTTTTACCTCATCGAGTAGCAGGATGAATCCAACATGATTTGATAGCTAAAGTGATGCTATTTCAATATTTTTTGGTCGGACAGCCCTCGGCCTGATCCGTTCCGTTTTCGGACACTTTTAGTGGTGCAATTTTTGGGGTGCTTTTTCTGTCTGTAGCGGAATTTTACGATCCTACATTAATAAAATTTGGTGTGTGAGTGGCTTTTATATCTCGCCATATATTGAATTAATTTATAAACATTATTTAAGGGGGCACTCGATGAAGTAAGTGATCATACCGTGGCCGCCCGATCCATTACGCAGATTCAGTGTAGTGGGCCTTCCTATAAATACGTGCACACAATGATACAAGTACGCAACAAACAGTAAAATCTGCTTTTTACCACTCTACCTCGGAAACGCGCTCTTTATCCCTAGGAAACTGATGGGAAAAACGCATTTTATCCACATGTGGGGAAATTAATTTGGTACAAGTTGTGACTTCTTTTTTCACGTTATCTGGCAGGATGGACTTAAAAGAGATGATTTTGAATTATAATTTTGAAAGCATTCATTTGGCTTTGTTTTTTATAGTTTATATTTTTCCTGAAGTGGTGTGGTGAAAAGTTTTGTATTATACCATTTTTTTTAACAACTCGCTCTCGCTACGCTCGTGGCTCAATTTTGGAATCTTTCACTAGCTCGGGTCTCAGTAAAGCACGAGAGGAAAACATCAACTTTGCCCCCTTGTATAATAAATTACTATTATCTATGGTGCAGTGCAAATTCGAGCACAGGCTTTATTCACATGTTTTATTCGGCTACTATAGTTTCCCTTTCCCTTAAAATCATTTTAGTAAAAACCGGCCAAGAGGATCTCGGGCCATGACTAATGTAGGGTTCCGTAGCTGCGGGCCCGTCACAATATTTACACCTATTCGTAAAGTAGTTTTTTAGGATATTTTGCCATGAAATTACAATTACATACTATACAGTTTTTATTGAACTTTTTTTTAGACATCCATGAAATTTCCATATTTTTTGGGCCCAGGGTTAGAGGACGGTACGCTTTTTTAAAAATTTCGTAGCTATTATTTACGAAACTATTGATTTTACCCAAAACTTGATTTAGATGTTTGTAACAACACACGTCCCTAAGAGATACCGATGAAGGAGTCACCAAATACGAGTATACCTTCATCTTATTCACACGCAGGCTAAGGGCGCGTGTAGACGATGCCGCACCCGCGCCGCCGCCACGATGCTACTGCGGGTATCATGTACACGATGGCGCCGCCACGCCGTCATCGCACCGCCGCCATACCTCTGCGCTGTGTATACGATATGCGCAAAGACCGCTAATGCGCCGCCGCCTCGGGCTTTTGTTTCTCGCATACACAGCGCAAAGGGGCGGCGGCGCGGTGGCGGGCTTTACGCGTCTCGTATACACAGCGCAGAGGTACGGCGGCGCGGTGGCGGGCTTTACGCGACTCGTACAACTTACACACAGCACAGGCATGCGGCGGCGGAGGGGCGGCATCGTTGACACGCGCCCTAACCGCCCTCAAATGAAAGCGTGTTTCATTTCCCGCGGGCGAGCGTGGTTGTTGACTTGCGCCTACGCGCCCCGCGAATGGACACCTGTCTCAGTGATCCAGGTTGCGTTCATGATGAGCGATGATGAGACGTGTATTCGTCTGCCAAGAAGGTCGAGTTTGCCGCCCCCTGAATTTGCCGCCCGGGGCATGGGCCCCGGTCTGCCCCCCCCTAGATCCGGCTCTGGGTTTATTAGAGACATTTGAATCTACAGGGAAATAGCATCGAATGACGTCTTCCAAAAAAATCATGCATATTCCTAATTGATTCGATCATTACTGTGAATTTGGGCTGCGTAGAGTTATTTGTATGCGCAGGTGCTATTTCAGCTTGCTGTTTTTGCGCTCTCTTCTTCTTGTACCTCTTGTAGTGGACCCGGGTATATTCGCCTTCGTTATCCGCTATCTCATTCTGAATGGATGAACAGCAAGACGCGGACCCTATCTTATTATCAGTTACGAGTCCTATGCTTTCTGAATTTTGTTCATTACGGAAAAGGGATTTTATTTCTCCCAACTCATGTTGGATGGTTTCTCTGATCATTTGAGCCATTTCATCTTTTTTCGGTAATTCTTCGATCTTTTGGGAAATGCCGTGTAATGGCTCGGTAACTGCAGTCCTAATCGTGCTGACTATTCCCTCATTAGTGTCTGTTCTCATCGGAGAAGTAAGGTATTCTGAAATTCTAGACTGTCTGTGAGTAGGAGGTGGGCTTCTGGCGTCCACTAGCACATGCCGAATTTTTTTCAGTTTCGACGGTTGAACATCATATTTCAGGATATGTTTGAATTTATCTAGGGATTTCGTTATTTCATGAGACGCTCTTGTAATGGCATCCTTTTTAGTCTTATTGACACTTTTCTCCCCGTTGATTGCCTTATATGTCGGGCTAGGCGGCCGACAACAGAGAAAAAAGTGTCGATGTCTGTGACCTCAGCTGCATATGCACCAATCTCAACCAAGTCCTCAGGTTTCAGCTTTTTGGAATTTTTAGTCTTGACTTTAGGCTGCGTCGCATCCCGCAGCTGAAACTGCGGCTGCGCCTGCGACTGTGACTGTGGTTGGGATTGGGACTGCAGCTGAGGTCGCTGCGGCAGTTCCAGTAATGCAAATGACGACGAAACAGTGCTAGTGTCCGACTGGGCAGTGTGCGTTGCTGGTATTTTTAGGGATGATGATGATTCCTGGCTAAGCAGGAGCGGTTCTATTTCATCGAGGATGTCTGTGTTAGCAGCAACCGCTGGTTCATGCATGCTTGTAGGCTCTACCTCCACCTCGGCTATTCCAGCATGCCCAAGCGAAAAGGTTAAATTGGAGATGTGGTTGCCTGGCTCTTCCAGATTCATATCAATGAGACTCATATCATGTCTCGACATTCCTGTGAAGGGTTCTACATGTTCGCTAGGGTTTGCCTCTGCGATGTTCTGTTCCTGTTCATCGACATGTTCGTGGGGAGCCTCAAATCGGCCTCGCCTAGCAGATCGCAAGCGGGTTTTTACTGGCGTGTGAACCATCATTTTAGGCTAGAATCAGTAAGAAATAGAAGTATAGAAAGTGAGTGTCAAATGTTGTAATTCAATAACACAAGTACTAATAATATTCTAAGCTTAAATTAACTCTAAATTAAACAGTTACACTCTAACGAAAATTTACATGAACTGACACATAAAACTCTCAAATCGAATTTAAATACTTGGAACAACAGATTACAATAAATTAAGTAGGTACGTGTCCTTAAGTAGTTAAACACTGGTAATACTCACAATTTAAAAGAGTGAGTGGAAATTAAGTATATGATAATTACAATTTGAAATGATAGTAAGTTTAAATACTCGGTATGCAATTTTAGTTGCGGAATTTCTGTTTATGATTAATTAATATACTACAATAACAATGAGATTTGATCAATTAGAAGTTTACAATATTCATCCAAGAAAACAAATGTAAATTAACAGTGGTAAGTAGAACAGCTGATTATTTACCCCGAAATTTACAAAATGCTAAAGTCTAATTTACACATAAAAGCGAGTGGTGATTGTTGTCCAAAACCACACAGAAACTATTTTTAACTATAATATACAGGAAATACACAAAAAATATTGAAAAACTTATTAAAGAAAAAAGTGGAAAACGGAATGATAATTACGACATGTCACGTAAGTACCTAATTCTATTCTAGGGATTACGTTGCTTAAAATTACTTTTTCTTGGAAGGTGTTCAATCAAAGGATCTGATATTTGATATACTTATCTATACATATAATAAAGCTGAAGAGGGTCGAAAGTCTGTACATGGAAGATAATCGAAAACAAGTTGGCTGGGGATACTTAGAATCGATAACAGAACACGTTCCAACAATTTTCAGAATTTTTGTCTGTTTATCTGTTTATCTGTTTGTCTGTTTATTTGACCGCGCATCACGTGAAAACGGCTAAACGGATTTTTATGAAATTTTGTATAGATATAGTATGAGTCCTGGGAAAGGATAATATATAGTTTTAATCCTGAAAATCAACCCTGGTGGGGGTGAAAATGGGGTTGAAAGTTTGTATGGAGAATTTTTAACCGCTGAAACGATTTAGATAGAAATGAGTATGGAGATAATTTGAGTCTCGAGAAACGTCATAGGATAGTTTTCAAACCCTTGTGGGGGTGAAAAGGGGGTTAGAAGGTGGTATGAGGAATTTTTACCGCTGAACTGATTTAGATGAAAATTGGTATAGAGATAGTATGGGTCCCGAGAAATGACAAAGGATAGTTTCATCTTCAAACCCCCCTCCCCCCATCTTACTTTAGAACCGTAGGTCCAAAAAAAAAAAAAAAAATGGAAGTGAAGCCTGAAAGGTACTTTTTATAAAAACTGTCTATACATGTAATAAAGCTGAAGAGGGTCGAAAGTTTGTTCATGGAATATATTCGAAAAAAGTTGGCTGGAGATACTTAGAATCGATAACAGAACACGTTCCAAGAATTTTTTATTAGTTAACGGCTGAACGGATTTTGATGAAATTTTGTGTAGAGATAGTTTGAGTCCCGGGAAAGGACAAAGAATAGTTTTCATCCCGAAAATCAACCCTGGAAGGGATGAAAAGGGGGTTGAAAGTTTGTATGTTGAAAGTTGGTATTAAAATAATTTGTAATTTTTTGGTCAAGGTGTTCATATTTATAACATGTTACCCGTCGATGCTTTAAATTTACCTTTACCGGCTCTTAATAAATATTTGAAAATGTCATGAATGTCATAGGGTTATTGCAGGTTCGAGGGCTATATATGACGGACAAAGATGCATGGCCCAAACCAAAAAACTACTACAAAATCATCTAACTTTTATAGGACACCGTTTAGGTAGGAAAACATATTAAACGTTTTGTGAAGCAGTCAGATAAGGATTTATTTTTCTTTGTAATTAAACAATAGGTACATTATCTGTCTCTCAAGCTGATAATGCGTAGTTCTTCAAGAAGACATATCAATGTCTTCTTGAAGAACTACGCATTATTTTGTATAATTAAGATCTAATAATGTATTACTCTTTTCAAAAAAATAAGTCCAGTCGAATTTCTTTTCGGTGATAATACTTCTTGGGCCAGAGGTGTAGGGTTAGAATCGGTGGTAGTTTTGGAACGAAGTTCCTTATCGGACGGTTCGCGGATGGGGGCCTATGCGAAAAAAAGTCACGTGACGAAAAAGCGTCACGTCACGAAAACGCGACACCCATACGATTGAGAAACATGTAAAATGGAATGAAATAAAAAATATATAAAATAGAATAAAGTGAAGTGAAGTGTAATGAAAAGTGAAAGTGACAAAGTGATAAAAGTGAAAAAAGTCGAGAACCTTAAAGAATAACCTTAGTCGAGAATTTTAAAAATGTCGAAAATGTCAAAAATTTCCAAAATGTCAAAAATTTCCAAAATGTCAAAAATTTCCAAAATTTTCAAAATTTCCAAAATTTCCAAAATTTCCAAAATTTCCAAAATTTCCAAAATTTCCAAAATTTCCAAAATTTCCAAAATTTCCAAAATTTCCAAAATTTCCAAAATATTCCAAAATTTCCAAAATTTCCAAAAATTCCAAAAATTCCAAAATTTCCAAAATTTCCAAAATTTCCAAAATTCCCAAATTTTCTAAAATTTCCAAAATCCAAAATTGGCAAAATTTCCAAACATTCCAAAACTTTTCAAAATTTCCAAACTTTCTAACATTTCCAAAATTTCCAAAACTTCTAAAATTTCTAAAATTAAAAAAAAAAACTAAATTTACGATAAAGTCAAAAATGAAATAAAATTAAATAACATAACTTCGTTCCAATCGCACTCGATTCACACACTTTCCTCGACACTCACCTATTTTATTTTTCTCTGACGTTCATTAGTGCATTGTAGTGTGCTTACATTGACGAATAAATATCTTGATCTACACCAATATCATAAATCCTCTATTCCGCTTTCGGAACTGTATGTAATTAATTACCAACATTATTGCAACCAGTAACGTAACATCAGTGTATTATCTTTGACAGTGTGGTAAAAACGTATGAAAATTAATTACCTACGGTAACGTAATGAAAATCCGCCCCCCCGACCGCCGGCGCAATGTTGGTCATGGCGGTGTAATGAATGAATGAATGAATGAACGAATGAAAGATTTATTCATGACAATTACAAAAAACATAATAAACAATAACATATACAACCCGAAACATTAATTGCCACGAAATGGTCGCAACTCAGCGTTAAATGCCGGCAGGGCCAGCGCTGGTCTTCCGTTGCAACCATTTGACGACACGGCGCATTGACGCATTGGCTTGAGTAATGGCGGTCATTCTAATGGTTTCAATGGATTTTTAATATGTGTGTAGGTAAAGCAGTGTATGCTTCTGTACATAATTAGGCATTATTACGTAACAGTTACATCGCCATGTCCGTCCGTCTGTCCGCGGTCTAGCTCAGTTACCGTTCGCACTAGAAAGCTGAAATTTGGTGAGGCCTGATAAGAACTTTCAATAAAAACTGTATTGAATAAAATCGGTTCAGCCGTTTTTGAATTATTAGTCAAAAACTCATAGTGAAAGGAAGTGCCGAATAGTAAAATGACGTAAGCGCCGCCAAATAAACGACCTTTTGAACGGATGTTTTGTAACAGGACAGCATCTACGAAACTCTACACTGAGCATCGCCGGACATGCTCTTGGCCGGTTTTTTTTGCATCGTTTTTCCGGAAATCACCCCTTAAGGATTACTAATTCCAATTCAAGAAAATCCCCAGCCAGGTTATACGTAACCTATAAAAATTCAACGTCTAAAAGGGGGGGTAGCCACTACTTTCGATTGAGTTAAAATTGCATGGGTCATGGACCCCCCCCCCCTCCAAGTGCACCTAAAATAGAAAAAAACATTTCAGCATTTGTGATCCCCTTCCACTTCCAACCACGCCTGTTCTTACCTTTCATGCTTTGACTGATTTGACGGGAGGATCGATTTGGATGATATTTGCCGTGGACATGAACGTATAAATACAAAAGTGGTCCTGTATCGTCCGATATACACCTACTACTCTCTAAGTCGTTTAAATCATGCGAAAAAAAATAATATAATAAAAAAAAGTATTAATTTTTGAGTGTAGTTTCATTTAGTGGTAATTGTAAAATATTTTTTCCCCTAGCGTATCCATCTGTCAACTTTACTTCAAGTTCCGCCTCCAGGGTAGCGGGAGAGAAATTAGGGGTGAATTAGCCGCTTACTGACACAGACCGAATTCCACGCGGGCGGAGCCGCGGGCACAGCTAGTTGTCCATAAAGTAGTTTTGATTCATATAGGAAAACATTTAGATCCACTGCCAAAAACAGCCGCATGATTCGTGAACTTTGTTATCACAGGTCACGTGGTTTAGGTTATTTGCGGTTTTTTGCTGTTTTCTTCGCCGTTTCTATTGGGACTAGTCTGAAATTTTCACAGTTTACGAAGGATCTTGAAACACACGCAGAGATATATAATTTTAAATATGTCGTACATCTACTTTGCGAGTTTCAATTGTTTTTCTCACTTTTTGTCCGTCACTGTATTTTTAGCGGTTGATTGTACTTACGCCTAGATTGTCCGGCTAAATCTGATTTATGTACTAGTTAGTGTATTCACTGTAGTTGGTTTTAGTATAAAAACTATGGTGGTAGCACAAATATCCAGAACACAATAGCGAAATTTTCTTTACAGTGGTGGAATATACTTCACTATTTCACTGACTGTACTTCACTTCTACGTCTGATTCTCCAGGTTTTTATATGAATGGCTAGCTGGAGTCAACACGCACATTTTGATACACAACACATCTACTTTTATGTTAAAAATCCGGGTGATATGATTTATTAAACGCGGAGCGGCACGGAAACGATGCGTACGCGCCGGCGCTGTCGCCGCGAGTCAGAATACAAATATTGAAAAAAAAAAATAGTCAACCCAGTTTGATTTGAACCAACATCGATACGCCTTGCCGCCTCGATCGCTGTACCAATTAATCTATGGGTCAAATAACCGAGACGATGAAATTTTCAATGCCTTCAATCATCATTTTGCATTTCCCGGGATTTCCCGGAATAACGGAAATTGAAATACATATACGTAATAAAGTATTTAAACAACATATTTTAGTTGTTTCTTTTTACAAAATATGTGGCTTGTTTAACTAACAGTACCTACACTATTCTTTAACATCAAACGTGTAGTCATAACCTACATATTTTGATAGTTATCACTATTTCCTGATGTTTTATAAAATCCCGGAGTCCCGGAACTCAAATAATTAAAATAATATTTTTAAGAAGCCGACTCCATACTTGCTGAGCTTTTTCCGGGAATTTGCTAAATGTAGGTATAAAAGCATCCGCATTTCCGGTCCCTGATTAGAATATTATGTGAGATTATGTTCTGTCCTTTTATCAAGAACTTTTGTCGCCACTTAACGATAATATTGTAATATTGTATTAGGCTCCATTGTTGCCTCCCCCTTTTTCTTTGTGCTAGTTATATAAGACCATCCCTCACGCTTAACAAGCTCTTTTGTCGATGTTAGTTTATAACATCAATGGCATAAAAGTAAAATTAGGTGAATATGCATATGATGAAATTGATGAATGACAGTACCAATAAACCAGCGATATTACTAGGTATGATTTCCTGGGTTCGAAGCCAGGTCAGGGCATTTATTTGTGTGTTAATCACGGATATTGGTTCCTGGGTTATGGATGGTTTCTATGTATTAAAAATATTTACCTATATCTATTATATACCCATATCATCGCCTAGTACCCACAACATTAGCCTTATTGCGCTTAGTGTGTGACTAGGTTGATATTTTATGAATATTTCACCTGGAAAGTAATCCAAACTCAGCGGGACTGTAACGGGTTGTTGAGGGGTATACTAGGAAGACTCTTCTAAGTTTTCGACCTCGAGGACCCTGTGGAACTTGGAGGAGGGACAATAACCTCAATTTTTTAAAGTTTTTTGCTAACTAAGCACTTTTTGTGTACACATTGTATGGCAAAGTCAAAGAGCAATAAATTTCCTGAAAGTTAGCTGTCATACCAGATTTTTAAATTTAGTATTATTTTATACAATCAACAAATCAAATTATAAACCAGAAATGGCAAATTTAAAAACACCTAAAAGCTGAATTACAATAAAAATACTTTGGTAAGCAAGACAAAGCACCCAACGGTAGTAAACAAATATTTTTAAACGTCCTCAATCAAAACATTTTTTTTAATGTTTGTAAAGTGAAACCTAGGTCAAAAATGAATAACATCCCGCCTGCTAAATACATAGATAAACATTAAGAAATGTCTCACTTTTTAAGTATAAGAAATAAAACAGAATAGGTAGTAATGACTTCCGACACGACCAATTTCTAATTGACAACCCCAACACATCAAAAGTAAAACGTCACGGGCCATTTCGTCGCGTCTCAGCACGGTCAATACGCTAATTTGGATCCAAGTAATTAATACGAAGCTACCTGTGACATGGTACCTTCGAGGGACGAAGGCTGCCGAGGTGCGCCGAGCGAGGCAAACCTACCCTACCTTCGTTTAGTGGGCCGCGCGGCGCGCGACAGAGTTCACGTGTGTCATGTACCGTGTCGATTCTGCGTCGCGTAATATTACTAAACGTCAAACTTCCAATGTTTAGTTTTATTTTTAAGTTGAACTGAAACTGGTTTTTAGTGAGTGTGGACTGAAGTGGTTTACAAGGAAACTGTGTCAGGTATTTATTAAAAAAGGATTTGACTTTGTTGCATTTGTAGAAGCTATTTTTATTTTGAAGCTTTATAGATAGCTGCAAGTTCTTTTTTTTACATAAGAGCATGTTTTTTTTCCTAGCTTATTTAAGAACAGGGTGCTGTTGCCTTTTAAATATAATTCTTATAAAGTATTGCCTCATTTACATTTAAAACTTTTAAATATTTATGCTTTTAATTACCGGTGCGAAAAATCGTTACTCGCATTGAAACAAGGCATTTAAAAAAATTTAATTAACAATATCAATGTTTACCTGATTTTATATTCAAGTACTTATTCAAGTGACGACAAATACGATGCAAACTTCATTAATATAGTAATTATACGAACACTGTTATCAGATACAGTTATTGTTGCGCTGAATGGTCGAGTAATGGCAGTGACGTGGGAAAATGCACTTACGTTAACTAACCTACGTTGGGTGATGGGTGATGGAGGATAATGGGTGGAACAAAAATACTGGTGTTCCGTTTAAAAGGTAATTGAAAAACAATTGTAAGGGGTTTAAGAGAGGGAAGGGGCAAGGGATAATTGGTATCGTATTATGAATAAGAAAAATAGGAGAAACATTTTTTGGACGCAAAAAAAAATCTTTGTAAGTGACTCGTGGTCCTAGCCGATCAACCCAACAAAACCATTTTTTTTTTCTTTATTTATTATAATTAGAATAACATACCAAATTTGCCCTTAAAAGCATCACCAGCTATATTGTTATACCTTGTTTAATAATAATTGCAGGCTAAATTATGTTTTCTTTAGATTTGCTTTACAAAAATTGTGTGTATTTGTATATTCGTCATTGAAAACTACACATTTTTTGTAACCAGAAGAAAATAGATAATTATTTAGGAACAATCTTAAACAACAATCTAGCTCCAAACTACGAGAAGTTGGTACTGTGAAGTTTGAGTGACGATACATTACTCGTATTTCATGATTTTTACTAGGTAGATTGTAATTTTAAGTTCTTTTGTTTGACATTTTTGATGTGATTGTTTTATTTTTGTTATGATATTTTTTAATTAATTTTGATCCAGTGTAATTTCAGATATAAGGATTTTCAATGAAATAAAATTTGTGGCTTTCCATTAACAAATGCCCTGACCCTACAAAACATTCATGTACAAATAAATGATTAAATATATAGGATATATCCATATATCAAAAATATGAAAAATACAAAAAAAAAATGCCTTTTATGGGATTTGAGTCTAGAACCTATAGCTTTAAAGGTACATTCTATTTTTTTAAATTAAATTTGATCTGTTTGTATTACCCCATAACCATAAATTATCGATTTCTTTTAGGAATATGTTTTACCTACTCAATTTTAGACTAAATCGTCTATTAAGACGTTTTTAGAGTTCCGTAGCCAAAATGGAAAAAAAAGAACCCTTATAGTTTCGTCAGGTCCGTCTGTCCGTTTTTAGGGTTCCGTAGCCAAAATGGCAAAAACTGAACCCTTATTGTTTCATCATGTCCGTCTCTCCGTCCGTCCGTCCGTCCGCCCGTCCGTAAGTAACAGCCATTTTACTCGGAAACTATAAGACGTATCTTAATAAAATTATGACATAAGGTGTATTTTGTATGCCGTTATTTGTTGTGTAGTTAAATTGTAGAAAAAACTATTTTAGGCGCTCCATATATGTTGTACATCAATCGATAGGTCTTTGAAAATAACATCGAGTTTTCTTTGAACATTAAGGTAAGTAAATTAAGTATATATTTTCAGAAATAATCGCTTCGAAAATCAGACAAATTGTGTCTTTTTTGTACTTTTGAACCGTAAGTCCAAAAAAAATGAAAAAAAATGAGAACATGCACCTTATCACATACTTTCTACGAAAATTATTTCGAACATTATCAGCTTAAACATTTTTGAGTTATCTCCAAAAAACTCCTTCCATAGGAATCAGATACGAGCTTTTAGTATTAGTTTGGTTTGGTTCTTATTCCATTGAAGGTACGGAACCCTCTATTATGCGTGGTCCGCACGCACTTGTTTACCAATTATCAACATGTTGCTCATCAATCGATAGGTATTTAAAAATAACATTGAAGTTTATTTGATAATTTTTTTGATTTAGTGAATATTTTCGGAGATAATCACCGGTAATTGAACCGGTGATTCAAAAATATGAAAAAAATGAGAAGATATATTTTTTTGAATATTCTTTAAAAAAAAATATGTTTTGAACATGAACGGTTAAAATATTTTCGAGTATCTTATCTCCTAAAAACATTTTCCATAGGCAGATTCGACCTTTTGATAAATTTTTTTCTTATTCCGTTGTAGGTACGGAACCCTTTATTATGCGTGATCCGACACGCAATGGGCCGGTTTTATTATAGTATGGAATGGAAATGAAGCTACATAAAAATTCTTCGTGTGGTATAAGATTTTTTTTATTAAACAATTTTTTATTAATTTAGAATTATTCATTAAACTTTTAGTCAATGCTAACGATGTAATATAATATAAGCAATACCAAACAGTGTTTACTTATTTTACTAGGCAACTAGCTAGTAACAAAACTAACAACGCTAGTAAGTAACTACTACTAACAAACAGAAAATACTTACCGACGTATTTATTTAGCTTAACTTTAAGTTGTTTATTTAAATATTCGTTCCTTGATACAATGTTTTTGTCCAATATGTTTACTACCGCGTGGGTGGTGAATAATTTGTTTGCAAGGCTGAACAGTAGCATCGTTTTAAAAGGCATATTTCAGTTAAAAACTACGTCACTTAAGATCTTTTGGGATTGAAGACGGCGGACTTAGCTTTTGTTTCAAAAGGGCGTATTTTTATTGAAAACGTAGGTGAGTTACGCCCTTTTGGGAATTAGGGTCAGCTTTGTGTTATTTCCTTTGCAGATTTTTACTTGTTTGCAGCTTATTTGTAAATGACTTGAGTTTTTCCGTATTCCATTTGAAGTACTTGAATGGATGTCTTTGTTTCCAAATTGCACACTAGAATAATTATTGTTTTTCCAAAATTGTGCTTTGGTTTTAAACTGCAATGTTGTACTAAGTTTTCTTAATTTTTATAATAGACTTTACATAGGAAGAATCCTGATATTTTTTTAAATTCTGAAATGTCACTTAAAACGTTTGACAAATTTATCACATGGGTGTGAAGCAAAAAAGCAAAAGGTAAAGTAACCAGTTCAAAATCAAATTATAATCAAACGAATAACAAATTATAGTCTTCAAATATACCATTTTATTGATTGCACATTGTGCCATTATTTCGGAAAAGGTACCATTTGGTAGCTGGCGCTTACGCTCTTATCGCTCAAATACAATATTTAATCTGTAAGTACAAGGGGCAAGGCCGGTGAAAACTTTTTGTAGAGGGCGCTGTTCCAGTTTCCATACAATGAGAGAAAGCGACACATACAATGAGAGAAAGAGAAGACGAATGGTCTAGGAACTAGTATACAGTCAAAAAGATTTTCTTAGTCAAAAACCTTCCCTATGGGGTTAATCTACAGCATTTTAATTTTAGTATATTTCAGAAACCGGTGGATTTAAATTTCGGAGCAATTCGAGACAAAACATTGAGTCATTTTCGCGAAAATAAATGAAAACTACTTCACGCTATACTAATTTAGCTTTTCTAAGGATCAGTTGGAGATGTCACTTTGACAGTTGCCTTCCCCATTTACAAATCTTTTGGGAAATTAGTCTCAAAACGCGCGTAACCACCCTTTACTCGTAGTTGAATAAACGATTATCCGGGGTCTCGGCCACCCAGGAGGCTATCACTTTACAATCAACAAGGACTTAACCGAACAACGTTGCTTTTATTTTATTTTATAAAAATTGAATAAAATCATAAGTACACCTTGACATTGGCAGAATTCACCTCGCCAAGACCGGCGAGGAGTAAAAGCCATTAATTATAAAAAACCTTTTACGGATATTCGTTTGAGCTCAAGATGGCTGCGCCGTCTTTGGAGTAGTTTTTTGTTGTTTGCTCATTTACGTAGTTCAGTGTGTAATTTTGATAGGTTATAGTGCGGTGACCTAACGAACAAGTGTGCAGCTGACGAAAAATTAGTCTAAAGACGCGCGTAACCACCCTTTAGCTGAAAAACGGTTATCCGGGGTCTCGGACACCCACGTGTTTGTAAGGAGGCTATCACCTTAATATAAACCTTAATACTCTTATGTTTTTTGCGATTTGAATATTTTATATATGTACATATTTATTTAGGTATTGATTTATGAACGTGGTCTGACATTATATGTGTAGAGTAATGTGTATTATATTATCACATATTTAAGCGTATTTTAAGTAATTGTATGGTACATGAATGTACCTATATATTTATTAGTTTACCTGGAGCTTTATGTGTTTTGGAACTTTTTATTTGTAACTTTTGTGGATAGTTTGTCTTTCACTATTTATATTTAATCCTTTCTCATTAACTCATGGGTTAGCTGGAAGAGATCCCTATCAGGGATAAGCTCTCCTTTGTGCATATCTTTTATATTTGTTACTGTTGTTTTTATGTTATACCTACTTGTTTATGTGCAATAAAGTGATACATACATACATACCTTACAATAGGCAAGGCCTCAACCGAACAACGTTGCTTCAATTTTATTAAAAGTCAATAAAATCAAAAGTACACCTTGATATTGGCATATATTACCTCGCTAAAACTGGCGAGGAGTAAAAGCCATTAAATAAAAAAATAAAATAAAAAAAACCTTTTGATTTGAACTATCACATATACGAAACGCTACGAACGTTCGTAGCACTCTTACATGCTACGCCGTAGAGCACATGTAGCACTTACTGTCCCACACGTGGCAAATTGAATATAAGCGCTGTAACAACTTGTTAGACAATTGAATTTTCGCCGTCGAGTTGAATATCACATACAATTTATTGCCAATATAACTAGGAATATACTGATAAAATTTGAGTATAAATAATCGACCATTCAGTAAAATATCGGTTAATAACATGTAAAATATGTAACGGTCGGTTGTATTCTCTATTATAAACATATGACAAGCCTTAAATGGTACTTGAATTTGTATGATTATCTATTTATTATTTGTTACGTATGTGAATCCAAATTATAATAATATATTAAACACGAAATGAGAAAATTTTACCATTTAATAATTAAACTCTTAACTACGCCTACCGAAAATATTATAAATGAAATACCACTAACTTTAAATAAACATTTTTTTGAATACCACGACGGTAGCAAACAAACATACGGCCCGCCTGATGGTAAGCAGCTACCGTAGCCTATGGACGCCTGCATTTCCAGAAGTGTCACATTCGCGTTGCCGATCCTTTACGAAAAGGAGGATTCATTGTGTTGACGACTAAAGTAGTAAACACTATGAGTAGGATCAAGTGCTGTGGTTTTCAGGTAGGTGGAGGTACTTCCCCAGTCGAGCTCTGCTCCAGTTTTGAGCGAGATGACATTCGCTGTGCTGTGGCCTAGTGAGAGATGACATTTTTAAATGTCATCTCGCTATGTTTCGACATAGTTAAAAGACAACCAGGTCTAGGCGTAGTTTAAGGACATACCCCCGGGTCCTATAACTTATGATGTATCCTAGAAGCCCACCCTGTGACCGTCCACACGTAAAGGTGCCCAATGGTACTTAGGTATTATTTATTCCTTTGTTTTATTAACAATTCAAAATATTCCTTTGCAATTACGCAAAAGGGATGATGACACATATTGAAGTATGCAATACATTTTAGTTGATAGATAGAATTCATAATGATCAATTTATCCAAATAAGGTGAAAATAAATAAAAAACTATGGCATCAGCCGCGAAAGCTGAAGACGCCAGTTCAAATCTGGCCTCGGACGCCGGAGGGTTTGGTCACTTTTTCTGAAGTATATGACATCTATTTTCAGTTTATATATAGTAGTGTAACTACTTAAAAAAAATTGCAAATCAAAAAATATATTGAACAAAATAATTTGATTTGCTAAAAGATCCATCATGCCTATTATAACGTGCTACTCGATAAATACCTTCCCGTTTTAACTACTTGCACATTTTTACATGTAATTAATACAAAAAAAAGGTTGGTATCTATTTCTGTTTGCTACAAAAGTCAAATTTAAAGTTTTGCGAACGTTTATAAGGGAGTAAATACACATGTGATAATCCATATTGAAGGGGCCCTCATGGACCTTGTACAAGGAATATGAAGTATTTAATCATCACAATCACGTATTGACACATACTCAAGAGTAAATAATAGGAAAAGTAGGTTTTCAACCGACATCAAGATTTAGGAGGTTCTCAATTCGTCGGGATCTGTTTATTTTTTATTTTTATGTATGTCTGTATGTTTACCGATTATTAGAAGAGGGCTGGACCGATTTGGAATTTTTATTTTGTTTGAAAGAGTATATATACTTCACAGTTGGTCTCATTGTCAGCAGGTCAGGATCTGATGATGGGATCCTGTGAAATCGAGGGAACTCTTCAAATACTATAGGCACACCTATAATGATTGGAGTATTTTTTACAGTAGCTCGGGCGTTTCCTTTTTGAAAGGTGGAGGCTAAGTGAAGTCGGTTCTTTTTCTGTTTAAAATTATTATTATGGAATGTTTGTAAAATAAGACACTGAAAGCTATTAAGCGTATTAAATACTGCAGTGTCTACTATAAAGATAAACAACTTTGTTTCCTTCCAAATACTCATTTTTATAAATATAATCACCGATTGCTTTCCCACAATTTCCCCGAAGATCAAACAATTTCCTTGGGCCGATTGAAATGTCTTTAGCCGGAGAAAACGATGGAAAATGAAAAAGAAAATGAGTATTTATCAATCTTGTTTTTAATTTGATTTTGAAACAATTGATAAGTGAAAAAAAAGGTATTATATTATATTTGATTGTAATAATGTTGGATCATGCAAATATGATAAAAAATAAACTATTTGTATAATTATTGTGATAAATAAAATATGAAATACAGATATATGACAAAATAAATAAATATATATTATAGGACAATCTTACACAAATCGACCTAGTCCCATAGTAAGCTCAATAAGGCTCGTGTGTATGGGTACTAGACGACGATATATATAATAGATACATATGGATAAATACTTAAATATATAGAAAACATCCATAACTCAGGAACAAATATCTGTAATAAACACAAATAAATGCCCTGACCAGGATTCGAACCCGGGACCTCCTGGTTCATAGGCAGGGTCACTACCGACTGGGCTAGGAGGCCGTTGAAATACAGAAAGAAATGTTCATCTGAATATTTCTCCCACAATATGTTTACCCTAAGGTCGACTGGTAGAGGATTCTTTTTGTACAACCAATTATTTTTTTGTACAATACATGTGCATAACAATAGTTAAACTATTGTATTCTACCTAGTTTTTTTTCGTTTTGATGCATTGAACTCGATGGTATTAAAATTAGTATAGTTAAAAAAACAAATTACCAGCTGATGCCTTTAAGTATGAATGATTTGATATTAGTTTCAGTAGTACGTACAAATAGGTATACGATTGCAAGCGAAATCTATTTCACACTCAAATAAATAGCAAAACGAATTATAAGTTAAATCAATCTTAGCTTATAATAAAACCTAGAGAATAAACAGTACATAGTTACAAATGGCAAGGCGAATTATAAAAATTAAAAACCCAACTGCTTATGTTGTATGAACTTGTAAGCCATTTAATTTATGGCTATCAAATCCACCATTTTATTTATTTATTAACTTTATTGCACAAAAGAAATACAACCCATATTCAAATGACGGACTTAATGCCAAATGGCATTCTCTACCAGTCATCCATGGGGCCAAACAGAGACATGGATAAAAGATGCAAGGAGAAAAGTTAAATTGATTATTATTTTTTATTTTATTTTAATTTAATGTATCTTTTATCATTTCCACTAACGAGACGAATCTTATGACATCGTAATCCGTCAAACGATGTAGGCTGTAGGGCGTACCGAAGAAATGGACATACATACTCTCGAAAAACATAGTTCTCCTTCGGAAGTCAGGTAAAAATAGACCTATAATCGGTGCGAGCCGGTAGGGGGCATTTGGTCACTCACTGAATAAACTGTAAATTATTTTTTTAATAAGCAGAACCGTCTGCAAGCGAAATTTCAATTTTATAATTAAGAGAAAAGAATAAAATTCACCGCGTCGAGCAAGATTTGAACTTGCGACTTTTCGGATCGGCCCGCGGCGGTGGTCGCAAGTTCAAATCGTGCTCGACGCGGTGAATTTTTCCATTTTTCTTTCAATTATAAAATTGAAACGGTAAAATATGCATAATTATTACAAATTATCACAAGTCAAGATATGTGTGGCCTACGTGTATTTTGAGGCGTACAGGATGATAGTAGCGCCTCGGCTATGTTCGCGGAGGGGCGGATCGACGGCTTCCACGCGATCATTAGGAAGCGTTGTATGTAGCTCGCTGCTGAATCGGTGGCGCGCCAGCTCGAATACCATCCTGTGTGTACTGGCCGACCGATGGGATTCAGCATGGCTGAAGCATTGGGTGCAGCTACATGTAATTTGCCACTATTTAATTGCTTGAACATTATTTTAAAGTGTTAAGGTTCACTTTCATATCACTATGCCTTATAAACGGCTAATATAATACAAACCCTAGATTTAAAATTATTTTTAAGATTAGTTTAGATTAGGATATGGACTTATGTTCGAAATAAATGATTTTTATTTTGATTTGATTTGGTGAAATGTAACCAGTGCTTACATTTAATAAAATATTTTTAATTTTCATTTATTATACAATTATTACAATCTAGAAAACATTATCAAATTAAACAGCTTTTTATATTGTTACTATATAATACTACTAGCTGTGCCCGCGGCTCCGCCCGCGTGGAATTCGGTCTGTGTCAGTAAGCGGCTCATTCACCCCCAATTTCTCTCCCGCTACCCTGGAGGCGGAACTTGAAGTAAAGTTGACAGATGGATTTATCCTATTAATTTTTATTGGCATGATTTAAACGACATAGAATAGTAGGTGTATATCGGACGATACAGGACCACTTTTGTATTTATACGTTCATGTCCACGGCAAATATCATCCAAATCGATCCTCCCGTCAAATCAGTCTAAGCATGAAAGGTAAGAACAGGCGCGGTTGAAATGGGGGGTGGGGGTGTCACAAATGCAGAAAGGTTTTTTCTATCTCAGGAATTAGTAATTATTAAGGGGTGATTTCCGGGATAACAATGCAAAAAAAACCGGCCAAGAGCATGTCGGGCGATGCTCAGTGTAGTTTCGTAAATGCCGCCCTGTTACGAAACATCCGTTCAAACGGTCGTTTATTAAGGGATATTTGGCGGCGCTTACGTCAGTTTACTATCCGGCACCGAACCGATTTTATTCAATATAGTATTTATTGAAAGTTCTTATCAGGCCTCACCAAATTTCAGCTTTCTAGTGCAAACAGAAACTGAGCTAGACCGTGGACTAAGGTATGCTCCCGGTACTTGTTTTCTATACAAATCCAGTACCGGAACCGGGAATTCCCGGTTCTCTCCATACAAAATCAGAACCGGGAGCATTCCCTACCGTGGACAGACGGACGGACATGGCGAAACTATAAGGGTTCCTAGTTGACTACGGAACCCTAAGAAGATAAATAGTAGTTTATGTAACTGTTACGTAATAAGGCCTAATTATGTACAGAAGCATACACTGCTTTACCTACACACATATTAAAAATCCACTGAAACCATGCGTGCCGGTGGTCGGGGGGGGGGGGGGGGGGGGGGGGGGGCGGATTTTGATTACGTTACCGTAGGTAATGAATTTTCATACGTTTTTACCACACTGTCACAGATAATACACTGATGTTACGTTACTGGTTGCAATAATTGTGGTAATTACATACTTCAAGGTAAGCACATTACAATGCACTAATGAACGTCAGAGAAAAATAAAATACGTGAGTGTCGTGGAACACTCTGTTGGAACGAAGTTATGTTATTTAATTTTATTACATTTTTGACTATTTCGTAAATTTTGTGGTTTTAATTTTTTTTGTATTTTTATGAAATTTTTGAAATTTTTAAAATTGTTGAAATTGTTGAAATTGTTGAAATTGTTGAAATTGTTAATTGTGTGGTAATTACATACTTCAAGGTAAGCTCATTACAATGCACTAATGAACGTCAGAGAAAAATAAAATACGTGAGTGTCGTGGAACACTCTGTTGGAACGAAGTTATGTTATTTAATTTTATTACATTTTTGACTATTTAGTAAATTTTGTGGTTTTAATTTTTTTTGTATTTTTGAAATTTTTAAAATTGTTGAAATTGTTGAAATTGTTGAAATTGTTGAAATTGTTGAATTTTTTGAAATTTTTGAAACTTGAAATTGTTGAAATTGTTGAAATTGTTCAAGTTTTTGAAATTTTTAAAATTTTTGAAATTTTTGAAATTTTTGAAATTTTTGAAATTTTTGAAATTTTTGAAATTTTTGAAATTTTTGAAATTTTTGAAATTTTTGAATTTTTTGAAATTTTTGAAACAAAATTTTTGAAATTTATGAAATTTTTGAAATTTAGAAATTTTGGCATTTCTGACATTTTTTACTTTTAGGTTCTCGACTTTTTTCACTTTTATCACTTTGTCACTTCTCACTTTCACTACAATTTCGTGACGGTCACGTGACTTTTTTTCACCTAGCCCCCCATCCGCGAACCGTCCAATAAGGAACTTCGTTCCAAAACTACCACCGGTTCTAACCCTACACCTCTGGCCCAAGAAGTATTATGACCGAAATGATACTCGACGGGACTTATTTTTTCAAAACAGTAATACATTATTAGATCTTAAAGATACAAAATAATGCGTAGTTCTTCAAGAAGACATATCAAAACAGCTTGAGAGACAGATAATGTACCTATTGTTTAATTATAAAGAAAAATAAATCTTAATCTGACTGCTTCACAAAACGTTTGATATGTTTATCTACACTCATATTGTAAGTTCTCTAAAACGTGTTCGAAAACGGTAGGCAATGGCTAGCATTACCACAACCGATTTTACTATGATAAGCTTTTTATGTGTGGCAGTAACGTAATTTTAACTTTACATGCTCAAATATTGATGTGTTATGAGTTTTGATAACATAATGTACACCTGCACGCTCCCGCGCGGCCGCCGACACGCGCCCGCGCGACCGCCGGCACAATCGAGTTGGCCATGGCGGTGCAATGGCGGCCATTCTATGGTTTTCGAATACGGCATTTAGAATAAATAATATGAGTGTAGATATCCTAAATGCCGTATTCCGAAACCATAGAATGGCCGCCATTGCATTGTTTTTGAACACGTTTTAGAGGACTTACAATGTGAGTGTAGATAAACTACTATTTCCTACCTAAACGGTGTCCTATAAATGTTGTAGTTTTTTTTTCGTTTGGGCCATGCATCTTTGTCCGTCATATATAATACTCGAACCTGCAATAACCCTTTGACATTCATGACATTTTCAAATATTTCTTAAGAGCGGGTAAAGGTAAATTTAAAGCATCGACGGGTAACATGTTATAAATATGAACACCTTGACCAAAAAATTACAAATTATTTAAATACCAAATTTCATCTAAATACGGACAACGGTTATTGGTTGTTTCTTCCCCACGTAAACTTTCCGTTTAAAGGATAATTTCCGAGATAAAACTATTTTATTTACTTTTTTAATTAATTATCTCCATACCAAATTTTATCTAAATCGATTCTGCGGTTAATAATTCCCTATACAAATTTCCAACTCTCTTTTCACCCCTTTAGGGTTGATTTTCGGAGTGAAAACTATCATTTGTCCTTTCTTGAGACCCATACTATACCAAATTTCATCTTTATCAGTTCAGCGATAAAAAATCGTCATACCAACTTCCAACCCCCTTTTCAGGGTGAAAGGGTTTATTTTCGGGATGAAAACTATTTGTCCTTTCTCGGGACTCAAATTATCTGCATACTAATTTCTATTAAAAAAATCTCCATACAAACTTTCAACCCCCTTTTCACCCCTCCAGGGTTGATTTTCGGGATGAAAACTATTCTTTGTCCTTTCCCGGGACTCAAACTATCTCTACACAAAATTTCATCAAAATCCGTTCTGCCGTTTTCACGTGATAGATGTACAGATAGATAGTTTTTATTGAAAGTACCTTTCAGGCTTCACTGCCATTATTTTTTTCAAATTTTTTGGACCTACGGTTCTAAAGTAAGGTGGGGGGGGGGGGGGGGTTCAAGATGAAACTAACCTTTGTCCTTTCTCGAGACCCATACTATCTCTATACCAATTTTCATCTAAATCTGTTCAGCGGTAAAAAAATCCTCATACCAACTTCCAACCCCCTTTTCACCCCCACAAGGGTTTGAAAACTATCCTATGACGTTTCTCGAGACTCAAATTATCTTCATACTCATTTCTATCTAAATCGTTTCAGCTGTTAAAAATTCTCCATACAAACTTTCAACCCCATTTTCACCCCCACCAGGGTTGATTTTCGGGATTAAAACTATATATTATCCTTTCCCGGGACTCAAACTATCTCTATACAAAATTTCATCGAAATCCGTTCAGCCGTTTTCACGTGATGCGCGGTCAAATAAACAGACAAACAGACAAAAATTCTAAAAATTGTTGGAACGTGTTCTGTTATCGATTCTAAGTATCCCCAGCCAACTTTTTTTCGATTATCTTCCATGTACAGACTTTCGACCCTCTTCAGCTTTATTATATATAATACTAAGTAGAACGATGAATCGATATATTAAATCAAATACCGAAGATAAAACTAATGGAATACACTATAAAATATATCGGTAAAACTTACATCACGTAAGTAAATTTGCGCGACATGTTTCGGAAAGCCTACGCGATGTGCAACAGTGCGCTACGGGCCGGTTTAAATAGCACTGTTAGTGCTTGAAGATGGAGACCTAGGCTCTCTGAAACATGTCGCGCAAAGTGACTAAAGTGACGTGTGTGTAACCGTTATATTTTATAGTGTTAGTATGTCTCACGAAAGCTTAAATTTACTAATTAAATATCTTATATTTTAAATGAAATTCGCATATTTTAGAGCATTATTCTAAAAATGTAACACTGTTTCAAGTTTCGAGTCTGTCATGGCATGTGGCGTGGAGATACTAAAATATTCAGCGTCTTACGTTCTAGACGTTTCACGTACCTAATACGCGAAGTGTTTGGTTTCTGAGAAGTGTTGATATCTTGGAGCTTGGTATTCATATCGGTTACGAGAGATTCGCCTCGTGGACAAGAAACATAGAAAACCTGGATGTTTGTACAAAATTGCGTTCCCACGTTATAATATCTAAAGCGTGACCAGAAATATATGATTATTGTCAAGAGGGCGCTATTATTCTCATTTATATGGCAACAGTTCAGTATAGTCATAGAGGTCTACGGTATGGTGACATCTTGATTTGTTTACCTGTCAGCTCTGATGTTAATTCGAAAATGTTTCACAGCTAAATAGTTTCATTTCCCGAGCGTATTATTTACAGCAGTTTATTATATACACTATTTACAATGTTTCGCTCTTGACTATGGATAATTTTGGGATTTTTTTGTCGTTTATTATTTAATATTCAACACTTTATTATTATTCAAGTGAACCGCGTCAATGATACTGACAAGAGTGACAGCCAATCGTATGCACTCACACATGCGTATCATTCTCTCATTAAAATTATTGCCAGTGTAAGAAATTAGTTCCAATGAAATTCCGCAACATGGCGCATGATCATATATTTCTGGTCAGGCTTTACATAGAAAAATATCGGTGGGCCATTCTACTTTTTGCTGTACATAATTAGGCTATCAATCCCGATAGCTTAGTTTAATAATTATAACTGTATATATTCTTAGTTTCAGTAACTCAGTGGTCCTTCATTGTCTCCCGATTTTTATGCATATAAGGCATTTATCATTTCTTTTTCTTTAGTCAATATTAATATTACATTAATCAATATTTTTACTTTATCAATATTCATATATGAATTTTGGTTAACAAACATTATTTTGTTTAGGCACAATTTGGGAATTCAATTTTATACACGAAATTCAATGTCTATCATACTTTTTTCTGGCAATAGATTAATGGTCACGAAAAAGTAGAATGAACCAGGTACTTATTTACAGACGTGGTAGTACCTAAAAGTATTATTTATTAAGCCCTTTACCTTGCTTCTGTCTTCCGATCTGACTTGTTTCTGGATCATATCAATAAGTAAAACGTTACTAGTATATTCTCTTGACTATGCTTCTCCCAAAGGAAATAAATGGGTACAGATCCAATATCATAGAAAATATTCAGTGATCAACTTCTGCCCGTATTTAGTTAAAGGGTTTAAATGCTCTTAAAATATGGGTTTATGGTTCAATGGTCGCTTAGGTCCCGTGTGTCTAAATATTCCGCCATAAACGAAAAGTCATTTGATGAAAAAAAATCTAATAACGAACCTGTTGGAAAAAAAATCCCAAAAAATTGGTGAAGTAACGATTTTTTTTGCCTAAGCTAAAATTAAGACCATTCGCTCATTTCACTCGCTCGGTCAATAATATGGCAAGAGTATTACGCACCTAATAAAAATAATGTTGAAGATTATTTGTTTATTACATGTACCATCGTAAATATTGATTTACTAACTTTAAAAAACTTTAAAGCCTTTCTCGTCGTAATTGTGATTGACAGGTAACGCTGAAGCAGGTTTCCCAGAATGAAACAGGAAAAAGAGGATTTAATTTGTTTACAAGGATGTTTCAATATTGTTTCACCTCGGGCGCAGAATAAGTAATAGTGCTTCGGTCCTACAGAGGGTTCACTGCGTAATGAAATCCCTTTTTATGGTTCCGTACCTCGAAAGGAAAAAAACGGAACCCTTATAGGATCACTTTGTTGTCCGTCCGTCCGTCCGTCTGTCTGTCTGTCAAGACCCTTTTTCTCAGGAACGCGTGGAGGTATAAAGCTGAAATTTGTATCAACTACTACTGTCCCTTGGAGCTGTGAATAAATCAAACTTCTAAGCCAACGCAATCAAAAGATACAGCCGTTTATGCCGCAGATTGTCGAAACTCGCAAGGGAATCAAAACCTATAGGGTACTTCCCGTGAACTCAGAATCTTGAAATTTGGTACGAAGCAACGTCTTATAGCACAGATCAAGGAAAAATTGCGAAAACCGTAAATTTTTTGTTTATTATATGAATAATAAAAATATTTTTAATAATTTTAAAGTTACTACCCCTTTCCTCATAAACGCGTAGCTATGACTCGATTGTCGTGATGGGTGAACTTTTACTTATATACCTACAGGTTTGTACGGAATCCTCGGTGCGAGCGTCCGACTCACACTTGGCCGGTTTTTGGGGATTCCAAACATCATACTTCCTTTACGAGTATAGCTTCTTCCACACTTTGGGCCATCATAGGCTAGTCTAAGAGATGCAGCTATAAGACGGCACGGGATCGAAATATCGTTTGCTCTCTCTAACGCATGCTGGCTGTCAGGGCTTTCAATTCCGGTATTTTTTGTATGGCCAATATCAGAATAGAGCATACAAAAAATTAGATTGGCCCATGATGGCTCAACGTGTGGTAGAGTAGAGGTTTATATTATGTCCATAATTGCTTCCTGAATCTATAACTAACTAGCCTATAATGGGCCTCCAGGCCTATAACCGCGAACCACTTCATTCTATCTTCTATTTGCATCACTCTCTTTCGAATATGCAAGAGCGATAGAAACGGAGATAACGAAATTTCGTTTGTCGACGTTCACGCCACGCGTTATATATAGTGTATATATAACGCGTGGCGAAATCAAGCAGAGCGTCGCGCCGGCCCCTGGCCGGTCAAAGACGGATATTATGTATTGTTTATATTCAATCAGCCTTATACTTTGTTTTGAATAATACTGTTTAAAATACATTTGTTTTACTAACCGAAATGTTTAGGTTTCATATAAGAAAGAAGCCTTCGAGCCTTCCACAAATAACAAAACCAATAAAAATAAAAATGAGCGCAAATAGTAACTAGTTCTACAATTAGAAAAAAGTAAAAAAAGTACTTAAAATTACTGTTTTTAAATAAATATTAACCCACTTGTTACTACCGACCTCGATCATTTTTAAAATGACAATTTTATTATTATTTAATTTATTTAATAAACACAATGCTGTACTTAAAACTAGTACTTGGTCCAACAAAACTGCAACAACAGTTTGACTGTAGGATCGGGTCTCATTCATTTAAAACATCTAACATTTAATCTATTCATAAATCACGTAGATAGCAACATAAATTGCCTATACAAATATGAAAAAAATAAAAAACATACCTTTTTTTTTCTCGGGTAGGTGAATAAAACGAACCACATCACTGTTCACATATTTTATTAGAAAAATAGAATTAAAAGTAATTTGGATAATTTGAAACAATAAAATTGATGGTTAGATAATATAGTTTACCTACCAGTAGTATTCAAGCATTTCTCCAGGAAGTTACATTGATTTTTGCACTTTCACCTACTTCAACTGTCAACATCAACACACTATGTCGGACATCAACTCAATTCAAGCATCAATTGCGGAGCTCACTGAAACCTTCAATGCAAGGATGGCTGAGATGCAGAGTAATTTGGACAAAGCGGGCTCAAGCAACCCTGGGAGCGGTATTGAGGCAGTAGCGGCGGACTTCACTAGCTTCAAAGCATTTGTTTTGAACTCTCTCAATATACTCCAGAAGCAGGTGGAGCTCATCGCTCAACAGGTCGATCAAATAGAAATGCGATCTCGACGCAAGATGCTGGTCATTCATGGTGTTCCGGAGGCTGACAAAGAGGACACAACGGCCCTTGTAGTTGAACAGCTCAAAGCTGTTAAGGCTGACGTGGCTGCAAATGACATAAGGCGCAGCCACCGACTTGGCCGTCGCAGAGGCAGCAAACCCAAGGCTATTGTGGTGAAGTTCTGTGAGACTGCCGTCCGTGATAAAGTGTGGTTTGGTAAGGTGGCATTGAAAGGCTCCGGCGTAACGATAGCCGAGTTCTTGACCAAATCACGTCAGCAGACCTTCATGGCAGCTCGGGAGCGGTTTGGCGTCAGAAGATGTTGGACCTGGGACGGCGTTGTTCATGTCTTGGATGCGAGCGACGTGCGCAGGCGTGTGGTGAGCCTTGCAGAGCTTAAGGCGATTTCGGATGCGCCAGAGCAGCCTGTGACTCCGACCCCAAGCGTAGATGCTCCTCCCAAGGCAGATAATTGCAGCAAAGCCGAGAAACCGGAGAAACAGATAAAGCCCAGACGTGCGGCTGCCAAATTGAAGCCTTAGTATGTACATAGTGTAGCTTTCTTCTGTATTTGTTCGGGTTATACTGCTTGACGCTTTTCTATTTCGACGTGTAATCACTGTTATTTGTTGTATACCCTCTTTAATAGTCTCCCGTAAATATTATAAATTAATTCCAATAACTTCATTGCTAACTTTAAATGTCACTTTGCCAAGTTCCAACTGACATTGACAGTTTGACATGTGTGCTGACGGATGGCAGGTATAGTGTTGCCAACTGTTAAATTGCGGTCCGCTTTACCAAGTTAAATATTTCCTTATTAAATTACGTTCCGTTTTTCTTAGTTAATTATTTCCTTAGTTTTGTGATTTAACTTAATGCCTGTCGAATCTGAAGCCAACATGTATTTTTGAATTGAACTTCCGTTTCTTTATAAGTGTATTTCTTTCTTTATTTGCTGCTGGCGGGTAGATTGTGGAGTTTTTGTTTAGTTTTTACTGTATATATTTTTATATTTATTGAATATTAGTATACACTTATTATATACTTATTTTATTTTTAACTTTATATATATTTTTCAGATGCCTTTCAGTGATAACAGTGACCAGTATTTATCCTTTTCCTCCTTAGATAGTGTAAGTGAAGACAGTTTCCATAGTTTGCCTCCTTCGCTTCACGACTTTCTGGAATCTCAGTTTAATGATGTACCTAAAAATTTTAACGTTGTGCATTTAAATGCGCAAAGTATTCCTGCACATTACAGCGATATGTTACTCTCTTTTGACATTAAGAACATTCATGCTATTTTTATTTCCGAATCGTGGCTCAGACCAGCTTTGCCTTCAACGTCTTACTCTTTACCTGGTTTCAATTTAATTCGGCACGACCGCCTTGGAAGAGGTGGCGGTGGAGTTGCGATTTACCTTCGTTCTTACATCCCCTATTCAATTGTTAATGTATCTGCCAGTTCTTCTACTTCTGATGCCGCAGAGTATATGTTTCTCGACGTTTCCCTCTCTCATTCCAAACTTTTACTTGGCGTTTTTTATTCCCCCTCCCTTCACGTTAATTACTTTGATTCTCTTGAGAAACTTCTCGAAGACCTTATATGCCTTCTTATAATCATCACATTCTTATGGGAGATCTAAATACGTGTCTTCTGAAGGATGACAGTCGATCCCGGCGCCTTAAATCCGTGGTAGATGCATGCAATCTAACTATTCTCCCTTCAGACGCCACACACTATTTTCCAAATTGCTCGCCTTCTCTTCTTGATTTAACTTTAGTTTCTTCGACTTCTCATGTGTCTAAATTTGGACAATACTCCGCGGATGCCTTCTCATATCATGATCTGCTCTATCTCTCTTACAAAATTCGTCCTCCCAAATCTAAATCAAAAATTCTTTTGCAGCGCAATTTTAGTGGATTAAATGTGGAAAAGCTTCGAGATGACGCTTTAACAATCGATTGGAGCAGTATCGCTCGAGCGGGTTCGGTAGACGATCAAGTTTCTCTCTTTAATTCGCTCCTCATACAACTTTATGACGCTCATGCTCCTGTTCGTGCAATAAAAGTCAAGCATCTCCCTGCTCCTTGGCTCACTGAGGATATTAAAGCCCTTATAGAGAGGAAGAATCAATCTAAATCTAAGTATAAGGCTAACAACTCTGAGAAAAATAAACTTAAATATCATATCCTGCGCAATCGCTGTAGCACTATATGTCGAGATGCTCAGAGGCGTCATATTCACAGTTCTGTTGAAGATGGAAATCCAGCCAAAGTGTGGAAATTTTTGAAAGGTCTCGGAGTTGGCAAATCTCAACAGGCAACCAATTTAAACAATATTAGCGTTGACCAGCTTAACCAGCATTTTTCATCGTCCACCTGTTTCAGTGGTCCTAAGAAATCTAACTCACTTCATCATCTTTCATCACTTCCTGCCTTAGATTTCTCTTCTTTCTATTTTAGCCCTTTCTGTGAGAGTGATGTTAGGAAGGGTATATTGAATATCACTTCTAACGCCGTTGGTGTTGACTGTGTTAGCCGAAATATGATACTCCCTCTCCTTGATTTGTTTGTTCCTATTATCACCGGTATTCTGAATTTTTCCATTTCATCAAGTACTTTTCCCAGTCTGTGGAAGGATGCCAATATTATTCCTTTACCCAAAAAATCCAACCCCAGTTCCTTCTCTGACTATCGCCCCATCTCCATTCTTCCTTTCCTATCCAAAGTCCTCGAACGGCTAGTGCATCAGCAACTAACTTCCTTCCTGAATAGAAATGACCTCCTAAACCCATTTCAATCTGGTTTTCGTCCGGGCCACAGTACTACCTCGGCTCTTGTCAAGGTTACCGATGACATCCGTTTGGGTATGAATGACCAGAAGCTTACAGTTCTTGCACTTCTAGATTTCAGTAATGCCTTTAACACGGTCTATTTTGACATTTTGCTCGCGTTCTTACAGTCTCTTAACATATCGGCTGCAGCGATTGACTGGTTCCGCAGCTATTTGGTTGGTCGTCGGCAAAGAATAAAACTAGATTCTTCGTGTTCTTTCTGGTGCAGCACATCAGCTGGTGTTCCACAGGGTGGTGTGCTGTCTCCTCTTTTATTTTCTATCTTCATTAATTCCATAACTCTTGATCTCTCCTCTTCGTATCACCTCTATGCCGACGACCTTCAAATATATTCGCAGGGTATGCATAGCGATCTCAATTCAGTTATAGAAGCCACGAATCTTGATCTGCTCCGCATATCAAATTGGAGTCAAAATTACGGTTTAAAAGTAAACCCCCTAAAGTCACAGGTAATTGTGATGGGTAGCGCTAAACAAATCTCCAAAATTGACTTTCTCAGGCTCCCTCCGATAGTCTTCGATGGTATCCAAATTCCTTTTTCCAACCAAGTGAAAAATCTTGGCGTAATCATGGATCGTTGTCTATCATGGGTGCCTCAGGTGAGTGAAGTGAGCAGGAAGATGTTTGCTGCCATAGGGTCTCTCAGACGGCTCCGGAATTTCCTGCCAATTGCTACTAAAATTGCGCTTGCTCAGTCGTTACTTCTCCCCATTCTTGATTATGCAGATATCTCCTATTTAGACCTAACCGAGGAGCAACTTAATAAGCTTGAGCGTATTCAAAATGCCTGCATTCGGTTCATTTTCGGATTACGCAAATTCGACCATGTTTCTAGTTTTCGTTCTCAACTCAAATGGCTCCCTATCCGTCACCGCCGTAACTCTCACATACTTTCTTTACTCTTTTCTATACTTTTTAACCCTGCAACTCCCCGCTACCTCAAAGAGCGTTTCTCTTATCTTAATTCTATTAGATCCTCTCAAAAATTGCTCCTAAAAGTGCCATCTTCATCTTCCAAATTTTATAATTGCTCATTTACGTTCCAGGCCGTTCGTTTGTGGAATTCTCTCCCTCTCAACATAAAACGCGCGCAATCTATTGGTAGCTTTAAATCGCAACTTAAGGAATACTATTTATCTCTTCCTTAGGTTTTTAAGTTGACACTGTTGTTTCTTACTCTGTGTATTATATATGTATATATGTACGTATATGTATGTTTATTTTGTATTTATTTAAGTATGTATATTCATATGAATGTGCTGTGTTATCTATTTCGTCTCTTTTGTTTCTATGCACCACCTACTGCTTATTGTTTTTCTCTAGTCTCCAGTACCCAAAGGTTGTCTGGAAGAAATCGCTCATTAGCGATAAGACCGCCTGTTGTTACCTCTACCTAAATTTATCTAATTGTAAAATTTGTGCTTGTAACTGTATGAGGTGTGCAATAAAGAGTATTTATTATTATTATTATTATTATTATTAGTTTTTAATTAGTCCAAATATGGCCGCCAAAGACTGCTATACTAAGAAAATTTTGCGGCTCTGACTAATACTGCATAATTTTCTAGAAAACGCCACTGCGTTGTAGTATTTTATTATAAGTATTTTACACTACAAGATGAAGTACTATTATTCACTTCTACCTAAGTGCTTCGAGACAAAAAAGTGACTTAACGGAGAAAGAACAATAGGTGAGCTTTTATTTTTTTATTCAGTCATTTAGTCTAGACTGTCTCATCGCGTGAATAGACTCGCGCGAGAGATAGACCTTTTATTAGGACTATAGATGCGAAAAAGACACCGAATCCCATTTAACGCTACATATGGCTACACATAATAAGTATACCTACAGGAATTAGGTAATAAACAACGGAGTAATAATACAGTTTTCTATTAAAAATATTTATTACAATGCAAAGTATTGGTACGACAAGTTGCTAAAAAAATAAAGAACAGATTTACCATGACAAGATTTTTTATGGATAAATGTGTTAGGTTGAAACGAAATATCAGGCATAAGAATAATAACAAGATGAAAGACCAGACGAAATAGGACGCAAATTGACCTAGATATATATTTACTTACACAGTTACATTCCTCTGAAACAATAGACTTTGCTTATTTTACTCGATATTTAAGGTAAAATGTCTAAACCCTTTTGCCTAATAGCTTCTTATTACTTTATCCTTTTCTGAGTTGAAGAGGGAACGCTTTAAATAACATTTGAAAGGGGAATCAATTCATGTTTCTTTAGGTTTTTGTGATTTTTGCAGCTACTTCAATAAAAATACTGAAATATTTCAAAAATGTGAATAAAGTACTGTATAAACATCAAACGGCTGTACGCGCTTATATTTAGTCACTACGCGCGGCATGCAAATAAAGTAAGTGGTGAAATCAAAGGCGAATGGTAGTATTTTATTTCATGTAACAGTTGTATAAGAGAGGTCAAATAATTATAAACAAAAATGAACCAACTTCACTCAGCCTCCACCTTTCCAAAAGCAAATGCCCGAGCTACTATATAAAAATACTCAAATCACTGTAAGTGTACCTATAACAGTTGAAGAGTTCCCTCGATTTCTCTAGGATTTCATCATCAGATCCTGACCTAATGATAATGGAACCAACTCTGAAATACAGTTTTATAAACAAAAAAGAAATTTCCAAATCGGTCCAGCCGTCTTCGAATACTAAAAAAAACAAAGATCCCGACGAATTGAGAACCTCCCCCTCCGTTTTGAAGTCTGTTCAAAAGGCGAGTGGCGTGAGTTACAATGTGAGCCGTTAGGCGAAGGGACCATGCACGAGCATTACAAACTTTTTTATGCAGCGTGGGCCTTTTTCACTGCTGCTGACCGTTATACCTACAAAACCTCGTCGTAGTAGACACAAAGTACCTGCACGTTAAATTTGTGGGTATTATGAGTTCCATTTAGCGATAGTTGCTAATTCTAATGGTCGATTCACACATCGGGCCAACGTCAACCAATCTAAGGGACGTAGTTATGTGTTAGAGGGAGCAAGCGATATTGCGATCTCATTCCGCAGCATAGTTGCGTTCCTTAGATTGGCCGACTTTGGCCCAATGCGTGGTTCGGGCATAAGAGACTATTTTTACTCTTTTCACTCGTAGCCGTGATTACGTCCCCTTGGGTCACTGTTTTAACTCGGGTTTGTATAATATATCACGGTGTAACATTTAATTAACTGTGCTTATGCCGGTTAAATGGACATGATAACAACAAAAAATATTTAACAATTCATGAATAAATAATTTTAAATAAAAAAGAACCGACTGCCCTTAGCATCTACCTTTCCAAAAGCAAATGCTCGAGCTGCTGTAAAAAATACTCAAATAACTATAGGTGTGCCTATAATAGTAAAAGAGTTCTCTCGATTTCTTCAGGATCTTATCATTAGATCCTGACCTAGTTACAATGGAACCAACTATGAAGTATACTCTTTCAAACAAAATAAGAATTTTCCAAATTAGTCCAGCACTCTTCGAATAATCGGTAAACATACATAAAAAAAAAAACAAAAGCAAAGATAAAATATATCGAAGCTTTGTCAGAGCGGGCTACACGAGCTGCGCGGCGAGCGGGACGCGGGCCTGTCGGTAACGCGTCGTGCAACAGCGCGCAACGGGCCGGTTCGAAATAGCACTCTTAGTGCTTGAAGATGGAGACCTAAGCTCTCCGAAACATGTCGCGCGAAGTGACTAAAGTGACGTGAGTGTAACCGTTATATTTTATAGTGATAGTATGTCTCACGAAAGTTTAAATTTAAAAAACAAAGATCCCGGCGAATTGATAACCTCCTCCTCCGACTACCTACTTCTTTGGCAAGTTTTAAATCGCTTACAAATTTATACCATCGTCGCGTTTTTAAATCTTTTTAATTCAACTTGGATGAGTAATTTATTCAAATAAGATTCTAATTAAAATTATCGTTTGTCGAATATTTGGTGCTACCTGTTGGAATTGAACGAATTTTAACTATTGTTGGATCTTTTACCTTACCCAGTAAAACTTTAGGTAAACTGTTGCCAGTAAACCTCAATGCCGAAATTATTTGATTAGATGCTCCAAAAATTTACAATACTTATTTAATAATTAAAAATATAATTTTCCTCTAAAAATAAAACTTGGGTAAAACCAAAATAAAAATAAAAATCTAAAAATTCTTTTCCGAGATGTTCTTTCCTATCTCTTCCTGTAGTTGCATCCCCTGTCTTCACGATATCACATAATAAATATGTTATAACCTACACTTTGAGTGTTTAGGTACATGGCCTTAATAGAAGAATTTTCTTCTTAAAAGCTTACGTTTTTTTTCTCTTTTTTCTTTTGAAATAATTTCCAACGGTCTCAGGTACTGCTATTCTGGGAACGGCTTATTGGTTTAAATAACTTGCCTTTTTAGTATAAAATTCGATGCACTTCGAGTAAGCTAGAATGCAAGAAGTGCTTTTTCTCTGGAATGTACATTTCTAAAATGTTACGTTATTTTAAGAATTTTGCAGTCTTCTAGGAGTTCTAAGGAGCCAAATCTAAACGAATGACCGAACAATTTTGATAATAACATACTTAGTTACGTTAAAATAGGGACGAATCTATTTGGTATTTCAAGCTTAACTAATTTTTATTTCCTGCTATGGTTACGTCCCTTCGACATCCAACCAAACATTTTCTATGACAAAATGAAGATGTCCCTCGGATAACGGGGACAGAGTAAATAACATTAAAAAGCTGATACGCCCTTCTACTACTAAGGCAGTGTGTTGTGTGTTAGTATTTTTAGATAACGTAACTACACTTCACCTTTGTCCATTACTTTTTTCCCAAGAAAATCTTAATTATCCAAACCTCCTACGCCATTTTTGGTTTATTATATTCCACCCATGTGTTGTTCCCGTTTTTGTTTGAAAAGAAATGACGCCCTTACTCTGTTCCAGGTGGCGACGTGGCTAAAACACTCCTGAATAATTCAAAGCGATATTAACCGAGTACCGAACTCGTGCGTGATACAAAACTGTGCGGTACTTAATGTTAAGAAGATTACATATTATTCTAACCGAGTTTGGTGCTATTTGGTTGAATTTATTTAAAGAGACATCCTACCGGATATATTAGGTACTAAGAAAGTAATGTTTAATGTCTTTTATCAGCAAGCCTAAGTGTGATTGAAAATCTGTAAGTATGTAAGTAGTTAAATTTCGAGATTAGGATTGAAAATAAATCGCATGTTAATAAAATGTTCGGGTATGACGGGTAGTTCTAAAAGCAAGTTAATAAAAATAACTAAATGATTTAATGTAAGTATAAAGGTAAATAGTTGAAAAAGTTATACAAGCGAAAAGTGTAAAGAAATAAAAATATATCTTGAAGAATTCAAAAATGCCGACAGAACGAAAGACATTTGTGTAATTAATATAAATAAAATAAAACAAAATATTAAAATACTAATTGGATAAAAACAGTGCATTAAGGGAAAACATAATTCGGTAATGTTGCTAAAACAAAATGGCCGCGTCAGAATAAACAAAATGGCGAATTAGTGTGCAGTGAAGATGGGAGTTTTGAGGACGTTGTATTGCCACGTGGTGCTGCTGGCGGTGTCGGCGGGGCTCGTGTTGGGGACCGGAGAGTGGAGCGAAGATGCTGAGGATCTGGGTAAGTAAGATAATTTTTCTATGATGATGGTTAGTTCTGGTAGTTTTCACCCTAATTTAAAAGCAAATCTGATGCAGCATTTACAAACAAGCCCCAAGGAATTGTAGGATAGCCCAGATTTTGTGTTTCTAAATTTAACAAATTGAGTTCTGGGATCCTTATAGGGTTTTTTCTTCTTAGTTGTTTTCCTATAACGTGGTAAAATGTTAGCATCAGTTATGAGTGTTGCGCGCAATAAACTGTGATACGAAAAGTGAGTATACTCGTATACACCAAACGATCGTAAACTTTATCTTGAATTACAAAGCAAATTAGTACCTAGGTACTTTTTTGGGTGAACAAATATTATCATAGCAATTTACGAGTAAAGTCAAGTGAGGTGTGCGGACAAAGACAAAGTGGGTAAAGGGTCACTCTTATCCATTGTGTGTAACATAATGATTTCCTTTACATTAACCTCATTGGACCTTAAATACTTGTAGAGATTAAAATACCAACTCCAGTGTCATCAGGCTCATTTGATACTAACAGGTAAAATCAATAACAGAAATTGTGAAATTCCAAAAATAATACTTAGGTAAAATAAATAGAACCCTTGTTTGTAATATTATCTCTACTAAAATCAGTTCAATCAATTTGTAATAGACAAACTACATCTCGTAACATTGGAACGAGGTAAATAAAAACCGATAAAAATAGAAATATTATGCCTATAAATTCAACCCCTAGAAATACAAGGGGTCGGGCCTTGACCCACTGCGGAGCCGGCAGGTAATTCTTCACACAACGAATTGTTTTCGTGTATCGCGTTCTGAATAACGAGGCCATTGTGGCCGTCGACTTTACTGAATTGAGTCTCTTCGGAACTTATTTCTTGGGTTTTGATGCGTGCACTGATTTTTATGAGCATGGTTGTTTATTGGTTAAGCGTTTGCTAAACGCTCTAATGCACTACAAAAAATGATTGTTTTTTAAATAACTGTAGAGTTACTGGTGGTGTTCTCTTCTTGTCAAAATTTATTCTTCTGTCAGAAATATGTCCTTGGAAAATCGTCAAACATCACCACAAAAAAGAATAGGCTTTCTTCATTTTTTCAAGACGGAGCGTCGCGAATGATGCCAACGTCATATATTTTTATACTCAAGTTCACGCGATGTCACTTGTGTAAATATTTAATCTTTTTAAAGTATAATTGAACTTTATCCTTCAAAGTCACAATTTTATCATTTTTTCGATATTCTTGCCGTAAAAATGATATTTTTTATTAGCTATTGTAGCATGACGCTACGTATCGTACGACATATGTCGACTTTCTTTAGAACTTCTGAACTTCTGTGTCTAAGGCTAGGTCACGGTTGATATATAAAAAAAGCGTACATTGTGATTCACGGCATTACAGGTAGATGGCGCTTATATCAGTCCGTATTTTGTAATACGTCTGGCAGTTATAAAATTGAGATAATACTCGCGCTAATTTTGAATGTGAATTTATGAGGTATTCCAGATTGTAAAAAAAAAAGTTGATTTTTGATTGAGTCTGTCAGAGCGCCGTGAGATTTTGGAAAGAAAAAGAGATAATCTGGATTTGGTCTGGGGTTATTGCTATAATTTGCTTAGTTGCATCGTGGTGAAGTGCGATTTATTTCAAACATTATATAGCAAGTGCTATTAATACATTATTGGAGCAAAAATAAAACTAAAACCATTGCCGGGCAAAAAGGGCCATATAAATTATATAGCAAGTGCTATACACTGGAACCGCCTGATCCGGAAGGATTCCGGAAGGCGCTTGTGAGTGCCGGGCCGGCGGGACGGTCTGCAGCTGCCGCGATTTCCGCGGGTTTCTTCGCCACATCATCGGAGAGTTAGAGTCCGCATCCAGCGGGCTCTCCAAGTGAGAAAAGGAGTTCAGCGAGCTATTGGGTCCGCCTAAATCAAAGCGGACACTTGCCCACGAACTCTTTTTAATTTAAAGCAACAGCTTTAGCCATCCTGCTTTCGAGAGTATCAAATTATTTACATTTTTGTTAAAAACGTTATAAATCGGATTCCTTTTCTTTGTATCCAGTATTTTTGTGCCATAATAGTTTTTTTTGTTGTTTTGCTAAATTACCCAAATTCCAATTGCCTCGTTTGACGGGCGTATAAAGACCTGGCTCTTTAATTTAGGCTACGTTCAGCCAGCGAATCATCTGTCACCATCCATATCACCCGCCTCATCAACCCATTATTTTCCTGCAGCCAAATTATTACTAGCCGAGTCTTTATTTTTACTTACCGGTTTTGCTAACTATTGAATGTGTAATGTCCTTGTTTAGGTACAGTTGTCTTCATTTTTAAGTGAAGTGCTAATATTAAATATTTTTAATTATTGTAATTTAATTACATTCTGGCCACTAGGGAGGTTGTTGAATGTGAAAGTGAAATAGGTACAGTTGTCTTCATTTTTAAGTGAAGTGCTAAATTTAAATATTTTTGTTATTGTAATTTAATTGCATTCTGACCACTAGGGAACTTATTGAATGTGAAATACCCTTATTTAGATGCCGTTATTGTGATTTTTACGTGAATTGCTAAATTTTAAATAATTGATTATTTTTGCTAATATTAAATATTTTTACTTTGTCGTCAAAATTAAACGTGTTAATGCAATTAAGAAGTGCCATCACTGCAAAATGGCGCCCGATAAGGTAAAGAACTCTGGATTTACTTTTAATAATTGTAATTAAATATTTTTTTTGGATTTGTGAGACGGTGACCGTAGATCGGTCGCGGTTCTATTAACCTTGATTTTGGTTTGTTTCAGCCTGCTGCCTCCTTACGTCCCATCACTAACCCGAATTCCGT
The DNA here is from genome assembly GCA_947086415.1 of Pammene aurita. NCBI lineage: Eukaryota > Metazoa > Arthropoda > Insecta > Lepidoptera > Tortricidae > Pammene > Pammene aurita. The sequence goes on along the minus strand of OX352306.1, from coordinate 11,622,497 downwards.
CATATTAAAAAAATTGCTTTTATTTATGTTAAAAAAAAACGAATTTATCTGTTGCCCTTTACTTATGCCTTTTTCTCAATTACCCGTAACATATCCCGAATACCTTATTTCATAGTCTGAGTCCTGTAGTTAGAGCCCGTAGACGTTAGGGAATTCGCAGGTAAGTCAGACATAGAATGTATGATTTGCGTTTTGTTATTTTTTTCAGAAACTGAACTTGTTTTTTTTGAATTTGAACTCTAACTTGGCATTTAGACTTCGAGTGTTATTTTCTTTCTTTGACTTAAGCGCTTGGTTTAGACCACGGATATACTCGAACTTCGGATTTTATTTTTTAGGTAGATTAACTTTATTTTTTGTTTGAACTTGCAACGCAAGACAACATTCGACTTTTCGCCATGTCGCACTTAAGTAATGAAGGATCAATTGCTGAGACACCTCATGCGCACTCATCTTTAAACTCGTACGATCCGAGGATTTTAGATCCAATGGCAGACGATGAAGAACAGTTTTTTGATTCTGAACCACGACCCCAGGCGATGCATATGTCCGGACTTCCCCCGCCTTTTCCTTTCAAAGATTTTTCACTTACGAAATGGAACTTGAACTTTTCCGGGGACACTTGTGTTCGCGAATTTTTCTTTCGAATCGAGGAAGAAGGTATGGCGCGTAACGTCAATCCTTCATATGTTGTCAGACGTTTCCATGAATTGTTGTCAGATAGTGCCTTGAAACATTTTAGGGCAATCAGATATCCGGGTCTTACTTACGCGGAATTAAAGTCTGAATTCGTTAAAACCTTCGACGTAGCCGATTTCGATTTCAAGCTTGAGAGCCAACTTCGCGCTTTATCACAGAAGGACAACCAGTCAGTGGTTGATTTTGTTATTCAGGCGCGCGATCTAAACGCAAAGCTTCGTACACCGGTTTCCGAAGACAACCTGTTTAACATTATTAAATATGGAATGAATCCTAGATATCATCCCTGTCTTGCAACTAACGTGGCCAGGGATATTGATGGTTTGTTAGAAGTCGCGAAAAATTTTGAAGCCTTTCAAGGTTCACGTCCAGCATGTTTGGCTATTGCACCGATTAGTGCTCAAGTTGTAGGTCAACCCAGTTCTATAGTGTGTATGAAGTGTGATGCAACTGGTCACAACTATCGTAATTGTCCTAACGTTTCAGGGGCAGTGTGCTTCAAGTGTAAGCGTGTTGGTGCAATCACACGCGATTGTCCTAGTTGTAATTCTGGTCCGTCAAAAAACGAATAAGTGGCGCACTAAGAGGTCCATCGGTGTCGCCCGTTTATATGAATAATTCCCCGGATAATAGACTTTTTATTGATGTTTTAGTTGCTGGCTCTTCGGTAAGAGCTCTTTTAGACTCTGGTGCTCAGGTTTCACTAATTGATATATCCCTCTTATCGGAGCTCGGTATAACATATCACGAGGATATCCGGCCTTATGTTGTCTCCGCCGACAATTCTCCTATTGAAATTCTAGGCGGTTTGGACGTCCCCATTCTTTTTAGTGGCATTCGCGTTCTGCACCCCTGTCTAGTAAGCAGTAATCTTCCTACTGCATTTATTTTAGGAATTGAGTTTTGGAATGCTGTTGGTCTCATTGACATTTTAAAGAAGGCATTCCGTGATGGTTTGTCAGGTAAGCTTTACGTCGCTTCACATCATGTTCCTGTCGCAGTCCCACGAGTAGGTGAGGTTCGCTATGTCCACCCTCGTCCGGTGCTTGCACCACTGCAGGAATCAAAACTCCAATGTGTTATTGACGAGTTTGAGGAGATTTCTTCTGATAAAGCTGGATTAGGTTGTACTTCGTGGCTTTCGCATAAGATTGAGACTGTTGGTTCGCCCATCCGTCAACGTTACTATCCCTTATCTCCAGTCAAACTCAAGATTCTCAACGAAGAGATCGACAAGATGTTAGAGTCAGGCGTTATTCGTCCCTCACGATCACCCTGGGCTTCCCCAGTGGTGATGGTTACCAAGAAAGATGGTAGTGTCCGGTTTTGCGTGGACAGTAGGAAGTTGAACAGCGTTACCATCAGGGATTCATACCCTCTCCCGCGCGTCCAGGACATCCTTGATAACCTACGAGGTGCCAAATATCTAACTTCGTTGGATTTTAGGTGCGCCTTTTGGCAAATCCCCTTAGCTGATAAGGCCAGTTGTGAGAAAACGGCCTTTATTGTACCCCAAAGGGGCCTCTTTGAGTTCGTTCGTCTCCCTTTTGGTTTAACCAACGCTGCGTCCGAGATGCAGAGGCTTACTGACATGATTGTCAATTTTGAATATACCCCTGAGTCTGAGGATTTTATCTTCGGCTATGTTGATGATTTGATTTTGGTGTCTCGTGATTTTGACAGTCATATGCGGCTTATTCGTAAGGTTCGTGATAGGTTGAAAGAAGCTGGTCTTACGGTTAATTTAGATAAGTGCGAGTTTTGTAAGTCTGAATTGAAGTATCTCGGCTACATCGTCAATGAGCGTGGTCTTCAAACTGATCCAAAGAAATTAGAAGCTATTAGGGATTACCCTACCCCTTCTTCTGCCAAGTCTCTACGTGCTTTCATTGGTATGTGTTCGTATTATCGCCGTTTCGTGGATGGTTTTTCTTCGATTATTGCTCCTCTGACGGCACTTATCGGTAAGAGAAAGGGTCGTGATCCCATCGATTGGAACGATAGTGCTAGTGAAGCTTTTTCTAAATTGAAGGATGCCTTGATGAGCGCTCCGTTGATGGCTTGCCCGGATTTTTCGAAACCTTTTATCCTTCAATGTGACGCTAGCCAGGTTGGCTTAGGCTCGGTCCTGGCTCAAGAGTTTGACGGCGTTGAACATCCAATTGCTTATTATTCTCGTTTATTCACTAAAGCTGAACGTGGATACGGGACAACCGAACATGAGCTTCTCGCCGTTGTTGATTCCATAAAGCATTTCCGCGGATATCTCGATGGAATGAGGTTTAAGATCATTACTGACCATATTGCTCTTAAATGGTTGATCACCCTTGATAATCCTACCGGGCGCTTGGCTCGTTGGGCAACTTTGATTTCCCAATATAACTTTGAGATTGAACATAAAAAAGGTGTCCTTAATGTTGTTCCAGACGCCTTGTCCCGCGCTCAAGTTGGGCTTATCTCATTCGCGCGTGGCATGGATCCTTCTGGAGATCCTTGGTATGAACGAATTTACCAGGGAGTTTTGGACAATCCTCAAATGTTTACTGCATTTGCTCTTCGGGATGGTGTCTTAATGCGCAGGGTATTTATCGAAAACCCTTTAGCACCTAATCCATGGCGTATAGTTCTTCCTGCTTCAAGGACTAGAGAGGCGGTTGCTGAAATTCATAATGGATTTCCCAACGTTCATCCTGGTGTTATGAAAACGTATTTAAAAGCTCGTGACTTATACTATTGGCCGAATATGTACCGTGATGTTACAAGGTTCCTTTCCGAATGTCAGATTTGCAAGTCTTATAAAATTGCAAATTCACAACCTCGTGGACTTCGCTTATTTCCTCGTCGTGTTGCGGCTCCAATGGATCTTCTTTTCATTGACTTAATTGGTCCTTTACCGGTTAGCCGTAATGGGTGTCGTTATATTTTGACTTTGGTTGACGTTTTTACCAAATTTGTTTGGTTGGTCCCTTTGAAGTTGGTGAATGCGAGGTCAATATCGATGGCATTAGAGTCGGAGGTTATTTTGCGGTACGGTGTTCCTACTAACATTCTCTGTGACAACGCTACAGTTTTTCAAGGTCGTCAATTTCTGGATTTCCTGGCGAGCTATAATATTCCAGGTCCGTGTTATACCCCATATTATTCGCCACAAGCGAATGTTGTGGAGAGATATAACCAGGTCGTGATTACTACTTTGAGCATTTTAGTTGAAAATGACCAACGCAGTTGGTCGGGTCATTTACATCGGGTCGCTCTTTATTTAAACTCTTGTATAAATTTGGCTACTGCTTATACACCGAATTTTTTGATGTACGGCCGCGAGTTGTCAATGATTCGTGAACGTGTTGAGAATCAGGTTGTGGACCAAGATGTGGGACTCAGCCGGATGGAACGCGCTTCGAATCTTCAGACGCTTCGTGAGGTGTACGATAAAGTTTCTGATTCGATGGCTTTAGCCTTTCATCGTAACGCCGCCAAGTTCAACACGAACCGTTCTTCGCCAAGAATCGTTGGTGACCAAATCGTTTGGCGCCGGAATTTCCAGCGTGGATCCGCTGATCCTTTTCGAGGCGGTAAATTCGCTCCACGTTTCGTTCGGTGCCGTGTGGTTAGACGGGTGTCTCCACAGGTATATGTACTGGCTGATACCGATTCCGAGCACGTCGGTACCTATCATATTAAAGATATCTTGAAATAGTTTCTTCTTTCGGCCCGTTCAGTATTCTCAAAATTCTAAAATGCGCTTTAGTCCGCCATTCCCTTATCGGTAATCCTTGCTTGATTCGTTTCTTATCGTTTTTTGTTTTCGTTTGAGCGTTTCCTTGCTCCTTTTTCCAGGTTTGACTTTTTTTTACCGTTGGTGCTTAAGGCTTCGTTTATCTTTCCCGGTCTATGATAGCCTGGTTGTATAATTTGATGACTCGATGTGAGGGATTAAGATCTGTGGCCAGGTGCAGTTTCTGTCCTATCCCGGCCGTCACGTCTTGGACCGCGTGACGCGTTGGTTGGCGTTTTGTCATCTTCTTAATCTATTAGATTAGTCTTTAGGGGTAATGTTAATAACTGGTTGGTTTTGTTTTTTTTGTAATTCGTTTAAGGTTCTCTTGTTGTACCTTTTTAGCCTTAGAATTAAGTTGTGTTTTTTTGTTGCTTGGGGTTAGTTTTCTTGTGTTGTTGTTTGTTTGTTTCTTTGTTTGGTAGGGAGATGCTGTAGCATGACGCTACGTATCGTACGACATCTGTCGACTTTCTTTAGAACTCCTGAACTTCTGTGTCTAAGGCTAGGTCACAGTTGATATATAAAAAAAGCGTACATTGTGATTCACGGCATTACAGGTAGATGGCGCTTATATCAGTCCGTATTTTGTAATACGTCTGGCAGTTATAAAATTGAGATAATACTCGCGCTAATTTTGAATGTGAATTTTTGAGGTATTCCAGATTGTCAAAAAAAAAAAAAGTTGATTTTTGATTGAGTCTGTCAGAGCGCCGTGAGATTTTGGAAAGAAAAAGAGATAATCTGGATTTGGTCTGGGGTTTTTGCTATAATTTGCTTAGTTGCATCGTGGTGAAGTGCGATTTATTTCAAACATTATATAGCAAGTGCTATTAATACATTATTGGAGCAAAAATAAAACTAAAACCATTGCCGGGCAAAAAGGGCCATATAAATTATATAGCAAGTGCTATACACTGGAACCGCCTGATCCGGAAGGATTCCGGAAGGCGCTTGTGAGTGCCGGGCCGGCGGGACGGTCTGCAGCTGCCGCGATTTCCGCGGGTTTCTTCGCCACATCATCGGAGAGTTAGAGTCCGCATCCAGCGGGCTCTCCAAGTGAGAAAAGGAGTTCAGCGAGCTATTGGGTCCGCCTAAATCAAAGCGGACACTTGCCCACGAACTCTTTTTAATTTAAAGCAACAGCTTTAGCCATCCTGCTTTCGAGAGTATCAAATTATTTACATTTTTGTTAAAAACGTTATAAATCGGATTCCTTTTCTTTGTATCCAGTATTTTTGTGCCATAATAGTTTTTTTGTTGTTTTGCTAAATTCCCCAAATTCCAATTGCCTCGTTTGACGGGCGTATAAAGACCTGGCTCTTTAATTTAGGCTACGTTCAGCCAGCGAATCATCTGTCACCATCCATATCACCCGCCTCATTAACCCATTATTTTCCTGCAGCCAAATTATTACTAGCCAAGTCTTTATTTTTACTTACCGGTTTTGCTAACTATTGAATGTGTAATGTCCTTGTTTAGGTACAGTTGTCTTCATTTTTAAGTGAAGTGCTAATATTAAATATTTTTAATTATTGTAATTTAATTACATTCTGGCCACTAGGGAGGTTGTTGAATGTGAAAGTGAAATAGGTACAGTTGTCTTCATTTTTAAGTGAAGTGCTAAATTTAAATATTTTTGTTATTGTAATTTAATTGCATTCTGACCACTAGGGAACTTATTGAATGTGAAATACCCTTATTTAGATGCCGTTGTTGTGATTTTTACGTGAAATGCTAAATTTTAAATAATTGATTATTTTTGCTAATATTAAATATTTTTACTTTGTCGTCAAAATTAAACGTGTTAATGCAATTAAGAAGTGCTTTACTGCACTATATATTAATATTTTACACCGGACTGTGGAACTGTCGATTTCTACTATTACTACATAGTATAAAACAAAGTCGCTTTCCGCTGTTTGTCCCTATGCACAGTGGCCGGGCCTTAGGTCATAATAAAAAAAAATGCATGTGTCATTTTTAAATATCCAATGATCGTTTATTATTCACCTATAAATGTACTCCAATCGGGTATAAATAGATCTTGGATTACTAACTATTTTCATTCTCTTACGAACCTCGAAAGTGACCATATCACCCGTTTCTGCGCGCTCCCTTATCAGCGACTCATTAAGCGATCGGTCAGTAGTAGTGAATTCCTGTGAAAGTTGGTATTGTAGTGATTATGAGTATTATGGATCTTCAAGAATCAGGTACGTTATTTTGTTTTACATATAGATTTTGTTCTTTACATGTAATATATAGTAATAATAACGGGTCTACGCCATGACTAACTTACATGCGAAACATTGTAAGAATATTTTTTTAATGAAAGTTTTAGTTATGTTATTAAACTCGCTGAAGGATAAAATTACTTTCATTTGAAAGCTTGCTCTTTGTAGATTAATAGACTTATAACTTTATTTGCCTGATTCTGCCACTTTAGTATTTAGAATCCTGCTACGCCTAAGTGGGCCTACGCGTAGCGGTACTACGAAAATATTACGTTACAATATTAACCATTTTTTTTTCAGATGATATGTAAAAATTTGACAAACTTTTTCCTACAACAGTATGGCGAGAATAAAGAAATTAAGATACACCATTGCATACAACTGACCATGGTCGATGGGAAAATTTGTGCTGCGCCTTTGCATTCGTTGATAAGATTTTATGAATATTTTATTCATTTATCTTACAAATTACAAACCAAAGTATGGCGTGCTAAATCACAGGAAGACAAAAATCAAATAGCATTATCAAAAAAAAGAATTCAATATGAGTTTCGGCAGAAGTTAGGTTTAATTGTGGATAAACCACGAAGCGATGGAAGCGGTACATCCAATGATGGAAATACGGCAAGGAAATTTTTCAAGAATCCTTCTGTATCCGCTGAAATCACCGGTATACAACAGAACCTAATAGAAAGGTGTGAAACTATTTTGGAGTGCATATCATCTGGATATAAAATAAATGTAAATAAGTTTGACGAGTATGCCACAGAAACGGCGAAAGAACTAATGAAGGTATACGATTGGTATCCTTTACCATCTTCTGTACATAAAGCCAGCGGAGTCGTGTGGCTTTGATTTCGCCAATTATATTGGGCATAGCGACTAGCTCCTCTAGTTCCTTATTCTTCCTACGCCTCCAGCTTCCATCTTCGCCCCTGATAGGTCCCAGAATTTTCCGCCAGATTTTCCTCTCTGCCACTAAGAGCTTGCTCTCTTCTTTCTGTGTCAATGTCCAAGCTTCACACCCATACATTAAGATTGGTCTGATTACTGTCTTGTATACTCGAATCTTAGTCGATTTACTGATAAGCTTGGACACCAGAACTCGATGAAGCGCTGCCGAGCATCTTAGGGCGTTTTGGACTCGAACATCTATCTCCTCTTCCCTGTGGTTGGTATCAGTTACTGTGCAGCCGAGGTACTTAAAACGATCCACACCTTTGTAGGTGGTTGCTCCGACTACTAGGTCTTCTCTTTTAACTCTGATGTTCTTATACCTTTTCATTAGGAGATATTCAGTTTTCTGGTGGTTAATTCTGAGTCCGATCTTTTCTGCTTCTTGCTCAACGATTACCGCCATGGCCTCTAGGTCCTTTTTGTTCTGAGCCAATAATCCCAAGTCATCAGCATACCCAATGACTTTATGTATGCCATTCAACTCTACACCCCCATCGTGTATAAGCAATTTCCGCACGACGTATTCGAGTGCCAAGTTGAACAGCATTGGCGAAAGGGCGTCTCCTTGTTTCAGTCCAGTGACCACATCAATTTCGGCTGTCAGTTCTCCACAAGCTCTAACCCTCATCCTACTTACTTTAGTAGCGACACTTATCATCCTTACCAGTTTGTCAGGCACTTTAAAATGTTTTAAAATGTTATACAGTGTCTCCCTGTCTACACTGTCGTATGCCTTGGCAAAATCAACAAAGAGGAAGTGGATGTTTTGTGCAAACTCCCATTTCTTCTCCATCAGCTGTTTCAACAGGAATATCTGATCCACAGTACTGCGGTTCTGGCGGAAGCCGCACTGGTAGTCGCCGAGTATGTCTTCGGCATAAGGCTGAAGTCGACCCAATAAGACATAAGAGAGGACTTTGTATGCCGTCGGGAGAAGTGCAATGCCCCTGTAATTGTTACACTTTTTTCTGGAGCCTTTTTTGTGTATGGGGCATATCACCCCAGTGTTCCACTCCTCTGGTTGCCGTTCTTCTTTCCAGATCTTAACGATTATCTCATATAATCTGGATTGCACTTCTCCCCCGCCATACTTCCACACCTCTGCACATATTCCGTCAACTCCTGGGGACTTATTGTTCTTTAGCCTCATGACCGCCTTCCTCACTTCCTCAAATGTAAGATCTGCTTCCGTGTCTACACTCTCCTCCGTCGCCTGCACTTCAATCCGACTGTTTACTGGTTGACAGTTAAGTAAGGGCATGAAGTATTGCCGCCACTCACGCTTTAGTGCTTCAGTCTCCACCAAAAGGTCTCCATTATCGTCTTCGAGAAACTGCGCGCCAGGTTGGTATCCTTTTTTAATCTGGGCATGATTAATAAAATTCCTGATAAAATTTTCTGCTCTTATTAGCTTTTATCAGTGTTTCAATACCTCTAAGCTGATTTTCCAGATGTTGCCTCTTCAGATTTCTAATCAAGTTCCTAAGCCTATAGCGTGCCTCCCGATAGCCGTCGTTCCATTTGGGGTCTTGTTCAGCGAGAATCTTAAATTTCCGTCTTTCCGCCATAGCTAGATCGCATTCCTCATTCCACCACTTCCTTCTTTTCTTCCGCTTCTTCTTGCCTAGCGTTTTTATCCCTACTTTTGTTACTATTTCTCTTGTTTCTTCCCACATTGTATTAATATCCTCCTGTAATTCTAAATCTTTAAATCTGTTACTTATTTAAATCTGAAACTGTCTAAGTGTATCCTTATTTTTGAAACTATCGACATTGATTCCCTGGTATTCCAATTTGCGATCGGTGTTTACTACTTTAATTCTCGCTTTAAGTTTCACACCTAGCAAGTAGTGGTCGCTATCACAATCAGCGCCCCGATAACTTCTCACATCTTCTATTACACTTTTGTGACGACTGTCAATTAAGACGTGATCAATTTGATTGACCGTCATCCCGTTAGGATGTTTCCATGTTCCCTTATAGATATTTTTATGTGGAAACATTGTGCTCTTAACAACCGTACACTTTATACCGTACATAAAGTGCTCGTACATGGTGCTATAGTTATAGAAAACGCTTTAGTTCCTATAGATGAATTGTCCGAAGAGGCTACAGAGTCAACGAACAAAAATATAAAGATCTTTCGACGCTACCACACACGGAAAATGTCTCGGGATCTCACTAACAAAGATCTTATTCACAGGCTTCTGCTGAATTCAGATCCATTTGTCACCTCCAGTAGAAAGTTGCCCCGAAAAAAATCTACTATCTCTATTGAAGTTTTAAGTTTATTAGATGTTACTGAATAACGTAGAAGTTAATGTTTGAATTTATGTATTATTTAATTTTTATATGCACTTATTGTTTTTATTGATATTTGTTTTACATGAATTATTTATAAATGTATTTTTATTATTTATATTGTAAGGCCTGTTATGTTTAAGAAATAGTAAATGTCTAGTTTAAGGAATAGTAATAATCATATACTTATAAGGTATTTTAAAGATATTTTTTTACATAAACACCATGTTTTTTTCATGTACCTATTTTGTTTCATAGTTTTTATTAAATTTAGCATTCAATATACCTAAATACGTGTTTCATTGAACTTTACTAGTGGTAAATAGTATTTTAAAAGTATTTGTTACCAGAAAACAAGATAAGTAAGAATCAAATTAATTATGGCCGCCTTACTTAGGCGCGCCGGCCACTGTGCTATGTATGCTTAGATCTTTAAAACTACGCAACGGATATTAATGCGGTTTTTTTAATAGCTAGAGTGATTCAAGAGGTAGGTTTATATGTATAATACATACATAATATAGTAGAGAAACACTGATAATTTTAGAGGTTTCTAATGTGATGACGTAAATGAGATAGATCAAAATAATGTAATATAGTTATTGTACACCTTAAAAAGTTCTACAAAAAAGTCTGCGATGGTATATGTCTATCTCTTAGGGATAACCAACAATAACCATTTTTTTATCCCGTGCGAAGCTGGGGCGGGTCGCTAGTTTATTATAAATTTAAGTCAGATTGAGATGGACATAGTAATGTTAAAAGCCTGTCACTCTAGCTGCTTAATCTACCAGCAATGTTGTGTTATTATTTTGGTAAAGGTACCATTTGGAAGCCAGAGCTTGTGCTTTTATTGCTCGAATGCAATATTTAATTGCAACGAAAACAACGTACGACTTAAGCACTGACCTTCAAATGGTACCTATACAAAAAGAATGGCACTATTATTTCTGCCCTGTTAAGCCGAATGGCGCTATTTCAAAATCAAATTATCTTGAAAATGTAACTAGAAAATTTAAGGTATAAGAACCGAGTACATAATATACAGAGGTCTCATTGACTGTCACGTCACAAATCATGTTGTCCCTTCTTAACGCATGACAAGTTCTCTTTTATTTATGCAAACATATCGGATACTAGTTGTGAAACTACATTTTTTTGGCAGAGATACATACACACCATTGGTATAAGTTTGCATTTACTTTTTTTTGAGATAGCATTCGGCTTAGCAGGGCAGTATTATTTTCACTAAAATCTTACCTATGTCACTATTTGTCATTAATATAATATTGGCCTCAAAAGTGAAATAAGAAACTTTAATACTTTAATAATATTATGATATTTGATTACATTAGTTTGAACTGTATCGTAAATTCAATGTAAACTGGTAACCGCGGGGGTATTTTTAGTGCATTGAACCGTGATCGCAGCCACAAACCACAAAATGTAGAAGTAGTACGAAATATATTAAATCTATCTACTGAAACTTTAACGAGTCTCAGTCGTTACTGTAATATGTAAATGGGATTTGATTGCTTTAATAATATATATCTTCACTGCATTCATTCTCTTAGACTAAGAATTGTCGCTTTATTTGAATTACATACTCGTACTTACCTATTACTTTTCTATTAGAGTTAAGGTGCGACCACACCGCTGCTTAAAATACGGTGACGCTACGGAATCGCAGTGACAAATCGTATTCGTACCGTTTTAATCGCATGCCCTCCACACCGCTGCTCAAAACACACTGACGGTACGGAATCGCAATGACGTGTCGTAAACGTCACGATTTTAACGCATGCTCTCCACACCGCTGCTTGAAATACGCAGACATTGAGCTGCGTCAAAATATTCAGTATGGGGCTAGTCACGGCGTACACGTTGCGTCTGCTTATTTCGAGTAGCGGTGTGGAGGGCATGCGATAAAAACGGTACGGATACGATGCGTCACTGCGATTCCGTAACGTCGCCGTATTTTAAGCAGCGGTGAGGAGGGCATGCGATTAAAACGGTGCGGATACGATGCGTCACTACGATTCCGTAACGTAGCCGTTTTTTAAGCAGCGGTGTGGTCGCACCTTTACTTGTTAGATCATTACCTTCTTAGTGTATGTCATTACATGTTTTAATGTTATCCCATGGTCAAACTGGCTACAAATGTTTCAAAATAGAATCTTTGTAGGACAATTCCTTTGGCCGCAGATTCGCTCTTCATTGCTCTACTTCACTTTATCGTGTATGTTTCTTATTCTTTGCATGTTAAACGAGACTTACCGTCATCAGAGTTCATGTGACTATTCTTTATTAATCGGTTTTGATTTTCAGTTGACTGTTTTTATTCCTTAATTTTTTACCAAACCTATATCCATACTAATATTATTAATGCGTAAGTGTGTATGTCTGTCTGTCTATCTGTTACCTCTTCACGCTTAAGCCGCTGAATCGCTTAAGAGTACATATGCTCGTTTTTATCCCAGAAATCATTCATTAAGGGGGTCAAAAGGGGGGTGGATATTTGTATGGGGAATCAATAACCGCTGAACCGGTTTAGATGAAATTTGGTATGCAGATAGTTTGAGTTCTGGGGAAGGATATAGAATATTAAATATTCCCGAAATAAGGGGAAGATAAAAAGGGGCTGGATTACTAACTCCAAAAAAGTCGCCGGCAACACCTATGTATTATTTTATAAAGCATGTAAGTAGTTTTTTATAAATCCAGAAATTGACATTTCACAGTTTTATAGTGAATTTATAAAACCGCTTACATAAATAACTAATTTGTACCTAAAATAATAACGATAAGATTTTATTATCACATCATTATAGCGCGGTATTTAAAAATAATAAAAACATTTCGTATTGCCTTTAATAAGTGCTAATGTGATAACTATCAGTAGGGTAATAAATAAACCCAAATCAAGTTTAAATCAAAATTAATGGCGTCGAGACGTGCAATGAGTCTGCATTTTTGTATGCATACAGAAAGCGTGACTGGGAGTAGGTTGATCGTATATGTGAAATCAATGAACCAACGTAAGTATTTTTTTTAACTGGATGTATGGGAATTATAAATTGATCATTAAGGTATAAATTAATATAAATTTTTAAATATATAAAAGAAGAAACTGACTGACTGACTGACTGATTGACTGACTGACATATCAACGCACAGCCCAAACCGCTGGTTCTAGAGATTCCAAATTTGGCACGTAGGTTCCTTATAAGGTCTAGGGGTGCACTAAGAAAGGATTTTTCAAAATTCACCCCCTAAGGGGGTAAAATGAGGGTCCAAAGTTTGTATGGCGAATCAAGATTTGTTAGACTATTTTATTCCAAACTTCACAGGAGTATTCCTAACGATAAATGAGTAAATACGTGTTTCAGGTTTTTTGAAAATTCAGCCCCTAAAAGGGGCAAATGTGATCACAAAGTCTGAAAATCAACATGGGTATCGTATCCTTTTTGAGTACTTATAGTACGCGGGCGAAGCCGCGGGAAAAGGCTAGTAATTATATAATACTGTCACGTTACCTAAACACTAAATAGCCTACTATGTCCTACCTAGGCCCGTAATAATGATAACGACGGTGGAAAGGAGAAAGGCCTTAAGCGACATTTTGTAAACTGTTCAGGAGAGCGTTTTAAAGTGTCATTTTTTGAATAAAAATTTGTAATTTTTTTTCTAGTCATTTTAGAGACTTGAGTTCTATGAACGTATTACGTAAAATTATTATAGCTATTTAACAATAATAAATATAATTAAAAAACCTTGGAATCTTCTGAAATAAATGTCGCTTAACTTAATTTGACCTGCGGGCCTATTATGGTTGGAGTTATCACGCGGATAAAACGGTAAATGGTTGGTAAATGACAGTTTATCTAACTATCATATAGCTCATACTATGGTTGCAGACGATAGGGCGAAGTTTTACACTTTTGACAGCGGTAGCCGACAGACGACACTTGCTATCATTTTGCATAACATGGTCGTTGGATAATATGACATATTGTCGAATTTTGACAGTTCACCTTGGTTAATTTAATCTACGTGCTCACTAGGTGACGATAAGCGTTGTCGTTGATACTAAGTTTGTGAAAAATGGATTTTCTGAGTTAATTACTAGTAAGTATTCGTTTATGTAATGGTTATAATGAGAATTACTAGTTAGAGCGTTTTTTCCGTATGTAATATGTTAATATTTTCTTTGTAGAAATAACAAGATTTTATTTCTTTAATGAAAGCAAGCCGCTGCTGAAGAAATGGAGCGCCGAAAAATTCAGCACAGGGCTATTATAGCCTTTATAATAAAGGATCCTTGAAGAACATTTGAAATGCCGAATGAAGAGTTCTGGCATATTTATAAAGCGCGCAAGGAGGTGGCAGCTGCATTGCATTGCATGCAACGAACTCAACTTCGATCTCCAGCCCCATCATGGCGATGATTACTGGCACTCCTTGCTGGGTAAGTAAAGCTATTATATTGCAACGTTAGGCTCCGGACTCCGGAGCAGCGCGAAATGCGCGCCGGAGCCGTGCATAGAGTCCGCGGCCTTACAGGTTGTAAAGTTTATGCGGAAAGAGGTCTTGTGGTTTCTAAGAGAACTCTCACTCATTCTACGGGACGTCTCTATCCGTACACACTCTATCTGGTTTTTTACCAATTGAATTGGTAAAAAACCTGAATTGGTCCAATTCTCAATAATTTATTCCACACGAATTACCAAAGTACCTACCTACATAATTTTTAGAAAAATATTTAAATTCTGTTTACATTATTTTTAGATCCATCCAATATTATGAATGCGGAAGTAACTGTCTGTCTGTTGCCTCTTCACCTTAAACCGCTGAACCAATTCAGTTTGGTATAAATATAGTTTGAGTCCCGGGGGAGGACAAATGATTGGTTTGTTTTTATTCCAGAAATCATCCCTCAAAGGGATGAAAAGCGAAGTGGATTACTAACTCTACGCCAACGAAGCTGCGGGCTAAAGCTTACATGCCTTCATAGAACTTATTTCCTCTTTTTTCAGATCTCTTCCCATGGATGAACCGGAGGCAGAGAATATGGGAGGCGCTCCTCAATATCACTATCCTCAAAATTGGTTGCTATTAATAGTGGCCCAGGAAAAGCGTGGACATTTAATAAACACCTTCTCTGCCTATTGGCTTATTTCATTTATACCTAATCTAAAGTCTGACCACATTAACTCTGCAACAAAGTTTCAAGCAAGCATGAATGTCAAATTTATATGAAAATATGACGTTTATATCACAACTAGCGACTCGCCCCAGCTTCGCATGGGACCTTTTAAGGTGTACAATACTGTAGTACACTATTTTGATCTATCTCGTAGGGTTCAGCCAGCGTTTGCAATGTAAGCGCAATTTATTTATTTATTTACGACATCACATTAGAAAACTACAATTTTCAGCGGAAAGCGACGGTTTTATACTATGTAGTGATAGTGATAACGATATATAGACTTTGTTATTGTATATGTACACTGCGTTATATGCATGGACATGCAGAGCCAGCGTGGTCGAACTCTAGTACTTATGATTTGATATAGACAGGGTACTTTTGTCAATCATGGGGCCGTACCGCGCCTCTATCTTGCAGTTAAAAGTTCAGATATCAGAATAGCTTCTACTTATTTTTAGAATAGAAACATATTATTTTAAATTAATTAGAATTGACTGTGGGATATGTACAAAAATTAATACACACACATGTTCTCAAGTAAATAATACAACTATTGTAAATTAATAGAAATGTTTATTAAAACATAGGTGATAATAATCGTAGTCTCCATGACATAACATGATTTTTAATGCCATGACGATTAACACAGTCATTGCCACCCAGCCAAACAAGACATCCGCGCCAGGCCACAAAAATTTCGTCATATAAAGCTGTAGTACCACGATCCCGACTATCGGGTCGTCCGGCCTGGGAACGAAATCATAAAATACCCGATAGTCGGGTTCTCGGCACTGAATGTTTTAAGCCTAGCAACCGGCGGTGCAAACTAATACATTTCCGAGTCGAGCCCGCCAGTCTCGCCTAGGCCTAGTCTAGGCCTAATAGCAAAGAGAATATTGGACTAAGAGCTGACCACGTCAGATATGACACAATAATGAGAGCGATGAAACCTGTCTAGTTAGATTGCTTTACCATCCTTATTGCTAGATCCGGGCATCTGGCAGCTTTTAATGGGTGGAGGTCAGAGTGAGAGACCAACAAAGTTTTTCAGTTGGAAAAAAGTAATACCAAAATAGGTAAAAACTGCCAAAGTTGTTTCAGTTATAAAGGACAGGGCCTATATTTTAATATAAGAACAAAGAACTTTCCGTATTATTACGGAAACAAAAACAGTAGGCGACTAACTATAAATTGCATTGTACATCATTTGGAACTACTTTCCCCCAAAATAAACTTTTGGCTATGATATAATCTAATTAATTACATATTTTCCTATAATATTCCATTAAAACCAGAACTCTAGGAATTGTTTTCTTCATGTTATTTGCATTCTTTGACCTCCACCACTTTACAGCTGCCAGATGCCCCGATCGAGAAATAAGCATAGTCTAGTAAACTAACTAGAGGGGTTTCATTGCTCTCATTATTGTGTCACATCTGACGTGGCCAGCTCTCCGTCTATATATAAAATAGAGGGGCACTGCCAAATAATTTTTTGTGCTCCAAGTTTGATAGCTTTACTAGATGGCGCTGTACGGCCCCCATAAATTATGCGGTAACTCTGAAGCACCATCTGAACTAGAGCAAACCAGAGATACCGCATAATGTATGGACGCCGTACAGCGCCATCTAGTAAGTTTTGGACGACAGCGGTGGCATTCTCAGCCCCGCTTATCGCGCCGCCAGTCAAGTATATAAAATACAGTGTGTAAATCCAAAGCGATCAATTAATTAAACCAGATAGGTATTAATAGTGTTATCATTAGAGGCTTTTTTAAACGGTTTTTTAAGTTCCACTTAATTATGACCCCGTAATATTTTTTTGAAAATTAAACGAGCAGCAATGTGCCACAAACATGATTGAAGTAAGTAACTGTCTATCAACTGGCAACGAGCGTTTAATTCTTCTCGTAAGTGCGTTGCATTACTCGTACATTGCGGGCCGAATTATTTTGTATGGTTAATATTTTCATTCTAATTCTAAGCAAAAGTTATCTAAATATACTTTCTATGTTCTATGCTAACCATCGTTTAAAGATTCGCCCGTATTGTATTTACACACTGTATAAATACTGACTGCAATCACAACTACAGAACAAATCAATTTATTTTTAATAAATATTTAGGAATTCTGCCGTGAATGCAGAAGAAGCTGATTTTATTTCAGCCCTGCGCACCGGGGACCTTGATCACTTTTTCCTTAGGATATAACATCTATTTAAATTTATAATTCATACAACAGTGTGTGTGTCTACTTGAAATAAACAAATCAATACATTTATTAAAATAATTTGCTTTGTTCTCAAGTCTCAAGTTTTATTGATGGCAGCGCCATCTCTCTTGCTCCTTGGTAGTTTCGATAGGAGGTACGAGCATATACTATTCTATCAGATGATTGGCCAAATTATACACGGAAAAAATTTACGGACTGATTCAATTTCAGCCTTGGGCACCGGAGGCCTTGGTCGCCTTTTCCTTTGTATATGACATCCATATCAATTTATGACCGAGAGCAATTGTGTCGCTAAACTTCGAACTCGGGTAAATAAATCCATTCGACCCTCTCAGCAAATATCTACCCTATTACCTTTCCTTAATACCAAAATCGCATAATCTGACAGATGGATTTACCCGAGTTTGAAGTTAAGAGACTCAATTTATACAAGTATCGGGGGCCGATTTTTGACTTTCGAGCACTCGAATTCAAAAACAATTGGTCTAAAATAATCTCACACACAATATTTTCATAAATTTTCGAGTGAAAGAGGTCGTGCGCTCGTAAGTAAAAAATCGGCCCCCTGATAATAACTTCTAAGCATCTTTTTCGTTATCTTCACTAATTTTCGTCAATAACTGCTGTCTCCTCAATCATTTTAGTGTGCTCTAATATGTGACGTCTGAAACAAAAAAATAAATAATGATTCGCCTAGTAAACAGCCAAAGCAGAAGGTTCTGATGAGGCCACGTCAGATATGACACAATAATGAGAATAAGGAAGCCTGTCTAGTTAATCGTAGTCTCCATGATATCAATAAATTGTTAAAAAGTAATCCCAAAATAGGTAAAATGTGCCAAAGCGGTCTCATTTAGTATAGAGGAAATGACCTATATTTAACCATTTAAATTAATTTCGGGTCATGCTCAACGTAGGGTTCCGTAGTTACCGGCCCGTCACAATACACCCACTCATAAGGTTATTTTTATATATAATATGTCGCGGCCGTTACGCCCTTTTTAAGTTATAATTAAAGATTACTCAACTGATTTTATTCAATATACTTTTCATTGAAAATTAAAGGAAGAACGCCCATTTTTACAGTTCCGGAGCTATTATTTACGAAACTTTTAGATTTATCCATAAATTGTTTTAGAACACCCCTATTCTTTTTGAAAAACCTATCCAACGACACCCCACACTAGAGTTGGAACGTAAACCTAATTAACCCACCACTGCGTGTGTACGGGAGGTACCCTAATAAATCTAATAATAATATTTTTTAGGGCTGACGGACGGACTGACGAACGGACAGACGAACATGGCGAAACTATAAGAACCCTAAAAAACATTGCGTATTGTTGCAGAAACTACGAATTACATTATACTTCATTAGTCACTACTTTCCATCTGCAGAAACTCCTGAAAATGATATAATATAATTCCATCAAGTATTTCGCTTTCCAAGTGTTCCGTCACCAAAAAAGAATGAGAATTGCTGGTTTAATTTATAATAGGACAGGGCCTTATATTTTGACATTAGAACAAAAAACATTGCGTATTATTACGGAAACAAAAACAGTAGGCGACAAACTATGAATTACATTATACGTCGTTTGGCACTACTTTCCCCCAACCGAAACTTTTGGCAATGATATAATCTAATCATTTATATAATTTCTCCCTTAAAGGAAGAGATCCCTTAAAGGGATAAGTTCGCCTTTGTACTTACGTTTTCCTATTATTGTATTGTTTTGACTGGTTTTTGTACAATAAAGAGTTTTTACATTACATTACATTTCTCATAATAATCATCAAACCCAGAACTCTAGAAATTGTTTTCTTGGAGTGGTTTGCATTCTTTGACCTCCACCACTTTACAGCTGCCAGATGTCCAGATCTAGAAATAAGCATAGTATAGCAAACTGACTAAAGGGGTTTCGTTGCTCTCATTATTGTGTCATATAACGGCCTCCTAGCCCAGTCGCTAGTGACGCTGCCTATGAAGCAGGAGGTCCCGGGTTCGAATCCTGGTCAGGGCATTTATTTGTGTGTTCATCACGGATATTTGTTCCTGAGTTATGGATGTTTTCTATGTATTTAAGTATTTATCTATTATATATATCGTCGCCTAGTACCGACAACACAAGCCTTATTGAGCTTACTGTGGGACTAGGTTGATTTGTGTAAGATGGTCCCATAATATTTATTTATTTATTTATTTATTTACTTATCTGACGTGGCTAGCTCTCTGTCTATTGCTAATATGGTATTAAGCATATTAGTTTTATAGTAATACGTGTTATAAGTTTTTTGACAAGATTTGGACTGTCAGCCAGATATAACATAAATAACACCAAGTTGACTAAAGTGTAAGTACAGTCACCAGCAATAGTATCTTCCTACACTAAGGTCGCAAAATATGTGACACATTCTTATGGCCCTACAAATACAAGTGTGAAGTGTGTCACATATATTGCGGCCTTCGTATAGGAAGATACTATTGCCGGTGACTGTACCTACTCACTCACATAAGCAATTCTTGAGTCTCATCCTCTAGCGGCAAAGATCAGCTGATCTTGATCGCCTACTTTGCCAACTTCTATGAACTTCCCGGTGACAGCCTAAGCAGCTTTTTGGACTTGTCAGCTCAAATCATGCCACAACTGAAAATAAAATATACATGATAGATACAGTCAGTAGCAGAATTAGATAAGCGGGTGAGGTGTCAAAAGAGATCTTGACACACTCTTATTCTCATGATAATAAAGCCGTTTCAAGCTCATTTTGAAAACCTCACCTGCTTAGTTGCTTCTGCTGCTGACTGTACATAGATTCTGCAATATTATATTTCAAAATTAACAGTCTATTCTATCCAGTTATGACTGCAAAGGGAGTAATTTGACATGACCCAAATGTGTGATAAGCACAAACATTAGATATATACTGATTTATTGATTTCTTCTGTGTATCTATGTATGTATTGAATATAAATATTGTCTCCTAGTAGATACTGGCGATAAGTATGGGTATCCATGCTGCAAACTTTAAATTTGAAAAATATGTTCTTAATTTCAAGGTTCTACAATCAACAGCGTCTCTACGTAATGTGACTGTTTTACATATTTAGATTATTTACCACTGTTGACGCCTTGCCTGTACGGAGTTATCCGGCTCCTGTTCACAATCCTCTTGCGCAAGAGTCTCCCACTGCGCCTTCAGCGTTCGCACCCGAAAGGGCCGTCGCATCGTATTCTCTTTTGGCGAACCGAAATGGTCCTATACCATATCTTTGGTTAGTATTCTCTTCTGCACCGCCGAGCATCGACTGAAAAACATATTCATTACAAAATGACTTCGCACAAATTATCTACACGAATTATAATCTAACATAACTTACTTCAACTTGTAGTGTTTAAGCAACTTAAATGTTGGGTAGTATTTTCAATATTTTCATTCACTTCACTTCACTTTCAACATACGTAGCGTCGATAAGTTTTAATTAACTTTCCGTGTTCTAACGTGTGAATAGATAAAATAATAAATTAATAATATGACAGTGACAGCCATCACAGGTTTGACAGCAACAAAACGTCATGTTTATCCGTACCGTTTATAATGTAAGTCAATTCGTATAGGCTGTCAGCTATTTAAACACTTCTCAAATTGGAGGTATAATAATAAAACTATTCGATCTTTTTTTATATTCGTCCGAGAATTGAATAAAAGCAGTCTTGACTATGACTTGTTCAAACAAAAAAATATGGTCCCTATCGAATGGTAGGATACGTTATCGACGTGAAATTTTTATCATTTGCCGTAACCATGTTAGCTAAAATGATAATAAAACGGGTAACGGTAACAGTTGTCGTACCATTCCACGCGTGATATGATAAAACCATGGTAGGCCCGCTGAGAGTACTCCCGGATAAACCACTTCAGCGACACCACTAGTTTTTAGATGGGCACTAGAAAAACAATAAAACGACGTTTTATAGTTTACCTATTACTGGAATATTAATTTAAGCAACAATGGCGAGGGAAAATGTTACTAATTATTAAATGAAATTGTTGCGTTAAAATGTGTACAAGATATATCTTTTGAAATATAAACGTGTCGTTAAAGTTGTTTTGCGATATTAAGCGTGGAAGTGGGTTAAACGTGCACAAATAAATTTAAACGGCATTGAAAAAAACAAGCCTTTTTAGGTATCGAATTTCCCCTTCTTGAATAACTTCACGTAATTAGTCTTAGTTTCAACATTATTTATCAGGTAATAATCTTGTTGAACGTAATTCTAATCATATATGATTATGATGATTATGATCGTTATGTTAGTCTATCTTTGTATACAAAGATATCGTTATGTTAGTCTATCTTTGTATACAAAGACAGACTAACATAACGATAAAACTAGATAGCGTCGCTTAAGGTAGTGAAATGTTGGGGTAAATTCAGTGAAGTTCAATTAACCGATAGCAGTTGTTATTCGACATACCAGAAAACCCAATTAAGCACCAGACCTAAATGATATTTTAAACACTTTAGCGCCGTTGCTATAAATACGTGCATTTTTAAAATCACTTTAAGCGGGTACGTATATAAATGTGTGTAGGCTTAAGTGACACAGTTTAAAGGGGTTTGGGTAAAGTTGGCGACGTTTTGAAAGTTGGCAGCCACTCATGAAAGTTGTAAATTTTGAAAGAACAATTCAAAAGAAACTTATTTTATTATGTAGTACATATAGCTAAATAATATCGGGGCCGAGATATCACACTTTACAGTTTCATAGTAAAAACTCATAATTCTTGTTGAAATGTATTGGAATGAGTAAAAACTACTACTTTCTTTGTTATTACTATATGTGTGTTCTTTAACCTTTTCCACGCACCGCGCACGTACATCCGGTATATCGGCACCGCAGGTCCAACGCTAACGACTTATTTATAGGTCATAGACCACATAGTAAAATAAACCCACTCATGAAAGTTGTAAATTTTGAAAGAACAATTCAAAAGAAACTTATTTTATTATGTAGTACATATAGCTAAATAATATCGGGGCCGAGATATCACACTTTACAGTTTCATAATAAAAACTCATAATTCTTGTTGAAATGTATTGGAATGAGTAAAAACTACTACTTTCTTTGTTATTACTATATGTGTGTTCTTTAACCTTTTCCACGCACCGCGCACGTACATCCGGTATATCGGCACCGCAGGTCCAACGCTAACGACTTATTTATAGGTCATAGACCACATAGTAAAATAAACCTACTTGCGCATGCATAAAGTTCAATTTCGGTTTTGACATTTCGGTGACGTGGCGTCAGGATGACAATTTTTACGTTTGACATGGCGTCGAAAAGGTAATGTATTTAAATAAAGGTAAAAAAACAATTCGTACATTTTCGGGTACTCATAACTTTGTTGATTATCCAACCAAATCCAAAACCGCTTGGATCTGTCATTGAACGAACTGACTCTAACCTACATTATTTGGTCTAGCGTTGTTCGCGTATGTGTTATTTTTTATGTGTCGCGCCGCCCTCTCGACTTCTTCTGGGTCCGGGAGCTCACCCCTTGCTCCCGAGCCTCAGCCCTCACCCTGTACCTCTCCGCCAGCACCTGAGCATCCAGCTCCCACGGCGGGGTACCGGCGAGGAGGCACACCGCGGCAAAAGCTGCGGTGCAGTAGGCCCTTGCTGCCCGCTGCGCCACTATCCTTTGGGGCCGACGGAGCAAAGGTTTTGTTCTCTCCGTCAGCCGGTCCACCCATATTGGTGCACCATACAGAGCCATGCTCCTAAGCACACCCGCAAACAGTTTCCTGCAGGAGCTGTTGGGTCCACCTACGTTGGGCAGCAAGCGCCCCAGAGCCGATGCAGCTCCCACTAGCCGAGGGGCGAGCCTCGCGAAGTGCTCACGAAATTGCCAACCTCTGTCCAGGATAAGGCCCAGATATTTAATGTGGGGCATAACCCGGAAAGCTTCCCCTCCGACGGTAATGGTTGTGTCAGGGCCCAACCGCCATTTGCCGAAGACGATCGCCTCCGTTTTTGGGAGGGACACCTTCAACCCGAGGAGCTTTATGCGACCGACAGTCATTGCCGTCGCTACGGCTGCTCTCCGAAGAGTTACTTCGGGCCGCTTTCCCTTCACGGCCACCATCGTGTCATCGGCGTAACAGATGGTGACCATGCGTGGCAGTTGTGTCCCTCTGACAGCCCAGTCAAATTCAATGTTCCATAAAAGGGGCCCTAACACAGACCCCTGTGGAACCCCGCATGCCATGCCGTGTGCGCGCCGCCCTAGTTTTGTTTCATAGAGCACTACCCGCCCAGTTAAGTAGTGCTCTATCGCCCGCCTTAGGTTCAAGGGTACCCCGTGGTACCGAAGGGCCTCTTCTATCACCGGCTATGGGAGGGTGCCAAACGCGTTAGCGATGTCCAAGGACACCGCCACCACTCCCTCCCCTTGTCTCTCCGCGTGCTCCGCGCGCTCAAAGCACTCACTGCGTCAATAGTTGAGAGCCCCCCTCGGAATCCAAACTGCCGATCGGAAAGGTTTGGTCCATACGTAGCCATATGCTGCTGGATACGAGAGGACAAAATCATCTCATACATTTTGGCCGTTTCGTCCAGCAGCACTAGGGGACGGTATCTCGACGGTGAGTCCGCCGGTCGGCCCTCTTTCCTCAGCAGCCACAAGTTACCCTCCTTCCAGCACCTCGGGAAGCGCCCCGCCCTCAAACAGTCTTCAAAGAGGGTCTTAAGGCGAACCCCGAGGTGCTTCAGTGCTAGGAATAGCACCTTGCCGGGCACTCCGTCTGGTCCTGGGGCCTTCCGGCAGGCTCTCAGCCGATCAACGGCGCGGTCCCACTCGGCCTCCGTGACTGCAGGCGCGTCAAATGGAGGTCCTTCTGATCCATCACGCTCCGAGGCTGCCATGTGTGGGGGAGTGAATTATGGGTCCTCCGGAGGGAACAGGTCCTCGATAACTCTGCCAAGGAGCTCCGGGTCCATGGCCTCCGTAGAGGGGGCTAATACCTTCATCTTGTTACGGACCATTATATAAGGTCGCCCCCATGGGTTCCTGTCCAGTGTGTCCAGAAGCTCCTTCCATGCTTCGTAATTCCTGTGGGCTATATTGACCTTAAGGGCCTCCCTTGCCTCCTTGACGGCCACGCGAAGCATTTCCTCCTCCTGCGCGGTATACCTCCTCGTTCGACAGCGGCTGTAGGCGCGGCGGGCTCTGTTACTGGCGGTACGAAGCGCAGCAACCTCCTCCGACCACCAATACACTTGGCGCTTACCCGCAAACCGCCTAGCCCGGGGCATTGCCGCATCGCACACCACCGTCAGGGTTGCTCTGAATCTTTCGGCCTTATCCTCTACATCAGCTCTGTCCACCGGAGGGGAACACCAAGCTTCGATCATTGCCGCCTCATCTAATTTCCCGATCAAGGGCGGATAGCGCCCACCTTGGGAAACCACCGGCCCTAGCACCTGCACCAGCACCAGTTGGAGCAGTGGCTAACGCTGGGGAGACCCTCATCCGGATGTAAAGATGATCGGAGAGGGTCTCTACCTCCTCGACGACACGCCAATCAGAAACACGTGCCGCAATGGCGGGGGTCGCAAAGGTGGCGTCCACAATAGAACCCCCATTCCAGCGCACGCACGTGTTTATCTGTCCCCAGCCCCATCGCTACCACCCAGTCATGGAGCTTGCCCCCCTTCGGATTCGTAGCGACACCACTCCATGCTTGGTTCTTGGCATTGAGGTCGCCAATCACCATCACCTGCGTTGGGGAAGCCCTACGGATGACGCCCTCAAGCGAGCCAAGAAATGTCTCAAATTCTCGCAGCGACCGATTGGGTGAGAAATACACCCCAATAACCAGATTTGTCCCCATTTAGCCGCCGCGAAACCTTGTCCTCTCTCGACTCCTGTTAGGGGAGTCAGGCTGCCCGCCGCAGGTACCACTAACGCCGCCATCATATCCAACGACCCGTACCAATGCGGCCTCGGAGGGACCGCATACGGCTCCGCCACCACAACCAAGTCAATGTGCCACTCTGCCATATGCTGCATGAGCAAGTCCTGGGCTCTGACAGCGTGGTTGGCATTGCACTGAAGAATTTATAATTGGTGTGGCGGCATCAGCTCTCCATATCATTCTCTCCCTCGTCGGCCTGACTGGCACTTTCTTGGCTGCGCCCCGGGGCCCGTTCGGGGTTTAGCCTGCCTCTGGTCTGAGGTGGATTGCATGCCAGCCCACCCATTAAATGTCCGGCTGGGCGCTTTGCCTTGTGGCACGCAGCACAGAACGCAAGTTCCGCCGTGCACTCAGCTATTTTATGCCCCGGCTTACTACACCGGAAACACAGATTGCCGCGGTCTACCGGTGACGGACACGTTGTTCTCGTGTGCCCCGTTCCCATACACCTGTAGCAGTGGAGCGGTGCCGGATCCAGGGCCTGCACTACCGCGCTTGACCATCCCAGTGATAATCTTCCCCCAGCGTCCATCACCCTTTTGGCCACCGTCGCAGGGCACTTGACGAGTGTCGACCCTGAGCCATTGAAGGAAGCGCGGATTGTGCCCACCTTCACTTCCGCCACACTACACCCGCCCTTGGCCGCTATAGCCGCTACCACAGCGTCTGGCGTTGCCGCCTCGTTCAGGTTTGCCACCCTCAGACCAGCCATTTTCACAGGCCTGTACACCCGTGCATCATCCCCCACAAGGGCCTCCAATCTCTCCCGTAGACTATCAGCTGCTCTCCCGTTATCAGCGTTGGGCACCTCTATTAAGCGGGCCCCGTCGGCAGTTTTGCGAAAATTAGTCGCCTACTGTCTCTAACCTGTCGGAGTTAGGTATATTCACTTGTCCAATAACATTGTTTCAAGGGCTATATCTTAGCTCCAATATTACTTACGGCAAAACTTATTTTTCAGATATGCTAGTCTAAGGTAGTGCTACAAAATAGTAGTAAAAAAAAACGATGGCCGCTAAAAAAAAAATGACGCCACTAGTCCATACAAAGTTACCCAACCCCTTTAAGTCAAATAATGTGTCCCATGAAGGGGTGTTTTCTAAATTTGCCTACTATTTCTACGATACCTTAACCGACATCAAAGTCATCAGATCGCCATGTAACCTGGCTCATACGACGTAGAAGAAAAAAGCCGATTCCAACGACATATAAAACTCAATTCTTCCCAAAATGTCGCTTAAGGCCTTTCTCCTTTCCACCGTCGATAATAATAATTAAATAAAAAGCCATATATTTTCCCAACATAGTAAAAAGTACAGTAACAATTAATGATAATGATAGTTTCATTAAAATAAACTAATATTAAAAGAGATTAAAACTAACTTAATCTAATTATTATTAATGCGGGCTCGTCCATTTTTAAGGCCTGTAGAGTAGTATGAAAATCCATTACGCAGCAGGACCTGAAACATGATGCTTCAGAATCTAAATATTATCACTAACGTAACGACAATATTTCCGCGCATGTTGAGATAAAATACCTACTTTCTCATAATCTGCAAATAAGTTTGAACCGACCTACAAGGTAATCGCTTGCAACAAGATAGTTACCGAGATGGCAGCTCTCCAAGAATACCGACATACGTTAGCCCGTTCAGCCTGACGCTGCCTTTACAATTCCACCAAAAGTCAATAGAAAACTTCTGCAATTTAGAATTGAAGCCTACCTTTTGAATGTGACTTTTGTCCAGGAGTAATCTTTGATCGGTTAGGCATTTCAGCGCATCGCTATCAGATTTTTTTCTACAAGATCTTTATGGTCTTTATTTTAAAGTCGCTATTGTTTTGACTACTTTTTGACTGTTCCAAGGAGCTGGTTCGCCGGTTGGCTACAAGCCAGACAATTTCTTTGTCTTGTCAAGGCGGACTCGAGTGCCATTGGCGTGGATATTCCCATTATTTGGGAACTTATTGAATTTCCAGAAATTAACACGTGGTCTGCGTCGGAAGAGATATTTTATTATCGGTTGCAGACGCTAAGAAGGTCCAGTAATAGATTTACGGCCGACGCAAAATTTCTGCAGAATGATTTCTCAGCCAGAGTCCTATTGCAATGGTTTGAAAACTTCAAAATGATGTTTGAAATAATACGGAAAATTACGAAAGAGCAACTGAAGATTTTTACCAGAGATACAACGGATATCTGGCCACTATTCGGTATTCGGCCTATCCAGCCACAATTTTACTATTTGGCCAAATACCTACCGGATAGTTGCATAAAATCCGGCTAGATATCGGATAGTTGCGTTCTATCTGGCCGGATACCAGAACTTAAACTTAATAGTCAAGTTAAAAACGGGATGAATACATAGTAAACCACCAAATAATATTGTAAGTTATGTTACGGCACGTGAATCTTCCAATCAATAAAGGGCATAATTTTTAGCTTACAATTTCTAGAACAAGTTACAACCTGCAGTGAGTGTCACCTGCTTGCTAAAATTAGCTACAAGTTTATGTCAAAGATCCGGCTATCCGACCAAAGGGTCCGCCGGATATCCGGTATCCGGCCAAACTACTATCCGTTGTAGCTCTAATTTTAACATCTCCAATTAAAATTGACGAAGAAACCTTTTTTTGCATAGATATGGACAGAAAAAAAAACACCCTAGTTTTAATAAAACAAAGATAACATCCGGGCTGGATGGTTGTTTATTTTAAAAGCCGTCACACCGTCGGCTTGTTATCTGTCTGTACAATAGGAAATGGCGGTAATTCCTCAAATAGCTTTCATGTGGGTAGTAGGGAAATGAATATGATTGGTATTGTAGTGGCTGCCTTTATTAACAATAGGTTTGATTGACTACCTCGAGAATATAATGAACTATTGTTGAATATAAACATAATCTCAAGCCCTGGAGCCCAAGGGGTCGCGCACTGTACGGTTTAAGAGGAATTTCCTCCCACGAACGCTGCGGCTGTGGAATCAACTCCCTGCCGTTTTCCCAGCGGGCTACAGTAAGAGGTTCTTCAAAAAAGGAGTGTATAGGTTCTTAAAGGGTAGGCAACGCGCATGCGAATCCTCTGGGATTGCAGGCGTCCATAGACTACGGTAACTGCTTACCATCAGGCGGGGCGTATGCTTGTTTGCCACCGTCGTGGTATAAAAAAAAATCCGGACCCGAAACCGTAACCTACCGTAATCATAACTGAAACCGTAATCTTTTGTAACCTTCGGTCGATTTATACTCTACCATGGGGTTCGACATTTATCGTCTCTTCATATTCGTACGCTTACAAATGTATGGTCACATCTGGCAGGCTGCATAGGTTATTCTGTATCACTGGTAGAATGTAAATGCACGACGATATCTTTAATCGTCCACGGTGAAATATAAGCGACAAATGTCAAACAAATAAATCTCATATAACAAGCGTTAGTTAATACAAAAACGATGAATTCGATTTGGATCAAGAGTAGACCGTAGGCAAACCTACCTCATCGAATAGTAGAATTCGGACTCCGTAAGGCAATGCACGGTAAAAGTTACGTATTTTTAGTACCTGTTAGTCCGAGCAAAAGTGTAAGCATTTCGTACAGCCAGCAAAGTATGACCCTATTTTTAGGGTTCCGTACCTCGAAAGGAAAAAACGGAACCCTTAAAGGATCACTTTGTTGTCCGGCTGTCTGTCTGTCAAGACCATTTTTCTCAGGAACGCGTGGAGGTATCAAGCTGAAATTTATATCAAATACTCAGGTATATTGTCCCTTGGAGCTCTTTCGAATGTTCATTTTTAGGGTTCCGTAGTCAACTAGGAACCCTTATAGTTTCGCCATGTCTGTCCGTCCGTCCGTCCGCGGATAATCTCAGTGACCGTTAGCACTATAAATTGAAATTTGGTACTAATATGTATATCAATTACGCCGACAAAGTGATAAAATAAAAAAAGGAAAAAAATGTTTTATTAGGGTACCTCCCCTATACGTAAAGTGGGGAGTGATTTTTTTTTTCATTTCAACCCTAACGTGTGATATATTGTTGGATAGGTATTTAAAAATGAATAGGGGTTTACTAAAATCATTTTTTGATAATGTAAATATTTTCGGAAATAATCGCTCCAGAAGTAAAAAAAATGGGTTCCCCTCCTCTAAATTTTGAACCATAAGTTTTAAAAATATGAAAAAAATCTCATAAGTAGAATTTTATAAAAACTTTCTAGGAAAATTATTTTGAACTTGATAGGTATAATAGTTTTTGAAAAAAAATTACAAAATAATTTCTGAACTAAGTTTGTAATTTAACCGTATAAGCAGGTGTTTATTGTACTTGTAGTTTCTACAAAATCACAATGAAGTGACGTGCTTTCAAAAACTCTTAATTGGGGACACTTACTGTGACGGACGGAAAACTACGGAACCCTACACTGAGCGTGGCCCGACACGCTCTTGGCCGGTTTTTTTCATTTTCTACTAGGTTAAATATTTCATTATTTTTTTATAGGGTAGAATCATGAAGTTTCCAGTTTTTGGGAATGGAAACTCTTATTTTTTGGCACTTTTTGATAAGCAGCGTCCTATGTACCACGTAAAACTGCATTTACACCATCCCGTGAACTCATTTGCACGTTTATTATTTCATTTACGTGTTAAATTTTATTTCATTCTCTTCTCTCGAATACTGCTACTCGATGAGGTAGGGTTCCTTACGGCCTACGCTTGATCTGATTTCGCTTCGACTGTTTCTTCATTTTCTAAAGCATACATAATTAGGGTTCCGTAGTCAACTAGGAACCCTTATAGTTTCGCCATCTCTGCCCGTCCGTCCGTCCGTCCGTCCGTCCGCGGATAATCTCAGTGACCGTTAGCACTAGAAAGCTGAAATTTGGTACTAATATGTATATCAATCACGCCGACAAAGTGGTAAAATAAAAAGTGGAAAAAAATGTTTTATTGGGGTACCTCCCCTATACATAAAGTGGGGAGTGATTTTTTTTTAAATTTCAACCCTAACGTGTGATATATTGTTGGATAGGTATTTAAAAATGAATAGGGGTTTACTAGAATCATTTTTTGATAATGTAAATATTTTCGGAAATAATCGCTCCAGAAGTAAAAAAAAATGTGTCCCCCCCCCTCTAACTTTTAAACCATAAGTTTTAAAAATATGAAAATAATCTCAAAAGTAGAACTTTATAAAAACTTTCTAGGAAAATTATTTTGAACTTGATAGGTATAATAGTTTTTGAAAAAAATTTACAAAATAATTTCTGAACTAAGTTTGTAATTTAACCGTATAAGCAGGTGTTTATTGTACTTGTAATTTCTACAAAACACAATGAAATGAAGTGCTTTCAAATAAAGTAAAAACGGTGAAAATCGGTTCACGCAATAAAGAATTATCCCATAAAAATCATCTTCCATACTTTAAGCTCGCGCGCAATAGTTTACTTAATTTGCCGATAGATGTCGCTGTAGGTGGAACGCTCATATCATATCCTACATGGCGGTGTTATTTTAACTCTTAAGTGGGGACACTTTCTGTGACGGACAGAAAACTACGGAACCCTACACTGAGCGTGGCCCGACACGCTCTTGGCCGGTTTTTTTTTTAGTTTTTATATACATCTTATTTCAAAAATACCAATTCTTTGAAGGACAATGTGCTCATGGTGTTGTGTTCCTGCTGGTGAGTAAGTTTGCCAAAGAGCTCAAATAGGACCCAGTGTGTTGACGATGAGGGACCCTCTTGTTCCTTTAGCCGTCAACACAGTGAATCCTCCTTTTTGTAAAGGATCGGCAACCCGCATGTGACTCCTGTGGAGTTACAGGCGTCCATAGGTTACGGTAGCTGCTTACCATCAGGCAGGCCGTATGCTTGTTTGCCACCGTCGCACAGTGGCCGGCGCGCCTAAGTAAGGCGGCCATAATTAATTTGATTCTTACTGATCTTGTTTTCTGGTAACAAATACTTTTAAAATATTATTTACCACTAGTAAAGTTCAATGAAACACGTATTTAGGTATATTGCATGCTAAATTAAATAAAAACTATGAAACAAAATAGGTACATGAAAAAACATTGTGTTTATGTAAAAGAAAAACTTAAAAATACCTTTTAAGTATATGATTATTACTATTCCTTAATTTAGACATTTACTATTTCTTAAACATAACAGGCCTTACAATATAAATAATAAATATACATTTTAAAATAATGCATGTAAAACAAATATCAATAAAAACAATAAGTGCATATAAAAATTAAATAATACATAAATTCAAACATTAAATTCTACGTTATTCAGTAACATCTAATAAACTTAAAACTTCAATAGAGAGAGTAGATTTTTTTTTTCGGGGCTACTTTCTACTGGAGGTGACAAATGGATCTGAATTCAGCAGAAGTCTGTGAATAAGATCTTTGTTAGTGAGATCCCGAGACATTTTCCGTGTGTGGTTGCGTCGAAAGATCTTTATATTTTTGTTCGTTGACTCTGCAACCTCTTCGGACAATTCACCTATAGGAACTAAAGCGTTTTCTATAACTATAGCACCATGTACGAGCACTTTATGTACAGAAGATGGTAAATGATACCAATCGTATACCTTCATCAGTTCTTTCGCCGTTTCTGTAGCATACTCGTCAAATTTATTTGTTTACATTTATTTTACTACAGAACGAAAAGGCTCTCTGACTCCACTCAGAAACTCATCGAGGAAAGGAGAGAAATGGTACTGCAATCCTCAGCAGATGCGTCATTATACCGGCAGCTCAATAAACGGATCTCTAAGTCCCTTACCCGTGATTTGCGCCAATTCAATACAAATCGTATTGAAGAGGCCATTGAGCAGAATAAGGGCTCTAAAGTTTTCGCAAGAGATTTGTCTATTGGGCAGAGCCAGCTCGCCAAATTAAAAACTGAGGATGGTAGAATCGTTTCATCCAGACCCGAGCTTCTGGGGGAGATAGAGAACTTTTATGGACAGCTATACACATCAACTAGCAGACCTGAGGTTGATCTGGTGGAAGACCCAAGAGCTAGACTGACCCGACATTATACCGAAGACATCCCGGACATCAGCCTGTACGAGATTAGAATGGCTCTTAAACAGCTCAAAAACAATAAGGCACCTGGTGAAGACGGAATTACAGCCGAACTTCTGAAGGCGGGTGGTAAACCGGTCCTTATGGCCCTTCAGAAGTTGTTCGACTCCGTTTTACTACAAGGGAGAACGCCTAAGGCATGAAACAGAGGTGTGGTGGTATTGTTCTTCAAAAAGGGTGATAACGCGTTACTGAAGAACTACCGACCCATTTCACTTCTGAGCCATGTCTATAAGCTGTTTTCAAGAGTCTCGCGAACAAGCCGGTTTCCGAAGAGGCTTTAGTACCGTAGACCACATCCATACGCTTCGTCAGGTTATACAGAAGACTGAGGAGTATAACTTGCCCCTCTGCTTAGCGTTCGTGGACTACGAGAAAGCCTTCGACTCGATCGAAACCTGGGCTGTACTACAATCTCTCCAGAGGTGCCAAGTGGACTATCGCCATATCGAAGTGCTGAAGTGTTTGTACGAGAACGCCACTATGTCAGTCCGACTCCAGGAACAGAACTCGAAGCCTATTCCGTTGCAGCGGGGAGTCAGGCAAGGAGATGTTATTTCTCCTAAACTGTTTACTGCTGCACTGGAGGATGTTTTCAAGACTCTGGACTGGAGAAGGCTAGGCATCAACATAAACGGCGAGTACATCACTCACCTTCGGTTTGCTGACGACATAGTATTCTTGGCTGAGACCATGGAGGATTTGAGTACGATGCTCGATGACCTCAGTAAAGCTTCCGAGCGAGTTGGTCTAAAGATGAACATGGATAAGACGAAGATCATATCAAATACCCATGTAGCACCAACTCCCGTTACAATCGGAGACTTTACACTCGAAGTTGTGGACGATTATATATACTTAGGACATACTGTCCAGTTAGGTAGATCCAACTTCGAGAAAGAGGTCAATCGACGAATCCGACTCGGTTGGGCAGTGTTCGGGAAGCTACGGCACATCTTTTTGTCCAATATTCCGCAGTGTCTCAAGACGAAAGTCTTTGACCAGTGTGTGTTGCCAGTGATGACATATGGTACTGAAACGTGGTCGCTTACAATGGGCCTCACAAGAAAGCTCAAAGTCACCCAAAAGGCAATGGAGAGGGCTATGGTTGGAGTCTCTCTGCGTGATCGCATCAGAAATGAGGCCATCCGCAGCAGAACCAAAGTAACCGATATAGCCCTCCGAATCGCTAAACTAAAGTGGCAGTGGGCGGGGCACATTGCTCGTAGAACCGATGGCCGTTGGGGCGGAAAGGTTCTCGAGTGGCGACCACGAACCGGAAGGCGCAGCGTGGGTAGACCCCCCGCAAGGTGGAATGACCTGGTGAAGGTCGCGGGAATCCGCTGGATGCGGGTGGCGCAGGACCGGTCATTGTGGCACTCTTTGGGGGAGGCCTCTGTCCAGCAGTGGCCGTCTTTCGGCTGATATGATGATGATGATGATGACATTTATTTTATATCCAGGTCATAAATATGCACTCCAAAATAGTTGTGTGAAACTATTAGGTTCTGTTGTATACCGGTGATTTCAGCGGATAGCGGATTGTTGATCGGATTTCGACGTTCAAGGTATTTTTGGTTAACGTACATGTTTTAAGGAGATTAACACTTTGCAACTCGTTGAACCATTCGGAATGTTTCATTAGAACTTTAGATTTGGTTCTCGAACACGATTTCGAAAAAAACAATTCGTTCGCAAATGTACTTTATGACTTTTTCTAAGTTGCTAGTATTCACGTTATCTGCATATGGGACCATTGCAATCAAATGTTGTATCACTTGGCGACGCCTTTATACATCTGAACCACTCTTAGACAGCCACAGTGCAAATACAAATCCCCTTGTAAATGATCCGACGTACATATCATCTGAAAAAAATAAAAATAAATGGTTAATATTGTAACGTAATATTTTCGTAGTACCGCTACGCGTAGGCTCACTTAGGCGTAGCAGGATTCTAAATACTAAAGTGGCATAATGAGGCAAACAAAGTTGTATTTTTATTAATCTACAAAGATCAAGCTTTTAAATGAAGGTAATTTTATCCTTCAGCGAGTTTAATAACATAACTAAAACTTTCATTAAAAAAATATTCTTATAATGTTTCGCATGTACTATGCGTAGTGCCATGACTAGGCGTAGACCCGTTATTATTACTATATATTACATGTAAAGAACAAAATCTATATGTAAAACAAAATAACGTACCTGATTCTTGAAGATCCATAATACTAATAATCACTAAAATACCAACTTTCACAGGAATTCACTACTAATGACCGATCGCTTAATGAGTCGCTGATAAGGGAGCGCGCAGAAACGGGTGATATGGTTACTTTCGAGGTTCGTAAGAGAATGTGAATAGTTAATAATCCAAGATCTATTTATACCCGATTGGAGTACATTTATAGGTGAATAATAAACGATCATTGGAAATATAAAAATAACACATGCATTTTTTTTAATTATGACCTAAGGCCAGACTGTGCGTCGTAGTATAACTGTCTCTCACTACTTTCTTCAGTGTAGGATGATTTAACTAAAACCACATTTAAACCTTGCAATGTGCTCTGATTTCGATTTAATTTTGACATAACTCGCAGTGCATCTTCACGCGCTAACCCAAAATTAAAATAAAATCAGCTCACATCGTAAATGATGTCAAACTGATATTCAAAGAAGTTCAATTTGTAAAGTTCGAATAACCCATCAATAAATGCCCCGATCACAGGTAAGCTCAATCGCCACACCCTAACGCCTTAAACGTTCTGAAAACTGACGCGTAATGATCACTCTAATGCCCTGTCCGTGTATTTCCAATGTTTACCTCGCTCCGGGCGAAAATAAGTGTTTAACACCACTGTTTCTGGATCTGTAGATCTGAAAACTAACTGGAGTCAGACGAGTCTTACTAGGGCCGTATTCTAACTTTAACACTTTCACACCAGGAACCCGACTGTCGGGTTCTCTCTTCGTAGCTACTACGTGCTACATACGACAAATACGTGGCTACGGGCTACGAGCGTAGCGCGTAGCACTAGGTGGTACGGAAAGTGTTAAAACACGTATAAACACGATCCAACTTCAACACAACTCCAATGCATTAACAACGCAATACAGCTACGGCATAAACATGAATATCAAAATCAGAAATATCAGAAATTGCTTGAGAATTATTTCAACGTAACTCCAATACAACTTCAATATTGGTTGATTGTTTGTTGTATGTTGGAGTTATGTTTGAGATAAGTTGTGTTGTTATTGTATTTTAAAATTAGAACCCGGCACCTAGAGTCAAACGAAATTCGACCATGTTTCAGAATTTATATTCCATACTAGCTTTTGCCCGTAAGTTCGAAAACGGCAAAGCAAAATGTGATAACAAGTATTAAATTAGAACACAGAAAATAACTTTTTTACAGTTAACGTCTGCTAATGATACCACAATGTTTAGAAATAAAGGAAAAGTAGAAAAATCTACTGCCTCAGACGAGACTCGAACTCGCGACCGATACATGCCCGTCGCTCTGACCAAATGAGGTACAGAACAATTCTTCATTATTTCTAAACAATTATTTTCATGGTTTTTCCCCGGAAAGGGATGATTTTAGTGATGAAAAACTATTATATATCCTTTCATCAAAACTGTAAAAGTCATACAGACAGACAGACAAAGTAACTCTAGTTCTTTTTATTACATTAATCGCGATATGGCGCTGCTACTGAAACAAAGATTGTATCCTCTGCATATAAGGTTCCAATTCCTACGACTATTAGTGTAACGATGCGTGTAACGGAACGTTACACTATCAACCTTTTTCTTCTGGCATATTACGGATCCATATTTTAAATTCAAAATCGGCATTTTCGAACCCTTTGGCAGATCTTTAATTTTCTCAGCACGATCAGATCCTCGATCGATAATATCTAATATTTGTTTTCTCTTATGAATTCTTGATCCTACAGCTTATTTTTGTAATGAATCATCTAGCTATTGTGATTTGTGACCGACAATAACATTTATTGCAAGTTAGTGCAGTTTAAGTGCAGTGCACGTCGATCACTACAACTCCTAAGCACATCTTATTTCCTTCTGACTACAAAAAGGCACATAAATTGTAAGTTTCATAATGTATCTATATTTATAAATAAATTATTATGTATAGCTGAGGGCTAACCTCATACCTGACTTGTTGCAGGTGCCTTTTATCTTCAATAAACAATACCACTATCGACCCTGTTTCCGCATTTAATTTCAAACAACATCCCGAAGTGAGGCTCCCTGTCTGCAACTTCACAATTAGACCGTGACATTTATCAATTTAGTAGACCAAAATTAGATTGGTCCATCTAATACCTTCAAGTTGCCCGTGCGTGATAAGCTACTGGAATGATTCTCCCGATCGTTTCGTGCGCCGAATTCGATTGTTGTAGGTACAAATTAAATTACAGTTATCATGAATAATAGCCCGGTGTTATGATCCGTGACGTCACTAATATTGTTAAATACTTAGTTTTATATAATGTGCCGTATTCTAATTTAAAACACATAAACAATACATTAAAAACACAATCTCATATATAACTCCAACACGCAACACATAATCAACCAATATCGGAGTTTTATTGGAGATGCATCGGAATAACTTTCAAGCAAATTCAGATATTTCTGATTCAGACGTTTCTTTAGGCGTTTTTGTTTAAAAAAAAATGTTTTTTTTTTCTTTTTTCCCGAGGCGTTTTCACCGAGCACTCATCATTCATAATTCTCACCGCGCCCCACGGAGGAATCAGGAGGGAGTTCATTCAATGCACTTGTGTACCATTCATTGTTTCGACACGCGCGACACAGATGCTGCCGTCGTGCCGAGTAATACGCCACTTGTCGATGAACAAGTCGAGAATACAGCAGTCAAATCTCGTTTTAATTTTAGGTGCATAAAATACAACACTTACTTCGAATTCAAGTAGCTTGGGTTGGCCTCAATGTCAGGCGGAAACGCACTAGATAAAGTTAATTGAAACCTCATATTTTTTTATAAATTTTAAACACTTATGTACCTCAAAATTTCGAAGTTAAAGTATATAAAAACTGGGTCATATTGAGCTGCATCGCTACCGAACATGAACTACGTAATTACAGCGGGCAAATAATTAATTTCTGCCGGTTAAGCCCGCAGTTTCGACAAACAAAATATGTGGCGGGGCCAGGGCTGGCAGAATCCGGTTTAAACCGGATTTTATGACGGACCAGCTTACTTTGACGAAAATTGCGGCTACATTGTTACTCCTGTTAATTAAAGTATACGTATCGTATCAATCTCGTTTGAGGTTATATTTCCAACGTAAAAGGAGGGGTTTTTAAATAACAATCAATTTTTGTGAAACTTTAGGGGATAATTGCTGTTTAAAGGGTAATCAGAGTAACCTATGCATTTTTACAATATGTTTTAAAATATTTGTTGCATAATAATTCTGGCAAAAGCACCTATATTTATTCGTTGAGATCGAATATTGTTACCTATCGAAAATTTCAGCTCCTAGGATCATAAAAATAAAGCTAGGGAGTGTAGTGCTGTACCGATCACGATGACGCATGTTTCAATTCAATAAAAAATAGTAACTATGATCTCCCTCTCTTCGGTCGTTCGCTCATGACTGAGGATCGTGATCATCACCGGATGATCTGTACATTGTGTGTATGAACCGTCTTCATGGGTTTCTGTCCATGGCGTTCTGTACAACAGCGTAAAGTTTTGAGGAAGATGAGTCCTTTACTTGATCTGTCCATCTAGTACGAGATTTGGCTCTTCGGCTTCCCTCAGTGTTTCCAACTACTATTAGTTTTTCGAGGCTCTCATCCCCGTTTCTCACTATATGGCCGAAATAGACCAGAATTCGCAGCTAACATATCACTATAAAAAAATTATAAGCTACTAAATAGAATAAGTATTTAAAAAATAAATCATTATCATTTTGGCAACCCTAACTGTCACCGGTCGGTGTTACCGACTTTATTCAACTGTCTACAAGTGGAATTAAAATGTTTAAGCGCCAACAATATGTAGCTTGAAACCGCGTTAAATCATTAAAGTTGATCCTCAACTTCGTGGACTCTAGAAGTTAGCGAAATAGGCAAATTGTAACCGGCGCCATCAAATGCATAAACTTCGTTCTCGATTCAGTGCATCGCTTGCATTTCCGAATACATCAGCAATGCACATTATTATGCATATTAGCCTCGTGAGACATATTAAAAATATTTATAACGGGTTACTCACGTAATTTAGGTCGATTTTTGCTTAACATGTTTCGATCAATTTTACCATCATCATTATCACGAGCGCTCGCGGCGGCAGCGACTCGGCATTTTTAATTACGTGAGTTTTCGACCTTTTAGGGAATAAGGAACCTTAAGCAAAAAAAAAAATGATATTTTCTTCTGATGCCGCGATAATAATTCATTTAACATAATTTGTATTAAATTACATTACACTTAAAATAATTATTCATTATAGCATTAGAATTAAAATAATTAGTCATAGCATTATAATTTCTGTTTTTTTATTTTTATGGAAATGTTTATGAAAAGGGTAGAAAATATTGTTAGGTATGACTTTGTTTTAATAATAGTATATCCTTCTTGCGTCCACATGAAATCGAGCGAGATGAACTGAGATTAATTTAAGATCAAATCAAATGAAGTATCATATTTTTATTTTATTTATTTAACCTTTATTGAACGAAAGAAAATCTTAAAGTACAAAAGGCGGACTCAATGATATAAGGCATTCTCTACCAGTATATTTATGTACACTTTTATTTAGCTTGACCCCGTAGGTATATTTATATGCTTCAAATCTTGTAAGTTAAATTTCAACCACTTCCAAAGAAATAAACAAGTTTAAAACTTCCGAATAAGCGATACCTAAATTGCACCTTTAAAAATGTAGGTAAAAAGGTCAAGATAGTTGAAGATTTAGCAGGTATTCGGCATGTTAACTAAAAACTGTGCGGTTTGGGAGGTCACCACGCTTTGTCACTCTTCGATAGATTCTGGAACTCTTTGCAATCTACTTGTAGTTTAGACCAACAGCTAGTATAGTTTTTTTATAACCATTGCAAAAAAGGGTAAGGCATATTTGAATGAGGAAACCGTAGCGAATCGATACTGGTAATGATTACCATGTTTTATTGATTGCTGGCAATGGCCCTGGGGGCAAAGACGAGTGAAAATTCAGGAGGGAAGACCAGCAGTGCGACTTTCGATCAGGCTAATGAATAAAAAAGTAAGTGTACGCAAATTACCTCCCATTTTTATTTAAAAAATGAGTGAAATTCGTGCAAGCATAAATTAGTTCAAACATTCATTGAATATAAATTTACTCAAATAAATACCTAGGAAATTTTTAGCAACTAACTAAACCTGCCAAAAAACTGAAAAGTAAATAATTTAATATGCACTACTTATATGCAACCTAATTCAAATTTCTTAGAATGAAAACTGTTAAATAAACTTTGCATTACAATGTACTAAAACCCAAATTCCGCTTCATTAGATTTCCCCAAACTGAATCTAGAACCAAAACCTCTCCCATAACTCCACCAGAATAGGTCTCCGTGACGCGAAATCGTTGCGGACGACCGGGGTGAGAGGTCAGCAGTGTTACAACCTCCTTAATCCAAAAAGCCTTAGATACAAGAGACTCATAAGGAGATACGACCTTTTGGCTTGGCGTCATGTGTTACGTGCACGGCGCATTTCAGTTTAAATACCTTTGAGTCCCGTATTCTGTGTACGTTCCGAATTAGATTTTTCACGCGGTAATTCGATAGTGGAAGCCGTTTTTTAACTACAAGGTTGGTTGGAGTTAAAAAAAAACAGTAGATTGGATGCGAAATACAGATTGTACCGATTCATGTTTTAATTGAAGTTTGTAGTACAGTCAGTAGCAGATGCTAGTAAAAAAATGTTTCTATTTGATAAGAAAAACAAATTATAAAATTTCACTATTTTACTTTATTATTTAAACACTTGTTTCAATGTTTTTAATATAATTTTATATTCTACATTTTATTTCAATCGAACATAATTCTTTCAGCATAAATTATCCCGCTACCTATTATTTCCAAGAAAAAATTGAATTCAATAAAAAACACTGGAAAAAATATTAGTCAGTTCGTTTTAAAATTTGAAAGAAGTATAACGAGTTGATAAATTACCTATTTTAAATTTATTACTATAGTTGGATAAAAAATTAAGAAAATACATTGAAAATAAAGCGGCGTTAGACTCTCGCAAAAAGTATTAGAATTTGCTTAATTTTTTTACAAGAACATAAATCCATAATTTCTATTTATTGAGACAACTGCATAAGGATACAAAATACACTGAGTTATGAACCCACATTGAAAGAAATTAGTTATTTAAAAAAATACTAAAATAGGTTTAGAAAATAAAGTGCTTTATACCGTTACCGACATTATTAAGGCATTTTTATTTTAACTTGTACTTCAAAGCATGACTTAAGTCGTTTTTAGTAACGTCTAACCGTCACATTCCTGGCAAAATATGGGATTTGACATTGACCGTCAGTTTTGTGACTATTGCTAACCGGCTGTTAATGGTACATAGTTAATTAAAAATGCCCAACCCAATATTTCCATTGCATCTTTTCCTTTATTTAACATACAAAAGTGATGCAATCATTATAACCCATACGTAAATCGCGAAATGCACAATATAAAAAAATACCTACTGATCAAAATAAACTTTACGTTACATGTCAATACAAATTATGAATCCGTTAAAATAACAGTTAAAACATTTATATAAAACATTCCGTCAATTACAAAACATAATGGAGCCGTATTTAATTTGTCTGCACATTTATTCCAAAGTTAATGCGAACTAATTAATGCAGTTCAAACAAGCAGATTACCGACAACATTATTTAACCGAGTTGTGAAAACAGCCGCTACATAAATTATCTTGGCCGTATGTTTACCGGCCCGATAATCGGCGAATGCGGTCATTTTATAAATTTCGATATGATTGCCTTGTTTACTAATTTTGTATTTTACTAGGTTTTATTTACTTTCACGGCCTCCTAGCCCAGTCGGTAGTGACCCTGCCTACGAAGCAGGAGGTCCCGGGTTCGAATCCTGGTCAGGGCATTTATTTGTGTGTTTATCACAGATATTTTGTTCCTGGATGACAAACTGGAAGATGAAGATGGACATATAGTAACGGACACTCCAGGGCTGTTAAATGTGATATCTAAATTCTACGGCAAACTATATGAATCTCAAAACAGTCGAAACACTATGAATGGTGCAGAGAACTCCCGTAGAACTCTGACAAAACACTACACCGAAGATATTCCAGAAATAAGTACCTATGAAGTTAAGCACGCTATAAAGCAACTTAAGCAATATAAAGCCCCAGGGGAAGACGGCATAACCACGGAATTGCTTAAAGCTGGTGGACGCCCAATACTGAAAGAACTCCGATAGAACTTCAATGAAGCCCTGTTTACTGGTAAATTACCAGAAAAGTAGCAGGACAGCATGGTCACATTGTTCCACAAGAAAGGTGCCAAGACTAGCCTTAAAAACTACCGCCCTATTGCCCTCTTAAGCCAAGTATATAAAGTATTCTCACGACGAATGGACGAATACCAGCCCAAAGAGCAGGCGGGCTTCAGGAGCGGCTATAGTACAGTCGATCATATTTTCACGCTGAGTAAAGTGATACAAAAATCACATGAATATAACCTACAACTATACCTTGCCTTCGTGGACTATGAAAAGGCGTTTGACACGATATATCCAGCTGTTGAAGAACCTGTACAGCTCAGCGACTATGACATTGCAAATTCAAGGCGCCAAAACCTCGATCCCACTCAGAAGAGGAGTACGCCAAGGAGACGTAATATCTCCAAAGCTGTTTACAAACGCACTTGAAGATGTCTTTAAACAATGCAACTGGGACGGTATAGGTATCAAAATAGATGGAACATATTTGAACCATCTACGCTTTGCTGATGACATCGTTCTACTCGCAGAGACACCCGAAGATCTCGAAAAAATGCTCAACGATCTAAGCCAGGTATCAATGCAAGTTGGTCTAAAAATGAATATGGAAAAAACAAAGTGGATGAGCACCGATGAAGAATCAACCATTTCATTGGAAGGCAAAACGATAGACAGAGTAAGCGACTACATCTATCT
The DNA here is from genome assembly GCA_947086415.1 of Pammene aurita. Lineage (NCBI taxonomy): Eukaryota > Metazoa > Arthropoda > Insecta > Lepidoptera > Tortricidae > Pammene > Pammene aurita. Next base: position 11,579,762 of record OX352306.1, on the reverse strand, counting down.
TGGCCAGAAAATAACGCTTGACAGTAACCCTCTGGACGCTGAAATCAGTAGGCGAATACAACTGGGTTGGGGCGCATTTGGCAAGCTAGACGACGTTTTTAAGTCAAAAATACCACAGTCACTGAAAACCAGGGTTTACAACCAATGCGTCCTTCCGGTAATGACCTACGCCTGCGAGACATGGACGTTAACAGTCGGAAGGGTACGCCAACTCAAAGTGGCTCAAAGAGCTATGGAGCGCTCAATGCTCGGGATATCTATGCGAGACAGAATTCGGAACGAGAACATTCGCCAACGCACTAAAGTTACTGACATTGCCAGAAGAGTTGTGCAACTAAAATGGGAATGGGCCGGACATATCTGCCGCAGGGACGACGACCGATGGAGCCAAAGAGTTCTGTTCTGGAGGCCTCGAATGGGAAGACGAGATGACGGGAAGCCACGAGCCAGATGGTCGGACGACATTAAAAAGACGGCAGGGCCGACCTGGCACAGAACCGCCGCGTCAAGAACAACATGGAAATCCATGAAAGAGGCATATGTCCAGCAGTGGACACAAATATGCTGAGAAGAAGAAGAAAGAAGATTTTGTTCCTGAGTTATGGGTGTTTTCTATGTATTTAAGTATTTATTCATATTTATCTATTATATATATCGCGTCTAGTACCCATAACACAAGCCTTATTGAGCTTCCTGTGGGCCTAGGTCGATTTGCGTAAGATTGTCCTATAATATTTATATTTATTTATTTATTTACTTGTTCTGTTGTCTGTCTGTAATCAAATCTTGCAAGTAAAATTTCACCAACTTCGAGTTTTCCACATTTTTTTAATACCACGACGGTGGCAAACAAGTATACGACCCGCTGATGGTAAGCAGCTACCGTAGCCTATGGACGCCTGCAACTCCAGAGGTGTCACATGCGGGTTGCCGACCCTTTACAAAAAAAGGAGGATTCACTGTGTTGACGGCTAAAGGAACAAGAGGGGTCCCTCATCATCAACACACTGGGTCCTCTTTGAGCTCTTTGAAATCCAATTGAGATACATACAATTTTGCATGCGTGTGTATATCGGATGACAATGCAATAATATCATGATATGGAGCTGATCTAATGATGTAGCTGGAAGGTGGTCATAGGAACTCCTAAACTACTCAAGGTTTTCCCGTCGTGTTTAGGCCCGTTGCATTCATCTTAGTGGGCGGTTAGAGATTGTACAAAGAAAAGTACAGCTAGCAATAAAAACCTGTTTCAAAACTTTTATACCATTACCACAGAATAAGTAATAGCACAAGTACAGAAGATTCTCCTTCCTGAATTTGACATAGCTACAGAGATGAAAATGTTAGCTGTCATGCGCTCTTAAAAAAATAAAATAGGGTTTTCAACGTGCTTCTTATATCCGTGCAGGTTTGAGACATGTCATAAACACTGGCTGAAATGATAATAAGTGACGTTTTCAAGCAATAGTACACATTATTTTCGGTTGTCAATAAGACGTTAACTGCTATAATTTTTTTTTGTTATAAACTCTATTAACAACTGAGAATGATGTACCTATAACTTGAAAACGTCACATATGTGCCAACCTTTCCCTCATTATTAGCCCTCATATGCGGTAAGCGCATCGGGAAAAACATATTTAATTGCATTTATTCAATAAACACATTCAACAACACCAAATTAATATAAAAAAGGAAATATGTAATATGGAAATGAGTAATAATTTTGTAACAGTTTTGTAAAGATATTTCGTTTTAAAAACGGAAAATTAGAGGCATTTTTTTAATAACTCAAATGTAATTTACAGAACCTTGTGATGTCGTCCCGCGCGTCGGAACGGGCGAGACGGCTCACAACTCCGTCGGTCCGTACGGGACCTCGGGTTTTCTCAAACTAGCTCAGGGATGAGAGGGACACAGGGGAAAGTAGAGAAACACTGATTAACAATGGTAAATACAGCGGGCTTTTATGCCGGTTTATTTATCTTAACTAAGAGTACTTAATCTAACCTATGCTACAGAGCGCGGGACGGGATTCCCAGATAGGGATGTATCAACGGGCGCGAGGTCCTAGTCTACTCGCGACAACCACGCGGGGTTGTTTGACCCTCGGTACGGAGATCAGGGTCGGTCGGCCGGCGGACGGTAAGGGTGACGGATGAACGGGAAACGGTAGGTACTATAGCGTGCAATTGCTCCTATACGAACACCGCGACTACTATAGACCAGGATACGGGAATCGGGACGGACGGTAGGTACTACAGTGTGCAATTGCTCCTATACGAACACCGCAACCGCTGTAGACCAGGATACGGGGGAACAGGCGAGGGGAAGGAATCAGGACTATGGCGCGTTATTGCTCCTATACGAACACCGCGACTGCCATAGCCTGGGTACAGCAATCCTAGCAGCCGGGCGGCGGCTGCGAGAATCACTGCCACGATGCTCGGCGCGCGCGCCTTATATACGGATCGGAGCGCGGGGCCGCGCGGGGGGGCGGTCGGCTTCAGTCGGCCGGCGGCCACGATGCGGTGCGCTCGCTGCGGCGTTCCGTCGCAGCGAGCGCACCGCATCGTCAATTTGATCACTTGTGTTCTAACAAGAAAAAAAATGTACGACAATTATGTAGGTAAACGCATTTTTTCGTGCCTAAAATTACAAAAATCTTCCAAACACTTATTCCTCCCAAACGGTTTTCCGCAACGTTGAGGCCGGTGACGTTACAAACCTCACGCTTTTTGTATGGGGCGTTTTGACGCGTGGCGCAGACGCATAAAGTATTTACGCATTTTTGAACATTTCAGGACTAATATAGATAGTAGGTTTATTAGAGACGTTTGAATCTAACGGGAAACCGAATCGAATGACGTCTTCCAAAAAATGCATGCTTGTTACTAATTGCTTAAAGATATTTCTTTTGTATATTATTGGTTCAGATATTTATATAAATTGTTACAAAGTTATTGTGTAAATACTATGTAGTTAATTATGTAAAACAAAAAACTGATAATATTATTTGACCGAGTTGTGAAAACAGCCGGTACATAATTTATACTGGCTGTTTGCTTACCAGTGTCCCGGTCATTTTATAAATTTCAATATTATTGTTTCGTTTATGATTGTACCTACCAAGTGTCTTCTAATGGATTCTGATAAACCAGGCGTAAAAAATAATGACTAGATAAACGAGCAACCACTTGGAAATGAAAAGATAAATTGCCGGTCTACCGGTCAATTTTCGGTAATTATCATACAAAATATAAGTAAAATACGTATTTGAAGAAATAAAGACAAACAAAACGATGACAGACTGGGGAACAGTCTTTAATAATAGGGTTGGTCCCTTCGGAACCCTTTGATTTAATGATGTGCTTTTTCCTGCAAAAGTAACCTGGACAGGTTTAATTTAAATGAAAACTTAAGAAAACCATGTACGTGATTCCATAGTGGCAAGCAAGATTTGTTAGTGTTACAATATTTAAAAAAATAAAAAATATTATGGGACAATCTTACACAAATCAACCTAGTCCCACAGTAAGGGCTTGTGTTATCAGAAATATCTAGGTACTAGGCGACGATATATATAATAGATATATACATATAAATACTTAAATACGTAGAAAACAACCATAACTCAGGAACAAATATTCGTGATAAACATACAAATAAATGCCCTGACCAGCATTCGAACCCGGGACCTCCTACTTCGTAGGCAGGGTCATTAACGACTAGGCTAGGAGGCCGTTAAATATTGACTGTGCTTCGATTATTAAACAATGACTAAAGTGTATTTTGTAGTTGCCATGTTAGATAAAAAATAAATAACTAGAACTGCAGTCAGACACAAATAATATATAAAATAATAGTACATAATCGATGCAGCATTTCCTACATTCGCGGCAGATGAGACGCCCTAACCACCAGGCTACCCGGATCACAGCGGCACCAGTCGAATTTTCCCGTGTATATGCAATCTTTGTAAATGTTAAGGCGCATGCAGACCCTGGTTCGATCCCAGCTCTGGGCACAGGAGGCCTAGGTCACTTTTTCCATTGTATATGACATCTATATAAGTTTAACACTTAATAAATAATGAATATATGAGCACCCCTTTTTATCTCTCGTTCTAGAAACGAATGAAGAAGAATGGTTAATCATTGCTCATCTGTGAAACGAAATTTAATGCGATGTTTTTCCGCAAATTCGCAATAGGTATTGGACCCGGGGTATGTTTGGACCCGGGGTATGTCCTTAAACTACGTCCGGACCTGGGTATGTCCTTAAACTACGCCAAAAAGAGAGGTATGGGCACTGCGAATGGCATCTCGCTAAGTGTGGTAGGGCACGTTCAGCGAATGTCATCGCTCAAATCTGGAGCAGAGCCCGACTGGGGAAGTACCTCCACCTTACAGAAAACCACAGCCAAATAGCACTAGACCCTACTCATAGTGTTGTGTTCCTGCTGGTGAGTAAGGTTGCCAAAGAGCTCAAAGAGGACCCAGTGTGTTGACGATGAGGGACCTTCTTGTTCCTTTAGTCGTCAACACAGTGAATCCTCCTTTTTGTAAAGGGTCGGCAACGCGCTTGTGACGCCTTTGGAGTTGCAGGCGTCCATAGGTTACGGTAGCTGCTTACCATCAGGCGGGCCGTATGCTTGTTTGCCACCGTCGTGGTATAAAAAAAAAAAAAATAGGTCTTATCTTATCTTATCTTATTTGGTAATTCTTTTGTGTAATTGCCCCCTAGTACACTTACTCAAGAGCTTTTTCAAGCAATCTCCATGTGTTGGGTGATGGAGCTCAAGGGCAGTGCTTTGAGGTCCTCTGGATCAGGATAGCCGATTCCAAAGTCCCTCATTCTTAGTCTGGCAAGAGCGTGACATTCACACATTAAGTGTTTCATTGTTTCTTCCTCTTCGCCACACATTCTACAATCAGTATTGTCTGACAGTCCCATTTTAGCCAGTACTCCTTTCACGGCGTAATGGCCTGTAAAAACTCCTGTTATGATTTGGAGCCTTTTTCTACTAAGTTTCCAAAGCTTTTTGCTCCAGCTTGAGTCAACTCTATGCATGAAGAGCTTTGAATGCCTTAGATCTGTCAAACTACCCCACTCTTGTTGGTGTTTGTGTTTGGTGTGGTCCTTTATGGCCGTTGTTATGGTTCCCTTTGAGAGCAAACAAATGGTTCCGGGCCTAAGAATTTATTCATAGAGCCTCTTCTGGCAAGCTCATCAGCATTTTCGTTGCCGATAAAGCCCTCGTGCCCTGGGATCCACATCAGTTGCACTTTGTTTTGCCTTCCAAGCCTGTTGAGGACTTGGATACCATTGAATATCATCATCCGCAATAGGTACTTCCACTTCAATTTTTAAATAATACCTACTTACCTCAAAAATATATACCAGCTTATGCATGGCTTAGATTTGTATTATGCTTACACATTTATTTTACTTTTCACGTATTCAAAATTAAAAGTAGGGTGTTCAACTTTGGTTAAAGCCCATTTCACTAGAACTTTTATATTCACAGGAGTATTAAGATAGAGCCTAATTCTTGATGACCAGTTCCCTGTCCGAGTCTGTGTTTTCCATGAGTACAATCTGGGGTTTTTCGAAGCAAGAACAAATAGTTATCTCATAGGTAAGCGTGCTTCACCGTAGAACGCATCATCACTTACCATCAGGTGAGATCGCGGTCAAACGCCTGCCTTGCCTATAAAAAAATATAAAATCTTGAAGATCTGCTGCAAACCTGTGCAACAATATTAAATTACGTTTCCTTTTCAGGTTATTTGTAGGGTTCCGTATCTCAAAGGAAAAAACGGAACCATTATAGGATCACTTTGTTGTCCGTCCGTCCGTCCGTCTGTCCGTCTGTCAGAACCCTTTTTCTCAGGAACGCGAAGAGATATCAAGCTGAAATTTATATCAAATACTCAGGTCTACTGTCCCTTTGAGCTGTGAAAAAATCAAACTTCTAAGCCAACGCAATCAAAACCTACAGGGTACTTCCCGTCAATTCAGAACCTTGAAATTTGGTACGAAGCAACGTCTTATGGCACAGATAAAGGAAAAATTGCGAAATCCGTAAATTTTTAGTTACATCATATAATAAAAATATTTTAAATAATTTTAAAGTTACTTTCCCTATATACCTACAGGGTTGTACGGAACCCTCGGTGCGCGAGTCTGACTCGCACTTGGCCGGTTTTTTTTACATATACAGCAATGTATTTACCAGCTAACACAGCTGTTTCCTTGTATAATTATTTGTATGTTACGAGTAGGTACATCCCATATTTTCACACTCGCGTTCGCAAGAAAACTTTACCGTCCATAAATTGATATTGCAGCAACTATTATGCTCTCGTAAGTCCAAGATTCAAGTTAGTAAGACAGTACCTACTGCAGCCTTGTTACGGGTCTTAAGAGTTTATAAGATAGCCTTCAGTTGCGGAAAACTTTATTATATCGACGTCTAACTTAAATAAAAATCTCGATAGCAGCCGGGAATTTAAACTTTTGATGGAAACGGGATATTGCTGGGTTTTTTATCAATACATAATTACATAACTTTGCGTTGTTTCGAGGAAATTGCACTATATTGTTACAAACAATTACTACTTGTAATATTAAAGTGAATACATGTTGTTTGGAAATTGACCACTTTGATAATACCATATCTTGAGGTAGAAGCGACCATAGTTAATTGAGAACGCCAACTCAATTGAGACTTAAAGAAGATTTGGATTTATTCACATGACTCTCTGTTTACATCTGGTAAATATTTTGATTTTCGTTTGACGTCTTCGTTAAGCGATTGTGATTTTGACTACGGCCTCTGTAAAAATGCTCTGACTGACTGACTGACATATAGTACCTAAATCTAACCTACTTCCAGATGACCTAGAAGGATGAAATTTGGAATCCAGCTCGGTAATTGTTTGTAAGCGTAGGAAAAAATCTAAAAATAAAAAAATGTAAAAAAATAGGGGGGGTCCCCATACATTTTTTTTTATTGTATCGTTGGAACCGTTACAAGCAGATATTTGAAACTATGAAATAGACTGTCCACGGTATTTAAACAAGCGAGCAAAGGAAGTGCTGAAAAAGAACGAGGATGATTCATCATTAACCGCTGGATTAGAAAACGTTATCACGATCAAATTGGGTGCGCGAGTTATGTTGCGTAGGAATATAGATGTTAGTAAAGGGCTAGTGAACGGCTCTATTGGAGTCATAGAGAAAATAAACTGAGATGTCGATAGGAACATTAGTGCACGTAAAATTATTATCAAATTTAATAATTTAACTTATGAACTACAACGTGTCAAGACTAAGTTTCAGATATTAAATTATGTATATGTTCACCGGGAACAGTTCCCTATTTGCTTGGTTTACGCTATTACCATCCACAAATCACAAGGACTTAGTCTGGACAGTGCTCTTCTTGACATAGGCACTTCGATATTTAGCAGAGGACAGGCCTACGTTGCGCTCTCCAGAGTTAAAACACTAGACAGAGTACACCTTATTAATCTAGACCCTAGTAAAATTAAGGCACAAGATAGTTCTATAGTAGAATATAACCGCCTGAGATCGTTATATCGCCCGGACTTGGCTAATTTAAGCATAAACAGGAAGCGTATTAAAAAGGTAGCAGATAATGAATGGGTAATGCGCACTATTATCTCTAACATTCCAGAGAATGTAGACAATAGCATAAAAAAGAAAACCATGTAGCGGAAATGCAAGAAAATACATTAAATCTCAATACCTGCCTAGTTTACTTTACAAAAAGTAATGATGTCCCACCAAAAACATAAATGTAAAAAAGGAGAGCCAAGTTCAATACAAAAATTATGCTTGGCTGTGGGCTTCGCCGCAAAAAGAATAGAGATCTAAATGAGTGCCAAGTTCTATGCAAAATCCAAATATGTATTTATAGGAACATTGTTTAATTGTTACGCCATCAACGACTTACTACTGAGAGATTATGATTAATACAGATTTCTACTCTTGAATAGAAGCTTTTCCCCGCGACTTCATTTGCGTGGAATTAGTAATCCACCCTCCTTTTTACCCGCTTAAGGAATGACTTCTGGGATAACAACTATTATATATCCTTCCCCAGAACGCAAAATATCTCCATACCAAATCATCTAAATAGGTTCAACGGTTATTAATTTCCCATACAAACTTTCAACCCCCGTTTCACCCCCTAGAGGGTTGATTTTCGAGATAAAACTATCCTATATTGTTTACCGCGACTCAATCTATACAATATGTACCAAGTTTCATTTCAATCGTCTGTTCAGCGGTTAATAATTCGCCATACAAACTACCAACATGTTTTCTACCCCTCTAAGATTGATTTTCGGCTTAAAAAATATTCTATATTGTTTCCTGGGACTCAAACTATATCCACAACAAAATTATCTAAATCGGTTCGCGGCAAAAAATCTCCATACAAACCTCCAACCCCTATTTCACCCCCTTAAAGATTGATTTTCGAGATAAAAACTGTCCCATGTCGTTTCGCGGTACACAAACTATCTCTATACCAAGTTTTATCTAAATTGGTTCAACGTTTAAAAATTCCCCATACAAACTATCAACCCCCATTTCACCCCCTTAAGTGTTGATTTCGTAATCAGCGACCCGATAAACCATAGAAACAATACCCATGTTGATATTTAAATTTTGTCACCACATTTCCCCCTTATGGGTTGAATTCTCAAAAAAAGCTGAAACACTTGTTTTCTCATTTATCGTTAGGAATACTCCTGTAAAGTTTCGAATAAAATAGTTGAACTAATCTCGTTTCCCATACAAACTTTGAACCCCATTTCCCCCCTTAGGAGGTAAATTTTTAAAAATTATTTCTAAGTGCATCCTTATGCCTTATAAGGAGCCTACGTACCACATTTGGAACCTCTAGAACCAGCGGTTTGGGCTGTGCATTGATATGTCAGTCAGTTTCTTCTTTTATATATTTAGAAGAAGATTGCAATTTGGCACAAATACTTTCAAGAATTTTCATGTCCACAATATTAAATTTCAAAATCGATGCCATTTTCTTAATTAACGTCCCAAAAAATCACAAAAACGACACCCATATGGATATTTAGACATTTCAACCCCATTGTACCCTAACAGGGGAGATGGTATTTCACGTCCGCCACGTCGGATTTTAAAATAGTTGTTGTTTTCGTAATCAACGACCCGATAAACCATAGAAACAATACCCATGTTGATTTTCAGAATTTTTGACCACATTTCCCCCTTTTAGGGGTTGAATTCTCAAAAAACCTGCACTACGTATTTACTCATTTATTGTTAGGAATACTTCTGTGAAGTTTCAAATAAAATAGACTAACTAATCTTGTTTCCCCATACAAATTTTGGACCCCCATTTCACCCCCTTAGGGGATGAATTTTGAAAAATCCTTTCTTAGCGCACCCCTAGACCTTATAAGGAACCTACGTGCCAAATTTGGAATCTCTAGAACCAGCGGTTTGGACTGTGCGTTGATAGATCACTATGTCAGTCAGTCAGTCAGTCAGTCAGTCAGTCACCTTTGAGTTATATTTAATATCTGTAACTTAGTCTTGACACGTTGTAGTTCATAAGTTAAATTATTAAATTTGATAATAATTTAACGTGCACTATTGTTTCTATCGACATCCCAGTTTATTTTCTCTATGACTCCAATAGAGCCGTTCACTAGCCCTTTACTAACATCTATATTCCTACGCAACATAACTCGCGCACCCAATTTGATCGTGATAACGTTTTATAATCCAGCGGTTAATGATGAATCATCCTCGTTCTTTTTCAGCACTTCCTTTGCTCGCTTGTTTAAATACCGTGGACAGTCTATTTCATAGTTTCAAATATCTGCTTGTAACGGTTCCAACGATACAATAAATAAAAAAATTGTATGGGGACCCCCCCCTATTTTTTAACTTTTTTTATTGTTAGATTTTTCCTACGCTTACAAACAATTACCGAGCTGGATTCCAAATTTCATCCTTCTAGGTCATCTGGAAGTAGGTTAGATTTAGGTATATATGTCAGTCAGTCAGTGCTAAAATTTACGACTTTTTGACCTTCATATCTTTATAACCGTTTGAGCTAGCTTCATAAAATTTGGGCTTCTAGATGTCCTTATGGATATAATTAATTGAACACACGTAGTTTTATGTGTTTACGTTAAAGAGGTTTTGAGTTATAGAAGGGTCAAAAGTGGCACCAAGTGGTTCGTGTAATATACACTTGGCGCTGGCTAGCCAGTTCCTTTGCTTGAACTTGGCTTGACACGCTGCCGCGTGTCTAGATATCAGAATTGCTCATTAAAATACCAGTATTACAAGCCCTACTGCGCGCTACAACGCAACGTAATGGACCGTAAGCCAGGAACAAATTTCATGACCAATTGCGTCCCAGGCGATAACTTGTGAAGTGGTTAAGGTCGATGTATAATGAAGCCTCGTGAAGGCTAGCTGCCAAAAAACGGTCTCCGTATCCCGGTTGAAAAAAAATCTGATGATATGTTCTTACAAATATGGATCGAGGTGGAAAGACCGTCAGCTGATGCCCTAAAGATCGTATGTTCACGTGAACAGCTGACAGTCTAGTCACTGCGATAGAACTGACTGATGATTTTTTTATATTTATAATAGGATGTAAACTATCATCTGACAAAGTTTCAATCGGGACGCGATGACGATTTATTAAATTACTGCCGTTCCTCAACCCACCAACGGAGAGGCAGCTGATCTTCACGAGGCTTCATTATACAGCTCCCTTAACTACTTCACAAGTTATCGCCTGGGACGCGATAACCAATGAAATTTGTTCCTGTCTATAAAAGGACCCTTTGTTGTCACGATCGTGACCGGGAACCGAGACTCCCACGTAACAGACAGAAATACGTTTGCCCGTCTGAATTCGATTGGAGAACGCAGCGAAAGAAAAACATTTGCTTATTTAGCTTGCTCTTCGTTTGTTTTCAGTCACATGATTCATACCATTCTTTATTCTGGTACCTATCTGGACCTTTGGATATGTCAAATTTAGTTTAGGTGAATTAAACCCCGAGCCAGCCGCAAAATTCGTTGGCGATCGCGTTCCGGACAGTAACTTGTGAAGTGGTTAAGGGTGATGTATAATGAAGACTCGTGAAGGTCAGCTGCCGCTCCATTGATGAGTTGAGGAAAGGAACCCATTTTTATAACTATCGCACGATTGATCGTGAAATTAATTCTTGATATAAAGAATCAAAATAAAATAAGGGATTTTTACAGAGGCCGTAGTCAAAATCACAATCGCTTAACGAAGACGTCAAACGAAAAGCAAAATATTTACCAGATTGACAGATGTAAACAGAGAGTCATGTGAATAAATCCAAATCTTCTTTAAGTCTCAATTGAGTTGGCGTTCTCAATTAACTATGGTCGCTTCTACCTCAAGATATGGTATTATCAAAGTGGTCAATTTCCAAACAACATGTATTCACGACTTTAATGTTACAAGTAGTAATTGTTTTTAACAATATAGGGCAATTTCCTCGAAACAACGCAAAGTTATGTAATTATGTATTGATAAAAAACTCAGCAATATCCCGTTTCCATCAAAAGTTTAAATTCCCGGCTGCTATCGAGATTTTTATTTAAGTTAGACGTCGATATAATAAAGTTTTCCGCAACTGAAGGCTATCTTATAAACTCTTAAGACCCGTAACAAGGCTGCAGTAGGTACTGTCTTACTAACTTGAATCTAGGACTTACGAGAGCATAATAGTTGCTGCAATATCAATTTACGGACGGTAAAGTTTTCTTGCGAACGCGAGTGTGAAAATATGGGATGTACCTACTCGTAACATACAAATAATTATACAAGGAAACAGCTGTGTTAGCTGGTAAATACATTGCTGTATATGTAAAAAAACCGGCCAAGTGCGAGTCGGACTCGCGCACCGAGGGTTCCGTACAACCCTGTAGGTATATAGGGAAAGTAACTTTAAAATTATTTAAAATATTTTTATTATATGATGTAACTAAAAATTTACGGAATTTGCAATTTTTCCTTTATCTGTGCCATAAGACGTTGCTTCGTACCAAATTTCAAGGTTCTGAATTGACGGGAAGTACCCTGTAGGTTTTGATTGCGTTGGCTTAGAAGTTTGATTTTTTCACAGCTCAAAGGGACAGTAAACCTGAGTATTTGATATAAATTTCAGCTTGATATCTCTTCGCGTTCCTGAGAAAAAGGGTTCTGACAGACGGAAAGACGGACGGACGGACGGACAACAAAGTGATCCTATAAGGGTTCCGTTTTTTCCTTTGAGATACGGAACCCTACAAATAACCTGAAAAGGAAACGTAATTTAATATTGTTGCACAGGTTTGCAGCAGATCTTCAAGATTTTACATTTTTTTATAGGCAAGGCAGGCGTTTGACCGCGATCTCACCTGATGGTAAGTGATGATGCGTTCTACGGTGAAGCACGCTTACCCATGAGATAACTATTTGTTCTTGCTTCGAAAAACCCCAGATTGTACTCATGGAAAACACAGACTCGGACAGGGAACTGGTCATCAAGAATTAGGCTCTATCTTAATACTCCTGTGAATATAAAAGTTCTAGTGAAATGCTGGGCTTTAACCAAAGTTGAACACCCTACTTTTAATTTTGAATACGTGAAAAGTAAAATAAATGTGTAAGCATAATACAAAACTAAGCCATGCATAAGCTGGTATATATTTTTGAGGTAAGTAGGTATTATTTAAAAATTGAAGTGGAAGTACCTATTGCGGATTTTCGGAAAAACATCGCATTAAATTGCGTTTCACAGATGAGCAATGATTAACCATTCTTCTTCATTCGTTTCTAGAACGATAGATAAAAAGGGGTGCAATGAAACATATTTTTATAATTTCAAAATTAAAAATGTAGCCAGTACGAACAAATTCGAAAGTACGTATATGACTACATATATGGACTCATTGCTGTTTTAGTTTTGCTTTGCAGAGAGAAATATGTTTTATTGCACACAAATTGATTTCAAGAAACTTCAAAAATACTTTCTTTTCAAAATGGCAGATAATTTTGAAGAATTATCAATATTCCATAGAATTAATGTAAATAAAAATGTAATATTATTTACCCTTACTATGTGCAGCATTGTTAAAAATTTGCAACGAAAAGTAACTCATAATCTCCAAATCGGGAACTTCAATACTGTAAGTGGTATTTATTTGTAATTGTATTGTTAGATTTTATTTTTGTTGACGCTGATTGTACCTATTTGTTATTTTTAGATGGAACGTACGACAACAGCTATTTTTGTATTACTATTACCAGCATCTTTTAAAAAGCATTTGTTTTTTGACGTGTTGTGGGGCTGGTCAGTGCGTCTTTCGCATAAATATTCCGCAGGATTTACAGTTGCCGCCCAATGTGGAACTTGTCATCACGAAAATCCCTATATAACCCATAGTTTCACTGACGATGTACAGTTGTGTAAAGTTTACTGTAATTATTGTGGAAAAAATATGATTAATCCTAACTAACGAACACCCTAGTCTTTTATTTCTTCGTTTATTATTAATATTATTATATATATCTTTATACAAAAGTGATAAGTAGTACCTAGTGACATCTCTTTGAAATTATCAGTGACATACAGTATCGAAATTTAGATAGTCTATGAAAAAATCATTCACGCTCTACTGAAAAACCAAAAACTATGCGACAAGATAACGGGGTCTATTCATAATGTTATTTTGTTCCTATAAATACATATTTGGATTTTGCATAGAACTTGGCACTCATTTAGATCTCCATTATTTTTGCGGCGAAGCCCACAGCCAAGCATAATTTTTGTACTGAACTTGGCTTTCCTTTTATACATTTATGTTTTTGGTGGTTCCCTATACAAAAATTAACGGTATTGCAAGTCCTAACTCCCACTACGCTCTATGGACTAAGAGCTGGCCACGTCAGTGACACGATATGACACAACAACGAGAGCAAAGAAACCCTTCTAGTAAAAATGAGCAGCTTCTAAAAAGATCTGACAGCTTTTAATGGGTGGAGATCAGAGTGATTTTTCAGTTAGAAAAAAGTAATACCAAAATAGGTGACAACTGCCGAAGCTGTCTTATTTATAGAAGACGGGGTCTATATTTTAACATCAGAACAAAAAACATTGCATATTATTTCGGAAACAGAAACAGTAGGCGACAAACTATGAATTACATTGTACGTCGTTTTGGACTGCTTTCTCCCATCAGTAAGTTTTGGCAATGATATAATCTAATTATTTATATAATTTCTCATAATATTGCATTAAAATCAGAACTCTAGGATTTGTATTCTTAAAGTGGTTTGCATTCTTTGACCTCCACCACTTTACAGCTGCCAAATCTCCGGATCTAGAAATAAGCATAATATAGCAAACTAACGAGAGGGGTTTCATCGTTCTAATCATTGTCATATCTAACGTGGCTAGCTCTCCGTCTACTACGCTAACATGATTCTGCATTCCTTAAAATGGTGCAAAGTTCAAATTGTTATATTCTTTGTCTTACACCAAACTCGTTGTCAGCACAGGTAAATACGATACATTTCTTACTTTCGAATTGTTCTCAATTCTACAGATTTCTTTTACAGATTCCCATGTCTACAGAAACCTAATCCTACAGAATTCCATATCTACATATTCCTAATTCTCCAGATTCCCATGTCTACAGATTCATAATCCTACAGACTTCTATGTCTACATATTCCTAATCCTCCTGATTTCCATGTCTACAGATTCATAATCCTACAGACTTCCATGCCTACATATTCCTTATTCTCCTGATTTTCATATCTACAGATTTCCAACTGTAATGTTTTTTAACTATACAAATTTCCAATTCAATAGATTTTCGATACCGTAAACGTTCATAGGCTACGATAACCGCTTACCTAGAGATAGCCCGTGTGCTTGCTTTCCATCATGAATAAAAAGATAAGCAATATTTATTTACATATTTTAATGTTGTTCTGTACACATACACAAAGGACACAAACGTTATAATTTTGAAGCAATAATATTAAATTATTTAACATACATTCTCTTTGCTTTATTCTATATTGCATCAAGTATTCTGGCCGGCACTTACGATTTTTGTTTAATTATTTATCTTGAGTCTCGCGTCAATACAATGTCATTCAGATATCATACGAAGTTGCATGTTTCTGTGTCTAGTACATTAAAGGTTGTAGTTTTCCGTATCAAGTTGGAAAATGGATGAAAACGAGGAATTTTCTTTTGTGATTGGTGAAAGAGGAAAAAGAGTTTTGATTATTGGATCTAACAAATATTACTTTAGCGTCAAAAATAAATCTGGAAGCACAAACTGGAGATGTTATAAAACAACAGAATGCAGTGCCTCCGTTACTATGAGTGCGAATAATGACATTCTGCGTAAAACAGTTCATGCATGTTTTTCAGATACATCTGAAGCTGAAAAACGGCTGAGAGAAAAATTTATGAACACTTGCAAAGAAAAGGTGCGTGAATGTATGGTTCCGGTCCAGCAAATCTTCGAAAGTGAAATAGTGTCACTCCAATAAAACGATAATAACATGTTACTCCCAGAGTTTTCTTCTTGCAAAAGTTCAATGTATCGAGCAAGGTACCGATTCCTAAATATTACTAAAGCGACTGTTGAAAACATAAGCGACGTACAAATACCACAAGATTTTAAAAACGATTTTTTGGTTTATGATCAGAGCTCGGATTTTTCACGGCAAAACAAAACACTAGCGTAATTTAGCCAGTGCTTGAAATATTATTTTATCGATATCGATAATTCAGAACTAGAAGAAATAAAAGTCACCAAATAAAATTAATATGTAATAAAACTAATAAAAACATTTGTATAAAGTTACTATATATTAGAAACAGACGCAATTTCTTCTTCAAAATCTACGTCAGTACACACAGCAGCACAAGACATTTTATTTGGGTAATAGTGATAGGAGTAGATGATCATTATCTTTTCAACATTCTCTGGGAGTAAACAGTTGCGTTTATCACTATAAATCCATTTATGTACACTAAATGTACGTTCAACTTCAGTTGACGTCAAGGGAGCAAATTTATAGAATTCATTATCAGTTCGGGTAATATTTTCAGATATGGCTCTTAAAATTTCGTAATCAGGATTTCGTTCGAGCACGGCTTCAAATTTACGTATCACTGGTAAAAGTTTACTCCAGTTTACGTAGCAACGAACAGTATCCAGAATGAGGAAGGATTCCGCAATGGATAAAGTCGAACATTGCAATTGTTCTATTGAAGAGGCTATTACTTCGTAGTTGTCGCGAATGAAATTTAACTCCGGTCGTAGTTTGCGTGTTTGAAAACATTTTTTTGCAGCTCTTATAGCTGCCGAGTCATTAGCAAGTATGGAGGCGACATCACGTATTTGCTCATAGTATTGAGCGTAATATACCGCAGCAGATATCCAAGTTCCCCATCTGGTGATAATTGGCTCGGGAGGTAGGGGAATGGACGGATATTTTGCCTTAAAAAGGCGTACACGCTCTGGAGATTTTAGGAATATATTTTTGACATTCGATATCAACCCATCCACACCTTTGAAATTATCTCGCACTTCTTCGGCAACCCGGTGCAGACCATGAGCTAAACACGTAATGTGTTTCATACGAGGAAACGTTGCTTTAAAAATACGACCGGCTTTAAGCATATATGCGGCACTATCTGTGCAAAGTAAAAGCAAATTGTTTACGTTATCATTGAAAGAATTTTGAAACAAAAATTTTAATTGGTTTATTATTAGGTTTGCTATTGTTTCCCCATTTACCTTCTCTAAAACCTTCGACCCCAAAAGATAAAATTGCTTAGAACAATTTTTTTGCAAAGACCGAATCACCACGTTTGTCACACATTTTCCCATGAAATCTGGTGTTTCGTCTATAGATATCCACAAATAATTGGTTTTGTTTACCTCTCTTATACCCTGTATAGTTTTTTTGTACACGAGATTTAAATAATTTTTTCGCAGGGTCGATTCGTCCGGTAAAGAAGTCATAGAGCAGTCGCAACATAAATACTTGTTAAAAAAATGACGAAAATTATTGTTGTTGACTGTTGCCCATGGTATGTTGCATGAAATAAGAAAAATAATTAAATCGAAATAAAATTGATGTTTCCTATTTGGTTGCCCCGAACGGTAATTGTGGCGGTTGCTTTTCACATGATTCTCAATATTGCATTTCTTCAGTTTTAGATGCATATCGCACATAGAGCAGTATATAGTGGAGGTCACTTCATTATAGACTAACTCAGGGTGATTTTCAATCCACGTTTTGATCCGATCTTGTACATTACTCATTTTTGTATTAATTGATACCTTGCAATATTAAGTTATTATACGTATATCCAACACGTCGGATTCAATGCGTTGCGAAATAAATAATACCTAGATGCAATTTACGTTTTATACGTAATGAAATGACAGTTAAAGTGTGAATGTCATATGTCATGTGAGATGAAATTTGCAGTCGTTTCTATCATTTTAAATGAGGTGGTATAGTTACTTCGTTCTAAGTTGTACATGCAGACCTACCTCTTTGTTGCTCGACTATGGCAAAGCTAAAATGAAAAGTTATTTTATTACTTATACAGGATGTCCGGTAATTAATGCACAACCTTCTAACCCCCAGTAGGTCACCTTAGACTGGTCAAAAATATTGATTTTGAGCTCTAGTAAGTCTCCTGTTTTTCGAAATTTTCGCACGTTTGTTAGTTTTTAAATTTTGACATTCACACTGATAGGTGTACCATCGAATAAAAAAAGAAAAAATGTACTGAGGCAATACCTGTCATATACTCTAGTAAGACTCGATAGGTGTCGATAAAATAATATTTCAAGCACTGGCTAAATTACGCTAGTGTTTTGTTTTGCCGTGAAAAATCCGAGCTCTGTTTATGATGGTGCAAAAATGGACAAAATTCTAATTTTTAGCACTCCTCTGGCTTTAGAAAGTCTTACAACAAAAGATTCCATTTTCTGCGATGGAACATTTAAAATAGCACCAAAGCCATTTAAACAGGTATACAGTTTTCATGGGGATTTCTCCGAAAGTGATACTGAACTTAGATTTGTTCCGCTTCTTTACGCTTTGCTTCCCACAAATCTCAGGCTACATACCACAAACTATTCACAATTCTGAAAGACAATTTCGGAGTAACAATAAAAAATGTGAAATGTGACTTTGAAGTTGCCGCTATTAACGCCTTTAAAATGGTATTTCCGGAAGTCACAATAAGTGGCTGCTACTACCACTATCAGAAGGCCTTGAGGGCAAAAGCTGAAGAACTTGGGATAGACATTACGCGAGAAGGAAAGACAATAGTCAAGTCCTATTGTATGTTGGCGTTTTTACCAGCTCAAGTAGTCACTGAAGGACATATCAGCATAGTTAGTGAGTTACCAGAAAGTTATTGTCATGACGATAATTTTATACAATTTGATGAATATTTTCTAAAGTTCTGGATAAAAAGAATTACCAGTAATGTACTTAGTTGTGCCAATGAGGACGTGCGTACAAATAATTTATTAGAAGGGTGGCATCACAGAATTAATACCAGAATTCCAAAACATCCAAGCATTTTGTTATTTACCAGCTTGTTAAAAATAGAAGCCAAACACCAAGATCGGAAAATACGACAAAGCCAATTGCACTTACCTGGCAAAAAACGCAAGGCAATGACATTCAAAAGAACATTCAAATAAAAAAAATTGTACAAGATTGCATAACAGAAAAAATAAATGTCAAAGAATGTATAAAACGATTAATGACTGTTTACTAACTATTTCTATTTGCAATGGAAGATTATTTTGTTTTTAAATAAGATACTTTTAAGTAAACTATTTGTATGTAAGAACGCAGTTACAATAAAATTAAAATTTAATTTGATGATAGTTTGATATGATTGAAGATAGTTTTAGGTTAAATGTTCTGAAATAAATTAAATACTTTATTAGAATTATTTTTTATTACGTAGGTACTAATCACGAACAATCTGTTGACATGGGTTGGAAATCTGTGTGATCTAAGACACATTCGTCAGATTAAAAAGTAATCAGGAAAAATTATAGCCTGTTTGTTTCGGAAGAAAACGGAATTCCTTTTGGGACAAAAAGGTTACTAAGGGGACTTAAAGGTTAATTTTTAAAACATTTATTTGTTACATCTATAAAAAAATCAATAACCTTATTCTAACGATATTGTAATGTTGTACAGTTTCACGGTATTGTACATGTTTATGTTCATCCAATACATAACAAAAAAAGAAAAATTGATGATTTTAGCCATTGAAATAACTTTAAACTAAATCAAATATACTTAAAAAATAGCTGTTAATATGTACTATAGAAACAACAAAAAATAAAATTGATCCTTCCCACCATTGTCTAGAGATATGGCTTTGCACGTTTTTTGCTAATAACTTAAAATGATCCTGCATTCAGCCGCCTTTTAGTTTGAGGACGGCAGTAAAATGAGTAAGAACATCTGTGTAGATAGGAATTCGTAATATAAAGAGTATGTTAAGTTAGAAATCTGTAGTATTGGGAGTCTGTAGTATTGGGAATCTGTAGTATTTGGAATCTGTAGTAATGGGAATCTGTAGTAATGGGAATCTGTAGTATTGGAAGTCTGTAGTATTGGGAGTCTGTAGTATTGGGAATCTGTAGTATTGGGAATCTGTAGTAATGGGAATCTGTAGTAATGGGAATCTGTAGTATTGGAAGTCTGTAGTATTGGGAGTCTGTAGTATTGGGAATCTGTAGTATTGGGAATCTGTAGTAATGGGAATCTGTAGTAATGGGAATCTGTAGTATTGGAAGTCTGTAGTATTGGGAGTCTGTAGTATTGGGAATCTGTAGTAGTGGGAGTCTGTAGACGTGGGTATAATTCCTTTTTTTCTATATGGCAGTCATCTATCTAGCTGCAGTATATCTATACTGCAGCTAGATAGTATAGCTTTTTTCGTAGTGAATACCGAATTTTGAATGGATGAATTTCCCTGAATAGACCAAGCATCCTTGGTTTGATGTATCTACTATGCAGAAAAACACTTACCCTTAATTTCAAATGGTTTTGGTTAGAAACTTTAAAAACATTCTCGAATAATTCGGCTCCACCCATAGACATAAACAAAAAGGAAGATGTGTGGCGTTCATAGTAAACAAAACTGAAATGTGGTCCAGCATCTACACACTTGTAAAATGCTACACACCGCTATAATGTATGTGCATCATGGGCAAAAGAGATAAACCTATGTATATAGTTAATACGGGTATGCAAGGGAGACCTCCGTATTTTGCGCATTGCATAAAGTGTGACTGAGAGACTCTGCCACAAGACTTATTCAATATAGGTCCCGGAACCTATATTTGATGGCACACAATCGAGCGCCTGGTACCATATCTCCCTTTTTGTATAAATCAATGGCTCCACCTTTCGAAGAGCAAATGCTGGAAATGCTGTAAAATAAACTCAAATGAAGAGTTCCCTCGACTTCTTCGAGATCCCATCATCAGATCCTGACCTTATGACAATGAGACCAACTGTCAAGTACCTATACCCTTTCAAACAAAAAAAGGTTTTTTTTAAATCGGTCCAAACCATCCGATAGAATAATCGGTGAACATACATAAAAAAAGCAAAAACAAAGATCCCGATAAATGAGGGTTTCTGCGATCGAGATTTTCACTAGCAAAATCCACCAATCAAAGAAAAAGTGATTAAACATGATTGGTGGATTATGACAGCTAGACCTCTTGCCACGGTGCTGCCATCTAGTGAAAATCTCGATCACGGAAACCGTTATTGAGAAATTCCTCCTTAGAAATCTCGCAGCCGGTTGAAAAGCAATGCCGTGCCACTCATCCATTGACTGCAAGCAATAACACTCCGATCATTAACACTCCAAGCGCCCTAGGTATTCGCAACGCAAACAGAAACAAATGACCGACCTACATGCCTGCTCCGATTTGCTCTCCACAGACCACCTAAATCACTAGACGAAGCATAATACCTCGTTCACGAAAAACACGCCGCGAGCGTTTTACGCCTCTTTCATGAAAAAAAGCTCCAATTTTCCGCTCAGTGTAAACGTGACAAGACAAGCTCATATGTTTGTTTCATACGCTCGCCGCTGATTGCGTCAAAATCCGAGCGATTTCGCTTATTTAGTTGTATCCGCGTTTTCGCATACAGATGCGTGTGAGTTAAATTATTTGTAAGTTAAATTGGACTGTTATTTATTGAATATTTTTTTTAACACCACGACGGTGACAAACAAGCACACGGCCCGCCTGATGGTAAGCAGCTACCGTAGCCATAGTCGTAGCAGTAGCCATAGGCTCTACGCTCGGATTTTGACG
This sequence comes from Pammene aurita, assembly GCA_947086415.1. Classification (NCBI taxonomy): domain Eukaryota; kingdom Metazoa; phylum Arthropoda; class Insecta; order Lepidoptera; family Tortricidae; genus Pammene; species Pammene aurita. The sequence goes on along the minus strand of OX352306.1, from coordinate 11,558,279 downwards.
TAACCAGTGGCGAGCGTGTGAAGCAAACCTACGAGTATGAGCTTGTCTTGTCACGTTTACACTGAGCGGTAAATTGGAGCTTTTTTTTCACATGCGCGTTCATGGCCGACCCTTTACAAAAAGGAAGATTCACTGTGTTGATGGCTAAAGGAATAAGAGGGTCCCTCATCGTCAACACATTGGGTCCTCTTTGAGATTCATAGCCATAGTTTGCGTTTGAACTCATAGTTTTGCCGATGATACAATGTCCTGCTCAAATAGCATTTAACAAGTTTTGCATGTACTTATAACTTCGCATTATATATGTCGCAGGGAAATGATTAAAACAGAGATTTGAACAAATATCTAAGGGATATGATCAAATTACGCAGGATGTTAAAATGGAGACTCCATATCATCATTTCCCTAGAAAAATTCAGTAATTTCACCAAATCACTGACTCTGTTTAGTGGGAAGACAAAATCGGGCAAAAACCACGACACGCTTTTTCATTTCACTAGATTTGTTTAGGAATTTGACAAAATCCCTAACCGCTACAGTAAGTTGATGAAACGAACTCAAAAAGTCGACTGGTTTTATCATTTCGTTAAACAAGTTTAGTGAAATGATAAAGTCTCAACTGGAAGATGGTATATGGTGATTTGATTAAATCTCTGAACTGGTTTAGTGAAATGACGAAAGGAAGTACCGAATACAATATTTTACTTTACAGTTAAGCGATTTTATCAAATCTCTGACTAGATAAAGTGAAACAGATATTAAATCAGAGATTTTAACAAATATCTATGATCAAATCACGCAGGATGTTAAAATGGAAAATCCATATCATCATTTCCCTAGAAAAATTCAGTCATTTCACCAAATCACTAACTCTGTTCAGTGGAAAGACAAAATCGGCCGGTGCAGTGTTTGTGAACATCCAGTGCATGCAACATGTGGAAGTACTGTTGGAGAGGAAGGTTAAGGCTTAGTCGTTAAATGCCAATTTTGTCAAAAAGAAAGCAATATTAGAGCTGAGAGGGAAAATGCAGCAAAATTTTTGAACATATACTAAAGAAAGATTGAAGATATGACTTGAATATATAGACTAGATTACGTGAAATTGTTACATAAAATGTCAAAAGTAGGTATCGAAGTAGTTTATGCCATCAAAAACAAAACTTGTAAAAAAAACAAGTCTCGCAACTCAGTTCTTCTACCGTAAAAAGTTGTGAGATCCATCTAATACTAAGTCGGTTGATTTATTCAGTCCCTACTTAAGGGACCTTCTGTCCTAAGTAATTACGTAATTAGCTAATCTAACAACATCTTATAGTGACCGTGAGCATGCACTGGATTTTCACAAATAACGCACCTTCCAATTATGTCTTTCAACTAAACAGAGTCAGTGATTTGGTGAAATGACTAAATTTTTCTAGGGAAATGATGATATGGATTCTCCATCTTAGCATCCTGCGTTATTTGATCATATCCCTTAGAGATTTGTTAAAATCTCTGATTTAATATCTGGAGTGCGATTTTTGAATCTCACCAAGTGACTAATTCTCACCGATGTGAGTGATTTACTTTCGAAAATCACTCACATCGGTGAGAATTAGTCACTTGGTGAGATTCAAAAATCGCACTCCTGTTTCACTTTATCTAGTCAGAGATTTGATAAAATCGCTTAACTGTAAAGTAAAATATTGTATTCGGTACTTCCTTTCGTCATTTCACTAAACCAGTTCAGAGATTTAATGAAATCACCGTATACCATCTTCCAGTTGAGACTTTATCATTTCACTAGACTTGTTTAGTGAAATGATAAAACTAGTCGACTTTTTGAGTTCGTTTCATCAACTTACTGTAGCGGTTAGGGATTTTGTCAAATTCCTAAACAAATCTAGTGAAATGAAAAAGCGTGTCGCGTTTTTTGCCCGATTTTGTCTTCCCACTAAACAGAGTCAGTGATTTGGTGAAATTACTGAATTTTTCTAGGGAAATGATGATATGGAGTCTATATTTTAACATCCTGCGTAATTTGATCATATCCCTTAGAGATTTGTTCAAATCTCTGTTTTAATCATTTCCCTGCGACATATATATGAGTAGGTCAACAATTTATTGTTCTTTCCCGTCAGCCAGAAGAGAAAACAGAAGAAAACAGTAGCTTAAGTTTGTTAGAAGAAATGGTAAGTTTTACAACGCTTGGTAGATTGCCAATTATAGAAAAGAATTGAAACTACCAAAACTACCAAAAAAGGCATATAAGACAAGTAAAGGCAAGCAAAGTTCATGTGAAAACACGACCCATTTTCACGTTTACAAAACTAAAATGTCTTATGTCTTATTAGTTATTAACCAATCAAGTACTCATTCTTTAAGCATATTTTTTTGTGTTAACCTTAATTCCGCAAAGGTTTCATGCCATTTCACCAATAAGAAAAGTTGCCGTGTTGTGAGTGGTCAAAATAAATTTAACAATGAAGTTTAATTGGACAGGAGATACTCAAATGAAATAACTGAAATGTCAAGTTAACGTATAATAAATACGCCTAAGTTTGACGTGGATGGGATCACGTAATAAATAATAATGCAATCAATTAATAATTTATTTTTTAGTGCATTTTTCATTACTTACTTATGTAATATACGTAAATTTAATCGTTCTTGGAATAAGGAATAATATGAAAGCCTTCTATTCATCTATCATTAATTTAATAAAAGTGCTTAATTACAATGTAGGGACTTACATACTACAAAATAAGCATAAATTAACATAAAATGGTAAAGATTTTGAACTTTTTTACAATTTTATAAATCCGTTACATTAGGGAGACCCTCTTGGTCTCAAGCAACATAATGTTAAAAACGATTATTTTTTAACTTTATTTATGACCAGACTAGAAAATAATAGCATACCTTCAATACAAATAGTTAAAATTCTCTTTGCTTCCTCGTTTTTTAGAACTAAATAAAGAACGGATGAGTTCGTTTATGTGTACTATTTATTTTAGCGGGCTTAGGGAAATACAAAGATAAATTTACATTTTGTATCCATTTTTTTATACTACAACGGTAGCAAACAGGCATACGGCTCACCTGATGGTAAGCAGCTACCGTAGCCTATGGACGCCTGTAACTCCAGAGGTGTCTCATGTGCGTTGCCGACGCTTTCATATAAAAGAGGATTCACTGTGTTGACAGCTAAAGGGACAAGAGGATCCCCTGTCGTCAACACACTGTATCCTCTGAGCTCTCTGGCAACCTTACTCACCGGCAGGAACACAACACTATGAGTAGGGTCTAGTGCTAATTGGCTGTGGTTTTCTGTAAGGTAGAGGTAGTTCCCCAGTCGAGCTCTGCTCTAGATTTGATAATTAAAGACTATGCTATGAAGTTATAGCATTCATTATTAATGAAAAATAAGAGTCGTACCTATAGATGTAGATGTAGATGTAGTGTAGGGACGCCCGGCCGGATTCAGGCGGGCTGTCGATCGCTGCTCGCGTTCATTCAGCCCAGTTCCCTAGAGTTGAAGCTGCAGGTTACTGTTCCGGCTGCGTTCCCACACTAGTCTCCTCGAGTCTTCTTGTCTTCCTGCAGAACAGAAGGACATCCCTGAGATTGATACCATTTAGTTCGCATTCTTCTAACTTATCTTTCCCGAATACGTTATATCGCGTTGCCGCGTACATAACGCATTCCGCTAGTAAATGCTTACTGGTTTCCTCCTGGCCGCAATGCGGACAGGAGGCATCCCTGCTTATGCCTATTACCTTGAGGTGTCTGTTAAGAGTGTTGTGTCCGGTGATGATACCGGTCAGCCCTCTCAGACTTTTCTTACCTAGTTTTAGAAGATACCTGGCTCTCCTGTGGTCTATACCTTCAATCATCATTTTGGACTGCCTGCAGCCAGTTTCTTATCTGCTTCTCTATCTTTTATCCTATTTATTACTCCCCTTGTCACTTCTGCTGACATTGGTAGAGCCGGTTCTGGACCTGTGTCGTACCTTTAAGTCAGTTGTACTAGAAATGGCACGGCCAAAATGGTATGATTTTACCAGAGTAAGTATAGTAGGTACTAATTCGAAGGGTTTTGTTTTGTCGATGTATTACTACTAGGTAATACTTATAAATGAACTTTCATTATACTTTTCCTGAAATGAGTTATGTTTACTTTTCCAAAACTTATATTGCATAACATCGACCAAGTCCGTATGTATGAGAATATCTATGCGTGATTTACCGATGAAAAGAAATATCACCATCTTTGGCGCCTTTGTGGCTCCTGCACCAATGCACGGCACAAGCCGGTATTTTAATACCGATATATTACCGAAATTTCATGAACCGAAAAAACTAATATTTTGACGACATGACAATTTCAAAATGATTGAAATGACATTAGGGCACCGCTGTCACAAGCTCCGCCCACTTTGGCACCAGGAAAGTGGAGCAGATTTTGAGCGTTGGTTACGCTTCCTTACTTATTATTCTTCCAAGACCCTTTAAAAATGAGACAGGGGTACGTGACCATAAAAAAACTGGTGACAAGAAAAATTTGATTCAGCCATAGCCGGCTTTTAATGCAGTCTCTATATAAAGACTGTGTACGATAAAATCCGGACATGCATGATCTGGTACTTTTTTTCGGTACCACATATTCAAGCAACACTTCTTTTAAATAATTTGTGATCATCAAGCTACATAATAAAATTACAAACATAATATAACGTTACGTTATCTGTGTCTTTGATCACTATATATTCCAGAGTGCCTATATTTTGTTGTCCACGGTGTTCTGACAGCGTTTACCAAATTTTCCTGTGAAAATAGTTTTTTATTTTTTATCAGATAAACCAAATTATACCTTATTACATTCTCTTTTCATAATAGCTTACATTTTTCTAATTGTACTTAGATGTTAATAGTTCTGAGGTGTTCTAGCTTTGGTGAGCTTGACTTTTTTACAAAAATATGCCTCCCATATAAAAAATACTTTTAGTGCTTGGAGTAGAAAGTCTTCCTGACTGCCTCAAGTAGAAAAGAGTTTCAAATCGTATTTTTTTTTGTAAGATAACATTCTAATGAGCATAAAACAGCTTGTGAAAATATAAATACCATTGTGGCATTGTAGCAGGAAGTGATTGAAGATTATCAAAAAATGCTGGACAAAAAATTCAAGATATGATGGAACATATTTGGCAAAAACTCACACAAGCCCATACAATTGTAATATGATTCTATTTTTAGTATATATTACTATAACTCCAGATTATTAAAATAAAAGAAATGCTTGAATATGTGGTACCGAAAAAAAGATATACTAGATTATGCATGTCCGGATTTTATCGTACAGTCTTTAATCTGTGGTTCTACGAGTACATACAGTAAACGAAGCGCTAACGATTAAACCAAATTATACCTTATTACATTCTCTTTTCATAATAGCTTACATTTTTCTAATTGTACTTAGATGTTAATAGTTCTGAGGTGTTCTAGCTTTGGCGAGCTTGACTTTTTTACAAAAATATGCCTCCCATATAAAAAATACTTTTAGTGCTTGGAGTAGAAAGTCTTCCTGACTGCCTCAAGTAGAAAAGAGTTTCAAGTCGTATTTTTTTTGTAAGATAACATTCTAATGAGCATAAAACAGCTTGTGAAAATATAAATACCATTGTGGCATTGTAGCAGGAAGTGATTGAAGATTATCAAAAAATGCTGGACAAAAAATTCAAGATATGATGGAACATATTTGGCAAAAACTCACACAAGCCCATACAATTGTAATATGATTCTATTTTTAGTATATATTACTATAACTCCAGATTATTAAAATAAAAGAAATGCTTGAATATGTGGTACCGAAAAAAAGATATACTTGATTATGCATGTCCGGATTTTATCGTACAGTCTTTAATCTGTGGTTCTACGAGTACATACAGTAAACGAAGCGCTAGCGATTGGCCATTCGGGCCTAAGCCTGTTGTTAGGGCAGCTGCATTGGATGATCCCTTAAATTTACATCAGGTAACATGGATGGTTTTCTACGTAATCAAATCAAACGTAACTTTGTATAGCATTGGGAACAAAGCAAATTCCCGTATTACATTACTCTTAATTAGGCCCTAAGCAGGGACCGGAAAACCCCTCTTTAAGGTTAATCCTATCGATTCGGTAACCCAATCAATTCGGTAACCTCATGATGAGGTAACCGTATCATAAGGTTACCCAATTATAACGGTAACCTTATTGAAGCGGAAACCATAACCTTTAAGACGGTTAAGCTCAATACCCTATCGCGATAGAGTTATTTTTAAGGGTTTTCATTGGGTTATTTTAACCTTATTATCATGGGGTTGTTTGGTGTTTTACTTCATTTAAACTAGCTACGCGTAATAGATTCCTGCCCGTAGTCGCTTTGCTGAAGCATGAAATAAAATTAAAATGAATATAACATACAAAATAAACAAAAAAAGAATATTATAAATTACAAAAATATATAAAAATATTATTAAAAATTAAATAAAAATATAAATAAAAATTTAATACAAAATAAATAAAAATTAGTTAAAAGTTAATTAAAAATTAACTAAAAATTCATTAAAGATTAATTAACTATTCATTAAAAAATAAATAAATATTAAATAAAAATTAAATAAAATTTAAATAAAAATTGAATAAAAATTGAATAAAAATTGAATAAAATTGAATAAAAATTGAATAAAAAAAATGAATAAAAATTGAATAAAAATTGAATAATGATTGAATAAAAATTGAATAAAAATATAAAAATTTAATAAATATTAAATAAAAATTAAATAAAAATTTAATTAAAATTATATAAACATTAAATAAAAATTACATAAAAATTAAATAAAAATTAAATGAAAATTAAATAAAAATTAAATAAAAATTAAATAAAAATTAAATAAAAATTAAATAAAAATTTAATGAAAATTAAATGAAAATTAAATGAAAATTAGATGAAAATTAAATGAAAATTAAATAATAATTAAATAAAAATTAAATAAAAATTACATAAAAATTTAATGAAAATTAGATGAAAATTAAATGAAAATTAAATAATAATTAAATAAAAATTAAATGTTATTTAATCAAATACAAACATTGAAACATTGAAAAAATAATCAACCCAGTTTTGACTTGAACAAACATCGATACGCCTTACCGGGGCTCGATATCGCTTTACCAATTAAGCTATGGGTTCAGTTTGTATTTGATTAAATAACATACTAATGTATGAGTGGAATACCCACTTTAAAAAAAAAAAACAAGTAAAAATAATTATAAAAATTAAATAATAATTAAATAAAAATAAATTAAAAATTAAATAAAAATTGCATAAAAATTAAATAAAAATTAATTAAAAATTAAATAAAAATTAAATAAAAATTAAATAAAAATTAAATAAAAATTAAATAAAAATTAGATAAAAATAAGATAAAAATCATATACAAATTAGATAAAAATTTTATAAAAATGAGATTATTCATTAAGTTTATTACTTGGAATAATAAATAGAACATAATAGAAACAATTAATTAGAAACTAAACTAAATAAGAATTAAAATAACCTATGAACTTAGCGCTACAAAAACTAAAAGTCTAACTCTAAATTTGGCCCTTGTGGCATTCTGCCACAAGGGCCAATTTTAGAGGACGAATTTTAGAGAATTTTTGAGGACGCTGGCAGCATTTCCCCGCGGTATAGCAACGCTTATGCGTTGAGCGAGGAAGCTGCCAGCTCTCTTGTCCCCAGTGACGTCGACCAACCGCTCGGCGAGGTCGCGGAATAGCTCATGAGCCGCAGGGCTCCACGGACCAAGGGTCTCAACGCCAAAAGCAACAAAGTTGTAGTACTTCTATCTCTTAAGAGACTGTCTCTGCCGCCGCGCCGGCTTTGCTTATAGTCCCGCGAAGGTGAGACGGAGCCAGAGTGTCCACGCAGGTAGCGTCCCACACCAGTATCCGTCCCGTCAGTATCTTCCACGGGATCAGTGACATCCCGTCTGGTCTCTTGCCATCGTCTCTGGCGATTCCGACCGGCTCTAGGACCGCCGGTACGTTGACGGTGGCAAGGGACCGTTTGAGGATGTCGTTCAGCGCGGCGTGGCGAGAGAACCGGCCCGCACTTTTTTGGCAAGAAAGTCCGTGGTGCCCTAGCTGATCGACGTCACTGCCACAGTGACATTTGTGCGGAGCACATATCTTGACCCCCAAGCAAAGCCCAACCGCCAGTCGGAGCGTATTAGGTTCCATGAATGTACCTACGTTAGGCGAGGGATACGCGCTAAAAATTAGATAAAAAGTAAATAAAAATTTAATAAATATTTAATAAAAAGTTAATAAAAGTTTAATAAAAGATTAATAAAAAATTAATAAAAAATTAAATAAAAATTTAATAAAAATTAAATAAAAATTTAATGAAAATTTAATAAAAATTTAATAAAAATTTAATAAAAATTTAATAAAAATTTAATAAAAATTTAATAAAAATTTAATAAAAATTTAATAAAAAATAAATAAAAATTAAATAAAAATTAAATAAAAATGTAATAAAAATTTAATAAAAATTAAATAAATATTAAATAAAAATAAAAAATAAAAATTAAATCAAAATTAAATCAAAATTAAACCAAAATTAAATCAACATTAATAAAAAAATTATAAAAATTAAATAAAAATAAATAAAAATTGAGTCGGCACTTCGTGGCCGGTCGTGGTATTTTACATGGTTTTAGGATTAAATTATATGACATATTTTATATTTAGAACAGAATGCGGCGACAGTCATAGTGACAACAATAAAACTTTATTCAAAATATAAATACAACAACAAGCACTAAATCGACTACTATAAAAAAATTATCGGCCCTAAATGCATGTGATCGTGTAGTCCAAAATGGAAGAACCTCTACGTTGTGTAAAAATTAATACAGTAATAAAACAAATTATGTTAGAGAAACGATGATCCCAAATAACTAATTATTTTAGTTGAATACGTACATTCATAATAAATAAACCAAATGTAACAAACTAACTACAAACACTATTTTTGTGAAATAAAACAATTAAAAACGGATTTTATCGCGTGTACTGAGCTTAAATTACATCCCGACGTTTCGAACACTTTACAGCGTTCGTGGTCAATGGGTCAACTGAGGAAAAATATACAATTACCTCCGTTCAAAAACTATCACAATATGCAAACCTACCCACATATTAAATATTAAACTAATTTAGTGTTTGCACATGCCAGAGGGGCCATTATAAAAAACAAATTATTTATTATTACAAAACAAATTATTAAACAAATTATTTTATTATTATTAATTATATTTTTATATTTTTAAATTTTTAAATTAATATTAAATTATTATTAGTGTCCACACTGTCCACCATTATGGTCTCACAGTCCTATGTCTAGCTTGCTCCTTAACCAATTGAATAACTGGATCCCAAGCTGGTGGTACCGAAAAACCCTCCTCTCTGTTGAAATTTGGATATTTTTCAATCTCGATTGCCTCTCGCAACATCCGGGGAATGTATCGTTTCTCCTTGACGAGGATTTGCGGTTTGTCAAATTTAACTGAGTGGTTGGGCCTATCCATGACATGCTCACAGACTGCTGACCTTGGTCGACGGTGCTTTACATCGGCTATATGTTCCTTTACCCGAGTAGAGATGCTCCGCTTAGTCTGGCCTACATATGATAGACCACATTCACATTCCAGCCTGTAGACCCCTGCACTCTGTAGAGGAGTAGCCGACTTCACTGACCTCAGGAACTGTGACATCTTCTTCATTGTCTTAAAGTAAGTTTTGATAGAAGCACGTTTCAAGATGTTGCCAATCCTGTCAGTGACTCCTCGGACAAAAGGCAAGATGGCAGGCCGGCGCTCAACTGTAGGAATCTTCATCCGAGCCTTCTGATTGAGCCGTGGAATCTTGAGCCCGTTCGCTTGTAGTGCATCCTTGGCATACCGGAGTTCGGCCGCCAGGTGCTGCACATCACATATCCTCTGGGCTCTCTGAAACAAAGACTTGCCTACAGTAGCTGACTGGGGTGGTGGTGTGATCTACCATTCAAATATCTATTTGTATGTGTAGGTTTCCTATATACAGTGCGGCCTAAGGTATTATCGGGGTTTCTCAATACTAGTACATCTAAGAAAGGTAGTGAACAATTATTTTCCAATTCCATAGTAAACTTAATCTTACTATGAATGGAATTGAGGTGGTCAAGGAAAACTGAAACACTACTTTTAGGTAATATAGTAAAAGTATCATCTACGTATCTTTTGAAAATCTTCGAATGCATGGGAGCCAATGAGAGCGCCCTCTCCTCAAAGTCCTCCATAAAGATGTCAGCCACTACTGGAGATACCGAGGACCCCATGGCTACACCGTCGACTTGCAGGTAGAATTCATTGTTCCATAGTAGATATCCTGATGTAAGGCAGTGTTCCAAGAGCTTAGCATATTCTTCAGACATGTTCTGCTCACGCAACCTCTTCTTCACAATTTCAATGCAGTCTTGTACCGGTAGACTCGTAAAGAGTGACTGGACATCGAAACTGACCATGATCTCGTCATCAGTTAATGTAAGGTCTCTAATATCACTGATGAAATGGTAAGAATCCTTTGTATGTGTTCTAGTATTACCCCGTAAAGATGAAAGGACTCCTGCTAAGTATTGAGCCAATTTGTAAGTTGGAGCATCAATTTGACTCACTATTGGACGTACTACGTATCCGCAACCTTATATAAATCAAATAAAAAAAAAAATAGAACGATTTTACGCCATAATAATAAATCTACCTTATTTTATTTCATTGTTCAAAAAAATGGTAAATAACTTGTCATCTATGTCAATTACAACGTTACACTTTCTTGTCGGTTTACATTTATGTTGATTTGCAATTTTGCTAAACAAAGAATGTTTATTAAGGACCAGATGGACTCCTCTGATAAGGGTCAGAAGAAACGTAATAGAAGCGCAGCGCCAGATGTGTGGTATTTTCTTTAAGTACGCATGTTATTTAATTATAACACAAAGGGCAAGGATTAGTAAAAAAGGAGGTTGTGACCATAAATAATAATTTATGAAAGGGAAGGACATAGTAGGTACAGATTTAATACAAATGGCTGTTTAAAGTTTTGCCAATAAAAGTGAAAAACAACGAAATACCATATCCTCTCTACGTTTCGGCACGCATAATATACACACTATCGCAATCTTAATTCATTAAGTTTACAAAGACAGCATAACAAAATTGTAGGCAATCAATAAGATATTCATAAAAATAATATAAGTAGGTATTTCTTGTTGCCACTACGTCTGTCATCAGTGTCGTCACATCTGGTTAATCCTAAAATAATCGAAAACAAAAGACCTATGAGATTTCGGCTCGCTCATATACCTCGCTGCTCAGATAAGCTTCCCGATATGAAAGTAAAAATTAAATATTAAGTTAGGTATTCCCAAGAATATCGAGTTACTAAGATTACCACGATCCGCTATCGCAACTAATAGTTTTTATTTCTACCAAATATGAGACCAAAAGTCAAAAATGATATTCATAACTAATTTTCTACAACTAATGTTATTATTAGTTTTTATATATTAATTAGATGCTTATGTGAATATATTATCGCCGACTCTATACAAATATACTTGATACTTAAAACAATAGATTTTAATTCCTATGCACGAATGCCACGAATACATATCTGTAATTTCTCTAAAGTATAGTATAGTAGTAGTTATAAATAAAATATAAATAATATAACCTATATAACGAAATGCAGCGCCACTCCAATTTTACAAATTTCTAAAAACTACAAATATTGTTAGAAATGAACACACTAAACACCGCCGGCAAAACCTGTTTTCTTTGTACTGGGAGCTTAGTCGACCAACCCCGTGCCCGTGGCCACTGCACTAATTTAATAATAATAAGCCTAATTCGAGTGTAAGTAAAGCTAACATTCGTTTGAGCTGGCTCAATACCCCCATGATGCGGTAACCGAATCGATTCGGTTATTTAAACGGTTAGTGGTACCTTAGGTTAACCGATCGATACGGTAACCGAATCAATAAGGTTACCTCATCATAAGGTTACCGTTATAACAGGGTTTTTAAAACCACCGCTAAAATAACCCTATGAAATACCCGGGTTATGGTAACCGGTTCCGGTCCTTGGCCCTAAGGATGGCAATAAGTTAGACAGCAGGACACAGCAATACGTAAGAGAAGAGACGTATGGCGTGTGCGATTATCTCCAAACGTCTCTAACATATTACAGCATCCCTATAGTTAAGGCTTAATTAAGGGTAGTGTAATACGGGGCTTGGTTTGGGTTTAAGACACTCGCTGAGAAGCGAGCCAAGCGACATCAGCGCTGCATTAGTTTGCAGTCGGAAAATTATACCTGCCATCATTGCGGTCGTTTTTTCCGCACCCGCATTGACTTGTACAGTCATGGAAAACGTTGTCACCCTTCCTAACACTGCTTTTATAGTCTGTTACAGTCTCAAAGGCTGTTGTTGACGAATACGGGCAACAGAAAATAATAATAATAGGATTGCTTAACAATAACAACACCTTATGTTAAACCGTTGCATAGAAAAAAGTTCATCCACGTGTAATCTATGTGCAACAAAATGCCGATGGGAATCAAATTGTATAAACGGTCTACCACTTATTATTTATTCGACATTTTTTGTGCAGCTCAAAATATTTTTCTACGAATTTTTCATTTTGATTAGCGTCTTAAGCTGAAGCGCCTGGCAGCTCTTTCTTGCGTCACGGAAGATAATATAGCTTCGTTAGTTTACTTGGCGTACAGCTAGAATTCTCGGAATACTTATTTAAACAGAGCTTAAGTTATTGAAAACCTTTCTTGAGCTATATTCACACTATAACAGCTTAGTTTGTTACGGATTGGTAGATATTTATGGTCTTCTTTACCATTAAAATAATGTCAAACGATTTGTCATTCTGATAACAATGTCACAAAAACATTTGATTTATCGTATTGACGTTAAGCAATCTTATCAACCGACTTCAAGATTTCGAAGGAGGAGGTTATCAATTCGTCGGAATCTTTGTTTTTTTTTGCAATTTTTTACGCATGTTCACTGATTATTCGAAAACGGCTGGACCGATTTGGAAAATTATTTTTTTGTTTGAAAGCGTATACTTTACAGTTGGTCCCATTGTAACCATGTCAGGGTCTGATGATGGGATCCTGGAGAAATCGAGGGAACTCTTCAACTATTATAGGCACACCTATAGTGATTTGAGTATTTTTTACAGCAGTTCGCGCATTTGCTCTTGGAAAGGTGGATGCTAAGTGAAGTCGGTTCTTTTTTGTTTAAAATTACCCATCAAAAACATAAATGTGAAAGGCTGCCAAGTTCGATACTATGGGAATGCTTCGCCTATAAAAGAAGTGAGATCTGAATAAGTACCAAGTTCCATGAAAATACCTCAAATCATAAATAGTTATAGGAATGCACACTTGATTTCCAGCAGTTTTTAAGGTACATTTTGAATAAGTATCACGTTACATAGAAATACCTAAAATTATAATAGTCAGAGAAACGCACACCGGTTTTTTTAGCAGTTTCCTGGTAACATTTATTATTTTCAGTACTTTTTAATGATGTTACTTGGCAAGTTTTCACACACCACACACCTTTTCAATGCAATGAATCGACACCTTTGGACTGCAATGTGTCAAGTATATAATTTTCTATTAAAACTTGCCAAGTTACATCATTAAAAGGTACTAAAAATAATAAATGTTATAAGGAAACTGCTAAAAAAACCGGTGTGCGTTTCTCTGACTATTATAATTTTAGGTATTTCTATGTAACGTGATACTTATTCAAAATGTACCTTAAAAACTGCTGGAAATCAAGTGTGCATTCCTATAACTATTTATGATTTGAGGTATTTTTATGGAACTTGGTACTTATTCAGATCTCACTTCTTTTATAGGCGAAGCATTCCCATAGTATCGAACTTGGCAGCCTTTCACATTTATGTTTTTGATGGGATTTCATTTATTTTTGTTAGGTGTAGGTTCTTTATTATTTTTTTATCACGGACGGCGCGAGCGCGGCGGACGAGTGTAGGCAGCGACGGAGGGTGCGCGAGGCGGGGAACGGAATTTTTATCTAGTATCACTATACATACATATATCGGGATTTCGGGATCGATCGGGCATCGCGAGTACCTATAATCTATGATAAATCCTATTTTACTATTTATTTATAGGTGATTTTTACAAATAAACTGGCTCCCTACACCTATAAAATGTACCTACTTACATATATATAATTACATACATCAATAACGTACTTTATACTGTTTGTAAGTACGCTACCTACATAGATAATTAATAACTTGGTAATACCTACCTACCAGTAGGTATTATAATGGTGGCCTATTATGTAGCCCTAGAAGTGCACCATCCCATCTCATCCCGTGGCGTATCGGAGGGTGAGATGGGCAGTAGTATATATAATTCCATCTTAGAGTATATATGATTTCCATGTTCTTGAATCTGCGATTTTATTAGTTGTAAAAATAGAAATTATTTAGACTATGCGAGAAAAAATAGTCTTTTCATTTTTGTTTGACTGATTTAGCGCACCTAGTGTACCTAGCAGTGTTGGCCGAACGTTAGTGTGATTGAAAATTAAAAATTGAAGATTGAAACACGTTAGTTAAAATTGAACACTAATAGTTTAGTGCAAATTGATTTCAATTAGAATTGAAATTAATTGTAACTAACGTGTTAATCCTTTGCGAATAACTAATAATTATTCGCAAAGAGAAAAGATATTTAATTTTTAGTCTTTCTCAAAAATTTAAACATTAATTTAATTTTTAGTGTAGATTGAATTGGTAATTGACATCAATAATTTACCTAACTAAACGCGAATTTAGGTTAAGCTAAGAGGTTTTGATTACTTTTACTTTTACCTTGACCTTGACCTTGACTTTCACTTTTACTTTCACTTTCTTTAACTTTCACTTATACTTTCACTTTCACTTTTACTTTGACTTTCACTTTGACTTTCACTTTCAATTTGACTTTCACTTCCACTTTGACTTTCACTTTCACCTTGACATTCACTTTGACTTTCACTTTGCTTTCACTTTGACTTTCACTTTGACTTTCACTTTGACTTTGACTTTGACTTTGACTTTGACTTTCACTTTGACTTTCACTTTGACTTTCACTTTGCCTTTCACGTTGACTTTCACTTTAACTTTAACTTTGACTTTTACCTTTGACTTTCACATTGACTTTCACTTTGACTTTCACTTTCACCTTGACTTTCACTTTGACTTTCACTTTGACTTTCACCTTCACTTTCACTTTCACCTTGACTTTCACTTTGACTTTCACTTTGACTTTCACCTTCACTTTCACTTTGACTTTAACTTTCACTTTCACTTTGACTTTCACTTTCACTTTGACTTTGACTTTGAATTTGACTTTGACTTTGACTTTCACACAAAGAACGTAAAAGTAAAAAGAAGCTCCAGATTTTGATACCGGTACCATCTGCTCATCAGTACAAGTCGAATGAGCCCAAACAGCATGAGTCTATGATGCGCCAAACCCGAGATCCAGTAGGGATCCCCAGGGTCCAGCATGAGCTCCAGATTTTGATACCGGTACCATCTGCTCATCTGTACAAGTCGAATGAGCCCAAACAGCAAGAGTCTATGATGCGCCAAACCCGAGATCCAGTAGGGATCCCCAGGGTCCAGCATGAGCTCCAGATTTTGATACCGGTACCATCTGCTCATCAGTACAAGTCGAATGAGCCCAAACAGCATGAGTCTATGATGCGCCAAACCCGAGATCCAGTAGGGATCCCCAGGGTCCAGCATGAGCTCCAGATTTTGATACCGGTACCATCTGCTCATCAGTTCAAGTCGAATGAGCCCAAACAGCATGAGCCTATGATGCGCCAAACCAGAGATCCAGTAGGTAGCCCTAGGGTCCAGCATGAGCTCCATCTTGTGATATTGGTCCCGACTTCCGAACCCGAGATGCAGTTTTAAAATTAATTATTAGTGTAAGACAGGATTAATTTAGTTACACTAACGTTAATCTAATTAACTGTAATTCTTATTAAATTTTCGAGACGTTAGTGTAACTAATAGGTTAATTCTAATTGACGGTTAGTGTAATTAACGACGTCACAAAATCAATGCGAACTAACGTTAGTAAAAATTGATGTTAGTGTAATTGATTAGTTACGGAATTAATCTTCAATCTTATTGATCAATTTTCAATTCTAATTGAAATTATCGGCCAACACTGGTACCTAGTGACCTGCTTTGCACTTCGTAAATCGTGGGTTCGGTTCCCGCAACAGACACACACAGAGTGGTGAACAATTTTATTGTTCTTGTCTTTAAGACAAACATGTATTGTCTTAAATTGGTATGTATCTAAATTTAAATAAGTCTTATCTCATTTCCACTCCATACCTACTTATAGTAGAACAAAATTACACATTCGTTGTTTTCGAAACTGACTCACACTTGGCCGTTTTCAGATTTTTACTTTATTTCGACCTAAAGACAAACCTTCGAGCCAAATTTCAGTTCGGTACGACCATTGGAAGATATACCCATTTAGTTCATTATGACTTCACAGTAGAACAAAGTTACACCTTCGCTATTTTTAAAACTGACTCACACTTGGCCGTTTTCAGATTTTTCCCTTTACTTTGACCTTAAGACCTATCTCCATGCCAAATTTCAAGTCAGTACGACCATTCGAAGTGGTCTAGGTTTTTGATGAGTGAGTGAGTCAGTGAGTGAGTGTATAGTAAAAATAGCGATTTTCTGACGTCAATATCTCAAGAACTGCTATAGGTAGAATAATGAAATTTTGTATTCTAGACAATTAAGGGGATGTCAACAGACACTCGAAATTTCATATGCGTAGATAAAATATGTTTTTAGTTATAGGGGGGTCGAAATTGGCCCGAAATGGTTCGTGTAATATAACCCACGGCCGGTGTGTCACTTTTTTTGCTCGAACTTGGCGGACACACTGCCGTGTGTCTAGATTTTGATATAAAATTTTCATAACGAAAAAAAGGATAATTGATTAAGCTACCCCGAAAGGTAGACCAATCATGCTTAATATCAAATTAAAACCAATCCAACGTCAACTTCTATTCTTCGAATATTTGGCCTCCTACGTTTTTAATTCTTTCAGTATATTTTTTAGTTTCCTGATTTGACTCATTCATTAAAACTGCAAGAAATTTAAAAAAAGGAACTACCCATGTAGGTATAGCTTTATTAGATAGGAATAATAACGGCTTAATGGCCAGGAAGAAGCAAAGTTTTTGAATGTTTTTTTTTTTTATATTCGAACTCAAGCGTTGTTTCAAATTTGAATTTGACATTTCTGTCAGAGATAGAATCCTCTGCCAGAAGCAGGTTATCATAACTTTCACTGCTCGCTATTCATAAGCGTTTTAAGGGCTTGATCGCTGATCAGAAAGCTAACAACGTTTATCTTATACACAACTATCAAACTTTACATCAATAATAAATAAATGAACTAAACGTACAAAGTATGCGATTACCATTGACTTTTGCTATACCAAATTCAATTTAAAAGAAAGTTCGATTAGCGGATTTATATGAAATGGTTCTAATTCTTACACTTTTTACCTAACAACAGTTGAACCTTATTACCGAGTAAAACAGTCGTTTATAGGTGGCTAGTAAGAAGAAGTAAAAACGGTCCAATAGAGAGCATAATAGTAGGGGGCGGTGTCTCACTCGCACCCGTTACAAAATGGACATATTTGACACTGATATTTTGATTGTCTGATGACGTCGTTACCTCCTTAGTCAAAACGAGACACAGTCCCCTAGATAACCTTCTTTTTCGGCCTCACTTTGTGACCGAAGAATCAGATACACTTCATATAAGTCCATGGTAACCACATAGCAAATAACACGATCCTGACTAGCACACAATAAATATGTCAAGAATCCATGTTCACTTACTACCCTGTCATTAAAACTTCCAAATTGGGCCCCAAGCCTAAACCGTAGGCAACGTAATAAACACAATGAACCACAACAACTGTCAACTAAAACGCGTACGAGGACATGAAAACCGGTAGTCGCTCGCCAGTGTATAATTATGTGTACACATCCCGGAATCTACTCGCGAATGGATAATTACGGTAAACGGTCCATTTCTCACCGCGTGATTCCCTTTATCCCACTTAAACCACTGTAACGTTGAACTAGAGAACAGTTACATCTGCGCGATATAGGTAATGCCCTTATACTGGTTAGAGGTGGTGTCTGCGATTGGTATGCGATTGTAATGCGCGTGAACCGTGCAACGTGGTCACCCGAAAGGGATGTTTACGCTGCGTATTGATAGAAGGGTTTTAGCATTTTTGTGGATTGCGGTCTTGTGTTAATGTAACACGTTGACTTGTTAAAATGGTACTGCATAATTAATCGGGATTGTATTCCATTTCAGATAATTGCTTGATACTGTATTTTTTTATACTGTTTTCAAAATTATTGGAAAATTAAATTTGTAGCTTTACCAAGAAAATAATATGACAGTTTGGTATCTGTACCTACTCGGCGTCAATAGAAAAATAAAATAAGGAAAACAAATATGGCTGCATTTGCAGGCAAAAAAACCGGCCAAGAGCGTGTCGGGCCACGCTCACTGTAGGGTTCCGTAGTTTTCCGTCCGTCACAGTAAGTGTCCCCACTTAAGAGTTAATAACACCGCCATGTAGGATATGATATGAGAGTTCCATGTACAGCGACATCTATCGGCAAATTGAGTAAACTATTGCGCGCGAGCATAAAGTATGGAAGATGATTTTTATGGGATAATTCTTTATTGCGTGAACCGATTTTCACCGTTTTTACTTTATTTGAAAGCACGTCATTTCATTGTAATTTTGTAGAAATTACAGGTACAATAAACACCTGCTTATACGGTTAAATTACAAACTTAGTTCAGAAATTATTTTGTATTTTTTTTTCAAAAACTATTCATCCTATCAAGTTCAAAATAATTTTCCAAGAAAGTTTTTATAAAGTTCTACTTTTGAGATTTTTTTCATATTTTTAAAACTTATGGTTCAAAAGTTAGAGGGGGGGGACGCATATTTTTTTACTTCTGGAGCGATTATTTCCGAAAATATTTACATTATCGAAAAATGATTTTAGGAAACCCCAATTCATTTTTAAATACCTATCCAATAATATATCACACGTTAGGGTTGAAATGAAAAAAAAAATCACTCCCCACTTTACGTATAGGGGAGGTACCCTAATAAAAAAAAAAATTCACTTTTTATTTTACCACTTTGTCGGCGTGATTGATATACATATTAGTACCAAATTTCAGCTTTCTAGTGCTAATGGTCACTGAGATTATCCGCGGACGGACGGACGGACGGACGGGCAGACATGGCGAAACTATAAGGGTTCCTAGTTGACTACGGAACCCTGAAAAGGATTTGACTAATGACAAAATGTTATTAAAGGAATTCGTTTTAATTGAAATATAAGTAATTAATGGATATTATTAATAAAAAAACCGGCCAAGAGCGTGTCGGGCCACGCTCAGTGTAGGGTTCCGTAGTTTTCCGTCCGTCACAGTATGGAAGATGATTTTTATGGGATAATTCTTTATTGCGTGAACCGATTTTCACCGTTTTTACTTTATTTGAAAGCACGTCATTTCATTGTGATTTTGTAGAAATTACAGGTACAATAAACACCTGCTTATACGGTTAAATGACAAACTTAGTTCAGAAATTATTTTGTAATTTTTTTTCAAAAACTTTTCAACCTATCAAGTTCAAAATAATTTTCCTAGAAAGTTTTTATAAAGTTCTACTTTTTAGATTTTTTTCATAGTTTTAAAACTTATGGTTCAAAAGTTAGAGGAGGGGGGGGGGGGGGGTGCACATTTTTTTAACTTCTGGAGCGATTATTTCCGAAAATATTAGCATTATCAAAAAATTAGTTTACTAAACCCCTATTCATTTTTATATACCTATCCAACAATATATCACACGTTAGGGTTGAACTGAAAAAAAAAATCACTCCCCAGTTTACGTATAGGGGAGGTACCTTAATAAAACATTTTTTTCCACTTTTTATTTTACCACTTTGTCGGCTTGATTGATATACATGTTAGTACCAAATTTCAGCTTTCTAGTGCTAACGGTCACTGTGATTATCTGCGGACGGACGGACGGACGGCCAGACATGGCGAAACTATAAGGGTTCCTAGTTGACTACGGAACCCTAAAAATTAATATGAATAACTAGTTTATGTATATAAGCTGACAATGATACCATGGGGCTTTTTTATAAAAGTGCGTTATTGTGAAGCATTGAAGGTAAACGCGTTTACATTATTTTACTTTTCTATTGACCCGGATATACCCGGAATAAACGACAAAGGCCTTACAAGATGCAAGTTACATGTAATCGTACTGGAATTAGTACTTACGTACTTGGTGCGACGTAACGTACTGAGTGTTGGGAAAATATTGCAAAAGAGAGTAAAATTGAATCACGACGGCAAGCGGTTATGATTGATCACTATTTTGTACATCCAAGATTGACTATTGTATCAAGTTTTTTTTTATTTTATACCACGACGGTGGCAAACAAGCATACGGCCCGCCTGATGGTAAGCAGCTACCGTAACCTATGGACGCCTGCAACTCCAAAGGAGTCACATGCGCGTTGCCGACCCTTTACAAAAAGGAGGATTCACTGTGTTGACGACTACAGGAACAAGAAGGTCCCTCATCTTCAACACACTGGGTCCTCTTTGAGCTCTTTGGCAACCTTACTCACCAGCAGGAACACAACACTATGAGTAGGGTCTAGTGCTATTTGGCTGTGGTTTTCTGTAAGGTGGAGATACTTCCCCAGTCGGGCTCTGCTCCAGATTTGAGCGATGACATTCGCTGAACGTGCCCTACCACATTTAGCGAGATGCCATTCGCAGTGCCCATACCTCTTCTTTTATTCATAGGCGTAGTTTAAGGACATACCCAGGTCCGGACGTAGTTTAAGGACATACCCCGGGTCCAAAATACGAATACTTTATAATTGGACTAAGAGCTGGCCACGTCAGATATGGCACAATCCTTATTGCTAGATCCGGGCATCTGGCAGTTTTTAATGGGTGTAGGTCAGAGTGACAGACAAGAAGAATTTTAGAATTGGAAAATAGTGATACCAAAATAGATAAAAACTTCCGAAGTTGTCTTAGTTATAAAGGACAGGGCCTGTATTTTAACATTAGAACAAAAAACGTAGCGTATTATTACGAAAAAAAAAACAGTAGGCGACAAACTATGAATTACATTAAACTTCGTTTGGCAATACTTTCCCCCAACAGAAACTTTTGGCAATGACAGAATCTAATTATTTATATGATTTCTCATAATATTGTATCAAATCTAGTACTCTAGGATTTGTTTTCTTGAAGTGGTTTGCAATCTTTGACCTCCACCACTTTCAAGCTGCCAGATGTCCAGATCTAGATCTGGAAATAAGCATAGTATACCAAACTGACTAGAGGGGTTTCGTTGCTCTCATTATTGTGTCATATCTGACGTGGCTAGCTCTCCGTCTAAATGAATGTGCCTGGAACAGCGCAATAAACAAATAGTTTTCGACGTGTGCCAAAAGTATAACTTGTCGATAATAGTTTGAAAAGTTCGCATTTAAATTCCACAAGAAAGACTCCAAGAGTTTCCCGCTGTCACGGACAGCGGTTCCAGCGCGTGGCAGAGCTGGCGTTATACATATTCCCGTTCTCAAACTAGCACGTGCCAATAGAATACTCAGATAAACCACTCTCTCTTGATACCTTAAAGTATGAGTATCCTGAGAGTACACTTGTAATGGTTGGGATGAGCGATCGATTCACAAGCGCTTGGGAAGCGGTTGATATCACTCCTCTGGCGACGCGCCAAACAATTACTTTGTCTCGTCAGAAACGTTCCTCGACTGATGGAGCCAGAACGCCGTCAACTGTCTTCGACGTTTATCTTTTAATGGATTTTTAAACGTAATCGGAACGGTGTCTTGATGACAAAACGTTTCCGTGCCAGTTGGATTCTAGTTCAGTTCGTGATGCGGGAGACTGCATGAATAAAACAGTGCTTAGCGGGATTTTATAGCGTGTTTATTGTCCTGATAAGATGCCGTTACCTTCAAATATATAGCTGCGGAGGAATGACGACTGACTGTAAAAACTTGTGTTGATATCAGACTTGGAACCATTGTATTATATAGAACCGTTCATAATTTTAATGGAGGGGTTAAATTCCTACTTTAGTTAAATATAAGAAATTTCCATAAAAGTTTTTCATTACACTGGTTTATACTTTCACGGTTTTTACACATATCTATTTGTACTAACGGGACTTAACCCCGTATATAATTTAAAAAATACCTTCGACGTTTCGAGGCCGATATTGTCCACGGTCCCGAAGAGATTAAATACACGTTTAAGTCCCGTTAGTACAAATAGATAAGTTTTTCATTGTCTTTAAGTGTTTTAGGATTTTAATTTTATTGGTCGGATATTTGTTCCTGAGCTATAACTATCTTCTGCGTATTTATCTATATTCTATATCTTTATTTTATATATCGTCGTCTAGTACCATAAACAAGCCAGTCTCGGTAGTCGCGGTGTGGATGCGGCAGGTCGGTACATATTCCTGAGTAACGAGTTTTAGTCTCGCCCGAGACTCTATTATAGTTATACATCTATTTACTTAAGGCATTATCTATCAGTATATATTATGTTCTCGCTTGAGACTGACTTATTTTAGTAAAAATTAAGTTACATATACTAACTATGACGTCCGTATAGCACGTATGCTTACATTTTTTCAAGTCATCCGATACGAAATCCTAAAAAGATAAAAAAGATAAAAGATATTTTATTCTTCAATTTAGGCACATTACAATGCACTTATGAACGTCAGAGAAAAAAAACTACCACCGGTTCTAACTCTACACCTCTGACCCGAGAAGTATTATGACCGGCAAGAAAGTCGGCGGGACTTATTTTTTCAAAACAGTAATACAGTTTATACAGTAATATTATATCTTAAAGATACACAATAATGCGTAGTTCTATAAGAAGACATATCAAAACAGCTTGAGAGACATACAATGTACGTATTGTTTAATAAAAATAAAATCCAAATCTGATTGCTTCACAAAACTGTTTGTTTGATATGCTTTCCTATCTGAACTGTTACTCCTCTAAATGTTAGATGACTTTGTAGTAGATTCTGGTTTGGGCCATGCATCTTTGTCCGCCATATAGTCCTCGACCCTGTAATAACCCTTTGAAATTAAAACTTTTTTCAAATATTTCTTAAGAGCGGGAAATGATAAATTTAAAGCATCGACGGGTAACTTGTTATAAAATGTGAATATTTTGACCAAAAAATGACTTATATGCTTTGCGGATACGACTACTTCTGATAGCAAGCTTGTTTTTATTTCTAGTGTTATAGCTGTGGATGTCAGTTAAAGCCTAAAAGTTACAAAGCAATTCTTACATTTGTCTCTTTGTAAAGTTAACTTTGAAATAATGATCAGTCTCGATAATAATTGCTTGTCAATAATACCAGAATTTTGCCGTCAAATTAACCAACATAATTTGTCTGCGGTTGGCGTAACTTTATATTTAATTTTACTAATAAATGGAAGTGATAATAATAGTTATAGATATTGTGTTTTACTGGATACCAATTACATTTTGTAATATTGCGGCTTGTTTGTAGAAATGGAAATAAGCATTGTTAGTTATATTTAATGGGCGGCTGACGGATGCAAACTGGTGACGAAAGCTTGTGCTTTATGTGCTTCCATCTTGTGATGGATAAGACTTTTATTAAAAGAGATCGTCAATTTTTGTTAGGCGATTTGGGCCAGATCATGAAGGAGCATATATTTATGAAATATATATCAAAACATTCGCCTTAATTTCTAGATCAGAGCGGTCATAAAATAATCATGAAATCTAACGGGAAAATTGAGAAATCTGGGATGAAAAAACATGAATGTGATAAGGACAATATTTAAAAGCGTACATGTTTATGATTTAAAATATAGCACAAAATAAATACCGGGTTTTTACAGAATTTCTACAAAATCTGACATTATAATGAAACGGAAATCATAATAAAATAATAAAAACTCATATTTTGATCCTGCCGCTGATTTCTTGTATTTGGGTAAACAAAGTTAATGGCTGTCAAACCATCGTTGCTACTATTAACTAAACAATCATAACACTTATCACAAAGAGATAAGGTTTAGCACTGTTGGTGCGCTACTACTAGTATCCATGAAGTTATAATTCTAAACTGGAGTATACTTTTGGGCCACAAAGTGAGGCCGAAAGAGAGAGTAATATAGGGAGCTGCGTCTCGTTTTGACTTTGGGAATTATGACGTCATTCTAATGACGTCATAATGCCAGCATGAGAACCACTCAAGATGTCAATGTGTGTCAATTTTGTAACGAGTGCGAGTGAGACATCGCCCCCCATATTATGCCCTCTATTGGACCGTTTTTTCTAGTCACCTATAAACGACTGTTTTGCACGGTAATAAGGTTCGTCTGTGGCTAAGGAAAAAGTGCAACAATTACATCCACTTATTATAAATCAATGCTAGTATCAGACATTACTTAATTCAAAAAAATGCGTTTCGTTATCGAAAGAGCATGATATAATGCCGTCATAACGCCCCAAGTCAAAACGAGACACAGCCTCTCTATATTACCCTCTCTTTCGACCCCAATTTGTACCTGAAGAGTACTCCAATTTAAAATTATAACTTCAAGCCGCAGACATGTATAGCGGTGACTTCATACATTGACAGTGTCAAACTAGAATCAGAAACAATATTAGCAAAGTAAACGTAACTCCTTACTGAAAATGTCCGTTTCGTCTCGGTCCAGGAGAAGTTAAATCAGTATACACTCTCACAGTGATGAGTCTCATTTTGCCGATATAAGTGGATAGTAAACAATTAATTATTAATTAATTATTCATTAGGTTTAATTTTTGACATTATGTAGATAATATTATTTATGATTGACATGTAATTTTTTGTATTGATGTGAACTTTTTACAATCAAATGAATGGTCTGAAAATACCTACATAATTGGAAAAGAATATGATTATTGACTACAAACTTTTTTGCAATGATGTTCACTTTTCTTTAAATAAGTTGTAGTCATATCCGTATTACGGATATCGTTCGACATTATTTTTACGTTATTTGCATTCATCAGCCGCCCATCAGTTATATGGCATAAATACTAGATTTATAAATAGCCTCTTTCCGGCATCGTCCTCGTGACAACATTCCATCCTCACCACTTAGATGGTTGGCAGTCCGCAACTGTGCGTTTCTCCAGGAACTTCCTGCCTCGCACAGCAAAACTGTGGAATGAACTGTCGCCTGCGGTATTTTCAGACCGATAGGACCTTCAAGCCTTCATGAAACGAGCGCACTCCCATCTTAAAGGCCTCTGACCCCTCTGGCGATTCGTCTGCTCGTTTGCCTCCTATGTCATAAAAAAGATATAGTTAAAAAGCTATTTAAAGTTGTTATGTTTTTGTATGGACCATTTTGAGTTCCTACTTGTCTATGGACATATTAAAAGGAAGGAAGGCCGCTCGTGATAATGATCATCGTAAATTGATCGCAACATGTCGAGCAAAAATCGACTTAAATTACTTGAGTAACTCGTTATAAATATTTTAAATATGGTAGAGTCTCACGAAAGTTTTATAGTTAAAATTGTGTATGGACCGTTGGAAATGTCAGAAATAAACATGGCGTGGCGTTGCAACTCTAACTTGTAAGTTTTTATTTAATACATAAATTGATGAAGAAATCTTAACACAGAACATTATGTAACAATAAACTTGTAAGTTCGCTTTTCAACAAATGGCTTAGTATTATCTCCAGATAATTATTTTACCAAAAAAATAAATACATACCGAGAGCAAAGACTGCAAACAGTCATGATTTGTCATCAGAATAATATATGAATAATTGAATACGAGTACAACTAGAAAACTGCTTTTTTATGTATTTTTATGATTTATCTTAAAGCGCGGAACTATTGATTAAAATTAAAGAATGCAAACCGGTTATTTTTAGTATTGTGACACCATCACCACTACTCGCCAACGGATGACGCTATAGTTCAAAATCTGTAAGAATGAACTTTTGACACTTCAGTATTGACGTCATTAGTGATGGGGCTAAGACGTATCGTTTGTCAAATTTAGCGATTATTCATGAATTGTTCGAATCGATTTTACTACAACCGATTTTTTCTTGTTATTATAACAAACGATCTTCTCTTCAAATTATAACAATTAAAATAAGAGAATAAGAATAATGTTTATTGACTTAAACCTAATACAAGTGTAAGTAATATTTGCACAGTACGCTAATAGCTTAAGAGATACTTATGTATTAGGTTTGAAATAGTTTCACCGGAACTGAGCCTCTGTCTCCCGAACTAGGCAGATGCCTGTGACTCGGAAGTCAGTGATTCCACCGAGAATATGAGTTGAGATGAGTTGTATGCAGTTATACCTAATATACAAAAATAAATTAAAAAAGGAAAACTTAACTATAACAAAGCAGAAAATAAAATTATTTAGAAAATGATCATTTAATAATTGTTATCTACTAATTATGTATGGCATTATAATAATTCCATAATTAATACAATATGATAAGGAAGTCTTATATTGTCTATTGATTACATAATCGATTTTATCGACTTACGGAAGTGTTATATGAATCGGAACAGCAGACATGGTGACAACACTAAATTTAAAAAAAAGGAGGCGTAGACCGTAACTGTTTGCATGCTAAATTGTTATCGTAAAATATCCATAACTAAGATATGAAAAAAAATAACATTAATTAAGTTATGTTTATAAAAAGTGAAATATAGTGTTTACGTACATGACAAGCTGTAAAATCGTTATGGGATTTTGTTTATAATTTCAAAGTGTCTTGCGCATTTACGTTCTACGGGCGTTGCGATGTGTCAAAAGTTCATTCTTACAGATTTTGAACTATAGTAGTGCCGTAATGCCCACAATGCAATAATGCGACTGTGCTTCAACATGACTAACGCCGCCACCAAAAGATGGCGCAGCGGTCGAGTTAGATGTCGCTAACGATAGTTCATCGTAGAAACATGACCCTCGGCGACTTGCCGAGTATTAATTGAGACCCGCTATAGAGACTGGAGTACGCACGCTGTAATAGACGGAGAGCTCTCACGGCCACGTCAGGTATGACACAATAATGAGAGCAACGAAACCCCTCTAGTTAGTTTGCTATACTATGCTGCCCTGCTAAGCCGAAAGGCGCTATCTCAATCGGAGTAAGTTTTGAAATAATCGACTTTTAAGTGGCCACCTTTTAGTAACTGGCCACCTTATGATTTCTATTTATAGGTGAATAAAATTAATTTTAGTACAAGGTATAAATTAAGTAAAAATTTCAATAACTGGCCACATTTTAGTTACTGGCCACCTATACAAAAAATGAATTCCATTTAAAGGTGAAGAGAGCTCATTTTAGTATGAGGAAAACGGCCAGTTACTGGAGATTCGCCTACTAGCTACTAGTTCAATAACTGGCCGCCTCTTACAAAAAAACCAGCCAAGTGCGAGTCGGACTCGCGCACCGAGGGTTCCGTACAAACCTGAAGGTATATAGGGGTAGTAACTTTAAAATTATTAACACTTTCGAAACCGGGCAAAATGAACAATACCCCAGAAACCGACAGGACTCGCCAGGCGGGCTACGACATGCAACGCAATGCCGCACGCCGCGTGCCCGGCATCTAAGCAAACATTACGAGTGCCTACCAGGCGGGTTCTCGGTAGTCAAAGTGTTAAAAATATTTTTATTATATAATGTAACTAAAAGTTTACGGTTTTCGCAATTTTCCCTTTATCTGTGCTATAAGACGTTGCTTTGTGCCAAATTTCAAGATTCTGAGTTCACGGGAAGTACCCCGTAGGTTTTGCGAGTTAAACAACTCTATCTTTTGATTGCGTTGGCCTTTAAGTTAATTTTTTCACAGCTCTAAGGGACAATAGACCTGAGTATTTGATATAAATTTCAGCTTGATACCTCCACGCGTTCCTGAGAAAAATGGTCTTGACACACAAACAAACAGACGGACAACAAAGTGATCCTATAAGGGTTCCGTTTTTTCCTTTCGAGGTACGGAACCCTAAAAATGAGTTCTATTCACCTATACACAGAATTCATTTTAGTATAGGTGGCCAGTAACTGAATGGTGGCCAGTTACTGGCGATTTACCCTACTTTCGCACCTTAAAAACCAAACCTTTTTAAAGATGTTAAAACTCCTATATACTTATTTTAGTGTTTAGATTCGATTGCCATACTAAAATTATGCAATAAGTGTACCATTATACCTATTCGTGAGATATACGCACGGCACGAATGGAATGAATGAGTGAATGATAATATTTATGTGTGCGTCACAAAATGATTACATACAGGTTGATACAATAAGTGATTATTGAAAACGTATTTGTAGACAAACTAGATGCATAACCGCCCAAATTCAGCAGTATAAAGAATACTATAAAATATTCCTATAGGGTACGTACGTTTTTGGATCAGGGTCTTAGCTTAAAAAACACCTACATATCATGTGGATATTTAATCTTTATCTGTAAGTACAAAGGTATTAATCTACAACTGTGTTTTTTACATTTTATACAACTAGAGAAGAAATCTAATTAATTTTATGAATATTTTAATTTTAAGTTAACGCCATATTATATAAATTATAAACAGAAATAGATAAATACACTCTCTACAGCACCACGATACTGAAACAGTTTACTGAACCTTATCGCAATAAGGTGACATCACTCGAGTTTAAATGAAAATGGCTTGTAAATTGCGACAGGGTTCAGGGTGGTACGTAAAAACATTTCCCTCAATGTACATAGCCTGAACACTAAATCTATTTAAAATTTTGGTACTCAGACACTCCTTCACTTGAACTGGATGTTGAAGATTCTTCATCCTTGCTGTCATTTACATTAATAATAAAACCATCAGTAAGATCGTCGTCTGGTACTCCAAAGTTTCATACGAACACTCTGTTTCTCGGACCTTTCTCCAAATATCTTCAAATGTTTCTTTTTTCACGGCATCAACCTCCTCGATGAATAATTTTTGAACGTCGTTCATATTAAAAGTTACGTTCCTCGTCCCTACTTTACCTTTTATTATCCCCCACAACATCTCAATCGGGTTGAATTCCGGGTGGTAAGGTGGTAGGCGTAGCACAGAATGACCGTGTTCTTGCAGCATTTGATCTAATATCCAAGTCTTTCTTGTTTGTTTATGTTTTTTTATTATTTTGTACAGAACAATTTTCGTATTTGTTTTTGGGTATGGTATATTATTTTTATCTAACCAGGCCAACATTTCTTTTTTATTTGTATTTCCTACTGGAGCCCGATCCACTTGAACATTGTGATAAGAAGCATTATCTACAACAAGGACGCTTCTGGGTTTTAAGTTTGGTAACAAATATTCGTTCACCCATTTCTGATAATTTGCAGCATTCATGTTACTATGGTAATCTCTGGACTTCTGGTTGGATTTGAATGTCAGCAAAGCATTTTTTACGAAACCTTCTTCTGTACATGCATGAACCGCTATCAGCCTTTGCCCTTTTGATATAGGAACTCTAACACCGCTATTGCTGTTGTCGGTCCATGCGTTTGGTGTGGTGTGAGTGCTATGCACGTACGTCTCATCAGTATAGACAATGGGCCGGTTGTCGTTTTTATATTCCTGTTATTTTTTGTAAATACATAAACCTTTTGTAACGAATATCGTCTTTCTCTATTAGCCGCATCCTGTTGTTTTGAATCTTCTTCCATCTAAATCCCATTTTATGTACGAGACACGCCACTATACCGACGAACTGCCGGACATCAGTCAAGACGAGATCGTGTTAGCTCTGAGGCAGCTTAAAAATGGAAAAGCCCCCGGTGAGGACGGTATTACTTCAGAACTTCTGAAGGCAGGAGGAGCTCCTGTTATACAGGAGCTGCAGAACCTCTTCAATGCCGTCCTCCACAGTGGGAGAACTCCTAAGGCGTGGAGCGGGAGTTTGGTGGTGCTCTTTTTTTAAGAAGGGTGATAAAACCCTCCTTAAAAACTACAGACCCATCACACTTCTGAGCAACGTCTATAAGCTTTTCTCACGAGTGGTCACGAATCGTCTCGCCAGGAGACTCGACGAGTTCCAGTTACCGGAACAGGCTGGGTTCCGCGGAGGATATGGCACCATAGACCACATTCACACAGTGAGGCAGATTATACAAAAGTCCGAAGAGTATAATCAGCCCCTGTGTCTCGCTTTTGTGGACTATGAGAAGGCCTTTGACTCCGTGGAAACGTGGGCTGTTCTGGAATCCTTACAGCGATGCCAAGTAGACTATCGTTATATCGAGGTGCTGAGATGTCTCTCGGAAGCCGCCACTATGAGTGTTCAAGTACAGGGCCAGCAGTCTAAACCCATCCCATTGCGCAGAGGGGTGAGACAGGGGGATGTCATATCCCCGAAACTGTTCACGAGCGCATTGGAAGACATGTTTATGACGCTGGACTGGAAAGGTAAGGGCATAAACATAAACGGCGACTACATCTCACACCTGCGATTCGCTGATGACATAGTCATAATGGCGGAGTCGCTAGAGAAGCTGACCCAGATGCTGGACGGCCTAGCTTCAGCCTCGCGACGCATCGGTCTTGGCATGAATTTGGATAAAACCAAAGTCATGATCAATGGCCACATTGATCCGGGACCGGTCGTCGTACATGGCCACCTTCTTGAAATTGTTTCTGAGTACACCTTGGGCAGATCCTGCAGTTAGGTAAAAACAATTTTGAGAAGGAGGCCAAAAGGAGGATCCAGCTAGGTTGGGCAGCATTTGGAAAACTACGCCGAGTCTTCTCGTCATCCATACCGCAATGCTTGAAAACGAAAGTTTTTAATCAGTGCGTCCTACCTGTAATGACCTACGGAGCTGAGACGTGGACACTCACGGTAAGGCTGGTCCACCAGTTCAAAGTCGCTCAGCGAGCTATGGAAAGAGCTATGCTCGGGGTTTCTCTGAAGGATAGGATTCGTAACGAATACATCCGACAGAGAACCAAAGTTATCGACATAGCTCAAAGAATTAGCAAGCTGAAGTGGCAGTGGGTCGGCCATATCTCGCGAAGAACCGACAACCGCTGGGGTAAACGTGTTCTTGAGTGGAGACCGCGTCTCGGCAAACGTAGTGTAGGACGCCCTCTGGCCAGGTGGGATGACGATCTGCGAAAGACTGCAGGCAGATGCTGGATGCGGCAAGCTGAAGACAGGGCGCTATGGCGCTCATTAGGGGAGGCCTATGTCCAGCAGTGGACTAATATAGGCTGATGATGATGATGATGATGATGTACGAGACGAAGTAAAGAAGTTACACTTCCAGGAAAACCTATCGATTCCTTTAAAACTTTGTGTATATTTCTAATAGTAGGCAGCGTTTTGTGTACCGAGTGAAAATTATAAATACACCTTCTAATGACATTTATGTCAAAATTGTCCGCATCTGATTTTGGTGACAAACGTGGTCGTTTTTTACCGGGTGTTACAAACACATTTGAAGTCGATGCCGCTGTCGCATTTTTGCAGAAACTATTCTTGATCCGCTGAACACTTCGTATTGATGTACCAGTTGCCGCAGAAGTCATTTCATATAACTTTTCAATGTTCAGAAAACCACCTTCAGGGTTTTTATTATTTTGTTTTAAATAATTAAATACATTAAAAATTATTTCTCGAGACTGTCCCGATAATGTTATTCCTGGCCCAAGATTAGACGAAGTCATTTTGAAAACAAGATCCAAAACTTTACGGTATTGGTAATGTTTGCCGATCAATTGACATTGAAGATTACGTGAAGTGTCATTGTAATAAGAAGTTTATCAATTAATATGGTATCTATGAATGATCTTAGGTACTTCGTACCTAATCCAACCTGTATTGTATGTTTTATAAATAAATAAAAAAACTATTTATATAACATTGTTCCCAGGCACGATGACGCCGTGAACAGCAAAACAGCAAAATTTCGAAAGAATTTTGCATCTTTTTGTCGTGATTTTGGGGATTGCTGCGTCGGTATGAAAAAGGATATTCATGAAATAAAATCTATATTACCGACGGACTCCTTAGTCTGCCACCGTTTTAAACCTTTTTTATAATTCGAACTAGTCGTCCGTCCCGTCACCTATTAATTCTTGACATTAACCCTTTACCAGGCCGCGAAGACAAGAAGAAAATGTGGGTTACGTTAATACCATTGCCTGCCTGTGTAATAAACTGACAATTTAGTGAAATTATATTCTTGATCAAGCAAAGTGTAGCCGTTCAGGCACATAGTATATCGTTTACATGAATGACATGACAAGGCAACTTATTAGGCAATAGTCCCACATGGTCAAACTCATACGAGACAATGGAATAGTGTCACCCCACATCCTAAATTAAGCAATATGTACAATTGCACTTGTTTACAACACTTATGTATCTTAGTATGTCAAAAAACTAGCGTCTGCATAAAACTCCTTTCTATTCTTCCTCGCGTTATCCCGGCATGTTTGCCACGGCTCATGGGAGCCTGGGGTCCACTTGACAACCTAATCCCGTGAATTGGCGTAGGCACTAGTTTTTACGGAAGCGACTGCCATCTGACCTTCCAACCCAGAGGGGAAACTAGGCCTTATTGGGATTAGGTCCGGTTTCCTCACGATGTTTACCTTCACCGAAAAGCGACTGGTGAATATCAAATGATATTTCGTTCATAAGTTCCGAAAAACTCAGTGGTACGAGCCGGGGTTCGAACCCGCGACCTTCGGATTGAAAGTCGCACGCTCTTACCGCTAGGCCACCAGCGCTCTGATATCTGCATAAAACACCATGATAGTTAAATATTTTTGTATCAAACGGTTAAATATACCTTTCGGACATATTTATTACCTATTTAGTCTAAATATTGTGCAGATTATGCTTATATTATAATATTTTTTATTTTTCTTGGATAACAAAAACCCATTTTGTTGTTGTATAAGAACGGCACTCACACTAACACTCGATGTGACAGGTGACATAACTTTCATTCATTCCATTCGTGCCAGCTTTAGTGAATCGACCTATACCGCTATATTGATTAAAAAAGAGACTTTAAAAATTGAAATAACTGCTTTCACTCTTTAACTGGTCATAGATCATCCAATACAAAAACATTTTTTTATAAATTATGCATAAATACATAGAAGGCTTGTAATAATATTTAATTTAATTTAATTTTTTATAACTTTATTAGTAGTGGCAGCAAATAAGATACAAAAAAATAACATAATCCTTTGTTTTCTATGACAAAAAAAATATCAAAAGTTGGAAGTCCTCGCCAAAAAGACATCATGTTAGCTGGTATTAGACTGGAGAGATTTTAAGAGCTTAGAGACTTGTTTTTTTGTGCTAAGGCCATCATCATTTTGGAGCTTCTATATGACATGATCGATCTGCAACAAATCACCATAAGTTTCCTTTTTTACCTTATATATCTACCTAATGAAAATCAATTTTAATTAGGTGCTACTAGTCTATGGGAATCTAATAAAGTGACTTTCTTGTTTTACAAATTTATTTATGAAACGGATTGTACCAAATACGCCCTGTGCCTACAAATAACATACTTACCAATAACACGGTGATTTGTGAAATCTAAAGTTTTATAAAATAATTTGTCAAAACATAGGTAAGCAGTTACGTCAAAAGAAAAAATGTAAATATATACAGCGACGAATGCGTAAAAATTATACCATTTCATCAGATCTCAAATAAACTTACATTCTTATATCATTTTCATTCCAATTCTACTTATATAAATGTGTGAGTGATTAAAATATGATTTCACGATCATTTCGGTGGGTAAATGTACTATGAAAATATTCTTTTGTCTATTACCCAGGTAGCATTTATACGTCATTATGTCGTCCGTTTACGGTACTGCTCGACGTAAGAGACGTCATGTCTCGACGTCGGGGGGTCCCAGCAGATGACGTCAATTTGTCACAGCCTCAAGACGTCTGTTTACAGACGTTACAGAGACGTCATATACTGAATGCATAGGGACGTTTCTGGGCCGTACATATTAGGGCAGCCACTGACGTTAGAGAGATGTCATATACTGAATCCATAGGGACGTTACTGGGCCGTACATATTAGGGCAGCCACTGACGTTGGAGAGACGTCATATGCTGAATTCATACGGACGTTTCTGGGCCGTACATATTAGGGCAGCCAGTATGTTCAAATAACGTCACACACAGGATTGATTGTGGCGCTACTAGGACATAGGCACAGGTCAGGACCTACGGGGGCTGCAATATGCTGCTGTGTTGACGATATCAGCAGTAGAAGTTAGCGATTTTCAATTTTATTAAGGCGGGTATTATATAAATTTAAATAACATCTCTCAAAACACACTGCTGATATCGTAAGCACGGCAATATGCTCCTCGTAGCTAGGATGGGTGGGTAGACTGTTCAAAAATAGTAGAAAAGAGTTTAGCGCTTAGCATAGCAGGCATCTTGTCTACGTACCCTGAACAAACTCTAGGACTTATGGATGAAACTAAAAAACGTTATGTAAGTAGTATAATCTATATTTAAAGAGGCATTAAAGGACAGTGGGAACCAATAGCCCCATAACAATAACCCCATCAAAAACATAAATGAGAAATGAGAGCCAAGTTCAATATACATATTATATACATATGCCTTGGTTGTTGACTTCAACGACAAAAGAAGTGAGATCTAAATGGGTGCCAAGTTCAATTGTCAGTCCTGAAATTTGTTTATAACAACATAAAAAAATATAACAACTCAAAATATAATTTCTTCTTAAAACTTACATAATATATTGAAGGCTAAGGTTTGACTTGTCTAGTTAGTCTAGGTACAAGATTGTTTACCTTATTTCTATTACTAAAAAAACAAGTATAATTAGGTAATTTTTGTAGTTTTTTTTTGTTTTAATATGTATGAGGCCATGACTTAAAATAAGATTTATATCTCTAATGCCCACTATCGGACTACTAAACTAAAAAAAACACGACCGTAAGCTTGTAAATTTCAAGTAGATACATTAAAACTTCGAAGAAGTAGGTAAAAGTGGTGGCAACACTTCCTTAATGAAGGCGGCTGACCGCGTGTTCGCTCGCTCACATTGGTCCTACTCCTCTCTATCTTAATAGCATTAGTCAGAGAGAAGGGGACCAAACTGAAAAAGAGAGCATGCGGTCAGCCGTATTCATGTAGGTCAAAGCCACGGACAGGCTAGGGGGCATACCAAAAAATGTAATCCATAAACCGATTTTGAATGATTTATAAAAATCTGTAGTATATCCTGAGCCAAATCTATACCAAGTTCTCTGAAATCTATAGGGAGCCGTAAAAGTGGTAACTTTCCAACATGATAGTCTTCATCAAGCTGCGAACGAAATGATTCATTGGTCCTTGTGGGCGCTGGCGCATTTTAATAGATCACGCGGCCGCGATATTCATTCACCTGCCTCTATGCACTTGTCACAAGCTGAATACCTACGATACACTGTGGCAGGCGCAGTTGACAAAAAGGCTTTTTACTGATTGTGTGTAAGTTTAACACGATGTTCACTCATTATTATGACAAAAACGGGACTTAATCGCGTACACTTACTTTTATTATTTTCCTGACGTTTCGAGCGTGCCGTAACGCTGGTGGTCGCAGGCAGACTGGCGAGGAATTGTATCAGCATCTCCTAGCTGCGCGGGTTTTTCGAACTACCCGCACTTGTTCTCGATTATGCACATTCACGCTAGGGTTGTCACTTTGCCTACACACAACACTCACGAAATCTGGTGGTTTGGAAATGCAAGTATTTTCACGCTTACATTTGCTGATCACTGGATTGCACGAAGACGAGATCCCCTGTCCCTCGTTCTGGTTGAAATTCTTATGCTTCCTAATTTCAATAGCTTCTCGTAGTTTCCTGCTATAACGAAGACGTTCTGTAGAGAGGACTTTTGGATTATGGAGCTCAATCCAGTGGTTTGGTCCAGATTCTAACAAATGTTCGGCCACAGCAGACTTGTTTATTTGCCGATTTTTGACTGCTGTGATATGTTCCCTGACCCTTTCCGCTATTTTGCGTTTAGTTTCCCCAATATAGGAACTACTACAGCTACAATCAATCTTATAAACACCCGGTGTTTGATAAGGGATAACATCCTTAGCCGACCTTAAATGCCCCGACACCCTGGATAACGGCATGTATACGGTTTGTATAGAGTACTTCCTTAGTACTGTACCTACTTTGTCCGTCACTCCTTTGACATAAGGCAAAAATGCCGGTCGTCTTGCAACATCCGGATGCTTCCTTCCCGGTTTCCGTCTGGGTTGCCTACTGTCCACCCTGTACCCATTCCTCCTAAGGACCTCCTGAATATGTGACATCTCACTCTCTAAAAATTCAGGGTCACAAAGATCATGTGCTCTGTTCAGAGGCACAAAGATCAGTCGGAACAGAGCACATGATCTTTGTGACCCTGAATTTTTAGAGAGTGAGATGTCACATATTCAGGAGGTCCTTAGGAGGAATGGGTACAGGGTGGACAGTAGGCAACCCAGACGGAAACCGGGAAGGAAGCATCCGGATGTTGCAAGACGACCGGCATTTTTGCCTTATGTCAAAGGAGTGACGGACAAAGTAGGTACAGTACTAAGGAAGTACTCTATACAAACCGTATACATGCCGTTATGGATAACGACACCCTGGAGGGTGTCGGGGCATTTAAGGTCGGCTAAGGATGTTATCCCTTATCAAACACCGGGTGTTTATAAGATTGATTGTAGCTGTGGTAGTTCCTATATTGGGGAAACCAAACGCAAAATAGCGGAAAGGGTCAGGGAACATATCACAGCAGTCAAAAATCGGCAAATAAACAAGTCTGCTGTGGCCGAACATTTGTTAGAATCTGGACCAAACCACTGGATTGAGCTCCATAATCCAAAAGTCCTCTCTACAGAACGTCTTCGTTATAGCAGGAAACTACGAGAAGCTATTGAAATTAGGAAGCATAAGAATTTCAACCAGAACGAGGGACAGGGGATCTCGTCTTCGTGGAATCCAGTGATCAGCAAATGTAAGCGTGAAAATACTTGCATTTCCAAACCACCAGATGTCGTGAGTGTTGTGTGTAGGCAAAGTGACAACCCTAGCGCGAATGTGCATAATCGAGAACAAGTGCGGGTAGTTCGAAAAACCCGCGCAGCTAGGAGATGCTGATACAATTCCTCGCCAGTCTGCCTGCGACCACGAGCGTTACGGCACGCTCGAAACGTCAGGAAAATAATAAAAGTAAGTGTACGCGATTAAGTCCCGTTTTTGTCA
The DNA here is from genome assembly GCA_947086415.1 of Pammene aurita. Taxonomy (NCBI): domain Eukaryota; kingdom Metazoa; phylum Arthropoda; class Insecta; order Lepidoptera; family Tortricidae; genus Pammene; species Pammene aurita. Next base: position 11,520,579 of record OX352306.1, on the reverse strand, counting down.
TAATAAAAAGGCTTTTTGTTGGATCTCTTTCCATAGAAGTTGTACTGTTCAGCTAGTTGGTCAGTAAAACAAAATTTCATCAACCGAGACACTTTGCTGGAAATATCCCTGCCTCCAAGTTTTAACGTATGGAACCTGTAACAAACAAGAGAATGTATAATTGTGAAATAGCAAATTATTTGTTGATCAGCCCAAATGTGAAAAAAGTGAAGATTTGAAATAACTTTCTTCATACAATGTTTTAAGTGTGTAGATAATGTTATTTTATGTATTTTTATTACTACTAAACAACTATAACTTGCACCACCTGCTTCGAGCTGTTTCTTCCTTCTTTCTTATGTGTTGGTGAATGGGGTGTGTGTGCGCTAGCGCAAGTCGGACGTATGTCCATTGCGCTAAAGCTAATAAACGGAAAGTGATTAAAATAGTGAAGTGACGTATGAACCAATAAGTGTTACGCATTCTACAGGACTGATATAATGTTTTCGTGGTATTTTCAGTGTATTTTGCTACTGTGAATCTCGCATAAACAGTAGATTAATTATAAGTGTGGAATCGTTGAACTTCTAAAATTGTACGCACACAGATGAGCCGCATATGATTACACGTTCGATTCGGGTAAATTCGGAAGGACTCTGTACCAATCAGGGCACGTGTACACTCCATATACATCGGCCGACGGACCAGGAGGCTATACAGACATCGGCTACCTTCGCTTGAGTTCGGTAACCAATCAGCGACCTCGGTGGTGTTCGGGCGACTTCGGCATCCAATCAGCAGCATCGGTGTCCCAAACAACCAATCATCTGATTCGGACAAATTCGTGTGAACTCGGCAACTAATCAGCGACCTCCGTGACTTCAACAACTAATCAGCAGCGCCGGTGGCGTTCGGTTATCTTCAGCGACCATTCAGCGACATCGGTTACGTTCGGGTGTGTTCGACGACTAATCAACAGAACTTAATAAAGTGAAGTTAGCTCAACGCGGTAACTTTAAAAGTTTAAACAAAAGTTAAGTCAGCTCAATACCTTTTCTATATATATATTTTTTTTTTTTTTACTGTAACTTCAGATCCAGAACTAAGATGAGCAAGCAAACACCTAACTCTGGGTACCCTAAGATTGTATGCTGTAAGTGTGAACGATCAGCGGATCCAAAGAAAAGCGTAGTATGCTCTGGCTGCAATTTAAATTTCCATTTTGATTGTGATGGTTACTCAGAAAAGTTGTACAGATTAATGAAACCTGAAAAGAAGGCGAACTGGAGGTGCAAGACATGTATTAGGAAAAATAAGCTGCCTAGCAATGTTCATAAAACGATAACGTCATCATCTAATATTACATTGAGGAAAAATAATATGTTGACACAAAATCGGCCTCTTACAACACATGATGAAGCTAATAACTCGGACGTATGTACTACTCCAGAAATTCAATTGCCAGAGGATCGATTAAATTCACCTACTCCATCCTCTTCAAAAGCGAATCTAACGGAGAATGACACACCGTCTGCAAGATCCATACCAATAAATGAAAGTGATAGCTGCGGTAAATACAGCGTCAACATACCCACAGAAAACTCTTTTGAGGCGTTTTCGGAATCAGAGGACATGCAAAGTTCATCACGGATCTCAGAAACACAACAGGACTTGAACAGGAGCTTTCCCGAGCCACGCTTAAATAATAGTTACGCGCTGGACGAAATGAAAAAAACGATTAACACTCTTAGAGGGAAGTTAGACTCGGCGGACAGGGAAATAGAGAACCTTCTAGCTGAAAATAGCACACTCGCTAAGAAACTTGCTGAAAAGGAACGTAGAATAGAACAGTTGTCTCATATATGTAAATGTACCAATACAAAGAAAAATAAAAAAAAAACGTATGAGCAACAGTGTTACAAGTAAAACTAACCTAAATTTTTCTACTGATACTGAGGTACTGCAGAGTATGACGCCATCAACGCCATCTGGGCAACGACTAGCACATATTGACGGGTTCGCCAAGAAAACCACAGATGAACCAAGCTCTTCCAACATCAAAACCCAGATTAGAAGTTCTACAATCAACTCCAATAAAAGCAAAATCTGCCTGTTAAGTACCAACGTATACAATCCAATTTCTAAACTTGCCGAAAGTACACTGGGTGCAGATAATGAGATTTGCCATTATCTGTACCCAGGCGCTGGCGCGCGATATTTGTTTAATAACCTAGAAGGTAAGCTAACTCACTTTACAAAACAGGACTACTGTATAGTTTTCATAGGTGAGGAAGATTTTAATGTAACACAAAACTACGCTAATCTTGTATTATGTATTAGAAACAACTTGATGAACTTGAAACACACAAATATTATCGTTTGTTACCCAATATTTAAGCTTAATAATTATTCCAATATGTATAACTCGAGGCTAGAGACATTTAACTATTTATTGTATAATGACAATTATGTACATGAGTATGCTTATTTGCTAGACTGTAACCGTAATCTTTCATATAACTACAGTATGTTTAGGCACGGGTCAGGAAGGATTGGAAACCATGGCTTAGAAACTATACTTTTTGACATATCTAATCTCATAATGATTATTGAGGCAGATAATATATTATTCAACTCTAAGCCACAAAGTTTGTATGACGCATACGAGGAACCTGCAAATTTTTTTCGTTCCCAAGAAAGCTGTGAATAATCCTCCTATCACAACTGACAAATTTAGAATAATGCACCAGAACACCGGAGGATTGTTAAATAAGCTTGATTTAGTCCAATTAGCACTGGACGAATTCTATAAAAGTAAGCAGGACCTTGATGTGATATGTTTCAGCGAGGCTTTCGTTAAACTTGGCTGTGAAAGCAATATAAGACTGAACAATTTAAAATTAGCTGCTTCATACAGTAGAAATAAGAGCAGAGGTGGAACTGCTATACTTGTAAATAATGCATTAGGAGTAAAACCAATCGGTTTTTTGTCCAACCTAGCCTCAAATCATTATTTTGAATGCTGTGGAACAGAGATCTTGGGTCTTAACATCATCATTATAGTTATTTATAGAATACCCGAGCAAACCAAATCCCACATAGGAATATTTATCCACAAACTCAACCAACTGCTTTTTCAACTAATTAGTAAATATAAAAGAAAGAAAATAATACTCTGTGGTGACTGGAACATAGATATTTTAAAGAACTCCACGTTCTCAAAGGATCTCATCGATACTCTTGCAGGTTATGGTTTTAAATTGCATATCTGCACCCCCACCCGGCTTAGCGCTTGCATAGATTTGATTGCTTCGAACGTAAAAAATGCAATAGGACAGACCCACAGCCTTTATATATCTGATCATGACACAGCCCAAATATTAACATTAAATGTAAAGAAAAGTAACTCGTTTGTAACATGGTTCGAATACAAAAGAGACTTTTGCAAGGACAATCTACGTAAATTTAGAGAGTGTCTCGCCGCTCTGTCATTTTCTGATGTCTTAGTTGTCGAGGATTTTCAGGACGCATTCACACTATTCTATGATCTAATATGTCTTTTTTTCAATCTTTGCTTTCCGGTTTTAAGGGTAAGAGTAAATAACCAAAGAAAAACTGTGAAATGGTTAACGAAAGGGATTAAAATGTCATGTCATGTAAAACGTAAGTTGCTAATTATGAGCAGAAGAGAACCTGGTAAAAATAGCCAAAGCAAAGCATATCTTAGAAACTATAGCCGCATTCTAAAAAAATGTATCCACAAATCTCAGCAGCAGCAAAACAATAAGTACATCAACTCAAATAATAACAAATGTAGAGCAGCTTGGAACTTAATTAATCAGAAAAAATCAGATAATGACCAAGGCAATAATATTAATTCAATTACTTATAATAATGAAACTTATAATAATCCCCAAGACATCTGCAATATTTTTAATGACTTCTTTATCGACGTAGTTAATAATTTTATTTCGACATCAGTCAGAAGTACCCAAATAACTTTTAAGCCTGGCTCTAACCGCGTTAATTCAATGTTCTTAAGGCCTGTGGACGACAACGAAGTGCTCAACTTAATAAAGTCACTAAAAAACAGCAAATCTTGCGGCTATGACGATATATCGACTATTGTACTTAAAAGTAATGCTATAAGCTTATGCTGTCCCTTGGCACACTTAATTAACCTTTCTTTAAGTCAGGGCACCTTTCCTACAGAACTCAAGTTCTCAATTGTTAAACCGTTATTTAAGTCAGACGACCGGAAAAACCCGAATAACTATAGGCCTATTACCATGGTACCTGTTTTGTCAAAGGTTTTTGAGAAGGCTATGCTTGTGAGATTGACTGATTACCTAACATTGCACAAAGTCTTACTGCCGGAACAGTTTGGCTTCCGCAAGAAATGCTCGACTGAACTGGCATGCTTCGATTTTATCAAGTATGTATCAGAGGCAATTAACGATAAACTGCTTGTGGCTTCCATTTTCCTCGACTTAAGTAAGGCCTTTGACTGCGTAAATCACATGAAACTTCTTGCCAAGCTTGAAGCCTATGGAATAAGAGGTAACGCTCTTGATTGGATGAGAAGCTATCTAACTAATCGTGAGCAATGTACAGAAATCTCAGGGATGGTTACTGAAAAAGGTAACCTTGTGAGGGAGAAGTTTAGATCACAATATCGTCTAAATAGTTCTGGCGTGCCACAAGGAAGCAATCTGGGACCGTTGTTATTTCTTCTTTATATCAATGATCTCCCCCTAGCAACTTCACAAAAGTGTATTCTTTTCGCTGACGACACTACTTTAATAGTAAAGGGATCAAATAAAAAGACATACGAAACAGACATAAATAAGGCTCTAGTGGATATGCAAACATGGACAGATTGTAATAATCTTAATATCAATATTAAAAAAACCGCATTAGTGCAATTTCACTCCTATAAAGCGGATCCATTAAATTTAAACATTAATCTCTATGGCTCTATCATTGAAGAGGCAGATAATACCAACTTTCTTGGCATGTTCATAGACAAACATCTGAACTGGAAATGTCATATTGATTCAATTTGCTCCAAACTATCCAGGTTTGTTTTTGCTCTAAAAAAGCTCAGAAACTCGGTCTCGATCAGGGCCGCGTTAACAGCCTACCATGGCTATGTCGCGTCAACTCTCAATTACGGACTACTGTTGTGGGGGAACTCAGTTGACGTTCAGAGGGCGTTCTTAGTCCAAAAGGACTGTGTAAGGGCAATAGCTGGGGCCCGATTTGATGCTAGTTGTAGGCCACTCTTTCAAAGATTTAACATTCTTCCCTTAGCCTCAATGTATATCCTTAAAGTATGTCTGTTCACCAAAAGCCACCTAGGGTATTTCAAGAGGCTGGAGGAAACAACTAGAAGAGTACTGAGACCTCAATACCAGAATCTGCTTTATCAGCCTGCTTGTAATTATGATATATACAAGAAAAACGCTTACAATATGTGCATTGTTGTATATAATCAACTTCCAAAAGAGTTAAAGACAATTGATGACAAAGAATTTAAGTCAAAATTGAATAATTGGCTGCAGGAAAAATGTTTTTATAAGATTCAGGACTATTTAAGCTTTAGTGGTTAACTTGTTAATATTGTTTCCCTATTTAAAATTATTTTTATAACTATTGGAATTTCTATTGACTATTTTACATGTATACCTTTCATTATTATTACAGTTATTTTCTAGATACTAGAATCGAATAATTATGATTTTGTTGACATACTTGTTTTTATATCTAAGTTATAATTTATATATCTAATTTGCACGTTGATTTTATATCGACAGAATACTGGTTCAATGTACCTTTTAAGACCTTATTTTTACGTATTCTCGCAAATAAATATTTCATTTCATTTCATTTCATTTCATTTCATTTCTTATATAAGTTGCCTGGAACCACAAAAGGAAAAAAAATCCATCTGTCCCTCCATACAATCCATACCCAAACAGGGTTCTAAGAAAAAGATAAGTTTGGCTACAAGACAAACTTCTATATGTATAACAGAGTTAGCAGTTAGGTACAGTCACCGGCAATAGTATCTCCCTACACGAAGGCCGCAAAAATATGTGACACACTCTTATGACCCTACAAAGTCACATATTTTTGTGGCCTTAGTGTAGGAAGATACTATTGCCGTTGACTGTACAGCTAGCTATATTGATCAAAATATGTTTTTCTAAAAAATTACATTTTTAACACAAGATATTTTGCAGACTGTACTTGATGTTACCTATTCTTGTACTGTCAGAAAATACTCTAAACAACAAAACAAATGAGCCGAAACTCGATCATGCGAGCACTTTTCATCATTAGGTATGTTCTGGTATCTACATCCCAGCTCCATCATCAGATCAGCTTGATGGTACCATATTATTCCACTGTCACCAAGGTTACATACAGTACCGGCCAACAATATAACACCTACATGTTTTACAATAGAACTTTTTTATATATTTGTAAGTGATTTCCACCTCACTACTTAGGTAGTCTAGTAGTAGCCTTTTGGGAGAGTGATGAGAATAATTGGTCTCATAATGGTTTTTTCATAGAGGTTTTTTTTTTAATATACAGTTAACTACATTTTTTTATTAGAGCTTTTTAGTAATATGCTGAGTCTCCTATTGTAATTCAAAATATTTCATTGCAGTATTCATCATATATTTGTATAAATGACTAGTAAAATATGCATTCTACAAAATAACCTATATTGTTTAGGTTTAACCTATATAAGGTGATATATTGGCTGGTACTGTAACATAACACCAGGAAATGGGTAAAATTTAATTTACAAAATAAAAACTTTTAATATTCTTTGTAGATATCATATTTCCAAGGGAACCATGGTATAAAAATAAGTACATTAAAATATTCAAACAGGGCTCTGGCTGAAAGTTCTTTGAATATGAGAATGCGGCAAATATGTTAATGAACTAAAAATAACTACAGATAATGGCTATTATGAAGTTAATCCTGACACTTTGCACAACAATGAAGTAGCTAAACTGAATATTGACAATATAAATCTTAGGAATGAAATGCTATGATTTATTATTCTGACATGTGCAACAAGTAGTTGTGCAATGTGTCAGGATTTACTTCATAACAGCTGTTGACTATAAAACTCACCTCTATAATCTCCTAAGCCTACACTGCCAGCGGCTTGAAATTTTTGTATTTTCTCAAAGGTCTTTTTTTCAATGGTGGTGGGATTGTCATTGTCTTCGTCGCTGCTAGAAACATATCTTTTGGTCCTTTTCCGTTTAAGACCTGGTTCTTATGTATCCTCATCAACCAGTTTCAGTTTTTTTTTGCTTTCTCTATGCCATCTTTAGGTACATGCAAATGAAATAAAAAAATACACACAGCATGCAAACCTAATAAATGAACACAGTATAATGCATCTCTCACTCAATTAAAACAAGGTTATTACATTATTAGTAAAAATATAGGATGGAGTTTCATTAGTTGGAACAACCTGAAGTTGTACAGTCAACCAATTTGATTAGTAGGCCACTTTCAGCCTTTCACCATGAGTTTAATGTTATGTGATGACTTGCCACATAAGTAATTAATTATTTTAGTTATTGTGAAAATGGTTCAAAATGTTCTGCTGCTGCACCAAATCATCAACACACTCATAACAAAATCTGTATCTTTATGTACATATGTATTATGATGTAATTTTTGCTTTCCCGCAGTAAGTTCAAGGCCCGCCATAGACAGACCGCTTGAAGCAGTCCGACTGCTACAAGCGGTCCATGTATGACGAGTCTACAAACACTTAGGCCCGCCAATGGACCGCTTGGAGCAGTTGGATACCACTCTGACTGCTTTAAGCTGTCTGTCTACGGCAGGTCTAATATTTGTATGCAAATACAAAACTTACCCCAGGGCAGCAATCAAATTTGTCCAAGCAGTTTTAAAAATTACCCATATTAGGTAGTAGTCACACAGTAACAGAAAACTTTCACCAACATCAGTAAGCTCTCGGCAAATCAGGAAATCAAACTGGAGACGTGTATGCCCAACAGTGTGCGCATACTTACTCGCTGAAGAAGAAGAATAAATCAGGAAATATTGCATTCAGAAACCAGGAAACGAAACTGTTTCGTTAATTTTCAAAGTGGTTTGTAAAAAAACTATTAAAATATACGTACCAGTATCACAAAAAACTCTTTGAACACTGTATAATTTCCATTTTTCATCTGGTGTCTTGCATGAAGTTAAATACAATCTGGAGGTCATACTTCGACCACAAAGTGAGGCCGAAAGATTGTCTTCTGATCCGTGGTGTCTTGACATCAGCTAAAACCTTTTCAAACGCTTTAGTTCCCTTAACGGGTGGCCAAAAGACTTCACAACACTTTGGCGTAAACCACTGATTTTTTACGCCGTCTTCTACACTAAACTGTATCACTGAGTACATTTTTGTTCTTGTTGAAGTTGAAACGCACATTGGCAGTAGTAGGTACAATCACGGACGCGTAAGACACAAGCTGGACACGGGCAGCAAGGCAAAGGAAAAAGGAGGGAAAACAACGTTACTCAAAGCGTCACTTCAATCAAAATGACAGAATTTCGTTCCGTTCCAATTTCGTATGTTTTTAAAAATCACATTGTTCAGTTTGTTTTGATGTTTAATAACATTAAAAAATCTGTAATAAATGACTTTATATATTAACTTTGAAGTTAACTAAAAGACGTAAATGTTTGTTTTTACTTCATGAATGTTTTACATTACAAGATTGACAAATTCAAACTCAAACTCAAACTCAAACATTTATTCAGTAAGTAGGCCACAAGGGCACTTTTACACGTCAAAGTAAAAGAGAGAGAAAAAAAATCAAACTACACCGGTTCTAACCCTACACCTCTGACCCGAGAAGAATTATGTCCGGCAAGAAACTCGGCGGGACTTATTTTTTCAAAACAACAGTACATCAAAACTAAACAATACATATAAGTGCGTTGTTCTATAAGAAAACATATCAAACCAAGGTTAGATTAACCAACAATAGGTTATAGTTTAAGAAAAATACCAAAGAAAAAAGATGAGTCCAAATCTGACTATTGAAAATAAATTACATACAAGTTTGATATACTTTCTTACCTGAACTGTGTCTTCTACATAAATTTCCAAATTATAATAATCCATCATCAACAGTTAGAAATAAACTTTGAATTTAAATAATATAAAAAAAAGTACTTAAGTGATTCTAGTATACAATAAACATACTATTTCTAAATTATACTTAGAGATGTATAAGGTCTCCAAGTGTCTTGATCTATATATTCTATATAATAAAAAATATGGATAATCAAGCACCGAATGTTGTGTCTAAAGCCAATTAAACTAAAATTAAATATGATTAATAAAAAGTATTAATTAATAAAAACTAGCCATGTTTAGTCTGGTGAGAAACAATATTCTGTGCTCGTATTTTACATGCGTGAACTAAATTACAATATAAAAGTGACATAGAGATGTACATGTCTCTAAGCGTCAGGATCATTAAATATATATCTATACATATAAATATTTGCGAATGCAAGACTTAGAGATGTATAACGTCTCTAAGTGTCCAAATACTAAATAAAAACAAAATAAAATAAAAATGAAAAACAGGTAATACTGGACACTAGTAAAGCTGCTTCATAGAGTAATGTACCTAATAATTTCTCAATTTGTATTGTACTAACTATATCAAGCTACAGGCTTAAAGGCATCGTTATCCTCAATGAATTCCTTTAAAGTATAGTACTCTCTCCTCAACAAATAGCGCTTAACATAAGACTTGAATTTATTTAGTGGCAAATTCACTACATCAGCGGGGACTTTGTTATAAAAACGTGTACAGTTCCCAGTAAAAGACGTACGAACCTTACCGAGGCGGTGGCCAGGCTCAGCAATCTTATCTTTATTTCTAGTGTTATAGTTATGGATATCACTGTTGAGCTTGAATTTATGGATGTTTTTCCGCACATACATAATGTTTTCAAGTACGTATTGAGATGCTACGGTAAGAATATTTGCCTCTTCAAATTTTCCTCTTACGGATGCTCGACCGCGCATTTTATAAATGCCACGTACAGCTCGTTTTTGTAGCACAAATATGGTCCCAATATCAGCTGCTTTACCCCACAACAGAATTCCATACGACATAACACTGTGAAAGTAACTGAAGTATACCAGCCTGGCAGTTTCACTGTTTGTTAGATGGCTGATTCGCCTCACGGCATAGGCTGCAGAGCTAAGTTTCCCAAATTTTATTGATATCAAGAAACGAAACGCGTTATATATTTTTAAGCTTTAATTTTAAGTCGGTAGTAGGTCGGATACTTATATACTTTGTTCGGAAATAGAAGTATCGTGTTTTATATGGGAGCTCATACATTCTATGGCACTTCTCTTTCCGGACAGACTCTAACGACTAATATGAAACTGTTTAAATTTCAAATTCCTATGCATAAGTACTGGCTTACTGGCTATATAAAGTCTTGTTATAATGTATTAATTAGTATTTTCTCTTATCATTCGCTATGATAATGGACAGATTTACGAAGAAAAAAGATTTACAAAGCCTGAGTAAAGTATAGGATAATCCCAAAAATTTACATTAGCAAAACTTCTAGTTGCCGACGGATACTGTACGTCTTACTGTACATCGTACATAGTACAGGTGATGACCTTAAACTGACGTTATTGAGACGTCCATTTTGCGGTAAATATGGTACGTCCAGATGCTGACCCTCAATTGACGTAATTAAGACGCCCACGTTGCGACGAATACGGTACGTCCAGGTGCTGACCTAAAATTGACGTTATTAAGACGTCCACTTTGCGACGAACACGGTACGTCCAGATGGTGACCTAAAATGGACGTTATTAAGACGTCCACTTTGCGACGAATACGGTACGTCCAGATGCTGACCTAAAATGGACGTTATTAAGACGTCCACTTTGCGACCAATACGGTACGTCCAGATGCTGACCCAAAATTGACGTTATTAAGACGTCAACTTTGCGACGAATACGGTACGTCCAGATGCTGACCTAAAATTGACGTTATTAAGACGTCCACTTTTCGGTGAATATGGTACGTCTAGATGATGACCCTTAATTGACGTTAGTACGACGTCCACTTTTTAACCTGACCTTAAATTGACGTCACTATAACGTACGTTTTCAGCGAATAAATGACAGACCTTAATATGACCTAAAAGTGACGTCGCTTGTGCGTCGCTGACGTCAGTTTGCTACCTGGGTAGGTAACTGATGCGCAGTTTAAAGTATGTTGAACTACCGAGATGAACACTGTAATTATGATTTATAGTTCCCATAGTTTTTTTAAAATACTTTAACCTCAATACAATTGATAGAAGATAAAAGTATCATTATATTTAATAAAAACTTACTTTAATATCGATACACACAAGGATTTACATACATTTAAAAACATAGGCACAGTTTTTCTTCACTTATACGTCACAAAATGGATTTTATTCCCTCCGTAATCAATACAAATTCAAAGAAATGATCGTTATGAATATTTATGTGCCGTCATGTCTGATGGGAAACGTAAGAGTAATGTAATATTTTATATCAAATACCACAAGGTTAATCTTAGTTAATTAGTTACCTACATACGCCTACTCGGGGAGAGCCGTATCTCAAATCTTTAGCGAGCTAAAAATATGTAAATATAATTACTAAGCGTAAAAGCGCTAACTCCAACTTAGCGCTTATTGCCTTAGAAATTGGACCAAAAATGGTATCTACTGTGTCTAAGCGTTTCTAGCCTATGTGAATAACCGGCTTTATGGCTTAAAAAAAACGATATGCCGCCAATTCTCTTAGTAATTATAGGAAGAATTGAGATATGAAGAAATTTCTTAATGTTTTTTAGGGTTCCGTAGTCAACTAGGAACCCTTATAGTTTCGCCATGTCTGCCCGTCCGTCCGTCCGTCCGTCCGCGGATAATCTCAGTGACCGTTAGCACTAGAAAGCTGAAATTTGGTACTAATATGTATATCAATCACGCCGACAAAGTGGTAAAATAAAAAGTGGATTTTTTTTTTATTAGGGTACCTCCCCTATATGTAAAGTGGGGAGTGATTTTTTTTTCATTTCAACCCTAACGTGTGATATATTGTTGGATAGGTATTTAAAAATGAATAGGGGTTTACTAAAATCATTTTTCGATAATGTAAATATTTTCGGAAATAATCGCTCCAGAAGTAAAAAAATATGCGTCCCCCCCCCTCTAACTTTTGAACCATAAGTTTTAAAAATATGAAAAATATCTCAAAAGTAGAACTATAAAAACTTTCTAGGAAAATTATTTTGAACTTGATAGGATGAATAGTTTTTGAAAAAAAAAATACAAAATAATTTCTGAATTAAGTTTGTAATTTAACCGTATAAGCAGGTGTTTATTGTACCTGTGATTTCTACAAAATTACAATGAAATGACGTGCTTTCAAATAAAGTAAAAACGGTGAAAATCGGTTCACGCAATAAAGAATTATTCCATAAAAATCATCTCCCATACTTTAAGCTCGCGCGCAATAGTTTACTTAATTTGCCGATAGATGTCGCTGTACGTGGAACTCTCATATCATATCCTACATGGCGGTGTTATTAACTCTTAAGTGGGGACACTTACTGTGACGGACGGAAAACTACGGAACCCTACACTGAGCGTGGCCCGACACGCTCTTGGCCGGTTTTTAGGGTTCCGTAGTCAACTAGGAACCCTTATAGTTTCGCCATGTCTGCCCGTCCGTCCGTCCGTCCGTCCGCGGATAATCTCAGTGACCGTTAGCACTAGAAAGCTGAAATTTGGTACTAATATGTATATCAATCACGCCGACAAAGTGGTAAAATAAAAAGTGAAATTTTTTTATTTATTAGGGTACCTCCCCTATACGTAAAGTAAGGAGTGATTTTTTTTTTCATTTCAACCCTAACGTGTGATATATTATTGGATAGGTATTAAAAAATTAATTGGGGTTTCCTAAAGTCATTTTTCGATAATGTAAATATTTTCGGAAATAATCGCTCCAGAAGTAAAAAAATATGCGTCCCCCCCCCTCTAACTTTTGAACCATAAGTTTTAAAAATATGAAAAAAATCTCAAAAGTAGAACTTTATAAAAACTTTTTTGGAAAATTATTTTGAACTTGATAGGATGAATAGTTTTTGAAAAAAAAATACAAAATAATTTCTGAACTAAGTTTGTAATTTAACCGTATAAGCAGGTGTTTATTGTACCTGTAATTTCTACAAAATTACAATGAAATGACGTGCTTTCAAATAAAGTAAAAACGGTGAAAATCGGTTCACGCAATAAAGAATTATCCCATAAAAATCATCTTCCATACTTTATGCTCGCGCGCAATAGTTTACTCAATTTGCCGATAGATGTCGCTGTACATGGAACTCTCATATCATATCCTACATGGCGGTGTTATTAACTCTTAAGTGGAGACACTTACTGTGACGGACGGAAAACTACGGAACCCTACAGTGAGCGTGGCCCAACACGCTCTTGGCCGGTTTTTTTTTATATGTTGTAAGTTAGATATCGCTATTTGGCTTAGACCATTAGATGCGAAATTGTTATGGCTATTGAATTGTGTCAAAAACACTAAAAGGGCGTATCTCAGTGATAGCGCCTTTCGTCTTAGCAGGGCAGTATGCTTATTTCTAGATCCGGACATCTGGCAGCTGTAAAGTGGTGGATGTCAAAGAATGCAAATAACTCGATAAAGACAAATCCTATAATTCTGAGTTTGATGCAATATTATGGTAAATTATGTAATTAATTAGATTATATCATATCCAGAAGTTTCTGTTGGGGGCAAGTAGTGCCAAATGATGTATAATGCAATTTTTAGTTAGTCGCCTACTGTTTTTGTTTCCGCAATAATAGACAATGGTTTTTAATCTAATGTTAAAATATAGGACCTGTCCTCTATAAATTACACGACTTTGGCAGTTTTTACTTATTTTGGTATTACTTTTTGCTAACTTAAAAACTTAGTTGATCTGTCACTCTGACCTCCACCCATTAAAAGCTGCCAGATGCCCGGAACTAGCAATAAGAATGGTAAAGCAGTCTAACAAGATAGGTTTCATTGCTCTCGTTATTGTGTCATATCTGACGTCGCCAGCTCTTAGACCATAAGACCCAACCGTGATTGAGCTTTTTAGTGTCATCACGGTCTTAGTTACTAGAAACTAAAGCGCCTACCTAGATAGGTCTTACGCGGCTAGCAAGCGCTAAAAGCCTAAGTTAAGTCCAAGTCTATGTATAACTCGCCTAGTACTAAACTGTATTACTGTATATGTCGCAGGGAAATGATTAAAACATCGTTTTAAACAAATCTCTAAGGGATATGATCAAATTACGCAGAATGTTAAAATGGAGAATCCATATCATCATTTCGCTAGAAAAATTCAGTCCTTTCACCAAATCACTGACTGGAGTGGAAAGACAAAATCGGCCAATAAAGGCGACACGCTTTTTCATTTCACTAGATTTGTTTAGGAATTTGATAAAATCCCTAACCACGACAGTAAATTGAAGTAACGAACTCAAAAAGTCAACTAGTTTTATCATTTCGCTAAACATGTTTAGTGAAATGATCAAATCTCAACTGGAAGATGGTATGTGGAGATTTTATGAAATCTCAGAACTTTAGTGTTTAGGTTTAGTGATGAATAGATGACGAAAGCAAGTACCGAATACAAAATTTTACTTTACAGTTAAGTGATTTGATCAAATCTCTGACTAGATAAAGTGAAACAGATATTAAAACAGAGATTTGAACAAATCTCTAAGGGACATGATCAAGTTCCACTAAACAGAGTAAGTGATTAGGTGAAATTACTAATTTTTTCTAGGGAAATGATGATATGGATTCTCCATTTTAACATCCTGCGTGATTTGATCATATTCCTTAGAGATTTGTTCAAATCTCTGTTTTAATAATTTCCCTGCGACATATAGATCATCTGCGACTTTTCGTCTTCGTCCCCCGCCTCCCGCTCTACAGTATGAAAATACCCCATTTTGATTCGCTAATTAAAATCCCTTTGTTTATATTAGCTTCTGTTCACATTATTTTGTACATCAGCTACTAAAACAATGTGGTTTTGTGTCTAATTTTAATGACGCGAATATTTGGTAAATTGCGCTCTATCGAGCAAATA
Organism: Pammene aurita; assembly: GCA_947086415.1. Lineage (NCBI taxonomy): Eukaryota > Metazoa > Arthropoda > Insecta > Lepidoptera > Tortricidae > Pammene > Pammene aurita. Next base: position 11,505,349 of record OX352306.1, on the reverse strand, counting down.
GCGAATATGTATGAACGGCAAAATGTGGTTAATGGCAATGGCGGCGCTTTCACAGGACTTGATTCTTACAGGCCTAATTTTTTCAGAAAGATCATGTGTCCTAAATGCCGGTAAGAAATGAAAAGCTAAATTAGTTAAACTTGATACATTATTGTGTTTTTCTTTTTATTTATGAAAATGGTTCACCTTGTGAAGACAACCTTTATATACGAAACTAGCTTTCCGCCCGCGACTTCGTCCGCGTATAATACGGTTCCTCATACAGAATTTAATATCCAATTGTAACTTCTTAACTAACTTTTGTTAATCCCCGAACCATCTTCTTAATCTATTTATAGTTATAGCTATTTTAGCGAAAAAATGGGTAACGTCGACATAGTTTCAGTTACAAATAAGTGTTAATATGCAAATAATAACGTAAATGTACCCTATTATTTGCGTAACTTCTTTGTGTACTATATTGTGGTGGTTTTATTTGCCGATACGATGACCAAACTATAGTCAGTGTTCACTCTCGAGCATGGAAATGGAACGGAAATAGGAACAATAATTCCTAGTAAATCTCAAACCAACCCGGACCCGGGGTATGTCCTTAAACTACGTCCGGACTTGTGTATGTCCTTAAACTACGCCAAAAAGAGAGGTATGGGCACTGAGAATGTCATCTCGCTAAGTGTGGTAGGGCACGTTCAGCGAATGTCATCTCGCTCAAATCTGGAGCAGAGCCCGACTGGGGAAGTACCTCCACCTTACAGAAAACCACAGCCAAATAGCACTAGACCCTACTCATAGTGTTGTGTTCCTGCTGGTGAGTAAGGTTGCCAAAGAGCTCAAAGAGGACCCAGTGTGTTGACGATGAGAGACCTCCTTGTTCCTTTGGCCGTCAACACAGTGAATCCTCCTTTTTGTAAAGGGTCGGCAACGCGCATGTGACTCCTTTGGAGTTGCAGGCGTCCATAGGTTACGGTAGCTGCTTGCCATCGGGCGGGCCGTGTGCTTGTTTGCCACCGTCGTGGTACAAAAAAAAAAAACCAAAAAAATAGTAAATCTCTACACAAACTTTCAACCCCTTTTATATTTTTTAATTATTAGTAAACGTACGAAGTTTCAAATCCCTGACTCTAAATTTTAAACCCCATCGATACAAACGTTTAACCCCCATTTTATCCCCCCTTAGGGGTTGAATTTTTCTAAATCGCTTCTTATTAGTTGTACAGATTGTAAATGTAACCCGTCCTGCAAATTACAAGGTGGAATTTTGAAAACGCTGAAATTAGTTTTTTTGCTTTAAAGTAGCTTACAAACAAACTTACAAGTCTGTCACAAAAAAAAAATCTCTATAAAAACTTTTTACCCCTTTTTCACCCTGTTAGAGGTTGAATTTTGTTAAACGCTGAAATTACTTTTATTGTCTTTTAATTATTAGTAAACGTGTGAAGTTTCAAATCTCTAACTCTAAATTTTAAACCCCACCCATACAAACTTTTAACCCCTTTTTTACCCATCATGGGGTTGAATTATTAAAAACTGGCTTCTTGTTAGTTGTAAAAATTGTAAGTTTAACACGTCCTGCAAATTACAACTTTCTAGATTCAGTAGTTAATATTTTTTTAACGCTACGCTAATGTAATTAAAAATTACAACTCAACTAAGATAATCGTAAAGAACTTTAATGAAATGAAATGAAATGAAAATATTTATTTCAGACACACAAGTAGGTATCCATATTTTGTCTACAGAACTATGTTAGTAACACAATAATATAAAATAACAATAAAAATAAAATAAAACCATAATGTGTTAGTAAAATTTATAATGCTCATTGGATCGAACGTGCATGGACATCCAATGAGTGATAAGAGGGCTATCGACCCTCTCTGCAATCACCCTCAGGAGAGTGTTGGTGCTGCCCCGTACACGCTCCCACAGAGACGCCACCCTCTTTCGCAGCACCGCCTGGAAGCCGTCTGTGCTCCACTCGGTGAACATCCCTGATGCGCTGCAGCGCCAGGGCAGCCCCAACAGTCCCCTGAAGGCGTTGTTATACTGGACACGCAAAGCACTAAAGGTATTTTTGGTATAGTTGCTCCACAGGTTGCACGTGTACAAGTTTTGACAGTAGGTTTTAAATAATGTGATCTTCACCTCTCTGGAACAGCGCGCAAACCTGCGTGACAACATATTACCCCTAACCGATAGTGCTCTGCGTTCCCTTTCTAAATCAACATCATCTTTGAGGGTGTCTGTGACCCAATAGCCCAAATATTTGAATTTAGTCACAGCCTGAAGAGGAGAACCGTTTAGACTAGTGGGTGGTATGGGATACGTTTTATTACCAGACAAAGACTAAAATCTGACTCTTTTTGACATTATATTTGAGCCCGTGGGCCACAGCAAATCTCTCACATATAGCTAGCATAATTCTTAACGCATTTATTGAGGGGCCCAGCAGCACCGTGTCGTCGGCATAGCTGATGTTATTAACGAAACAACCGTCCACCGAACAACCAACACCAGCGCTGCTGAGCTCCTCAATCAACCCATTAACATAAACATCAAAAAGTGTGGGAGACGTTAACCCCCCCAGTCTCACTCCACACTTCATTTTATAAGGATCTGAGTATCCCCCAGCCCATCTCACAATATTTAATTGATTTTCATACCAGTACTCAAACATATTGATAACTTCAACTGGTAAACCAGTCCCATTGCGTAATTTGTTCCATAACAACTTGTAAGATACCCGGTCAAATGCCTTCGACAAGTCCAAAAAACAAGCAAAAACTGGAGTGTTCCGGTTCGTGTAATATTGAACAGTGTGCTTAAGACATAGTATAGCCGATTCAGTTGATAGTCCGGGCCTAAAACCGAACTGAGCGTCATGTAGGTTGATATTTCTATTCAGGTATGTGTTAAGCACACTGTCCAACACCTTCGCCAGTATTGTTGCCAAAGAGATTGGTCTATAGTTGGACCCGTCGGAGGCATCACCCGTCTTATCCTTCATAATTGGTACTACAATGGTCTTCATGAGGTCTTCAGGCAAGTAATTATGGCGAATACAAAGTGTATAGAACATCGCAAGAACCCTGGGGAGATGAGCACCCGCATGTTGCAGATGCTCGATGCTGAGACCATCGTGTCCGGGTGACTTACCTCTCGTCATTTGTCGTACAACCTTGGATATTTCTGCTGGTGTAATTCTAATTGAGGTGCCATCCCCACGAGTCCGAGCATCGAACACCGGCAGTCGCCCATCCACCTCCAGAGGTTCCACTTTGAACTGATTCACGAAGAGGTTGGCGATATCACTCGGCTCACTTACACTGTCAACACTTACTGGAAGGCTCACTTTGGGATTCATCTTGTTTGTTTTTTCCAAAATTGTACAAAGTTCTTAGATTTATGGTGGGAGGCAATAATATCCATCTTAATTTGGTCTTTGTTATTTTGACAATATTTAAGTTTAGCTTTGAAATCTTTTCTAGAACGGCACATCTCCTCGTACAGTCGGCCAGACTTAGGCTTACCGTACATGCACCATTCCTGAAAACATAACCTCGCTCTCTGATGAGCCCCCCTGACGTGTTTATTCCAGCCCGCAATATAGCCTCCTCTGTGCTGTCTTTCATGGTAACTGGCAATTGAAGCATCTTTGAGTATCCCTATAATAGATTTATACATATTACTTATAATTATCCTATGATCAGCATTGTTACAAACATCACAACATTGTATTAGTTCACTAGGAAAATCAATATCTCTTAATTTACTGTTACACTTATTTAAGTACTCGTTTATCAGAGGCTGGTCCCTTTCACCTCATATTAAACCCTTAGGAATATCATTTTCTCTATTTCCAATCTGAATATTATTTTTAGGAATATTTTTACTTAAATTACATACTATTTCTAAAGGAAAGTGATCTGACCAAAACACATCATAGTGTATCTTAACGTCGGTAACGGTTGTTCTAGCAGCTTTTGTAGTTACACAGTGGTCGAGCCATCGTGCACATCCGTGGCTATCGCTGACATAGGTATAAGAGTCCGCCGACAAGAGTTCAGAGTCCACTATGGTTAGTTGTTGTTCACTACAAAAACTGTTCAGTTCACTATAGAAGGCCGTACCAGGGTGCGCATTAAAATCGCCTAGCAAATAAACTAGATCCACTTGTTCACTCTCAATAATCGCATATATTTCTCCTAAACACTCCGTAAATTCGACAAGGTTCTCGCTTTCGTCAGTCGGCATGTAAACTGAGAAAATTATCATAGATCTATCATTCATAGTAACTTTGATTGCTACCAGTCTAACGCTTTTACACTGTATTAAGGAAACACACGGAAACCGGTTTCTACGCCACATTATCGCAACGCCCCCATGAGGGCGGCCACGAAAAACTCCCGCCGATAAATCCACAGCTGTATTGCCGCAGTACCCGAACCCGGCGTCAGCAGTTCCCAGTAGCAGTATATCATGATGTAGCAGCCAAGTCTCAGAAAGTGCGATGATATCAGCTGATTCACACAGAGTCCTGATATATATATTAAGATAGGTACTTTGCGTATAATTTTTTTTTGCTGTATGTATTTTAATATTCCGTATTTTTTTATTAAAATTTAAGACCAGACCAGACAGAACAACCAATCAATATTTATTTTTAGAAACAACCTAACAAATGACTCGAGACTCAAACGACACCAAATTCAGAAAGACGAAATACGTATTTAGAATAATTTCTCTTTAACCCAACTAACTCAGAAAAAAATCTTAATAGCGCGATTAATCTTCATAGCACAGCTCCATCTATTGGTGGATTTGTTTTTATTTGTTGTGTTGTCTGCTTAAAAAGTAGTTCAGGATGAACGGGTCTTATTTAGTTTAGTATACACCTTTTTACCCGACTACAACAAAAGTCAAAAGGTACGGCTATAATTTTTAAATTTCAGCAGAACCTCTAACGCCATCTAATATGGAATAGTGTACCTAATAAATGAAAATGTATCGGAACACGGAAAAAATCTATGTACATAATTAATATATTACTGAGGTTGAATCTTATAAAATTCCAGCAGCTTACAAAGAAATCTACGTGGACGGAAAACATCTTCCTAACAATGTATGGTAAAAAAAATATATTTCAACAAACAAATATTATTATAGGTACCTACTAATACGGAAAGATTAAAAATAATTAACATCCTATAGGGTCAATATGTAATCTAAATGTAAATGTTTTAAATACGTTCATTTTCTCTACTTAATGGAATACAATCAACGGCAAAAACATATTTATGATAAGACCAGTAACGCCATCTACTGGGGAGTAGTGAACCTAATAAGTGAATAAGTGTTGGAATATGGAAAGATCGCCGTGGAATTTTTCAAAAAACACAAAGCTTAAAATCTCTAACACAAAATAAAAATTTCTCCTATACGAACTTTGCACCTTTTACAAAGTTTTAAGTCTCTAACTCTAAAACAGAAGTTTCTCCCATACAAACTTTGCACCCCTATTTGATCCCCTTAGGGGTGGAATTTCCAAAAATCCCGTCTTATCCCTTGCATACGTCATAAAAGTAAGCTCTGGACCAAATTTAAAGTTTCTAGTTCCAGTAGTTTCGGCTGTGCGTTGATGGGAGATCAGGACTTCTTCTTTTATATGTTTAGATGACCCGTTTTCATTGCTTTTAAGTATAAAAATTTGCAGCTACGTTAAAACGTTTAAATGAAGACATCTCAAACATTCTATTATTCTAAAAAATAAAACCGGCCAAGTGCATGTTGGACCACGCATAATGGAGGGTTCCATACCTTCAATGGAATAAGAACCAAACTAATACCAAAAGGTCGTATCTGATGACTATGGAAGAAGTTTTTTGAAGACAACTCAAAAATGGCTCTACCGATAATGTTCAAAATAATTTTCGTAGAAATTAAGTGAAAATGCGCATTTCTTCTTTTTTTTTAATTTTTTTGAACTTATGGTTCAAAAGTTACAGGGGGCCCCCCAATTATTGACAATTTTTCTGACTTTTGAAGCGATTATTTCTGAGAATATTTACTTAATCACAAAATGTTCAAGAAAACCTCTATTTTATTTTTAAATACCTATCGATTGATGTTTAACATGTTGATATTTAGTAAAAAATTTTTTTTTAGTTTTGTTACATGTATGGAGCGACCCCAAAAAAATTTTTTTTCAGCAATTTAACTACATAACCAAATAGCGGCATACAAAATACACCTTATTTCAAAAATGTATTAAGATGCGTCTTATAGTTTCCGAGTAAAATGACTGTGACATACGGACGGACGGACAGACGGACATGACGAAACTATAAGGGTTCCGTTTTTGCCACTTTGGTTACGGAACCCTAAAAACTACCAGATTTTCCATCAATCCGATTGGTACTGCCAAACTACCCCTTGCTAGTGACACAAGGTCCCGGCGATAAGGGCCCTTGGGCCTGCTAGGGGGCCCAGGGGCCCGGCTAACGAGTCCCTGTTTACTTAAATGAGTAATTGGGGATCAGGGGTAGGCAACTGTTAAAAAGTTTCAAACTTTGTCGTTAATAGTGCGCTCAAGCTGTGTCTACAGATACAGATAATAAAATCAAGGTATCAATTACTACGTAGACATGAGTGCATAATGTTTGATTTGATGGACTTGTCCTGGTATAGTATTTTATACAATCGTGACATAATAAAAAGTTTTTCAGTCGAGTACCGTGTTTAGCTTGTTGAGTGGCCTAAGTAAGGTATGAGATTGAAAAGCTTAATTATCTCACTATTGTACCTACTATTGTAGGTATAGAATACTTTTTCTATGAGTGCTCAAAATAGGCAAGCCGGTAAGAATTATTTTTGTTAACCCTGCCCACCCATATTTTTCACTCTTCATTCTAAAACAAACATTCCTACATTCAAATAATAATGACTACTTGCCTATATGCACCACCATTTGATTTCCAAGCACACAGCTTCTATATACTTACCTAAACACGTGTTTTCATTTCATTCACCTTTCTATTGTATTTTTTTTTGTACAACTGATAGTTTCGTAGTGTTACGATAAACCCTGTCGCAAGGACTAGTCTGAAAATCAACGCCAGTACCTCTACCACAAGTCAGACAAATAAGCCCAATTCGGGATTCGATCACGAATCTGTAAATTATTTGTATGGAGAATTTGTGCAGAGCCTCTAGCGGTCACTTATAGAACTAAAAATTACTGCCATACCGTGAGTTAAATTATCCTTTACGCAATTCGCTTACGAAAGCTCGATTGTTTGTTTCGTTTGTGTAGATTTCAATACTTTACAAAGTGACGTGGCGCGACAAACGTCACATCCTTCACACCAACCGAAACAGATTGTAGGTAAGCCAAAAAGGTTTTACTTCCTAAGTACATTTTATCTGAAGGTTTAGAACTGTAGACAATTATATGAGCAGTGAACAATAATAAACATAGAAACCGTACTTAGCTCTAAAATTACCCTACTTTTTGTGGGTGTTTAATATGCTTGCTAGGCCGTAAACCAGGAATAATTTCCGTTGGTCATCGTGTCCCAAGCGGTAAATTTTAAGTGGTTAAGGGCGATAAATAATCAAGCTTCGTGATGGTCAGCTGCCGTTCTTTCAGTGGGTTGAGGAACGGCAGCCATTTTCTCACATAAAATATATATAAAATAAAATGACCATCGCGTCCCAGTTGAAATAGGTGATAGTTTATATGCTATTACAAATAAAATAAAAATCATCAGCCGGCTGTATAGCACTGAAAAGACCGTAAACTAGTCTCATGAATATATGGTATTTAGGGTATCAGCAGACGTTATTTCTACCTCAATACAGCCGGCTGACGATCCGCAACCCACCAACGGAGCGACAGCTGACCTACGCGAGTCATCATTATACTTCGTCCTTAATCACTTCAAAAATTATCACCGCCTGGGACGCCTTGCGATTGGTCATGAAATTTGTTCCTGGCTTACGGTTCATGCCATCGGAGCCGGGAAATACAAGTTATGACAGTAAGCCTTTTTTTTTTACCTTATTTAAATGCGCGTGACTTTCAACGCATAAAATGTTATCAACCGACTTCAAGATTTCGAAGGAGGAGGTTCTCGATTCGTCAGGATCTTTTTTTTACTATTTTTTCATAATGTTCACCGATTGCAACTTTTTTTTAAACAGGGTAATTACGTATTTCGTCATACATATTCAAAGCTAGGAAAAGGGGTGAAAACTGTCAGTACTTCATCCATCCATCCATATACTTATTTTGTCGTAGGATATAGGATTACCTAAGAAAACCAAATTGATGAAATTTCAAATGTACAAATAACACTACTAGTTTAAAACGTCCTAGAACTACGTCCATATGTAAAGTGTTAGGTGATTCTTATTTTATTTGGTTATTTTGTCAACACGGCAGTTCGACTTTTAGTGATCATAGTGGATCATAGGTTTATTTCTTATTATTTAGGTCTATTGTATAATCACAAAAGGATAAGTACCCTTTCAGGATGTTGTTCTCTAAAGTATAGGCAGTGCGCTACTGTTACACATCCCACCTGTGTCGACGCCGACACGTTGGCGAAGTCCTTTAATTTATTTACCAGCAAACAAGCCGGAACGGCGCCTGACATCCGAAATCACTACAAGACTATTAAATATAGTTGTCATTCGTCTAACTATTGTTGGTGTCGAGGCAATCGATCCGTGAAGCAAGGGGCACGGAGCCTCACGACCTAACAAACGCACAAGGGAAGCTAAAGATGCTCCAGCAAGCCGCCGGTTTTCATACATAACACAACGCAGGATTGCCGCTTCTTGCATAATGATGGTTTTATTTCTATTTATAAGTTACACGTACGAGTAATTGTTAGTAGTACTTATAAGTTTCTAGTTTGTGACAATGTTACTTTAAAAGGTTATTTCGCAATAAATAAATCTTTAATATAATTATGTACATTATAATTTCAAAGTGCCCTGTATAAAACTGTCTTAAAATGTCTTTTAAGTAAGCACTATTTTATAGTACTTGGATGCAATAATTCGAAGATCCCGGCCTGTAACGCAATTGTTACTTCTTGAATATAAAATAATACACCTTCCTGGGATAAATAGTTTTCCTTGCTGGTGATAGATTAGCTGCTACAGCAATCAATCAGAAATGAATGATGCACAAGAACCTGTAAAAGATGTTTCAATATTATTTGTTATTTTTCACAGTTTCATTGTAATTATTATGATTGAAAATGAAAGTGTTTATAACTATCATATCAAATTTCAACTACTTACCATTCATTTTAGGTTAGAGTTGGTATTTTTGTGTCGATTTAAAATCAGATTAATTGACTATTAATACATAAATCTCACAAATATTCAGCAGTTTTTGGGTCTAGATTTCTTTTTTAAAATTATTCTTATTGAAGTGTTGATGTGGATATTTCTATTTCTCATATCGGCTTGAAATTTACCGTTTCGTTTTCCAGTCAAATTATGCTTAATATAAGGCTTTGTCGATATTATTTCGTCAACTAATAATATATAAATATAACACAATAAATACGAATGGTTTTCACTTTCACCATGTTTTGACATCTCACCTTATAATTTGATAGTGAAAGAGTTTTCTACAGTCGATACGGTATTTTTCGGTGACGTAAGTCAAATTAGTGTCTTATGGTAACGTTTTAATAAAACCTATCGATAACAAACTGTACTGACCTTCAGTGCGTTAACATGACAGATCACATTCGACGTGCCGCATACATCCGTCTCGTTCTACCTATGAGACGGATGTATGCAGCGCACTAAACGTAATCCGACATGAAATGTCAGCATAGATCGTTTGTATGTGTTGCTGTCGAAACTGAAGGAAAACGATTCGAAGCCCGATTATTCGTTAACGCTTATAGAAAAATATTCAGAATTTTCTACATGACTCGTGGTAGAGGTACAGGTTGTAGCATACGTTGAGACTAGTACCTTTTACCAAATTACCATTATTTAGCCATAGTTTTGTGTTTATCAATGGTGAGGCGTCCATAAAGTCTTACACATACTTTTTCTTTTCTTTTATTCTATTGGTCAAAAAACTGAAAGAAAACCCGAATGGACTCTAGCTTGCCTACGAGAACTATGGATGCGCCGCCGTTGGTGCCTAGACCTAGTATAGGATCGTTTATGTAAAGCAAATCCTCTCAGTATTGTAAAATTCTATTTGTGAAATTTTTTTTTTGGTATTGGTAATAAACATTATTTTATTTTATTTTTAATTAAGCTCGAAAAATGTCTTACAAGACAACCTGTTCCCTCTACACAATTTAGTAACTTCGATCTCCCGCTGGATCGTAGGTCCTCCTCCCCGACCATTGTATAATATTGTATAAAAATCCTTTACAGCATCCGCGACGATGCTAAAATATGCGACCATAAAAGCTCCATCGAAAAGTATGCGCTAGTAGTTCAGTCTACAAAGTCTCAATTTAAGCATTATAATAGTCGACGTAATATATATAATGCGTAGTTACGAACTCAATATCAACATTGTATGATATTGTTGAAATTTTGAACTTCTAATTGATCTCGCGGTCACTCAACTTTCAACTGCATCAAATTAATCTCAAGTCTATTAACTATTGATGTAACAACAGACCTCAATTCATTTCGCTTACGCCAAGCAATTAATCGAAGAACATTCAATACAGCTTAAGCAAGCTTTTGTAAAGTTTTGACAGTTTCAATTAAAAGCAATATATTTGTTTTTGAAACTTACTTAATTAAATCTATTCACAAATTGTTTCAATGTTTTTAGTCTTTAGTCGCTATCATTTTGTGATCGCTCATTCTATCTATCTATCTATCTATATATATATATAATAGTTGGGTCCCACGGATTGTAAGGCGTCACGGTAGACCTCGTCGGAGATGGCGGGACGAGCTTGACGCCTTTGACAGAGACTGGTGGGAGACTGCAGGGGATAGGGATACGTGGAAAAATAAGAGGGAGGCCTTTGCCCAGCAGTGGGACAATATTGGCTCATAATGATGATGATGATGATATATATATATATAACTCAAAGGTGACTGACTGACTGACTGACTGACATAGTGATCTATAAATGCACAGTCCAAACCGCTGGTTCTAGAGATTCCAAATTTGGCACGTAGGTTCCTTATAAGGTCTAGGGGTGCGTTAAGAAAGGATTTTTCAAAATTCATTCCCTAAGGGGGTGAAATGGGGGTCCAAAGTTTGTATGGGGAAACAAGATTAGTTAGTCTATTTTATTCGAAACTTCACAGAAGTATTCCTAACAATAAATGAGTAAATACGTGTTGCAGGTTTTTTGAGAATTCAACCCCTAAAAGGGGGAAATGTGGTCAAAAAGTCTGAAAATCAACATGGGTATTGTTTCTATGGTTTATCGGGTCGTTGATTACGAAAACAACAACGATTTTAAAATCCGACGTGGTGGACGTGAAATACCATCTCCCCTGTTAGGGTACAATGGGGTTGAAATGTCTAAATATCCATATGGGTGTCGTTTTTGTGATTTTTTGAGACGTTAATTAAGAAAATGGCATCGATTTTGAAATTTAATATTGTGGACATAAAAATTCTTGAAGGTATTTGTGCCAAATTGCAATCTTTTTCTAAATATATAAAAGAAGAAACTGACTGACATATCAACGCACAGCCCAAACCGCTGGTTCTAGAGATTCCAAATGTGGTACGTAGGCTCCTTATAAGGCATAAGGATGCACTTAGAAATTATTTTTAAAAATTTACCTCCTAAGGGGGGAAATGGGGTTCAAAGTTTGTATGGGAAACGAGATTAGTTCAACTATTTTATTCGAAACTTTACAGGAGTATTCCTAACGATAAATGAGAAAACAAGTGTTTCAGCTTTTTTGAGAATTCAACCCATAAGGGGGAAATGTGGTGACATAATTTAAATATCAACATAGGTATTGTTTCTATGGTTTATCGGGTCACTGATTACGAAATCAACACTTACGGGGGTGAAATGGCGGTTGATAGTTTGTATGGGGAATTTTTAAACGTTGAACCAATTTAGATGAAACTTGGTATAGAGATAGTTTGTGTACTGGGAAACGACATGGGACAGTTTTTATCTCGAAAATCGATCTTTAAGGGGGTGAAATGGGGGTTGGAGGTTTGTATGGAGATTTTTTTACCGCGAACTGATTTAGATAATTTTGTTGTGGATATAGTTTGAGTCCCAGGAAACAATATGGAATACTAACTTTTTCCCGCGGCTTCGCCCGCGTACTAAAAGTACTAAAAAAGAAGGTTCTCAGTTAGACTCGTATGTTTGTATGTAGGAAGTATGTTTGTCCGCGATCATCTTGCGTTTCGCTGAACTGATTTAGAAGTGGTTTTCGGAAAAGTATTCGTTACATTCTGGAGGTTTCGGTATACCACGTTTTGAAGACGGCGGTTCCCTCATTTTTTATTTTAATGAAATTATTGCAATAATTGTTTAATTGTTACGCCATCAACGACTTACTACTGAGAGATTATGATTAATACAGATTTCTACTCTTGAATAGAAGCTTTTCCCCGCGACTTCATTTGCGTGGAATTAGTAATCCACCCCCCTTTTTACCCGCTTAAGGAATGACTTCTGGGATAACAACTATTATATATCCTTCCCCAGAACGCAAAATATCTCCATACCAAATCATCTTAATAGGTTTAACGGTTATTAATTTCCCATACAAACTTTCAACCCTCGTTTCACCCCCTAGAGGGTTGATTTTCGAGATAAAAACTATCCTATATTGTTTACCGCGACTCAATCTATATAATATGTACCAAGTTTCATTTCAATCGTCTGTTCAGCGGTTAATAATTCGCCATACAAACTACCAACATGTTTTCTACCCCTCTAAGATTGATTTTCGGCTTAAAAAATCTATATATATATAACTCAAAGGTGACTGACTGACTGACTGACTGACATAGTGATCTATCAACGCACAGTCCAAACCGCTGGTTCTAGAGATTCCAAATTTGGCACGTAGGTTCCTTATAAGTTCTAGGGGTGCGCTAAGAAAGGATTTTTCAAAATTCATCCCCTAAGGGGGTGAATTGGGGGTCTAAAGTTTGTATGGGGAAACAAGATTAGTTAGTCTATTTTATTCGAAACTTCACAGAAGTATTCCTAACAATAAATGAGTAAATAAGTGTTGCAGGTTTTTTGAGAATTCAACCCCTAAAAGGGGGAAATGTGGTCAAAAAGTCTGAAAATCACACAATACATCTGTAAGTCTTACAGATATAAAGATACAGGGGATGAAAAAGTGTATATTTTCTTATATCATAAGAATTTTATTTATTAGCTTCAAAGTTTTGTGCTTCGAGATAAGGAAATGAAGTCTCTACCACAGTTTTGTCATATTCTAATGATTCTTTTGGAAGATATTCAAAAGTTGAATTCACCCCTGGAGCGCTTATAGAGGGGGTGAAAGTTGTAAGTCTCACACACAAAATCAATGTTCTATTACTCATCATAAAATACTACTAGGCGTTGTCAAGTATAGCAATCGATCAATTCGGGTATAATGAATTTAGATTTGACAAAAAACATATACGCCCTCAAAGAAAAAAAAAATTTTAAGAACGTGCTTGAATTATTTTTTATTTTTTTAAACTTCATATAACTGTCAACTTATTATTAAAATATCATATAGGCTTTAGCATTTTTTACATAATACCTGAACAGCTCTCTTTATGACAAAAATGTCTACGAAAATTATAAAGACTCTTTTTTTTTGTATTTGTATTTATTCTGTACGTCTTAGAAGATACAAAGTTACAGGAAGGAAAAAATTACTCATACTCACTCAGTATAAAGACAATTCTTTATACTTCTCGTAGACATTTTTGTCATAAAGTCAACTGTTCAAGCATTATGTACAAAATGCTAAAGCCTATACGATATTTTAATAATAACTTGACAGTTATATGAAGTTTAAAAAAATAAAAATATTTTCAAGCACTTTCTTTAAAAAAAAAATTTGTTTTGTATGAGAGCATATATGTTTTTTGTCAAATCTAAATTAATTATACCCTAATTGATCCATAGCTATACCTGACAACGCCTAGTAGTTTTTTATGATGAGTAATAGAACACTGATTTTGTGTGTGAGACTTACTACTTTCACCCCCTCTATAAGCGCTCTAGGGGTGAATTCAACTTTTGAATATATTTTAAAAGAATCATTAGAAGATGACAAAACTGTGGTAGAGACTTCATTTCCTTATCTCGAAGCACAAAACTTTGAAGCTAATAAATAAAATTCTTATGATATATGAAAATATACACTTTTTCACCCCCTGTATCTTTATATCTGTAAGACTTACAGATGTATTGTGCATGGAAATATTGTAGACAATTTTATGTTCTTCATACGTTGCATAGACATTATAGGCATACTGATAACCGTTTAAGCGTCAAGGTTCAAAAACGGACTTATGGCACGTTTAAACCAAGATGGCGGCCAACGAACCCCCCCCCCCATCAAGGTCTCAAATCTAGTATTTTAATAACCACCCTATAGCCTACCAATAACCATTAAAACATTTTCTACTCCACCTTTTGTAAGGCAAATGCTCCAATTATTGCGCTATTTATTCTTTTTCTGAAAATTCGAGCGTGTCGCGATCATTTTTATCAAAATAATTAGTAAAAATCGAGTGAGTTTAAAAATAGTACAAGAGGCTTCCCTTTAAGCTATAAGAATATTAACTTAACTAAAGTAGTTAAGTAATAAAATACGTACCTATAAACGTAAACACCACAACCAACAACAGTGAAAACGCCTGGCTTTGAACCTTTTTAAAAAATGGCCAATTTCAGTATTATGTGTTTATTTATATTACCACAACGATGGCAAACGTCATTCATCACACTGCTTTTGAAAACCCCATATTGTAGCCCTCGGGGAAAACATCGGAAGGCAGTTCATTCCACAGACGCGATCGCAGTACTTGCTGAAAATAGTAGGTACCTACATTATTTATTTATTTAAGCTTTATTGCGCAGTATAATATACAGTTACAAAAGGCAGACTTAATGCCAAGAGGCATTCTCTACCAGTCAACCTATAGGCCAAACAGAGAATTATTGTTGGTGCGGGATATGAAAAGAACACAAATGACTATATATTCAGAACAATGACGCGTAGTTTCAGTGACCGCGAGGCAACCGGATGGCTCGTGGTATTTAAGCTCCTGAAGTGATGAGGAACTGCCGTGTGCTACCCGAACTGATCCAACTTAGACTGGAGCGGAAATACGGAGGGGGGGGGGGGGGGGGGGTTAGAAAAACTATATCGCGAGGCAACCGATTGAATCAGCGGTTGCCTGAAAGAATGTACCCTGCTTATATAACTTAAAAAAAAACGAGAAATTCGTCAAATTTGAATACGCGCAATAAAATGTTTTGTAATCAATTGCCACAGAGGGATGAATTTGCATCCAACTCTGATGGTTCGATAACGACCCGGTCTGGGGTGGCAATTCCAAACCTCCTGGTGGAACCAGTTCAACGAGGAGGTATGGCATTAAAATTTTGTTATATAACTAGCGGACATTCTTTCAGGCAACCGATGTTTCAATCCGTTGCCTCGCGATAAAAAACATTTTTTGCACCCCCCCTCTATTTCCGCTCCAGTCCAAGTTGGGCCAGTTCGGGTTGGACAGGGCGGTTCCTCATCACTTCCGGAGCTTAAATACCGCGAGCCATCCGGTTACCTCGCGGTCACTGAAACTACGCGTCATTGCTTTAACTAATACTCGAACAGCAAAAAGTTAAATAGATATGGTGATGGTGTAGATACATACATAAATTACATGTTGCCTAATACTTGCTTAGTCAGCGAGGTCGTTCAAGAAGATAGGTTCAAGCCCCAGTTAGTCGCTCTCGTCGACCAATGAATTGTGATAAACACATTGTTAGGCTGGTGGTCCAGAGAGATGTACATTAGAACTAACTACTACTTTCCAGCTGGCATTTAGACCAATATTGCCACATTTCTGACCAGGATCGTGAAAGTTATTTGCTCAGTTTTCCGTCTGCCCTCTTTATTATATTCTTGTAATAACGTACCTTAATTATCCCCGAAGATGACTAGTAGTTACGATAAAGATGTTGTAGGTAATCTAAAGGCGAATCGCCAGGGAATTCATCAACCGTTGTCATAAATGCTTTCGTTATTTCATAGCGAGCTCAAGAGCTCTTACATGTTATTTTATTCAAGGCTCAATATCGATGTTCGTGGAATGGTGTCATGAAAAGAACAAAGGTTTTTGATTTCTGATAAAAACGTATCTTTATTTGGAAAATTGTTTTGGCTAACATTTAATAACATTTTTTCTGACTAGCAATTATTGTAATGGAATTGAAATACATATATGACATATGATAAATGGTTATGTTGAAGAATTTAATGGTAAAATTATTTACTTTTAGAGATGATCGCGTGTACGTTAATTGAATTGAGATGTGTGATATCTTATTGGTAATCCTAAGAAATATGCACTTAAATCATACCTCCACGTATTTAATATGTGAAATGGTAAAACAATTGGGTGGGTTGGCTGGAAGAGCAATCAAGGAAAACCTCGCCTTTGTGCATATCTTTTATATTTGTTACTGTTGTTTTTATGTTATACCTACTTGTTTATGTACAATAAAGTGATACATACATACATATACATACAATTAATAACTAACTGATTTTTTAAGTTTTAAAATAAATTAAAAATAAATTAAAATCAATTTTTTTTTCATTGTCACATCTTAAATTATCAACATATCAATATCGTGTTAGCAAAGCGTCTCTTAAGTAATAACTGTGTTTGTTTTATGCTTTAAACAGTAAAATACCGTAGATGTAACCAAGAATACAAGGTGTACCATTAATGCTGGTGATGCTTTTAGATCATAATTGGTATAATATTATAATTATGAAAATTAAAGGAAAAAAAAAATTCGCGAAAAAAAAAAATTTGTATGGAGGGTTGGCCAGCTGGGACGATGCATCCATACAAAATGTGTCCATAAATAAAAACAACTTCCTTTTTTACTCGCAATACAATACTAACTATGCCCTTAAACGTATCACCAGTATTTTTGACAATTTATGTTTACCGTAGAGCTCACCAAGACTATTTAGTTTCTTACTTAAATTAGTCGATGTCGAAAAATTTCAATAAAGGATTAGTACAAATGTGTGTATAATTACGCATTACGTCAAGATTAGCTTAGTTTGAAGTTTACCCAGTTAGGGGCCCTCTGTTTCCGTGAACCTTTTTGGCCAAGTCCAAGTTTTGGAGATAACTCAGGAAGTGAAGTTGTGCAAAAGGGCGATATCCATTCAGACGTGCTTTGCCTTTGTGCTCCTTCTGTGCCCCCTTTGTGTCCTTCTGTGTCCTTTTGTGTGACGTTTGCAACTTTGGCTGATGATCGCATAATGGAGTTAAGAAAGACTAAATATTTTGACACACTCCTTTTTTTTAATATTTAGGTGTGAGACGTAATCACTTGTGTAAAATGTTATACATATAAGTTGTGCTACTTACTTGTTATTGGTTTTAAAAAATTAAATTCATTGTAAGTCATGTAAAAATAAATAAACTGCAATGGAACCAATTAACCTCAGTTTTATTGGAGTAGTATTTATAAAAACAGGTAAATATACGAAATAAAATAAAATAAAATAAATAAATAAATATTTCGGGACAATCTTACACAAATCAACCTAGTCCCAAACTAAACAAAGCTTGTACTATGGGTACTAGGCAATGATATGAATACTTATATAGATAAATATATACTTAGATACATAGAAAACACCCATAACTCAGGAACAAATATTCGTGATAAACACACAAATAAATGCCCATACCAGGATTTGAACCCGGGACCTCCTGCTTCGTAGGCAGGGTCACTACCGACTGGGCTAGGAGGCCGTTAATATAATATCTTAACAGAAAAAGAACAAAAAATTAATTGTCTGTCCTTAAACAGTTCACAACGTGTTTAATACTTACCTATACAAGTACATAAATATGCCGTGCGTTTGATGAAAATTAGTTTTTATTATTAATCGTAAAAAAATCAAGCACTGCTTTTTCATCAAAGAGGTATTCAAAGATATACATATCTATTTATGGGTGTACTGCCATTTCGGCGAAAATCCTTTCGCCTAATTTAATTTCCTAAACAACTTATTGCATAACGTTTAGTTAGCATATCATCGTTTACCAAATGAATAAGTATGTTTCGTATAAATCAATTTGGGCGAATTTTCATTTGGCATAGATTCGTATGCGAAACAGTATTATGGTATCTGATGATTCTGCCAAATGAAACTATGGGAAAAATAGTGTGGGAAGTGATAAATTGTCATTCAATTTTCAATTTAACCGTATTTATGTTATGTTATATACCTACCTATTTTAATAATGTATGAAATATTTGACTGATTTACGAGTGGAGGTAAGAATAATCTTTATTGATTTTATTGACTTCAACCTAATACAAGTATAAGTAATATTTGCACAGTACGCTAATAGCTTAAGAGAGACTTATGTATTAGGTTTGAAATAGTTTCACCGGAACTGAGCCTTTGTCTCTCCACTTAGGTACTATTTCATTTGATTATAAGCAATTTCAGTAGTTAGTTTGCTTATGAATATGAATAGTTAGTTAGCAATAGAATGCTTTAATGAATAGTTAGTTAGCAAGATGTGTAGACTATTATCTACACTAAAGTGTTTTATTTATTTATTAATTAATAAAATCATACAGACCTACGAATGATAAAACTGATAATGTGTTAGATACCGTAAAACGGGGACTGTTTAGAAAAGTTTGAGGCAAATTTAATAGATTTCAACGATTATAAATTAAAGCAGCGATTTATATAAGTTACTTAATTAATCTATTTGGTATACCACTGTAATAACATAAATTCTTACTTATTACCAGAGTCTGGAGGTAAAGAATTAGTAATTTAGGGTCTAAATAGATTTTTTGAAGTCGCTCCGTTCGGTGGTAGGTATTATGAGAATTATCTTATCATCAGGCGGACTGTATGCTTACAAAAAATCTGTAATTGGAATTGATAAGAAATTATAATATTCAAATGTCCTAATAAAATATGGCGGTCTGATTTGCGCAGCGCCGTCGAAAATGAGTAAACAAAATCTCAATTGTTCTGTTTTTAAAGAAAGACACAACCGCCATATTTAAAAAAATAAATACGTCTTTTTGTGCGAGCTACACGGAATTGTTTTGCGCCAAGTTGAAAATATTTATTTTCCCCTGAGTTACGAAGTTAGGAACTTCGCTAATGACTTCTTTTTGAAGTAACAACTTCACTTTGGGAAATGTTCGAGTTGCGCTATTGAAACGATTGTCTTCGGGTCTGTTGTTTAGATACTTTGTGCAGCAATTATCTAAGTATAGTTTTAAAATAACTTAAAATATAATAAAGGAACATGCGCCAGCGAACACGTGACGTGCGGTGGAGGAGAGGGGAGGCCTTTGCCTAGCAGTGAGACACAAGATAATCTGTAAAAATATGAAAGAAGCGAGCAATTTGTGCAATTGATAATGTTGCAAAAAAAAAACAACATAACATAACATAAATACTTTATAGATTGTTATATATTAAATCAAATATAAACAATGAAAAAATAATCAAGCCAACAGGACTTGAACCTGCATCGATACGCCTTGCCGGGGCTCGATCGCTTTACCAATTAAGCTACGGGTCAAGTTACTAAAATGACGAAATTTTCAATGCCTTTTTGCATTTATTTTGTTCTACTTCGGAAATACAGAGGGCGCTGCTTTCAACTCATAACTATTTTTGCATGTTTTTTTAAGCAATATGTTTTATGATTGAAGGCATTGAAAATTTCATCAACTTAGTAACTTGACCCATAGCTTAATTGGTAAAGCGATCGAGCCCCGGCAAAGCGTATCGATGCAGGTTCAAGTCTTGCTGGGTTGATTATTTTTTAAATGTTTGTATTTGATTTAATAACAATCTATTGTAGGAGTGGAATGCCCCACTTTAAAAAAACATGCAAAAATAATTATAATTACTTTATATTGCACACCTCAAATTAAACAAACAAAGTATTAATTAACGAGTTACAAAGAGAAAAGTAAAGGTAAAATTGGCGGTCTTATTGCTAAAAAGCCATCTCTACCAGACAACCTTTGGGTAGCGAAACCTTTGTAACCTGTGTAAACCTTAGGATATAATAAACAAATAGTTAACCATCTTTTAATGTAAGTACTTGTACCTAGGGCTGTTGTCAAATAAAAATTGCTTTATTGTAAAAAAAATATGCAATGACAGATGGTGAAAAAATATTTCCATAATTTTGTTAGTTTCGATTTGCGTTATCAATAAATATTTGTGACTTGGTTAGCTCTCTAGAATGCAATCATCTTATTTTTTTATTTGATTACATAATCGGTATTTCAATTATGAATATCATGATAATGTATATTTACCTAGACGTTTTACAATATACTTACTTAATATTAATTCGCAAAAGTTAAGTATTATACAAGTAGGTACTAAATCCCCACAATCCTCCAATAAAATCTACGCACCAACTTATTCTTAGCCACAAATGTTGCCACTCAAAGCCTACAGCTATGGCTACATACTGAACGCTCAATAAAAAAAGAATGGGCATTTCTGAAGTAAAACGGCGCGGAAGGAAGACATTGGAGTGACGTTAGTTTGATATACGAGCGCCGTCTTTTGTGCGCCTGCCGTTAATATGGGCCACAATGCTCTGTAGACAGCCCTATTGCTGATACCGTTAAGAACCTGGTAAATGGAATTTTGCTAATTATGGAATAGGCATTAAATATTTATACAAGGTGTAACAAAAATACTGGTGATACTTTTAAGGGCATAATTGGTATCGTATTCTGAGTATGAAAAACTAAGAAAAATAATTAATTTTGTATGCTGGCTGGGACCACTTGTCCTATAATTTTTTTTTTTGCGTCAAAAATTTTTTTCTTCAAATTTTTCTTACTCGTAATACGATACTTATTATGCCCTTAAACGGATCACAAGTATTTTTGTTACATCATGTATGTGACTAAGAAGAAAGGAATGAGTGTAAAGGGTCATTATCAATAAAGACACTTTATTGAGAAAAGGATAAATGTGATAATTCATATTGAAATGGCCTTTATGGCGGCCGCGTTTACGATATGTAATTTTACAGATTAAATATCATTTTCAAGCAATAAAGGCGTAAGCGACGGTCGCCATAAAGGTCCTTTCAATATCACAAATTATATCGAGTCCAGTTTGCATTTCATATAAAAACTTCGTTCATAATTAATCCATACTAATATTATAAATGGGAAAGTGTATGTTTGTGTTTGTTTGTTTGTCCGTCTTTCACGGCAAAACGGGGCGACGAATTGACGTGATTTTTTAAGTGGAGATAGTTGAAGGGATGGAGAGTGACATAGGCTACTTTTTGTCTCTTTCTAACCCCCCACTTCCCTAAAATGGGGGGTGGAAGTTTGTATGGAGCATTCCGGGGGGCAATCAGGAAAGGGGAACCGTGTTACCCCGAATTTAATACGAGCGAAGCCGCGGGAAAAAGCTAGTGCTACATAAAATAAGAAATGAAATATATTTTTACGTCACACCTAGCCATAATGTGGGTTTTACCGCACGCTACGCGTAGGTACGGTAACTCTCGCATTATGCCCAGGTGGAGACCTAAAATTGCGTACTCACCACGGCAGTAAAAGAGAAAGCCCTTTATCGCATATTTACAACCCTCGCCTGCGGCTCGGGTTAAAAATACCTGCGATTTCGGGCTTTCTTACTTTTACAGTCCTTGGTAAGTAATGTACTACTGAAGTTTTAAAATAAAATACAATTTTAATAAAATTGTAGGTTAGGCCAAAAATAGCACGCACGTGTTCAGTTCAGGTATTCTATTTCTGTAACAAATAAATCGTAGCCTTGAAATAAGCCTGCGTGGGTGCTCCGCGTCCTCGTACTACCTATTATTTTAACTGTCAATCTGACGAGTTAATTGTCGTCCCAAAATAATTACTATTTACAAAACCCTTAACTTTATTGTTATTAATTACATAACCGACCTACCTTAGGAATCTTGTAGTTAGAATTTGTATTTCTACGTCATTACGATACGTTTTATAGTGAAGTGACGTTCATGTACATGTATATACAGCATTCTGTACATACATTTCCATGAACGTCACTTCACTATTATAAATCATAATAAATCTTAACAATATTTAATTGCTACTACGAGTAGATGTCGCTATATGTACTTCATTCTTATTTCATCGAGTAATATTTAAAGCTAAAAAGATTTCCATTATTAGAGTCCATTTACCAGGTTATTGATCTTACACAGCTGGCAGTAACATCCCTATTGGCAGGACCGCACTAAGGATGTCGCTCGTTTCTGCGTATATAATGTAAAACCCTATTCTAAGAAATATAGGCCAGACCTCATCTGTGTGAAACTTAGAGCATTCAACCCGAAGTAGCCATGTGTCATTTTCTATACAAAAAATACCACTGATTTTTGCGGGGGAGGGGAATGTCAAATGTATATTGTACGTAACGTACAAATAGCCACGTCAGATAAACGTCAGTCCATTCAATAAATGACGTATGTATGACCGCCGATCACATATTTTCGGCAGAGGGGAATGCCGGTCAATGGCGACTCCGGTTGGTATAATACTCTAAGGTGTAAAATAATGTTCAGACTTAGTAGTCAACTACATTTTAAGCGTTTTAGTGTGAAGTCAGATTATGAGGTCGTGGCCTAGTTTCTAAAACCTTGCGCCCAGCTGACCGATATGTACGCCGGATTAACATGGAATAGGAGCCTGGCATTAACATAATCACCAGCACTCCTAAAAGCGTGCCCAGACACGCCTCCGGATTATCACGCGAACATTAATGTTTTCAATTTTTTTAAACACATACGTCAAAACGCGAGGGCGCTAACGCTTAACGGAGACAGGAATAATTGTATGCACATAATTATTTGTGCAACTGCTCCGCGGACGCCCCAGAACAAAGCGAGATGCCATCTCACTCGGAACAGGGATTTAGCTAGCTGGAAGAGACGTTGAAAAATTTACACACCTGTTTGGGCATTTTCACTTAACTGTGTAACATTAACGGCCGGTTAACAATCGTCACAAAACTGACGGTAAATGTCAAATGCCATTGATTTTGTCAAGAATGTGGCACTCCAGTTGTGCTTTAAAGTAAAAGTTCAAAAAATGCCGTTTGCCAAACATTGGATGACATACTGACTGGCTGACTGACATACTTTATTTCGAAGAATTCAAAATTCAAAATTGACAGGATAATTAACCCATAGATTTAAAATGGCTGATTAAGCGGACGGCAGTCATACTGAAAAGTAGACAAAGACGACATGATAAAACCAGACAGACGGTTATCAGTTAACAGTTTAAATTTATTTAGTAACAATATAGATGTTGTGTTGTATACGGGATGTAACAAAAGTAGTGGGGATCCGTTTAAGGGCATAAGTGGTATCGTATTGCGACAAAAAAAAGTAGGAGTAAATATTTTTTTTGCCATAATTTTTATTTGTATGGGACACGTCATGGCAGCCGGCCGTCCCATACAAAACCATTTATTGTTTCGAGTGAAAAAATGTATTAATAAATACATGTAAAAGTTTTGCAAGTATTTGCAAGACGATTTAGGTATATTTATAAAAAAAATATTTTGTAAATAAATGATCACTTGAACTTCAACTTCGTTAGTTTGACAGTTAAGTACCCAATAACGTACATAAATAACCCACGCAGCCATATATTTGATTGTTACTAATTATGTGTAAATAGAATATACGAGTGGGCTTTTTAACTTTAATTACTGTAATTATCGGCTTGAATCCACTTCTAGGTAATTCTGTGACCGTAATGTTTTGTTTCGACGTGATAAAGTCGAGAATAAAATGGCCAGATATTTATGCTGATACTATGAAATCTGAACGCAAAACTTGAACTGCAAAAAAATATATTTTTCAATAATATAAATATGCATCCATAAAGACAAATTTTACGAGTATGAGAAAATAAAAAGTCACTTATAATTAATTTTAATTCAAGCACTGATTTTTACCCCTAGTGATCGCATTTCTTAAGGCAGTAGAAGAAATAAAAACTTTATTGTGTAAAATGGAAGTCATGTTCACTTCCAGTCCCTGATAGGCGCTCGACAAAACGAGACCGCAGGTGTTTCATTATTCCGTTTTAATGGCGTCAGCGCGGGCAGACTCGTGTGGACTATACAAACTGCGTGTACCGAAAAAAAGTTCCCTTACCTGGGTTTAACATATAACGCGATGTGTGATATACATATACGATGATAATAATAATAATAACAACCACCACCTCCTAAATCGTAGGCAGGGTCGTTACGCCTCCGATGCGGATTGCTCTTGTACATTATCTGTCAGAAAGTTAATTTTTTGACTTAATGTGAAGGTATAAGAAGACTGCTAGTTTTCACTTGCACATTACCTACCTCAGTTTAGAAAGAATAGTTGACCGTTTAAACTTTTTGATTAACTAAAACGTATTTAGCTTGATAATACCAACTAACTATGACCATGTCCAGCAGTGGACGCGAATATGCTGAGAAGATCACCTGAACCTGGAGAACCAGAAGAACCTGCTCACAAAATTTGACGGGAATCAGAACAGCCGGCGTCATACAAAAGCATTTTTGTCCAAGCTAAAACGAAGACCGTTATTAGCTCGGTTAAAAAAACAATAAAAAGTAAACATCTAAATAACAGTGCAGCATTGAACGCCGATGCGGTGAGGTCATAAACTTTCGTAGAAGTCACGAGTCTAACTGTTAAATATGAGAGTACTACTCCGAACACTATATTCTATAGTAAATTCTAGGTTTGCTCATACAACTATACAAGTAGATTAAATATTCTTGTAACATCAACTTAATAAATAAGGTCTTTTTATTGTCGGACATTGTTTTCTGAACGTTTAAAATCACTGTCACGGAATCCCAAATGCAATTTCGCAACCAACTTGGTTCGCTTGAATTTTAAAATCCATGGCTTACTACAGATAAAAGTTATCTTTTGTTTCTTTCTCTCATCTCTGTCATTAACGTCATCCAGATAATCCTTTCAGCTCGCGTCAAGTCGCCACCATCTTTTCCAACCGCCAGCTTTGGTTACAATCGCTCAACAAGCAAAGGCGAGCGTTTGTTTGAAGACGAAAAAGACCCACAATAACTATGCCAGTTTTGATGTAACAGTTATACTGGTTGGTGTCGGAGAAATATTTGCTTGTGCTCTGTAAGGGCTTGGGAACACAGAGTCTGATCTCTTCATAAATATTTCTAGACTTAACTTTTTTCGCCGCACAACCAGACTTTGCTCATAGTATCATTCTATTGATCGTAGTAAAAACAGTGGCTATTTTCATTTTAACAAATGCAAAAACTAGTGACAGGAATAATATAGAATTGTTTTGATGCTTTTGTTTCACGGACGAATACTTCTATTCAGATTTATTTATTTCAATAGAGGCATGAATCGGGATAAAAGATTTAGTTCTATTGATTCTTTTTGGAATTTAGAATCCCACGATAAAATAGTAGTTTATGTAACTGTTACGTAATAAGGGTCCTTAAAACAGGAGTGTGGTTTTATGAAATGAGCCGCAGGCGAATTTCATAATAAGATCACACGAGTGTTTTAAGGCCTAATTACGTACAGTTGCATACACTGCTTTATCTACACTCATATTATATATATTAAATTAAGTGTTCGGAAACCATAGAATGACCGCCATTGTACCGTCATGGCCAACTCGATTGTGCCGGCGCTCGCGCGGGACCAATCGAGTTGGCCATGGCGGTAACATTATGTTATCAAATTCGATGTTCCAAATTTGAAACTCATTGCTTAACAATATTTGAGCATGCAAAGTTAAAATTACGTTACTGCCGCAGATAAGAAACTTATCATAGTTAAATCGTTTGTTGTAATGCTTGTCATTGTCTACGGTTTTTGAACGCATTTTAGAGTACTTACAGTATGAGTGTAGATAAACTAATTTTAACAACGAACATAGTGAATTCTGTCTGAAAACTGTCAGTATCAGACATAAAATTGCAACTGCCTATAGGACAGAAAATCCATATGTTAATTTGCTATAATTGCATAAGCGACCTTCAATTTAATTAGAGAAATGTTGAATGGCATAATTTTTTTTGTCACAAGTTTGTTTAATTCCTGACTGAAATCCGTCATTACAACTAGATAAAATTTGAGGAATATCTATAACTATATAAAGGTGAACGTACCGGCAACTGTTATCCCCCAAACGTAGACATATTATTTCAATATACACAAATTGATTCCATTATAAGAAATTGACTATCTACCCCTGCAAATAAAATGTTATGCGGGATATAGTGAGACGCTGAATCTCATGGCAGATAATAAATATGTTATTATGGAAATTGTTTGCGCATTCATAGGAGGGTGCGTGTCAGCCTATTTAGGAATAGTATTGCAAAGCAGATAAAGGGACCTTCTTGGCAAATAATTCTAAAGGCTATTTTTAGAAGTGGCACTCTGTTCTGATGCACTTAAGGTTTGAACAAGGTACTTAAGCTAATGGCCAAATAATTCCGGAATCGATGCAAACTCGATATCCTTTCTGCAAACAGTGTTTGCACCCGATATTTCAGTGAGGGCTAAACCTGACCAAACGGTGATTCGGATCACTAGCTATAATGTAATTGGCATAAAAATTAATATTTTATTATTATCACTAGGAAAAGGATGAGAACCTGTTTTGTGTTGTCAAAATCTTCCTACACAATTTGTTGCTCATCATATTTAGATTTTTTTAAATAACTAAAAAATTAAATTACTTTTTTTTAGGCTTCAAGATGAAACAGTCAGTAGCCAATTATTAAGGACTTTTGAGTAACGATTTGTTGCTAGTGTTTTCAGTATTAAGTTTTTCCAAAACGTTTTTTGAAAGGTATTTAGATAATTATCATCCACAATCAGACCAAGATTACTCTTCGTCTACTTTTAGAAAAATGGCAAAGTTGTTGAGTGCCAATATCCACGTCAAATTTATACCAAAAAAACCGGCCATGTCGGGCCATGGTCACAGTGGTAGCCGTACAAGCCCAATTTCAAAGAAACACCGCAAATCGATCTACAGTTTAGCCGTTTGGCACATGCATACTGTCAAAACACATTTTTTGACCCGCAGTTCTTAAAAAAAAATCCCTTAGGAGGGGAGTGCCGAGACGTTTTTTTATTTGTATGGAAAAAAATTTTTTTTTCAGAAACCTATCGTGTGTGGTATCTTATGAAAGGGCATTTTGAGGCGATTCTAAAAATATACCACATCATTACATTTCAGCCATTGTTTTTTAATTAACACAAAAATAATTTTCGAAACATACCAAGTTTGGGCTCCTCCAGACACGATATGGCTGATTTTTTTAAAATACAATATACCACAAATGATACGTAATATCCTCATATCTAACCTCAAAAAAGCAATTTTGAAAATAATCTCATTAAGTTTTTTTTTTTAATTTTTCAATATTACAAAGTGGCACAGTTCTACTTCAATACCTATTTGGCGTGACTTATGGAACTGTAGTACAGATACAGTACATATTAATCATTAAATGATACGTAGTATCCATATATCCAACGGGAAATACCTCTTTAACCATTTAACTGCGTCTTTTCATCAGTTGGTATAGTTTTAGTAAACAAACTATACCAGCTGATGAAAAGCCGCAGTTAAATGGTTAAAGAGGTATTTCCCGTTGGATATGTGGATACTACGTATCATTTTATGATTAATATGTACCGTATCTGCAGTGATAACTCAAAAGCGGCTGACCTGATTGTATTCAATATAGTTTTAATTGAAAGTACTTATCAGGCCTCACTTCTTTGATTTTTTTTGGATTCACGGTTCAAAAGTTAGATAGCGTTATCTATCTAACTTTTGAACCGTGAATTTTTTTTTAAACCTTTTTTTAAACTTTCAGAGCAATTTTTATCAAACTATTAGTTTTATCCAAAAGCAAAATTTAGAAGACCTCTATTCTTTTGAAAGACCTATCCAATGATATCCAATACGATAGGGTTAGAGCGAAAAAAAAATTACCCCCCCACTTCATGTGTACGGGAGGTACAGTCAACCAATTTGATTCCTAGGCCACTCTAGAACCTTGTCACAATAGCTGGTTTGGTATCAAATAGGTTACGTTTATACGTATCCATGGGCAACTGTCATTACGACAAGGTTCTACAGTGGCCTAGGAATCAAATTGGTTGACTGTACCGGACCCTAATAAAAAATATTTATTTAAGTTTTTATTCTGCCACTTTGACGGCGTGATTAATGCACATACTGATACCAAATTTCAGCTTTCTTTTTCGAACGGTCACTGACCTAGACCGCGGACAGACGCTAGACGGACAGACAGACGGATGGACACAGTTCTACTTCAATACCTATTTGGCGTGACTTATGGAACTGTAGTACAGATACAGTACATATTAATCATTAAATGATACGTAGTATCCATATATCCAACGGGAAATACCTCTTTAACCATTTAACTGCGTCTTTTCATCAGTTGGTATAGTTTTAGTAAACAAACTATACCAGCTGATGAAAAGCCGCAGTTAAATGGTTAAAGAGGTATTTCCCGTTGGATATGTGGATACTACGTATCATTTTATGATTAATATGTACCGTATCTGCAGTGATAACTCAAAAGCGGCTGACCTGATTGTATTCAATATAGTTTTAATTGAAAGTACTTATCAGGCCTCACTTCTTTGATTTTTTTTGGATTCACGGTTCAAAAGTTAGATAGCGTCCCCCTATCTAACTTTTGAACCGTGAATTTTTTTTTAAACCTTTTTTTAAACTTTCAGAGCAATTTTTATCAAACTATTAGTTTTATCCAAAAGCAAAATTTAGAAGACCTCTATTCTTTTGAAAGACCTATCCAATGATATCCAATACGATAGGGTTAGAGCGAAAAAAAAATTACCCCCCCACTTCATGTGTACGGGAGGTACAGTCAACCAATTTGATTCCTAGGCCACTCTAGAACCTTGTCACAATAGCTGGTTTGGTATCAAATAGGTTACGTTTATACGTATCCATGGGCAACTGTCATTACGACAAGGTTCTACAGTGGCCTAGGAATCAAATTGGTTGACTGTACCGGACCCTAATAAAAAATATTTATTTAAGTTTTTATTCTGCCACTTTGACGGCGTGATTAATGCACATACTGATACCAAATTTCAGCTTTCTTTTTCGAACGGTCACTGACCTAGACCGCGGACAGACGCTAGACGGACAGACAGACGGATGGACATGCCGAAACTATAAGGGTTCCCAGTTGACTACGGAACCCTAAAAATGGCGTTTATGGTGGCAGTCGCATATTTTGCCGCATATTTTACAAAAAAAAAACTTCTACTTATAGGTATTTTTTAAACAAAATAAAATCAGCTTTTTGGGGGGGTTAATAAATCCCCTTTCTTGTAAGACTAATGAAAGCAAACATCAACATCCCACCATCTCATTTAACGTCTAAAACAAATAAAAACTGACAGTTGCATAACAGTAAACCTTGAAGGGGGTTTCGACGTAGTAACTTAAAAGAGGTCATAAAGGCCCTCAATAAGGTCCATAATGCAATGTTGGCGGTTATTTGCGCCCTGCGACTTGCGCCGCGCTACGGCTGTTTGCATCACTTCACAGACGTCAATGCGAATCAATAAATTCAACCCTTTTATGATTCCGTCATTCGCTTTTATTACCTCTGTACGTGCCTCCGAACTGAATGTGGATCATTCAGAAAAGATAAAAAATCTAAACGACGCTTTATGAAATATAAGAAGGAATATAAAGATCTGCCGTAGTCCACTTAACGTGTGCCATCGTAACATCTAAGAGAAATTAGGTTACACTGTAACATTTAAACCTTAAGCTACATTAAAGACCCTAGGATCAATCAATTTGTCAGAACATTAAATTTTACGACGCAAATTTTATATAATTTAGAATTCGATTAAAACGCAATTTTTATAATATAATATTTTAGTAGTATCCTTAGAAAGGACGCAATGCATAATATATAGGTAAAGTTACTAAGTAAATAATATCTTTGAATAGGTTAGTTCCTACTTATTATTGGCGAAACAAGTAAAGAGTACATAATTATAACTATTCAGTACTTTTGTAAATTTTATAGCAAACTAGCATTAGCCCGCGACTTTCTATGCGCAAACATTATGCGTTATGGTAAACATTTAATTAGAATACAGTAAATTCCACCCTCCTATCATTTAAATCGGTTCAACGGTTAAGTATGAAGTGGTAACACACAGACAAACAGAAAGACATAGATATTTTTACATTTATTATATTATTACGAGTACAGTAGGGATGTTATGATTATTTTGTCGCAGAACACATCGAACGCGCTGTTGCCCGAAATGAAAATGATAATTCAATTTTACGTTTGTTCTGTTCCGCAAAATCTAATAACGTTTAACTTTGCTTTGAAAACATGTCAGTTATTCGTTTGGCAAAAGTCAATAAAACTTCGATTTAAAATTAATAATCTTCCATGAAACTATAAAATACCTACACACCTATTGAGGATCATGTAGGTTTAAAAAATCAAGTGTGAAATAAAGTTTTTTTATAGCTGTGAATAATCTATCAAAAAAATAATGTAAATATAAACTAAAAACATTGAATGCGTGACGCGTTTATAAATATACCATTACAAGAAATCAGAAACAAATTGAATTTATAAAAGGCAATTTATTGACACTTCATGTTTTTAATAAAACAGAAATAACAAATCAGTTCTTAAATATTAACAACCCGACAGTATAAAGCAATAAATAAAAGTGATACACCGAGAACACACAATCTTACGTCTACCTCGTACGACAATTGGCAGGCAAAAAGAGGGACGGGGCTCCTCCTACCACACTTTTATACTGTCAACTGTCACAAACCCACCACAACCTAACTTCAAATTTAATACAAAACACCATATTAATACAAAACACTACAATGGCCCCACGTTGGGCGCCATAGTTATGAGTCGACAAGGTATAAATGCCTAATCTTGTTGGAGTTTGAGAACGCAACCTCTATGCTAAGATTTGTTTTTCTGTTCCTTATAACACGTGTCACGTCACTTCTTGATATACTACAATATAGAAAATACGTTTGTGCATTTTTATTTACGTTTTACTTAACTCTTACGATATTACAAGTATCCATAAAATCTCTTTGTTTGTACTACGACGGTGGTAAACAATCATTCACTGCGTTGACGGCTAAAGGGAAAGTATGAACATAATACTATCAATATTTTATTAACTAACTATCCATTAAACTAAAAAGGCCATTAACTTGGCATTCAATTACAGAGAGAATATTTACCGAGCGAAGCGAAGACAATTATAAGGCAAAAACTGACGGAGAAAAAGTGAAGGGATCTAAAAAAAGTTCCATTAAACCCAGGGATACAAATGAGAGGAGCACGCCGACTTATCCCAGAATCTCCCTGGGAACGGGCACGTTGCGAATTTCTGTGAATACCCACAGATTACACATCTATACTAATGAAGCGTTTCTTCCAAATACAATACTTTTTCATATAGTTAGTGAATTCTGAAAGTCGACTTATTTTTTGAGTTATTACGGCGACAAAGGAGCTTTACACAATGGTGGAAATTAATAAGGAAGGGCCTTTGTGCGCGACGATTGTAAAGTTGCCGAAGAATGTGTGTTACGTTTGAGATTTTTAATCTGTCGAGGATTTTATGTTAGATTTTTCTCGTTTTTATGGCAAAATTTTTTTAGGTTAAGTATAAAAAAAATAATTTTGGTAACTATGACGGTGCTTATTTTTTTTTTCTTTTCATATACTTGACCACAAGTTTATTACGAAGAGGCTGTATTCTAACTTTAAAACACGTGTAGACACGATCCAAATGCATTAACCACGCAATACAGCTAACGCCTAAACGTCTAAATCAGATATATCAGAATTTGCTTGAAAATTATGCCGATGCAACTACAATACAACTTCAATATTCGTTGATTATTGGTTGTATGTTTGAGTTATGTTAGATATAGTAGGTATGTTTTTAATATACGGTTTATGTATTGCAAAATTAGAAAATAGCACATGTTTGGGTTGTTGGCGAGAGCTCTTCTCTCGAATCCGGCTATACAGCCACGAAGGCACAAACGCAAGTATCCTTACCAGGAGGCTGTTTAAAATATCTGACACAGATGAAAAAGCCTATGCTGTGTTCTAATTTTAAAATACATAAACAATACATTAAAAACACAACCTTTCTCAAACATAACTCCAACATCCAACAAATATACAACCAATATTGTAGTTGTATTGGAGTTGCATCGAAATAATTTTCAAGCAAATTCTGATATTTCTGATTCAGACATTTAGATATCAGCTGTATGGCGTTGTTAATGCATTGGAGTTGTATTGAACTTAGATTAGTGTCTAAACGTGTTTTAATCTTAGAATACGGCCCCCTATACAGTATGTAAACTTACCAGTAACATCTATTCAAACCCAGGTTTGTTTCGGCGACAAATAAGGTCGTGGCATGTAAATTATTTAACTACAGACACTTTTTATAACTCATGGTAAAAAATTCAAAACTAAAATAATATTCAATCATACTTCTATAACACCCTGTATTATTTGTTTACAATTTTATCTTTTGTCAAATATTTGTCAAATCAAGGTCAACTTCAACACATGACATTTCACTTGAAATAAAGCTGTGAACATACTTATCATTTAAATACGAGGTAGCACAGCGTCCGTTTTTTCTTTATGACCTATTCGCGTAGTCTACTCGCCGTAAGAAATCATCTTGGTTTAAAGCATGTACCTTAACCACAAACAATGGGTACTGTTGGTTCCGTTTTAAAATTGTATGGACAGCTGTATGACTAATATCATACAACCTCCCTGCTTTCCTAACGCTTGAGCCAGGCTTTTCTGCAAAATGGTTTAAGATCCGTTCTTCAGTTCTGACGTCAATACGAGGACGTCGCCCACCAGTACTTACTGTAACGTCTATCATTATCTCGCAGTCTTGTAATCGCCTTTATAATTACACGCGAGTCAGTCGGCTGTCTCCTTTGCGGAAATCTCTCGGCATACAGCCGAAGAGCTGCCGCACCATTATTCCTGCATTCCCCGTAGATGAGAATCATATCAGAGATAGTTCTCGTCAGCACTAAAATTCAATGGCATTATGGATAATTTTATGTATTGTTTGAATGAGACACGTTGACATTGAAAATTAACTTGTCATTGGATTGCTAGCTAAACTCTTTTGTGGCGCTTACTAATTATGAAAAATAATAATAATGAAGTATCACCGAGGAAAGTAAAATGAAGTGGATGGTATTGTTTACGTTTACGTGATAAATTTAACATAATTTGGCTACAACTTTCATTTATCAACTTGAAAAAAGCCCTAAAACGGTTATTAAACAAGTCTTCAAAATGAATGCATGGAAATTGTGAATGTTCTAGTTAACAATGGGGTTGCATTTATCTATCACTCACAACGTAAACATAATCACAGGATGATACTTATAGGATTTACCGACTTAGAAAAAGGTAAGATTTTATACTTTCAAAATAACAATTACATTAAAAATAATCTATTAATACTAACAAAAAGCATGGTATATTATTATACTCGACGTGCAGATCAACTGGTTTAAATAAATGATTCTGGTAGGTTTACATACGGTATGTATAAATAGATACTGAGTAATTCAAATCTTTTTTAAATTTTTTACACTCACACAAATCCACCAAGTCCCCCAGTAAGCTTAATAAGGCTTCTGTTGTGGGTACTGAGCGCGATATTTATAATAGATACATACATATAAATACTTAAATACATAGAAAACATCCATAACTCAGAAACAAATATCTGTGATAAACACACAAATAAATGCCCCAACCAGGATTAGAACCCGGGACCTCCTGCTTCATAAGCAGGGTCACTACCGACTAGGTTAGGAGGCCGTTAAATTTTATTGAAAAACAAATACTCGTGGAACCAAAACTCATCCTTTTAAATGAGACTTAGTAAATAAAAATATTAAAAACCGTCCTTTATATAATTACAGCGCGATGTATCGAGTAAAAATCTAATAACCCTCGCTGCTGGACCACCTGATTGGAAACCGGAACCAAACCAGATAGACTGTAATGTTGTGCAGACAAATTAAAAAAGCAGGGTAAATTTGGTAAGCATAAACTAAGAAACAAGCGGTATAAAATTCAAATACCATCTGTAAATCGGCCGGAGGAGAAAAAACAAGTAATATAAATATATTCAATTGATCACGCTACAAATTCCTGTAGGTACCTACTTTATTTTATTTTATTTCGTTTATCCGATTTTTGTCTGAGGCTTGGACATTTTATAATATTTTTATGAGAGTAAAATACAAAAATACATATAAAAATACAAAAATATTATAATTACCTAACGTCTACGTTAAGTTTATTATATTTTTTGTTGTTATTGGGCAGGGCCCAGGCTGCCTGTGGTTGGAACCGCTGAACTGTGCGCGCCTCGCTGAATCTGATCCTTGGCCACTAAATACAAATTTTAATCTATCATGAAAGGAATAATATACAAATATACAGTTGCCAAATGTTTCCCAGTACTGTGGTATAAATAAATATTCTACTAGTGCTTTCTAATTTAAAAATTATCTTTCCACGTTCATAAACAAACAAAAATAAACAATAAAATCGTACCAATATCCTTTTGAACATCTCAACCGTTAACCTACTTCAACTACTATCCTAATGTGACACGTTCATCGTATAACATTGTTAGATGAATACTCCATCACTGTTATTTCAAATAATACATCTATAGTAACGTCAGACCCTTTTTATCCATTACTTCTAAACTTAAACTTTGTATGAAATACGGTATCTGTTCGTTTGGATCGCATTACAAAATTACAAATAAGTAGAACAAAATTATCTACACAGCCTATCTACAAAAATAGCGGCCATTTCAAATTACTCCACAGATAGACAAGATTGCTGTTTTTGGAAAATACCTATTATCATCTTATGTTATCTTTAAGGAAAACGTTTACCTACACCCTTTTTGAAGGGGTATTATCGTATTTGATTTCATTTTGATGGTAACAATTACCCTTTACAAATTTGCAGACTTTAAAGATTAATATCATAGCCAGTGTGCTCATTCGCCTGCTTGAGGTACTGAGTTGAAAACTAGGACTAGAACTGTGGATATATGATATAATAACTTAACTAATAAATATACAGAAGGTGGTAGGTAATCCTCACGGAGTATATGGAGACGGTAACAGCCGTAGTTTGTTCCAAAACCAGCGTAGCCGGCATTTACACGCACACATTCTCATTAAAGTACGCACGAGGTGATACACACAAAGAATAGTCAGTCTCTCATTCGCTGTGTTGATGTGTGCGTACACTCGAAAATACGTAACCACTAGCATTGCCTCGTAGGCTCCGCCTACATGAGGGATGTGGCCCTTCGATATATATATTTTATCGATATCGATTATCGATAATTAACTCCATAATACCACGCCACACCTCATATTAATAAAAAAATGTCGATTTTTATTAATAGCTGGATAAAAATCTACCCTAATTAGGGTTCATCCATTAATTACGTCAGATTTTAAGGGGGACGGAGGGATCAACAATGTGTGACGAGTTCTGATAAGGGGAAGGGGGAGCTTTATTTCTTGTGACGTCACAAATACAAATATCGTGTACATATATACGCATAGTACACGTACTGTGTACACTTTTTTGGAAGGAAAGGTACTCTTTATGTCTTCTAGTCTGACATTCAAACACTTTGGATTATTATTTTTCTTGCTTTGATTTCATATTGCTTTGATTCAATATTATTTAAAATGGGAAAATAAAGTAATAGTAATTTTAAACATTATTGTTGAAATTTGTTTGACGTAATTTGTGGATGTACCCTTATCTATCTAATTTATGTGTCTGCTAAAATACTAAAAATAATCGTGACTCAAACTATCTTCATACCAAATTTCATCTTAATCGGTTCAGCAGTTTAAGTGTGAAAAGGTAACAGACAGACAGAGACACTTTCGCATTAATAATATTAGTATGGTTAGAAGTACCATTATAAAGTTATCGTATCTATAAAATAAGTTGATCATTGGATTAATTAATCCAGTCAATCACGTTAGTTTGTTTTCGAAAGAAATAAAATTAGTTTCTACTATAGGACAGAAAGTTACACCTTAAACAATGTGTTCGAAATTATTGATAATAAATAACGGGCCGCACTCTCGTGGCGGCAGGCGCGCGGCAGCCATGTTGCCCAGCAACGTGGCTGCCGATCGTGTGACGAGACTGACGAGCGACGTTCGTAATTCCAAATACATTGCGCGTCACTCGCGTAATCCTGCGACCGCCAGCAATAGCCAGCGAGCAATTGATATGAATACTGTTGTACCATCAGATAATGGGTGAATGTCGTAATAAAAGCCTACAATTTTTGGAAAATACGAGTATGTGAAATGCTCGGTTTTTATACTTACCGGTGGAAAGTAACTACTCCAGGGGCCTCTTTTAATTCGTTGTTTCGTACACGACACGACAAAATTGTACAACACGGCATTTTTACATGTTTTTTGACACTAAATTCGTCACACGTGGTCGAACGACGACTGAACCGCGCGGCATGAGGTTTCGACAAGTTTATGCGCATCTGATCATAAACCATGTAACGCGCGCCCGGACCAGTACCGCGTCCATTAGTATTTATCTAGTCCGTGGTAATCCTAGATACGTGCGCATAGTTTGGCGTTTCCTCACTCTGCGGTCCTAACCACCGGCAACCAGGGCCCTGCCCCGTTGCCGGCGGCACCCTAGGTAAGGTAATTTTATTGTTTTTGTATGTTGTAGATGCATATTTGGATTTTACTTTAAAATAAATGATTTAAAATATCCTAACCCAAGAAAAAAAATCGAATAGAGAGAATAAAAATATAAATATAGCGGATAAAAAAATATTCCTTGTTCTGGGATCGTGCAAAAATAAAACATAGAAAACTAAAATACACAGGAAAATTCTTATCAGTGACAAAAAACCGCCCTATAGTCATCGCGAGAAGGACTTGGACAAAAGATAGGCGGGTCTAGAGTCGTTTGTCAAACTCATAGGTTGATGCCTTAGTTCATTTCGTCCGTTATTTTTTCGACGTGCGAGCGCGTTCGCATAAATGTCAAGTTCAAAGGAAATGGAAGGTCAAGTACTGGATACGTAAGAACAAAAAAGATAAAAGAACAGGTGAATCCGTAAAATTGTATTTCATTACTGATCTCGGTAAAATTACATAGGAATAATATCTGCTTATTATTTTACTGGAGTAACTATCATTAATAGAAAACGCAGCCCATTGGGTGAAGCTAACCTAGATATTAATTTGTAAATATCAGTTGTGAATTTGTAAAGTGACCAAAACAGGCCATACGATTAAATAAATAAATTATTTTATGACATATATACTTATTTAGTTAGCCACTTCGGTATTTGTCAGCTTTGTATAATACGGGATTCTATTCACAAGTACCTAAGTATAATATTTACTGCACTACAATTTATTTCTCATGTTTGGAGCGTTATCACATGTAGGCACATGTAACTCTAACTAAAATGTCTTAAAATATAACAATAGGAGTACATATAAAATCATATTATTGTCAAAAACCGCGCTCAAATTGAAAGCTGTGATGTCACAAGAAGTCGCACAGTGTTCATGTACGAACAGCAACACTCTTAACTGTACATCGGTGGACCTTTTTACAAAAGACATAAGGTCCACCGATGGGCAGTTAACAGTGTGGGCCATTCAAAACAAAACACTATGAATCTACAAAGAACTTGGTCTAGGTTTTGAACTCAGCTTTCTCGGTCTTAATTCATGTCGCGATCTATCTTGGCTCTTTGCTAAACATAAAACTAATATTGATGTTTTAAATTCTCAACACTGAAGTCCAGAAGCATTAAGTAAATTTCTACCTCTCATATTTTTATCGTACAGCAGATTTTTTATTATTATTGCTAAATAGTTTTGCCCATAAAATTCAATATAGAAGAAGGATCTAGAATTGAGCATAGTATAGCAAACTAACTAGAGGGGTTTCAATGCTCTCATTGTTGTGTCATATCTGACGTGGCCAGCTCTCCGTCTATTAGTAAATACATCTCAGTGCGTTGGAAACATTAGTGATACAGTATAAATAAGTTTATGTATTA
This sequence comes from Pammene aurita, assembly GCA_947086415.1. Taxonomy (NCBI): domain Eukaryota; kingdom Metazoa; phylum Arthropoda; class Insecta; order Lepidoptera; family Tortricidae; genus Pammene; species Pammene aurita. Next base: position 11,466,762 of record OX352306.1, on the reverse strand, counting down.
AAAAAAATAAGGGGATCAATGTTACTCTGCGTCCGCAGGAAACACCTTAGACAACCCTACACGTGATCCCTGGGTGGTGCTAAAAGAGTAACAAACTTGGCAGCTCCACTGTCCCCTCTGGACCTTGCAGCACTCACTGGATTTTCATTATCATCTGCTTTTCCACTACTACTACCCCAGGGAAGAAATGCCTAGCTATATCCAGTGACATGTAGCCATACGATAAATAAAAATAAGGGCTTTAATAAAACTAGTAGTCCGCCTCGAACTGAGAACTGGCGATTTTCTTGCAAACGAGTGACCAATATAACAAGAACTCAATGATGACTTTTTCGAGCCTTCTAGCTCTATAACCCCTTGATCGATCATGCTCATGAACGAACTCTCAAATTGTACTGAGCTCTACCCCAACAAATTTCATATAAATCAGAAAAACCTTACTAAAGTTATCGCGCGACAACTAATCAAAATCAAAAAGCCATCGAAATGCACAGACGTCTAGGTAGCCGAAGTCGTTTGAAAGAACTTAACTCCGCTTACGCTCCGCTCGTTCGATAAAGGTACATAATTAACTACTTATACTCGTAATGTATAAATAGGTACCGAAGTACCTATAAGCTGTACTAAATGACAACACGATACTTTGAATACCTTTTCTTAATTATTCCTTTTAAGGCCAATCTATCTTTATAAAGTTACTCGAAGCTAAAATCGAGTCAAGGAAACATTAAACCTTAATGAACGTTGGTTAAGTAACTTCAAATCCAATATTGATAGCAAACATGCACCAAGGCCCATCGATCCCTTTCTGATTATATTTAATAATACCAGTGCAAGGTTGAGTCTGAGGCCATGATTAATTCAGTTCAAATGATACACGGTGCCCGTGAGCATTGCGAGAGATTTTAACCACGCATTTCTGAGGTCGAAAGAATGAAAAAACATTATATGACTTTGTAAAACGCCAAAAACATTATATGACTTTTGTTGTAAAACGCCAAAAAAAAAATTTTTTTTTTTACTTTTTTTTTCACTTTTTTTGAATGCTGTTGTTCTACATAAAAAGTAAATGTCATTAGAAAAAAGTAACGGAAAAAGTAAATTGTTACATTTTTTCTCGTAAAAACTAGTCCATGCAAAGTGTTTCTTAGGTCTTTGATATCAGTCAATAAGAGATGTCTAGACTATGCCCCATACCGGTGAGATCGCCATCAAAAAATCATTTTACACTGATAAACAATTCAAAATGCAATTTTTTGTAAGTAGTATTTACTCTGAAACTATGGCGAATTTCGAAAAAGTTTAAAGGACATTTTGTTCTCTAAATATGATAATGAATACACTGTTAAAGTCTCTCGCAATGCTCACGGGCACCGTGTATTACTTGAATCATTTAGAATATGTCAAATTATCTTTTGGAAGTTAACTTTTGCAGAGATGTATACCCTGCTTACGAAGCTGAAGGTCCGGACATATTTGAATTGCCGTAAGTAGAGCGTCACGTAGGTGCGTACAAGACACGATTAACAATGTATAATGTGTACAATGTATTTAACAATTTTATTTCCCTTGTAATATAAATAACTTTTTTAATCGATCCGCCGAAATTGGGGCAAATAATTAAAATTCATACGTTTCACACATAAGTGTACAAAATGTCAACTCAATCTTTGTAGTAGTTTCGGAGCAAATTGGCTTTGTGTCAGATAGACAGTATCACCATAAAGTTAATTTTACCATTTCGTGCAGATCCCAAAAAAACATTGCCAGCAAACGAATAATGCTATGTAACAAATGGAGGCCCAAGAAAATAATGATACACAGGATATTTACGGTTGTTAACTGCTAACACTATCTGTGTTCCTTAAATCATCTGCCCTATTATCAGGGCAATAAATAACAAGGTCGGGAATTATCAGCGCGCGTAATCGGCGATGCCGCTGTGTTATTTCCCTCCACGGTTAAATACGCTTCACTTGGAAAAACATTTATTTTGCACTGAGTTAATAATTGTTTTTCGGGTCAGAATCACGTTTAGTCCGTTTTGAGTCAATTGAGTTTTCGTGTTCATTTTAAAAGGTGCGAGGTTTACTGGGTTTGTATTTGAACGACTGATAATGTTCGAGTTTTTTTATGGCTATGTAAATGCATGGCTACCTACAGTTCTAAAGGGTTTGATACAGATCACAGGCCTATTAGAAAAGTATATTATTTGACAAATTTGTTATATGTAGATTTTATATTGAATAATAGATGATACCCGTTTGAGCTCAAGATGGTGACAGCGTGTTTAGAATAGTTTTTTGTTTTTTGCTCATTTACGTAGTTCAGTGTGTAATATTGATAGCTTGTTGTGCGGTGACCTAACGAACAAGTGTGAAGCTAATGAAAACTTGGTCTCGAAACGCGCGTAATCTCCCTGTAGTTGAACAAACGGTTATCCGGGGTCTCGGTCACCCACATGTTTGTAGGGAAGCTATCACCTTACAATCAGCAAGGCCTCAACCGAACAACGTTGCTTTTATTTATATTACTAAAGATTAATAAAATCAAAAGTATACACCTCGACATTGGCAGAATTCAGTAGGAGTAAAAGCCATGTATAAAAAAAATTAAATAGATTTGACCTGTCGAAAGTGACGTTTCGCTTATTTAGGTCATCATTTTTTTACTAGCCGTTGCTTATCAAATTCATGGCAAATATATATAAAAAAGAGATTGCTTTATGTAAACCGATTCATCAAATGTTCTAGTGACGCTGGTTCTCAGAATTAGAGTAGACCGAGGCAAATCGAAACGCAGGGCAAAGCGGATCAACTTAAGTATTTTAGTCATGCAATGGCGTGTGGAAAAGTCAAGTTCAACGCGGGACGCTGATTGGCTGCCCGTGGCTGACCATTATCCCGAGATCTTATGAATTTGACAATAATGCGATTTATTTCACTGTATCCTACAATTTATTTAGTGCCATGTCAATGGCAAAAAAAACATATTGATAACATATCGGTAAGTAACAAATTGTGTTTTTTTTTACTTTTCACTTTTTTTATTAAGATAATCTTAGAAGTGGCATATTAATATGTTAAGGCCCATTTACACATTGATCAAATAATTATAATTTATTACAAGTCAGTACACACATTTACAGAAAAAAAAACATTTACGGCTCCTGTAAAATACTGTTCTCTAATGATCTTTTCTGTTCTTAACAGGTACACATTAATTAGTGTTAAGTACGAGTTCATACATTTGTTACTAAACAGAAGTAGAAAATGTATGGACTCGCACATAACACTAATCCCTTAAAGGGATAAGTTCGCCTTTGTACACACTTACTATATTTTTGTTCGTCATGTATTTGTTTTGTGCAATAAAGTGTTTTGCTACTACTACTACTACCATAGACTAATTAACCCAAGACCCCGCATAGCCGGGCGACCCCCGCTGCCACCCTCGAAGTAATTTCACTCTATAGTGAGACACTAATATTGAAAGTGACAGTAAACATAGGACGCCTCCATGGCAACCATTAATTCTGACTCTCTCTTATGCCCCACGGCAGAATCGCGCGTCCTGTCTAGCATTGCGAGTTCCCCTCCCGCACCCCTTCTTTTTGGCAGCTTAAGTTTCAAAGATACAGGGTGGAATTTTGTAATGCCACCTCAAGGGGAAGTACTCTTAATACTGTAGATAGAAAATTTTACTCAAAGAAAACATTCCTTTATTTTTTAAAAGAAAGAAAACTGCATTCAAAGATTTTTAAAAATTCGCTTTTAATTTCAATAAGCCGTTTTTACCGTGAAACAAATATGAAATGATTTGTTTGTGACAATCAAATGTGAATAATAGATGAAAATCTATTTTCAAATGTAACATTCCATATTTAAACTACGTCACACACGGATGTCGCATCTAAGAAAGGAGTATGCATTACAAACACGTGCAAATTGCAATCGCCTTATCTAAAAAGTAATACGTCATTTTAATGGATAAATGACGTCAATGATAATTATTAATTAATAACATAAGTAAACAGATGGATCTTTGAGTAAAAGTGCTTTAACTTGATCCATTGAATTAATAATTTAAGATTTCATTGTTTTCCTTTCATTTAATTTATAAAGTTTGTAAGATAGATTTCATCCTTATAATTGACCCTAACGATCGATGCAATAAAAGTACAGGATGCAACTTTTAGAGATTTTAGTCAGTTCGATTACCGGGTGCGGCAAGCGAATTTTAAAAAATATTTGAATGCAGTTTTCTTTCTTTAAAAAAATAAAGGAATGTTTTCTTTGAGTAAATTTTTCTATCTACAATATTAAGAGTACTTCCCCTTCAGGTGGCATTACAAAATTCCACCCTGTATAACGCGCTGAGCGGAGTACAGAGATATCTTGTATGTATTATGACTACTACTAATCAATGTGTAAATGGGCCTTTACACGTATTTTGTTTCCTAATATTTCTTATAACTTTACTTATGCTAGTGCTAAATTGTATTTACTCACCGTATTTGTACCAATGACAGCTTTGTTCTTTTCTTTATACTCGTACTACTTTGATAAAAATACCAAAAAGCAGCAAGAAACATTTGATCGTCGTATAACCTTGTAAACGTCTATTCCTCGGGGGAACATAAACGTGTCATGTCGAAGTAACTTCTATAACATAATAACAAAAATAAGAAATAACTGGTAAACTCGCGGTCTATTTACTAGGTTTGAAATCATAAACAATGCTGTCTAGGCTTTTGTCAAGGAATTACCTTTTATATAAAGCCTACAAAGGTAGAAATGAAGGTTAGTTGTGTACTTATTCTTAAACTAGCTGTTCCCGCGGCTTCGCCCGCATTCGTTTCGGAGGATAAACTTACCTATATAAATGTTGCTCTGAGGTATCAATACAACTCCAATACAACTCCAATGCATTAACTACGCAATACAGCAAGCGCCTAAACGCATCTGAATCAGAGATATAAGAATTTGCTTGAAAATTATTCCGATGCAACTCCATTACAACTTTAATATTGGTTGATTATTTATTGTGTGTTGGTGTTATACTTGATATATTTATGAGCCACATTTGTATAAATGTCATGAAATTCAATAATGAGCTGGAACTTTTAGCTCGTACTCGGAATTCGGCTGTGTAACCTTGCAAACACAGACACAACGGTGTTTTAATAAATTGTTTAAAATACATTTCCACCATTAATAAAACCAACTGCTCACTCAAAACATTCGCTCATATCGAAATGTACGTGTAATTTTTACAACTGTTTTTATGGAACCTCAGTTGGATGCAGAAATGAAACGGTTGAAATGGAACTGGCTGAAATGAAAGCCTGTAAATCATTTCGCGCCGTTCTGTCCACATGCCACGCGCCCAGACATGTAACTGCGTGTTGCGCAGATCATAAAACATTTTTGGCTGAACCACGGAATTTTGCTGGTATTTACTGCGTAGCGAGTTCATTAGATTGTGAATGACAGATTTCTGTATTAAGAGATTTTTCGATGGCGTGAGCTAGAGGATGTTTGGAAATTATGTAATGATTTCTACCTATAAGTTTACTGTTCACTGTTCCACTTTATTGTTAAAAAAATGAAAAAGACAATATGACACATTTTTACATATAAAATAAGGCGTATACATATAAAATGTAAGTAAATAAAATATTTAATCGTAAGTACGATTTTTCTTAGTCGTTTCCACACAATTGAGGATTGTGTCAAATCTTCCAATTTCGCAGCTATTAGGTAACTCTCAGTAGCTTGGTTGGTCAGAGCGATGGGCATGTATCCCAGAGTCGCGATATCGAGTCTCGCCTGAGGCGATAGATTTTTTCTACTTTTCTTTTATTGTAAAAATTGTGGTATCGTTAGCAGACGTTCTGCTTAATACAAAATTAATTGACTTCTTTTGTTATTAACGTAGCCCTCCATGTGACGTTTTCGATTTCAATGCAGACTGCCCTCTGCACGGAGCTACGAGCCCTCCTATCAAGATACATCACCAATAAAATATAATACTTAGGTATACTAAATAACTGGGATTAGGTAAAAACTAGTTATGGTTTACTAAATTAACAAATTATTTTTCTCGTAATTGTGTCATATCTGACGGGGCCAGATTTCCGTCTACCACTCATGTTCTTGTATCTTTCAAACCCACGCTTAAACCTTGCCTGTTAAACTAAAGTTTCTGCTCTAATGTCCCTAATAAAAACAATTTTACTGCATACCCATATTTACGGTTTCTGTAAAATACTGTTGACAATTTTCTAATGATCTTTTCTGTTCTTCACAGGTAAGGAAGCAGAGTATCTCCAGTTTGGTAAGAGTACCGGCCAAACTAACGCCAGGAGTACAGCTATTTACACTCACGAGTCAAAGTAAAATAATAAGTGGTAAATTAACTAATACAGTATTAAAAAGCCTTATAGTATTATTAGTACCTTGTGTTATAATTTTTTTAATTTAACATTTACATAAAAGTAAGTTCCGGTAACTTCTACCCGTCTATTGTAAAATAGAAAAGCAGTAAAATTGGTACCTACTGTGCCAGTAACCGGGTAAAAATATTCAAATTTATAAGTAATTACTTATTTTATTTGAAGTCTTATTAGTGTAATTTTTGAAATAAATATGATTGAGGGTCATTTGAGTTACCTACCCTGCAATTCAATCATCAGAACCCACAGTAGTAGAAAAGAGCGTTAATATAAGTAAAAAAAAGAATAGCATTAATATTTCAAGGTTTTTTATTTTATTTGATATTTATCTAAAGTTACGAGTACTTTTTTTCATCACGAGTTGTATTTATAATCGCCAATAAATGTTTGCATCTGAATGCCTACCTTAGTTAGTAAAAAAACTTTTATCTACACTCATACTGTAAGTACTCTAAAATGCGTTCAAAAACCGTAGACAATGACAAGCATTACAACAAACGATTTAACTATGATAAGTTTCTTATCTGCGGCAGTAACGTAATTTTAACTATGCATGCTCAAATATTGTTAAGCAATGAGTTTCAAATTTGGAACATCGAATTTGATAACATAATGTTACCGCCATGGCCAACTCGATTGGTCCCGCGCGAGCGCCGGCACAATCGAGTAGGCCATGACGGTAAAATGGCGGTAATTCTATGGTTTCCGAACAATTAATTAAATATATATAATATGAGTGTAGATAAAGCAGTGTATGCAACTGTACGTAATTAGGCCTTAAAACACTCGTGTGATCTTATTATGAAATTCGCCTGCGGCTCATTTCATAAAACCACACTCATGTTTTAAGGACCCTTATTACGTAACAGTTACATAAACTACTATAGTTGAACCTACACACATTTCACCTCACATTAAATATTTTTATGATCTCTTTTATATACTATACCCAAATTTCCAACACGACCCAATAATAATTTACGTGTAGATCATTCTTAATACTAACAAAATTGCCCCCAAATTCTGGAAATCTTATCTTTATTATGAGAAATTTTCTTTATGGCTTCCGAAAACAATATTTTAGGCCCTGATAATTTCATCGTACCGCCTACATTTATGTGGATTTATTTTATGTTACTTTGTTATATTCGTAATAAAACGTTCTTTATGGACTTATTTACCTAGAGGCAATAGTGTATACCTAATATTAAACTCCACAAATAAATTTATTTTATAACCCTTTCATTATGAAAACACTAGTAATTATTTAGTATTGCCTGCTTTTGATTTTTCCTTTGAACATGTAATTTTTGGGCAATGGCTTCGGTTTTATAATGTTATGCATGTCTTGTGCATTCTGTATTTGTTAAAGAATCTGTCCAATAGGTACTTAAACATTTCATGAAGTACACCAATTAAAACGCAATAAATATATTTTATTTTAGGACAACCTTACACAAATCCCACTAGAATTAGGGTGGGTTGCACCACGCATAACCAACAAACTGATCAATGGTTAATATGGCGACGGAGCGGTCATCCCATAGAAACCTGTCAAACTTTTCATACAAGATTTTTTAACGATGACGTTGACGTTAACAGATGGTTAGGTGCAACCGGCCCCTTAGACTAGGAAAAGTTTGTAATATGGGTAACGTACTTATATACATAAATAGAACTGTGAAAAATTACTTGTGATCAACACACAACGAAATGCCCTTGAGATTCGAAGCCAGAGCCTGCAGTCTGAATGAACGCAGGCCGGTAATCTTTCATTTATGGTGACGATACGATACGGCTACCATAAATAATCAGCTCCGATAATCTTCATTTGCTACGAGTTATGTAGTGCTACGGCGTAGCATCGGCGTATTTTTAGGGAATGAAACTTATGCAACCAGAGTTTCTTATTGTACGAAAAACACGAGATTTCGGGTATTACCCAGGTTAATTATACTAACCCGGGTTGTGTTCCCTACGTATATCCAATTCTTGTGAATCACCTTAATCTTCGTACATTGTTTCACTTCTCTGAACAATAACAAAAACAATACGCTGAAAGAGTACTCCCGGTTATGCAGCCAGACAGGGGAGGAATGCACCACCCTCCGTGGGGAAGAACAGGTCGTAAGGGCACTTTACCCTCTCGTCCTCTCGTTTAATAAGGGTCTCAAGGAACCCTAGAGGGCTTAATGAGCCCTTTCTTCAGTTACTCGTTACTTGAGCTAACTCGCATTGCTTGCTTTAATCTCGTGTACATTATGCCTTTGTTACGAATGATTAATTTGAATAATTACGGCGTATTATCGAAAACGACGAATAATTTTTGGAAAAAAATAAAATGTAAAAAATATAATAATAACTGGTAATATATTACTCCCGGCCGGTTTCGGCCACGGCGACTGCTTCAACTCCGGAATTGCTGGCGCTCGTGCGTCCTTGTGTGACTCACGTAGCCGATCTTGCGTACAAAAACTCGTGCACATAATGGGCATGTGAGCACACCATTTCGGTAATTATATTTGATAGACGCAGGTGGTCGGGCTTTCAGCTCATCTTGTTCCGCTAATCGCTAGTCGTCATCTCGTCGAACATCAAGTTCCGCTAGTCGCTAGTCGGTAGGTAGTCGTAGTAGTAGTATGTTGAACATACGCAATGTACGAAGAGGAGAATTAATACGGACCCGGGTATGTCCTTAAACTACGTCCGGAGTTTTTAATACCCGGGGTATTAAACTTATTTATTAAACTATGTCCAAAAGATAGGTATGAGTACGGCACAGCTCAGCGAATGTCATCTCGCTTAAATCTGGAGCAGAGTCCGACTGGGGAAGTACCTCTACCTTACAGAAAACCACAGCCAAATAGCATCAGACCCTACTCATAGTGTTTTGTTCCTGCCTGTGAGTAGGGTTGCGAAAGAGCTCAAATACTCATAGGACCCAGTCTGTTGACGACGAGTGACCCTCTTGTGCCTTTAGTCGTCAACACAGTGAATCCTACTTTTTGTAAAGGGTTCGCACCGCGCATGTGACACCTTTGGATTTTCAGGCGTCCATAGGCTACGGTAGCTGCTTATCATCATACGGGCCGTATGCTTATTAGCCACCGTCGTGGTATAAAAAAAACGAAACTTACTATTAACACTCTAACCGCCACATGGTACGCCGGTCGCCCACAAAACTTCCAGTGCAGCATGTATGATGGCAGTGAGAGTGGTAATCTATGGTAAGTTTCGTATACTAAGTAAATACAGCTTTAAGACAATCGTTAAAAGTAGTAAATTGACCAAAGGAGATCGTCTATTTTCGTCAGGAGTATAATTATGAGATAGACATTAAAAAAACTCAATTTATAGATCAGGGCGGTCATAAAATAATCGTGTAATCTAACGGGAAAATTGAGAAATCGTGTATGGGAAAACACGAATGTGATAAAGACAATATATTTAAAAGCGTACACGTTTATAATCCATACTATAACACAAAATAAATACCGGTTTTATTAAACAACATGATAATGAAACGGAAATCATAATACATAAAATACTTAATTGTCATATTTTGATTCTGCCGCTAGTTTATTGTATTTGGGTAAACAAGGATATGGATGTCAATATATAGGTAATGCAAATATCGTAATACTTATTACAAAGAAATATGGTTTACCACTGTTAGTGCACTTCTACTGTTACTATATTTTTTGTAATAAATATTTATTACAAAAAATATAGACACCTTATATTCAAAGGATCACAATGACATGTTGTTAGTGAACTCCGCCATACCGGCCTGGTTTTACATTAGATTTCAATACTTTTTGCAGTAGGAGAACTGCGTTGCGAGACTGGCATTTTCGTACATGTAATGTTTTTGATTGGATTACTCTTTTTAGAATAAATAGTGAACAATGTAGGTGATTCTTGTTTTCATTCAACGATAGAAAATATTTACTATAACTATGACACAGAGTGTTCATTTTACTTAACACAAAGATTTCTCAAGTAAAGTAGATCATTCAAGAATGATTGCGGCTAACTAGGTAAAACAAGAAAGCTTTAATTAATGGGAATATCAAAGAAACACAGCTAAAGGCACCCACAGAAATATGAGATAAAAAGGATCTTTCCCTGGTTAAATCAATTACATTAAAAAATAACAAGGTACAATTAGACAAAAACATTCAAAAAATTCGAGTCCTTTTTGCTAATTCTTCATTAGGTTACACATTCGAAATGCTCCTCTCAGAGTCTATAGATAAACTAACCGACGGGCTATACAATTTTATAAAATAATCAACACTTATTTAATTCTTTTTATCCCCGAGCACATCTCATAAACATAATTACTTTTAAATCTCCGCACGGCAGGCGCCTAAGTTGAAAAATTACGTCATCTATTCTGAGATCGTAAAATGCTCATGTAGTTGCCAACAATATGGCTGATGAGATAAAATATGAGGCGGAGCGTTTACAGAATAATGAAAATTAGTAATATGTATTCACATTTTTAGGCTTCCGTAGCCAAATGGCAAAAAAAGAAACCCTTATGGTCTGTCTGTCTGCCTGTCCGTCCGTATGTCACAGCCATTTTACTCGGAAACTATACAACGTATCTGAATAAAATTTACACATAAGGTGTATTTTGTATGCCGCTACTTAGTTATGGAGTTAAATTTGAAAAAAAAACAAAATATTTTTAGGGGGGCGCTCCATACCTACATGTAACTAAATTTCAAAAACTGTTTTTTAACCAAATATCAACATGTGACACATCAATCGATAGGTCTTTATAAATAACATTGAGGTTTCTTTGACCATTATGTGATTAAGTGAATATTTTCTGAAATAATCGCTTCGAAAGTCAGAAAAATTGTGTAGACCCCTGTAACTTTTGAACCGTAAGTCCAAAATATATGAAAAAATTTGAGGCGATGTGCCTTATCATATACTTTCTACGAAAATTATTTTGAACATTATCGGTTCAGCCGTTTTTGAGTTATCTCCAAAAAACTTCTTCCATAGGCATCAGATACGTATACCTTTACATACCTTTGGTATTAGTTTGGTTCTTATTACATTGAAGGTACGGAACCCTTCTATGCGTGGTCCGACACGCACTTGGCCGGTTTTTATACTTAAGTAAAACCTTTTATTTATCTTATTACGGGTTATGAGAGAGTAAAGTAGGGGATATCACTAGGATGATAAAATAAACAAATACTTTACAAGTATTTACACTTATATTGGTTTGTTACGAGGTTTAAATATGAATCTATTACATTTTATGACAATAATATTTTTTAGACGATAGACGTCTTTAAAACAATCTGGCCAAGATCCGAATGGCGGCCGTAGCTGTATACCCGTCATTTATAACATTATAAAATGGCGGGAACGAACAACAAAGAATAGTCAATTGACACTCTTTTATCTACATCCATATCATATATCCTCTATTCTGCGTTCGGAAACCGTATGTAGTTATCACCATTATTGCAACCAGTAATGTAACATCAGTGTATTATCTGTGACAGTGTTGTAAAAATGTATGAAAATTAATTACCACGTCAATATATCGGTAACGTAATTAAAATCCAGCCCTCCTTCCCGACCGCGGTTGTCCCCCTTCCCAACCGCCAGCACAATCGAGTTGACCATGGCGGTGCAAATGGTGCAATGATGGTCATTCTAATATTTCTAATGGTTTCCGAACACTTCATTTAGGATTTATAATATGTGTCTAGATAGCCTGCGGCTCGTTTCATAAAACCACACTCGTATTTTAAGGACCCTTATTACGTAACAGTTACATTAACTACTATTCTAATATACCTACCTTATTTTATTACCTATGTATTAATGTATTGTTATCTATTCCGTCTTTCAAATTAAGTTTTATACAATAAGCATTTTAATTATATTTTAATCATATAAAAAACAATATTAACATTATGAAATTCAAAAATATCTACCCTAGGATGCTCTGGCAACATTAGGGCTATGAGACCGTTGTGCGTTGGCAGAAAACACTGTCGTACAATCATCGCTGAATAAACCAATCATTTCGTTCGAATGTAGTAATTTTTGCAATGCATTACAAAAGATGAAAAGAAAATATCACTATCAGGTAGGGCTAGGGTCTACGCATTCTCGTTTCAAATTGCCTATCATTAGTGACAAACTGTTTTATCATTTATTCGATTTCATTAATTTAAGTAATGTACCACCCATAAATTAACGGAAACGTTCGGTTTAGGACATAAAAAGTCAAGTTAAGTGTCATAGATTGCCCAAATGCCACAAAAGCATTTAACGTGATGAATTTTAGACGTAATCATTTGATGTCCATGGCGTTCCAGGCTCAAGGAGCGCCCTAACTAGGGAATGCCTTACCAGTATTTTTATGGGTAATCCCGGGATACTGGTATTAGAGCATACAAACCAAGCGAATGCATCACGACTGTGAATGCATGTTTATTTATTTAATCGTATGGCAAAATGCAGCAGTAAAATTAGTAGGTACATTAGCAATATTAGTACTATATTTTTTTCTACAGACGTAAAATGGCGGACATATGCACGAAGGACATAAAATAAAACACGTAGGTTTGGTATATAACATTAGTGGGAATCACAAGGTATCTTCTTCCCAGCGTTTGTCCCGGCTTTTGCCACGGCTTAATTGAGCTCCGATTCCGAGGGTCCGCTTGACAACCTCTTCCCATGAAATGGCGTTTAGAAAAGCGACTGCCGTCTGAACTTCCAACACAGAGGGAAAAGTAGGCCGTATTGGGATTAGAATCGGTTTCCTTACGATGTTCTCGTTCACCGAAAAGCGACTGGCCAATATCAAATGATATTTTCGTTCATAAACGGGTACGAGCCGGGCTTTGAACCCGAGAGCTGTGGATTGAAAGTCTGATGATGAGAAAGATTGATGTCTTACCGCATGGCCACCAGGTGCAGTATTTTAATTTTAAAATACATAATCAATACATTAAAAACACAATCTTTTTCAAACATTACTCCAACAAATCAACCAATATTGAAGTTGTATTGGATTTGCATCGGAATAATTTTCAAGTAAATTCTGGTATTTCTGATTCAGACGTTTAGGCGCTCGCTGTATTGCGTAGTTAATGCGTAGGAGTTGTATTGAAGTTGGATCGTGTCTATACGTGTATTAAAGTTAGAATACGGCCCCAGCACTTCTTGTGAGAGTCGCAAGGTCTATTTAATAGCTTAAATATCCAATAGCGAAAGCCTTACATTGATTCGGCTAGTTTTGCAATCTGAAGCAAATATGCGTTCATAATCGCCGGGTATTCACTAGATCTGGACGCGTCTTTACTTTTTATAGAATGCCTGAAAATTACAAGGGAATTAAATAAATAATATTGCTTTTTATTATAGATATTAAAAAATTAAAGTATTTAATATTAATCAAAGCATGTAATTAATAATTGTCAAAAATATCAATTTTATTTTGCATAACATTACATGAACTACCGCAGCAAAAATGTATAAATTTGTATGAACAATATGATGTGCCTCTTTCGATTTAACTAAGGAGGTAATTATGTTTTTATTTTTCTATCAAAATATTTCCTTTGAATCTAGCGGGAAACTCCTGGAATCGGTTCCTTTGATACGCTGTTTAAGTCCAATGTATTTCTTGTTACTGTAATTAAAGCCTTTTGCTGACTATAAAAGCTGACTTGATGAGCAAAATGTTTTTCTATTTTTTTTAAATAGACGAGCAGTACCTTTTTATGAAATTTACACACAATTCTTGTTACTTAATGTTTTTATGGTTGAGGTAATTTAGAAGGAAATTCATTAGTGTTGATCATTAGTAAGTCATTAGTTTGTCAAAAAGCAAAATACAAGCTTATAAGTTTTTAAAAATATGTATAAATTTGCGTGGAATACTCCTTCAAATGATGTGTAATTTTATTAATCAATTAAAGTTATTGATTTTAAAATTTTCATTTGATTTTATTTCATACTAGGCGGCGACCCTCTAGCTTTAGTACCTTACTTAGAACTTGACTGACCTATACCTGTGTGCTGCTGCTGTATTTATCTACCTGTCTACTAGCACATCTACATACATCACTACACTATAAAATGATACTTTTTTCAACACCTGTATCCTTTAATCTGTAAGACTTCCAGATCTATTGTGTATGGAAAAATTGTAAAACTTTTATCTTATTTATAAGTTCTATAGACAATTTATTCATACTGACAACCGTTTAAGCGTCATGGATAAAAAGTTAGGCTTAAAATTTTGGTACTTAACCAAGATGGCGACCAACGCTGCGCCCCCTCATTTTCTAAAATCTAGATTTTTAATAACCAACCTGTAGCCTACCAATACCCATTAAAACATTTTCTACACCACCTTTTGTAAGGCAAAATGCTCCAATGACTGATTTAGGTGTCGATTCCGCCGCTGAGATGTACAAAGGTCACATTTGCCATACCATTCTGAATTACGTGAAAAAGAGACAGAGATCCTAAATTTTGAAATACGTATACGTATACGTATACAAATTTTCGGATTTATGATATTAGTAGTTTGTAATATAGCCAAGTTGAAGCCCTCAATGTACGCCAAACTCATTGAATTCCGTCGCGGCCCATCAATGCCACCGCTTAAGTCCCTCTAATACGTTTTTACAATCGTTCGATAGTAATAAAACTAGGATGGGGCCTGGATTAAACTCGTATATCATTCCTTCTGATGGCCCTTTTGCCGTAATCATTCATTTTTCTTCCCTCGTTTTCTTCCTTTCTTCCAGTGTTGCGACAAAACTCTCGGAAATTATATGAAGGCGAATTTATGACGTTGTTTTTTTTAGTTTGTATAAATGAGTCATAGTTAAGATATAGAATATCACGCGATTTTTATTCATTTACTAGCATAGTCTTGTTTTATATAGATATATGTATACGTAGCGTTATATAAATCGCCTGTCAAATCTAAAATACCGTTTATAATTATTTGTCCATATCCTATCATCAAGACCTTTCAGGATGTAAAGTAACAAAATTTTACGAACTTCTAATAATAAAGACAGTATCTGTCTATTAAGTATTTTTTCCCTTACTAAGGTTTCAACACTTTTACTTATTTAAAATCAATTTAGTCAAGATTCATAATAAAATTTCTTGGAAGTTTAATTCTCTTTAAAGGTCAAAAAGGTGAAGCCATTTTCATGAAAGTTTATCTATACATAAGCACAAGTTTTGATGGCTTAGTATAAAGCTCAATCTACAGTTTTCTAGTATGAAAACTTGATTCAGCACTAATACACTTCTAATCGGGGCAGTTGATCTTAGATTTGAATTCGATACGAGTTTAATTATTTATTTAAAAAATATCTTTAATATTATGGAGGTTAACGAGTAAGCGGCAAATACAAAAGACTGATTCATTACAAACAATGGGCTCTAGGGACCTTGGTCGTTTTTTTTTACCAAATAGATCAAGAGTAGGCCATAGGCAACCCTAATACCTTTGTTTACAATACTTGATCTATGATCTGGCATTATGTTCGTTATTTATAACGACGTCGATTTAAATTTCAATCACTCGCCTTCATCCACAACTCGTAAAAGCCGTTTATCGTTTCTCAACTATTAAAATAAAAAAATCCTAAGTTTGAAAAAATATATTCCGAGTTTCAAAGTTCTACCTTTAATGTTTCATGCTGTGCGTTGTCAGTCTTTAGGTAAAACAACTGTTTTACATATGTAGATCACCCGATCCAGTCGACTGCATGTCATAATATGCTTGTCATCGGCGCAGCACCAAAATAAAGTTATACTCGATTTGGTATCAATACAAAATAAAATAAATATCTAATGATACATTTTAGTGACATCCTATAATATAAGCCACTAAATTACAAACATTAACACCACAGTATCGATATTATCCAAAAACAAAAAGTAAACAAAAGAGACCAAATGCCATCGCGGCGGTCTCTAAATCAATTAGAAGGAACTTGAGGGAGAGACGTCCCCGACGGTTTAATAAGAACTTACGACACAGTGCCCAGCCATAAAACGCTGACCATCGGACAATGGACGCCCAGATAATGGAAAATTGTCTAAAGGGATTTTTTATTATAACCTCGGTACCCAAGTTGCATGAGGATTTGTGGTCTCATTGTTCTTTAATGCGGACACTTTATTTTTTCGACTGGTTTTTTTCTTCCGGATTATCGGCATTTACGGTTGAATAATTGATGCGTTTGATTGACTAAGGGAAAAACTTTGATTAGTTTGTACAGGTTTGTGAACGCTATTTGTCGCATGGGGACTAAATAGTCCCCAGTAATCAAATGATTCAGAGTTTTGTTTAGAAGCTTTTACAATTATACAAAATTGTTACTTAGGAAGATTATACTCGTTGGAGTTTTTGTAATTGTTTTCTTGTTTGATCGTTTAATTTTATCATGCGCTATGATTTAGTATAATATATAATTGCTTGACAAAGATGAGAAAACTAGTTACGCATGCATTGACGAATTCATTAGTGATTCTTAATGCACGGGTTTTATATGTTTAATGTAATTTTACTGTCATCTATAATAATTATCAATTTCATCGTTATATCATATTTCAGCCCATCGTTGTTATTTCTATTTTAAGTTATGTATGTTATTTACAGAATTGTAACTTATGAATTAGTTGTAAGTTAATTGTAATTTTAGGTATATTTCACGATTATAAATTGTTATGGAATAAATTATCTTATCTTATTCTTATCATTTTCACTATGGGTACATTTATTATCAAACAAGTTCTTAGACCTGGGTAACAATAAAGTTTTTCATATTTAATATTACTTACTAAATTACGCATAAACCTTGATTTTCTCTTTATTTTTAGAAACATTATTTACGCTTAGCGTGTACCTTAGTAATATCTAGCCCGCGAGCTAACTGGCCTATTGCGTGAAAATCTAAATAATACTCAAACTTATCTCACAATAACGTTGTCTGGAGATTTATAGTAAATGAATTTATCACGCGTTAGAAGCAAAAATGGGTTAAAGCTGTACGTAGTTTGTAAGGTCATGTTTAAAATTAGGTAAACAATTCTGACCCTTATACCACGGACATAAGTTTGAAAGTGTATATATATTTATAGACGCGGTTATACGACCCAAGCTTCGTAGCTTCTGCTATAAAGTGCCTGGTACACCGCTGGGGACTAAGAAACCTAGAGTTAAGGGGCCGAATCGGGAAAGTTTTTCTTATTTACGAAGTCGTTTGGATAAACATGAGATTTTAGTGTCTGTTGAGATTAGGGAGAAATGTTATGTTATTTTTATGACCACTAGATTGTTTTATAGTGAATCTTGTTAATTCGTTTGTTACAAAGATTGTTCAGAATTTAATCAATGCAAAGTTGTTGCTGACGTAATTTGTTACAAAAGACAAGTTCATATTAGGATTAGAGTTTTAATCTTTAGAGTAATAACATAACAGTTGTAAAAAAATACGCCACGCATTTTTTTTAAATTGGTTAAACCGTTGTTTTAAAGGATAGTTCAAGAAACGTAACAATAGCGTTATGTTCCGGGGAAAACTTGATTGACGTTATGTTGGTTTTTTAATCATTCATATCTAACAATGGTTAAAACAAATGTATGGCGGACGATGGCAGCGTCGAACTAAATTGCTTGGAACGTTTTTTTTACCGTGGCGCTCGCGTGAACTTACATGTTTCAAACGACGAAATAAAAAGAACGTGTATGCGATAAAGTCCTGTTTATATTAAATAATGATTGACTAGCCTTTGTCTTCAACCTGCATTGGGACCGTTTGCTATATCTATGATCTCACCAAAAATCGTGCCTAACTAAAATTTTCATATCTTTTTTTACCGTAATGTCTTGTCCCTACGGCGAAACTATTCTGCGCACCAGGAATCTACATAACCCTACAAGCGAGGTTCAAGTGAAATGTTCGAACGAGTGGAGCTGTTTACCAACAAACTTTCAGTCGTAATGAAAAGTAAATTCTCCCGTCGCCTTTATCAATACATCAATGAAACTATTTTCGCGACTCCGGGCGTAGCCGAGAAATGTCTACTTACCGAGCGTCTATTTGAATTAGAGCCGGGTCGTATCGTATTGAGTTTTCCGTGAAACGAAACGCAGTTGTTTTTTAAGTAACCAAACCACCAAACTGTGTTGAAAAATAGTTGTTCGGCAGTTTGTCTAACGAAATAAATAAATCAGTTTTCTAGTTGCGTTGCATTGCGACAGTAAACATATTTTTGTTTTGCCTCCTGTATGTCATCGTTTCAATGGAAAACTGGTCGTTACAACTGAAGAACAAACCAATAATATAATAATACCAAATATACAAAGAAAAAAGTGACCTAGGCCGCTGGTGCCCAGGGCTGGGATCGAACCAGCGTCTTCTGCATTCGCGGCAGACGTCTTAACCACTTTGGCCACTCGGGTCACAGCAGCACCGGTCGGATTTTCCCGTTCGTTGATCCTTGATCTATTTAGCAACACATTGTTTTACCGTCACTGGACGAGAAACCGTTTTTTTAAACGTTAACGGAAAAAACGCACAGCTCTACTTCGGATAGAAATTTTCAATGCTAACTACTGACAGTTTGTTTGTTTTTGATAGTTCGCGGAAATGTTTTCGGTTCGATCTTTATTTATGTTTACAGAATTGTGGGTAAACAATCATTGATAAATAAATAAGTTGAAAATAACTTATTGCTGTCCTAGTGCTAGTGTTAAGGACTTG
Source organism: Pammene aurita (assembly GCA_947086415.1). NCBI lineage: Eukaryota > Metazoa > Arthropoda > Insecta > Lepidoptera > Tortricidae > Pammene > Pammene aurita. The sequence continues at coordinate 11,447,514 of OX352306.1, read as the reverse complement.
TTTGACGAGTGTTTTTACGTATTTTTTTACCTCCTCAGACCACTTCAGCTACAATGTAGAGGATATAAGATCGGTCAATCGATCTCGTAGTCATGTACATATTTACGCGCTAAAAACAACCCTCCTTCGGCAGTCGGATTAAAATGAGGCATATTATGGCCCAGGTGGCATGTAACCTTTATTTGAATCCTCTTTAATAAAATAGGAATTAAAAAATATTGAGTATAGCCTCATAAAAAAATTAAAATAAATAATTACGAGTATTACACACATTAATTAAAAAATATATTAATTTTAATTAAAAAAAACCGACTTCACTTAAACTCCATATCTCCAAAAGCAAATGCCCGAGCTAGCGTGAAAAATGGTTGTACGTTGTTTTATAGACTACATTTTCGCAGAATATTGGTTCATAGAAAATGTTTCTCATATTTTAATTTCATAGAGTGATCATTTGTCAGAGCTCTTACATTGTAGAATCTGGTTTTGTATATTTTTTATTGTACAGAGAAGTAGTTTTTCGAATTTCAGTTCATTACGTTTTAAATCAAATATTATTAATCCGTATAGTATTTAGTTTGTATAACATTTGTTTCAAAGCCTGCATATTCATAAAATGTTGTTTCTGATTTTATCAAACTTAATATTTTCGTTTTGTAGAAGACTCAGTTCCTCAATACTTATTGTAATATACATTAAATCCTATATGTTTTTATTCAAAGATAATTAAACTGTAGAATTTTCATATCAATTAAGCTGATTATTAAACTAAAATATAAAAAAATCTGTCTTTTATTAATGTATTTGTTTTAATCTATTTAATTTAGCAATATGTTTAATTTTACTATTCTAACAACAGTTTGTTTCTGTGGGGGTCGCAGTTCTAACCTAAACTAACCAACTTTTCTGATAACAGTTTGTTTCTGTGGGGGTCGCAGTTATAATCTAACCTAACCAACTTTTCTGGCAACAGTTTGTTTCTGTGGGGGTCGCAGTTCTAACCTAACCTAACCAACTTTTCTGGCAACAATTTATTTCTGGGGGAGTCTCAGTTCTAACCTAACCTAACCAACTGTTCTGGCAACCGTTTGTTACTGTGAGGGTCGCAGTTCTAACCTAACCTAACCAACTTTTCTGGCAACCGTTTGTTTCTGTAGGGGTCGCAGTTCTAACCTAACCTAACCAACTTTTCTGGCAACCGTTTGTTTCTGTAGGGGTCGCAGTTCTAACCTAACCTAACCAACTTTTCTGGCAACAGTTTGTTTCTGTATGGGTCGCAGTTCTAACCTAACCTAACCAATTTTTCTGGCAACAGTTTGTTTCTGTGGGGGTCGCAGTTCTAACCTAACCTTACCAACTTTTCTGGCAACAATTTATTTCTGGGGGGTCGCAGTTTTAACCTAACCTAACAAACTTTTCTGACAACCGTTTGTTTCTGGAATTTTGGTATGTGTGTAACAGCTCTAATATCATTATGTATATTCTTTGCAATAAGTTTCTTTGCAATTAATGTAAATGAAGTGCATAAATACTAAAATAATAATGTTGGAAAAGAAAATACTGGAACTAAATATTATATAAAACAGTAACTATAAAACAACAATCTATGAAATCTGTGTCTACGAAACAAAAATACATGAAAAATGATTCTAGTGTTTGATAACTTTGTAAATTTAAAAAGTTTGATAGCAATATACATGGAACTGAATGTCTGTGAAATATGTTTTAACCAATTGAATAGTCTATGAAACAATAATATTGGAACAGAAAGTACATGAACCAAATAATCTATGAAATAATTTCTGAGAAACGAAATTCTATGAAATTTCTGTCTATGAAAGAGGGTGACACCGTGAAAAATACTTAAATCGATTTAGGTGTGCATATTGAAGAGCTCTCTCGATTTCTCCAGGATCATCAGATCCTGATCTGATGGACAAAAACAATTTTCCAAATCTGTCCAGGCATCTTCGAATAATCGATGAACATAAACAAAAATAGCAATAGAGATCCCGACGAATTGAGAACATCCTTCGAAATCTTGAAGTCGGATGAAAATATTTAAAACAGCTTATATTTCATAGTAAACATCAGGTTCATTGACCTCTAAGTTGTGTACCAGCAGGAGTTAATCTTGTTTTCCTGAAGCCTCTCAAGTCTGCTTATTCGCCGACCGTCTAAGACGTTTAGACGATAAGCCGGTACGCTCTACTTTTGCTGAGACCTGTTAACTCGTACTTTGGAAGGTGCTGATTCAACTAAACGAGTTTGACGGCCTAATAATTTCAAAATGGCTGTAGAACTGTGTTTTCCTGTCAAACATAAACGCGAATAATAATCGATTTGCAGACCCAAGTTACTGCCCATCTAAAAATAAAAAAAGTTGATTGCAAATGTATGCCTTAAATTTGACAGCTTTGAATTCATTTGATTTTGAAATAGCGCTTTTCGGCTTAGCAGGGCAGAGTAGCGCCTTGATTAATTAAATAAATAAAAAAATGTTTAAAGTTTACACACTCCCTAAACTTTAAACATTTCAAAAGGGTTAAATGAGGCTTAACAATTTTTAATGTACAATCGGGTTCATAATTGCATACCCAATTTATGAATGAATTCATTGATAAACTGGGTATGCAATTATGAACCCGATGGTACCTAAATGTGTGTTTCACCATAATAGTGATTGTTTTGACCTGAATGGCTATAAGAAAATGTTGAAGGTAGATTCAATCAATCATGTTGAAATGGGTTCGATCTACTCGAAGAAGTAAGATCCTTTAGGTATTCGATCGTTAACTGGTAAAGAGTGTTTCATGGAATGTTTTTTTAAGGAGTTGTAGTTTATTTAAATAAGCCCATGTTTTTGAAGCCGGTTTCATACATACCAGACTAAGAAACACAACGTTTTGGCTTTGTAGTGCAGTGGTCAATTTATGCAAAAAAATAAGAATGTTAAATATAACAACAATAAAGATGCATTTCGTTAAAAACGTGTTTTTAACGAAATACATGTTTTAATTAACAACTATTTTAATTAATACCTATTCATTTTCAATTTGAATACAAAAAATATATAAGAAGAAACTTTATTCTCCATAAAAAAATCCTCTTTCTTTTTTACCTGTCTACCTTTTAAATTTTAAATTTCACATGCTCGCAGTCTGCATTTAATAAATATAAAGCAGATCTCAAGTCGACACCTGGTAGCCGGTCTAGGGATTATATCGAGAGCCCTTGCAAGGAGCCGACGACGTTGACAACCTGTCTTCACAATACCTGCTTACACCTGATCTTATTAACTTCAGATTTCGACATGGGCTTAGAGTAGTTTCTTATATAATAGGTGGGTATTAGTAATGAAATTGCTTTTCTTACGATATACATAGATATATAGATTGATTTATTATTCGAAAAGTATACATTAATTTATACAGTGCCCTGCAAAACTGTTTCCACAGTTTGTCTGCAGGTGATAGATAATAACTAGTTATTCTACTAAGAAGCAAATCAAATTATTAACCGACTGTTTTGTTCAAAAATTTTTTGATTTGCAATTTTTAAGTAGTTACACTACTATATATAAATTGAAAATAGATGTCATATACTTCAGAAAAAGTGACCAAACCCTCCGGTGTCCAAGGCCAGATTTGAACTGGCGTCTTCAGCCGCGAAAGCTGAAGACGCCAGTTCAAATCTGGCCTCGGATTGGTCACTTTTTCTGAAGTATATGACATCTATTTTCAATTCTAGTTATTCTACTGTTATGCTAATGGTTTTTATTGGCATACTTAAGCCACATCCTGTTTTTGATACAGGTGTCACCTAAGTGTATCTATGTAGTAGGTATTTCTTTAGCTGTTTTTTAAATTTCGATGTGTCAGGCTGGTGTCTTATCTTATACGGTAGGATAACCTACCTCAATAATGAGATAGTACGGTAATCTTTGTCTTCTGTGTTTGAAAGAATATAGGGCATTTATTTCGTATGTTTGTTGTTGATATTTGTGACAAAGTTCGCAGTTTTATTGTGTAAGCATAGCCATACAGTTGAAGAGTAGGGAACGCCTTTATTAATAAAACGTTGACATTTAACTGTAGAGGCTATATTTAAGTATTTTAAAACACCTATACATTTACACATTATCGACACTGCACTGTACTAAAAACTCATTGGAAATGTAGACGTTGCATGTTTATGCTAATTTATATTAATATAAAGTCAATCTTATTAAATCGCGTCAATTTGATATCGGTATAAGTCTAACAATACAATTTCAATACTTGCCGTGTTACATTTTTATGTACAAAACGTTTAAACTTAAAATAGGCTAAAAACACGTGCGTATCACTCGACGGACCACGGGCAAGAGAGCGCGCGGCACCCCACCGTTGCTTACAACGAAGCAGTTGTCAGATAATATCTGGTTTCGCCACCTCAAACATTGACTTCTGTGAATAAATTAAATTAATTTTAGTAAGTTTTATGAAAATTAAATATCGAATGCATATCTAGGCTAACAATTGTATATGAGAATCAGGTTACATAGGGTAGTTTAGCCGGTTTTCGGTCAGTTAAGCAAAATTTTGAATTCAGATGGATTTATTGAGTCATATATTTGGTAAAACCTAGTTCTGTATATCATTTACAAACCAAAATATAATGCAGTATCAAAGTTTGTATCACATTTTACCATTACTAGCATAGTTTTTTTTTATAATAAAGAAAATCAGAAAGTAGCAATTTAGCTAGATTTCGGCCGACTGTTTTGGTTTACGGTCGCTTATTTACCAATTCTCGGCCACCATTCTTATATTTTTCAAATGATTCTTATTTCAAACGCAATAGGTTTTAATTTTGAATAAAACGATAAAAATATCACAATCAATGTTTAATATTTTTATAATTAAAATATAGAATATTCTACATACTCTTCTTAAAAATTTCCATCCAAATATAACAATCATAATATGTTTAAAGTTTTAAAAACGAAAACATAGAATATTCTTTATCCTCTTCTTCAACATTTCCAATCAAATTTAACAATCATAATATGTTTAATATTTTAATAACTAAAATATAGAAAATTGTTTATACTCTTCTTCAACATTTCGATCGATAACGAAGATTATATCTTTAAATTGTTTTGTTAAGCCTTTTTTCTTTTGCATTCATTAATATATGTTTGATGTTTTAATAACTAAAATATAGAATATTCTTTATCCTCTTCTTCAACATTTCGATCGATAACGTCTTCGGGTAACGTCGTCGTCGGGATAACGTCTTCTCCAGTCTGTAGCCTTATATTATCAGTCTTTGTAATATCTTTAAATTATTTTATGTTAAGCCTTTTTTCTTCTGCATTCATTAATATATGTTTGATGTTTTAATAACTAAAATATAGAATATTCTTTATCCTCTTCTTCATTATCTTCTTCTTCAACATTTCGATCGATAACGTCTTCGGGTAACGTCGTCGTCGGGATAACGTCTTCTCCAGTCTGTAGCCTTATTTTATCAGTCTTTTTAATATCTTCTAACTGTTTTGTGTCAAGCCTTTTTTCTTCAGCATTTTTTTGCTTTTTTGCAGTAGTTTTTGGGTTATTCTGTTCGGGTTCCATCTTTCTTTTATTCTTTTCTTCGATCCTTTCTTGTTTTTCCCTTTCCTTTAACTCCACTGATTTTATCCATATAGAATATTCTTTATCCTCTTCTTCATTATCTTCTTCTTCAACATTTCGATCGATAACGTCTTCGGGTAACGTCGTCGTCGGGATAACGTCTTCTCCAGTCTGTAGCTTTATTTTATCAGTCTTTTTAATCTCTTCTAACTGTTTTGTGTCAAGCCTTTTTTCTTCAGCGTTTTTTTGCTTTTTTGCAGTAGCTTTTAGGTTTTTCTGTTCGCGTTCCATCTTTCTTTTATTCTTTTCTTCAATCCTTTTTTGTTTTTCCCTTTCCTTTAACTCCACTAATTTTATCCTTTTTTGGTCACGTTTCGTCTTTCTTTTATTTTTCTCTTCAGTAATTTTTTGCTTTTCTTTTTCCTTTGACTCGTAGTAATCTCTCCATTTTTGTGCTGAAATAGCACTGGGAATCTTAGTAACATTTTTGGTTTTATTTTTGGTGTTAGTCGGTTTATCAGTAAAAGTTAAATGTTTTTCAAATGGATCAACTGAGATTTCTTGATTCGCAACATTTTCTTTCTCAGTTTCGTCTTCGTTGGCTATCATAATTTCGATGTCATTGTCATTAAATGGTAAAACTCCTGTTTTGTTTTTAGAAATTGGTGTTGAAGATGCATTGTTTTTGAGTGTCGTATCACTGTGCACTTGTGCTGTGGTAACAATCTTTGAATTATTTGTTATGCTGTCGGTTGGTGAAGAACTTGGTTCTTGGTCTTTAAAATTGTCATTGGTTTCTGTAGTAATTTCCATCAAAATATGTCTTTCGCTATTGTGTTGCAAATTCAAGTCTGATAAGTCGATAAGTTCTATTTCGTTAAGCGATACAAATGATCCGACCTCAGGCAATGGGATGTCTTCAAGCATGGTGCTGTTATTATCAACAGTTCTCTTGTCTGTATTGGATTGTTCAAGCGAACATGGAGTAGAAGGTCTAGCAACTTCAGTAGAATGTCTTGGGGTTTGGGAAGTCGACCGTCGTTTCTCCTTTATGTTATTTTTTGCCAGCTCTATTTCTCTGCAGACTATTGCCGGGTCAACACCGTTCCTTAGTAAATTTGTTTTTATATAAGTTATTACTTCATGGGCACCAATAAAATCTCGTTCTGTTAATTCACTTTCACTTGTGGCTAATGACGTATTCTTCATTCTTTCTTGAAAATCTTTAACACATTTGGAAAAATCCACTGCTTCTACATCGAAAGGAAATAATCCACATTTACGAAATCCGTTTTTAATACTCTGTGTCAAATCTTTATCAAGTGCTTCTTTGAACACCTTACAAAAGTTGGTTTTGGTAACGGTGCTGTTATGATTTTCCGGTCTAGATTGCCAGTCACTCACAGTCTTTTTCCACTCTTGCTTAAGAGGCTTAAATACACTTACATCGGCTGGCTGCGTAATATGTGTTGTGTTTGGAGGCAAGGCGTATAAAACAATGTCATTATTTTCACAAAAGTCACTTAAAGCCATTGACATGTGAGATTTATGTCCGTCCACAAATAATATTACTGGCTTTTTTATTTTGCTTTTATCTAGCCAGCTATTGAAGTCGTTTGCTATATATTCGTAGAAAACGTCGGACCGCATCCGGCCGGATTCCGTTTTTCCTATAACCCATCCCTCCGGCATGTTTTCTACCACTGCTTTCTGTGGTCTTACGTACGGGAACACAACGAGCGGGGGACACATTTTTCCCGATGCAGTCATTGTTATGAGGACAGTAAGATTTTCTTTTTCGTTGCCCCTTTTTACGGTATAAACGTTTTTGTAACCCTTAGGTGCTAACACTTTTCCTGTGGATGGACATAAAGATACTCCAGTTTCATCCCCATTTAGTACTCGGTCAGGATCTTTCATCATATCCTCTAATCTTCTTTCAGCAATAAAAGATTCCAGTTCTGCAAACCATTTCCTGATCGAGCTCTCTTTGACTGATTCCCTAGCTTTATTAATACTTTCAGGTTCACGAACACTGATTTCTGGATGCCTCCGAAGAAAATTTTGATACCATGTTTATCCAGGTCCTTTTCCTTCAGGAAGTTTTTCTGCCTTCCCCATGTCTTTAATAATGTTTTTCACTGTTTCCAGCAATTGTTGCTTATTCACAGGTATCCCACACTTTGCCAAGTTTATAATCCAGTCTACAATTTTCTGTTCACCATTAAAGCCTAATAAAGGTTCTGGACCTACTTTGCGAGGCTTTTCTACCATCCTACCCGAAAGCCTATCTTGGATTGTGGCACGAGGTACACCATATTTACGACATGCTTCTCTTATGGCCATATTTTCAGTCCTTATAGCATTAAGAGCTTGTGCTAATGCTTCTTCTGTATACTGAAAATGTCTTCTTTTTTCTTTTCTGATGATTTTTCTTAATTTCTGTTTCTTTTTTCCTTTTGTCTTCTACATCATTTTGAGATTTCTTGGTAGGGGCCATCTTGTTTGGTTTGGTGGTCTGCTAATATGGATCTAAAAATAAAAGTGTTTATTAGCTATGGTGTTAAACACGGCCGAAAAACAGTTCATTAAGATTTAGTTCTTGACCTTAAAAATTAGAAGCGGCCGGAAATAAAATTAAAAATAAATTTAGTTTTCGGCTCCGCTTTATTGGGTGGCGGAAAACTAAATTTATTTCAATTAATTTTCGGCCGCTTCCCATTTTTAAGGTCGAGAACTAAATACAAATGAACTGTTTTTCGGCCGCTTAGTAAAACACGGCCGGCAGCTAAAATAAAATCTATCTGTTTTCGGCCGCTTCCTATTTTTAAGGTCGAGAACTAGATACAAATGAACTGTTTTTCGGCCGCTTAGTAAAACACGGCCGACAGCAAAAATAAATTGTACCAATTTTCGGCCGCTGAATATTTTTAAGGTCGAGAACTAAATACAAATGAACTGTTTTTCGGCCGCTTAGTAAAACACGGCCGGCAGCTAAAATAAAATCTATCTGTTTTCGGCCGCTTCCTATTTTTAAGGTCGAGAACTAGATACAAATGAACTGTTTTTCGGCCGCTTAGTAAAACACGGCCGGCAGCTAAAATAAATTCTACTAATTTTCAGCCATGTATATGGTAGTGGCCGAAAATTTACTTTTCAAACACTCACTTTCGGCCGTCCTTAGATCTGTATACTTTAACATCTCCCTCTATTAAAAAAAATCAAAAGGCTGATTTACACCTGGAACACAAATTAAGAAAATCATGGCCATAAATAATTGTCTGATTAGTTCATTTATAATATTTTCTTGTTATGGGCCGAAAACGAAATAAATTATTTTTGTTTTTCGGCCATTACAATTTAGCTAGGCCGAAAAGTAGCTTTTTAACATCTTATTTTCGACCGCCAAATACGAAAGAATTCAAAGTTGATTTTGATCATATATTTGTTAATACACATGCGGCTGGCAGCTAAATGCGTTAATAAGCTTGTATCCAATTTTTTATTTAACAATATATTGATTGAATATATTTCAATTTAAATGAAAATGTGTGAAGCAAAAACAGGAGCCTTCAAGTTGTTTCTCGGCCGCGAGGCCGGGAACAAAAAGATTTTACGAAATGTAATCTAGTCATCCGGCCATCTAATTTAAAAGGGTTTTGCTAAATATATGAATCATTTTAATCTAAATAATATTATTTTAACTCATCTACAATGCACTTAAGTAATAACAATGTTTCGGAAACTAAAAAAACAACATTTTTACTTACCTTGAACAAAAAGTCGCGCACTATTTTATTCCTTAAATTTGACACTCGTCCACACGTCATAACTGCGGCGTCGCACTGACTTGACAGTTCGCATAGTATTAAGCGACCAGTTTTAGGAGGCGTGGGCGTCGAATGGATTCATGTGATAACAGTGTTTTTTTGAACGAGTTAGGTAAAGTTTTCTTATTATTGTAGTTTTAACACGTAACGGCCGAAAACCGGGGGGGGGGGCGGCCAACCGGCTAAACTACCCTATTGCATGGAGGTCATATATACAATTAATAATTTTAAACAAAAAAGAACCGACTTTCACTTAGCATCCACCTTTCCAACGGCAAATGCTCGAGCTGCTGTACAAAATACTCAAATCACTATAGGTGTACCTATAATAGTTGAAGAGTTCCCTCGATTTCTCCAGGATCCCGTCATCAGATCCTGACCTGGTTACAATGGGACCAACTGTGAAGTATTCAAACAAAAAAATAATCAAATCAAATCGGTCCAGCCGTCTTCGAATAATCGGTGAACATACATAAAAAAAAATGCAAAAACAAAGATCCCGACGTAAAGATGTGCCGTTCTCGAGAACGTTCCCGAACGAGAGAATGTTGCGAGAAAGTTCTCGAGGACGTTCTCTGTAACGAGAATTTCCGAGAAAGTACATCAAATCTGCACAAATTATTTATTTTTATTTTATGTAAATCTTCCTAAAGGTGTTTGAAAGATATTCACGATCATTGTTAACCGAAAAAAAGATTCTAAGTGCAAAAATCTCTGCTATCTCGGGAAATTTCCGAGAACGTTCTCGGGAACGTTCTCACGAGAACATTCTCGAGAACTTTCTCGCATATTTCTTTGTACTTTTATTGGAAGAGAACTCATTTATTTCTTAATATTTTTGTCTTTTCTTGTCTTCATAATTTTACCATATATGTTAATGGATGGTACAGCAATTTTGTCTCCAATTGAGATTATTAACATTAAAAAAGCTTAATTCTCTTTGCTCCGGAGAATGTCCTCTGAAATGTTCTCGACTAAGTTTTATGTGACTATTAATTTAAAAATAAATATGTAATATCCGAAAAATATGCAACAAGCATGTAATTAAAACGAAAACGTTGGCATAAAAAATTAAACTTGTTTATATTTTAAAATATCTTAATTATCTATATATTTTTTAATTTTTTATTTGAAATAATAAAAACCAAAAATGTAATGAAATGAAATCGCGTTTATTTTATGCAAAAAAGAAAAAACCGGCCAAGAGCATGTCGGGCCATGCTCAATATAGGGTTCCGTAGTTGCCGGCCCGTCACAATTCACCCACTCAAAAGGTCGTTTTTAGGGTTCCGTAGTCAACTAGGAACCCTTACAATTTCGCCTTGTCCGTCTATCTTTCTGTCTGTCCGTCTCCGGCTTTGCTCAGTGATGGTTAGTACTAGAAAACTAAACGGGTACCTTTTTTTCGCTCCAATTAGTAAATTCAAATCTTGCCTTCGTGGAACAACCTTTATATTTCGTTATTATCAATTACCTACATGTTTGTTTTTAAATTTGTAGTGACATACAATTTAGCCGAGAACGTTTCTGATAAACTTCTCCGGATCAAAGAGAACTAAGTATGCTTTTTTAATAAATATAATTTTGTTTTTAGATAAAATTGCTTTACCAGTATCAATAAAACTCATATTTTTAAATTATTAAGACATTATATTATAATATAAAGCCTTATCGTGTCCCACTTCTGGGCAAAGGCCTCCCCCAAATCTTTCCACCGATCCCTATTCTGTGCTGTGTCAGACTATTTCTTCAAAAAGGAGTCTTGTTCATTCCGCCATCGCCTGCAGGATATGCCGCATCCCCGATTTGAATTTTCGGGCTTCCACTGTGTAGTGATTTTGCCCCACAACTCATTGGGCATCCGGCAGACGTGGCCAGCCGAGTCCCACTTTAACTTCGCCGCCTTCCGAGCTACACCTACGATTTGGGTCTTGGAGCCAGCGTGGTGTTACGGACTCGATCCACCAATTTTACACCTGATATGCTACGCTCCATGGCTCGTTGGCAAACCCCGAGTTTAGATATCTGAGCTTTAGTCAAAGACCAAATCTATGCACCGTAGGTAAGAACTGAAGTATGCACATGTCCATGAGCTTCCGTATGAGTGACATCGGAAGATTTCCTTTCATTAAGTGTTTCATGGACCGATAGCTCCTCCAGGCAGACAGATTGAAAACAATCCGTCTTTCTACCTCTTTTTCCTGACGCGCCTGGAAGGAGACTAGTTGGCCCAAATAAAGGTACTTATTGTTTATTGTTAAATAAATACATTTGTACCTTAACAGCTAACGCCAAAGTGGCACAAATTGAGACAGTAATGATTTTATTACAAATAAATTAATATTAAAAATTACAAAAAACTATACAAAAAACATAGCTATGCTGAGCCTCGAGTACGGAATTGAGCAGCGCATGCGCACGCGGGACTGGCGCTTGCGCGTGTGCCTGCGTGCGCGATGCGAACTCCGCCTGCAGCGGGTGTCGCCTCGCACGAGTGTACTGATTAGGTACAAACAGACGTACACAAGTCTCCATCAGGGCTATGCAATCAATTTTATTTCTGATAATGCCTAATGTGAATTTGGCCAAGGTAAGGGACCTGCGGAATTGCAAGGAATCGTACCCTAATTGACCTTGTAAGAATAAGGTGGAATACAGGAACGGATAATATAAGTAAATTCGCTTGTATAATGTTCTCAAAAACTGTTTCTGGACTTGCTCCAACATAAGAATATATTTTTTCTCATACGGACTCCAGACCAATGAACTCGATTCCAACAAACTCCGGACGAGCGCCGCATACAACAGGCGAGTGGCTTGTATGCTCATAGATTTAGTATTTCGCAGAACAAATCCTAGTCTTTTGTATGCCGCATCAGTCGCTGCCAGAATATGATCGCGAAACGTGATAGCAGGGTCAAAAAGTACACCTAGATCTCGGACTCGCTCAGACCGTGTAATAGCGACGTCATCGATACTGTATTGATACACGCGAGGGCTGTGGGATCGCGTGAAACTCATCATCTCGCACTTGCTGGAATTGAAATAGAGCTTGTTATGGAGGCTCCAGCGGTACACCGCATCTATGTCCATTTGTAATTCCAAGCAATCCCTGTGGCCGTGAACTGTTTTGATCAGTTTTACATCATCGGCGAACAGCAGTAGTGTGGAATGATGTACTTCAAGGGAAAGGTCATTTATAAGGAGCACAAAAAGCAATGGCCCTAAATTGGACCATTGGCTAATACCAGAACGCATGTGATAGCTTTCAGATATGTAAGGGTCATGCTTCACGTACTGTGACCGACCAAAGAGATAGCTCGCGAATAACCTTAAAAGCCTGGGAGTAAATCCCATTGCTCCTAGCTTTAAAAGAAGGACATCGTTGTCAACGCGGTCGAAGGCTTTTTGGAAGTCCAGGTAGATGACATCAACCTGAACCTTCCTGTCTAGCTCACGTGACAGGATCTGGGTTAGCGTGAGCAGGTTAGTTACCACAGACCTCTTGGGTAAAAATGCATGTTGAACGCTGGCGATGTGTGCTTGACACTGAGGTAGCAGCCTACTATGCATTGTCGACTCAAATACTTTGGCCAAAACGCATAATATGGCAACTGGACGGTAGTTTTCAACCTTCACTTTGGACCCTGCTTTAGGAATAGGTGTTACTCTCGACCTTTTCCAGATAACTGGGTATATTCCGGTATCCAAAAGTAGGTTAAAAATGAACTTAAGCGGATTGATTAAGTCATCAATGCATGCCTTAATTACGAACGCCGGTATCGAGTCAGGACCAGGTGCCGCGCAGGGCTTTAACTTCTTAACCGCCTTCCTTATGTCTTCCGAAGTGAAATGTTTAATGTCCACATGCCTAGCGTCGGCTAGAAGACTTGCGCTGGCCATCTGTGGGTCAAGTGCTGGCTCATCCGGTAAAAAGACAGAGCTGAAGTGATCCGCAAACGCAGCGGCAGCAGCAGCGCCAGAGTGTTCCACATCCCTGTGTGTTACTTTTGGCTCTACGCCCCCCTTACAGCGAAGCGAATTGACATGGGACCAAAACTTAGCTGGCTTGTGTGATAGCGTTTCAGAAATATGCCTCATATAGTTTTTGTATGTATCACTTATATCTGCCTTAATTTTGGAACGGAGAAGACTAAAGCGCTCGTACACTGATTGGTCCCCAGATTGCTTCCACATGCGATGGAGGTACGATTTAAAACGTATGTCACGAATTATTTCTTTGGTGTAAAATATTGGATAAGCACGACTATTCACTTGAGCTCGCTTTTTCTTTGAAAAACAATTATTAAAAACACTATACAAGGCATTATTAAAGTATTGAACAGCGTCATCTGAATGACGAATTTGATATAACTGCTCCCAGTCCGTGTCTCTAATTTCATTGTACAGCTTCAAGTAATCCCCCTTCCCAAAATTCCAATCGTATTCGTCACCCATATTAGACGGCTCCAGTAAGACTTTCTCTGAAGCAAAGTCATAGTTGACTCTAGTTATGATTGGCGGATGGTGGGGGTCGATTTTACATAAGACCTCATGTGATTCGGCTGGCCGCACAAGCAACGCGCCGCTCAATTCCTTACTCGACAACACAACATCTAACACTCTTTCATTCATATTAACCACGCTATTATACTGCGATACGTTACATGTGTTGATAAAACAATGAAATAATCTATTTACATTTCAACTGGCATTATACAAATTCAAATCACCCAAGACAATAATCTTCGAAACATCATGTTGCAAACACACTCTCTCTACACTGTCAAAACACTGAAAGTACAGTTCATCAGAGGACCCAGGAGGTATGTAAACTACACATACATAAAAGGAATGTCCAGAAAGATTAAATTTTGCCCAAAGGTCTTCACCATGCACGGTCTCATAGCAAGTCATCCGTTCCAGGCGCAGTGGGGCGCGGGCCGCCAACAGTCCGCCCCTGCGGTCCCTGCGCAGTATACTCCACTCTCCGCCGCACACCTCTGAATCGTAAACCGACTCGTCGAGGTTTGATTCTGTGACTGCAACCAAGTTCAAATCGTCAGATGCTAGAAGATTGTTTTTCCACAACTGCAGTTTACTTTTAAGCCATCGGACGTTTTGATAATATACATTCAGCACGCAAGTCTTAGGCGCTCGTTTTGTTCTCCAGCTTCTGAGCTTGTATCGGCTTTCGAAATAACCACGCCTTGACTCGAGCGTTTTCAGGCCATAACTCTGCGGATATACATTCATCATACAAATCAACAGGAACGCCAATTTTAAAAGACTTATAGTCACCTTTTGGTTTTAACTGATCGACCGTAAAAGTTTTATCCGGACCCAGGGTATGCTGAAGGTATGCTTCAATATCATCCGCCTCAGACAACATATTCCATAGATGAATAAACTTACGGGGTTCAACTGCCCTTATGGACATATACTTCAGCAACAATCAGTTCTCGGGAGAACATTCCTTCGAATGTTTCCTGAGTGAGTAGATAAATGTATACTTAAGAGCTTGTAACTTTTGAACCGTGGGTGCAAAAAAATTGGAAAAAATCATGGAAATGAGGCCTAATAAGTAATTTCAATGAAAACTATATTTAAGGAATTCGGTTGAGCCGTTTTTAGGGTTCCGTACCTTGAAAGGAAAAAACGGAACCCTTATAGGATCACTTTGTTGTCCGTCTGTCTGTCTGTCTGTCTGTCTGTCTGTCTGTCTGTCTGTCAAGACCATTTTTCTCAGGAACGCGTGGAGGTATCAAGCTGAAATTTATATCAAATACTCAAGTCTAGTGTCCCTTGGAGCTGTGAAAAAATCAAATTTAAAAGCCAACGCAATCAAAAGATACAGTCGTTTATGCTGCAATTTTAGAGTTTTTCGGCACTCGCAAAACCTACGGGGTACTTCCCGTGAACTCAGAAACTTGAAATTTGGCACGACGCAACGTCATATAACATAGACAATGGAAAAATTACAAAAAGTAGAAATTTTTAGTAAAATCATACAATTTTTTTTTTAATTTTAAACTTACTACCTTTTTCCTCGTAAACGCGTGGAGGTATTAAATTGAAATTCATGTCAAATACTCAGGGCTATAGGACCTTTCAGATGTCGAAAAAACTAAACTTTTATGTCAACGCAATCAAAAGAAATAGCAATTTAAGTCGCATATTTTGAAACTGAGTACTCGCAAGAAACTCAAAACCTACAGGGTACTTCCCGTAAACTCAGAAACTTGAAACTTGGCACGAAGAAACTTCATATAGCACAGACAAAGGAAAAAATACGAAAAGTAGACATTTTTAGTAAAATCGTACAAAAAATATTTTTTCAAATTTTAAACTTACTACCTTTTTCCTCGTAAACGCGTAGAGGTATTAAATTGAAATTCATATCAAATACTCAGGTCTGTAATACCTTTAAACTGTAACAAAATAAATTTTCTATGTCAATGCATTGGGTGAACTTTTACTTATATACCTACGGGTTTGTACGGAACCCTCGGTGCGCGAGTCCGACTCGCACTTGGCCGGTTTTTGAATTATAACTCAAAAACGCATAGTAAAGGACGTAATAGTGCTGCATAGTAAAATGACGTAAGCGCCGCAACATATCCCTAAACGACCTTTCGCAACATGCTCTTGGCCGGTTTTTTCGATTTATAATGATTATAAATATTTTTCAAACACCTTCAAAAAGATATACAAAAAATAAAAAATCTGAATTTGCGCAGATTTTATGTACTTTCTCAGTAATTCTCGTCTAGAGAGAACGTTCTCGAGAAAGTGCAGAAATTCTCAGGAGAAGGAATTCTCGAGAGCGAGAACGTTCTCGCCGGCACAACACAACTCTATCCCAACGTATTGATAACCTCCTCCTTCGAAATCTTGAAGTCGGTTGAAAATATAGTTTCACTGAAACTCCACCATAGCAAGTGTACGTACATACATCGCTGATGTATACTAAGAATACATTCTAAACAAGAGGCCGTCTAGCATCCACAACATAAGCCTTATTCAGTTTACTATATGACTAGGATTTTTATTGTTAGAGTGTCCCATTATCGCTATTATTTTTATTTAGACTCCGCTGTCCGTCTGTCTGTCTGTCCGTCTGTCACCAGGCTGTATCTCATGAACCGCGATGGTTAGACAGTTGAAATTTTCACAGATGATTAATTTCTGTTGCCGCTATAACAAAAAATACTAAAAATATAATAAAATTAATATTTAAGGGGGCTCCCATACAACAGATATGATTTTATTGCGCATTTTATCTGTCACCAGGCTGTATCTCATGAACCGTGATAGATAGGCAGTTGAAATTTTCAAAGATTATGTATTTCTAATGCCGCTATAATCGCAAATACTAAAAATATAATAAAATTAATATTTAAGGGGGCTCCCATAGAACAGACTTGATTTTTTTGCCGTTTTTATAGATACTAGTACAGAACCCTTCGTGCGCGAGTCCGATTTGCACTTGGCTGGTTTTTATTGTTAATATTCATTGACCGATTCAGGAAAATATTTACTGAATGAATATAAATAAAATCACGATGTGACTACTCAGAACAAAACTTTTCACAGCGCTTTTATTATTACTTTAGTGTGTCAACGACAAAGGATTTCAAAGAAACGTGCACGTAACATACATAGTTTATTTACTTACGTCATTGAAATTTATACAGCCTGTAACAGGGCACTATTCAAATATTTTCTAGTCGAACAGCTTTTGTTGTGAATAAGCCGCTACAACAGCGGAAGCGATCAGAGTGCTTGGCACACAGAGTGTCGCGTGTATTAAGTTTTGCTTTGAAAACGTTTTTGTGTCTTACATTACAAGTAATATATTATGAAGAACATTATGTTTTATAATGTGTTGAACGCGTTTTGTTCCTGAAAGAGAAAAAAGTGAGACAATTTGACACAGATCAGCACGGCTAGCACGTCTTGAAAGGGGTACTTAAGCTGCGAGTAGGGAAAACCTTCACGCGCCTGTCAAAAATTTCATTTTCCGGTAGCATAACATGCTGCAACTGACGCGAAGAGAACTCAAAGTCGTACTAAGGATTTTAGTTCAAAGTCGCGAGTCACTGACAGTGGCATTTGATCGCGAGTCTGTCGCTCCTTGCACGCGCAAGTTGTGCTGCCAACTAGCGACAACGCATGAAGTCACGCAGATCTGTCTCTTGACGTGCTAGCCGTGCAGGTTAGACTAAAATCACAGAAAACATATAATGTTAAATAGACAAATATTTTTTTACCGGAATTAGCCTGGGACTTTTCGCTTTGTAGGTAGGATCATGACTACCGACAAGGCAATGAATGCCGCTAAATTATGCTTTATTAACGACTTATTTGTGCACTGTAAGGGATATATTCCAGGTTATCCTCTAAAAAGTTAGAGTTAGGTTCAACAGATAAGATTTTTTTTTATGTTTTATTTTTTTTTGGTATGTGACATGTCATCCTCTCCGATTGACCGTCCATACAAATCCATTTTTTTTTTAGTTTTTCATCATTAGAATACGATAACAATTATGCCCTTAAACGGATAATCGGTATTTTTGTTACAGCTTGTATAATAAAGTATATCGAAGTAACGTTACAGTTTATAATTAAATTATACGTTTCGAAGCAGCACAAACTACAAAGATTACTTTAAAGTACTCTGACAACGGCCACAATTTTCTGTTTTAAAGGCAACGCTTTTCTCCTCAGCCCATAAATATGTGGAGTAACGAGACTTCTAGTCCTCTAGGGCGATTCTTCTTTGTCTCGCTAACTGACGTCGGTAAGTCTTTGTTAAGGCGATCCAGACCTCACACACCTAATTGATTCACGACTTTTGCGATAAGAACGGAGTACTTAATTGTAGAGATTATGGGAAAGTATGACGTACCTAAAATGATCGGAGATTGTTTTATGAAACGGCGCGACGTAAGTTTGCGACGCCATTTGTAATGATTGTGATCGAAAAGGAGTGGTCGGTCGGAACATTAAATGGGGTATAATATCTGTTGTTAAATGGAGAAGAATTATTTTAGTTTTTGGGACAAAGGTAGTTTTCCTATGGGGTTGTATTTTATACTACCTTACAGGCTATTAAGCATACAGACCGCCTGATGCCGTCACCGTAGTCAATGAATGCCTGCAACTCGAGTGACTCCATATGCGCGTTGCCAATACTTTTAAAAACATGTAGGTATACTCCCTTTTTGATTAGCTACAACATATGTTGTATTTGTAGCTGTACAATTTAAAAAATAAACATGGTCGGCAAATCGAGAGCAGCATAGAATTTTCCCAGTTTATATTCAATATATCACTCCGTATATTCGACTCAATCTACTTCAAAATCAATATATCCTCGTCAAGCCAGCAATAGGTTCGAAATTCCTCCGTCCCGTGCCGACGGTTAAGATGTTTGTTTTTTTGCGGAAAAATATTTTATCTCGCCCAAGGGAGATAAGTTTTCAGGGAGTTTTATTAACGACAGTTCGGAGCAGTGCCAACGAAGATTAGGCTTTCTATCATGTTCGAGTTTGCTCACTTATGTCACTTGCTTCGTGTGTTTATGGTTTTGGGGGGGCATAATCGTTGGATACACTGTTTTTTTCCGTAATGGGCAATAAGGATCGGCCTTATCTTAAACTGTAGCGCCATGCAAATAATACGATAACGGAGGTGTAACAGTGGTTTCATGAACTAAGTTTTGGTAATATAGATGAATCATGATTGTTATCGATATTGCAATTAAAGGATACTACACGGGATCTAAACACTGCTGTATACATAATACCTATATTATGGTGCGTCAATTTGCATGGACGATCTCTTTACTAATCGTATACGCATCTTGCATGCATAAATATGAATATCTTGTTGGTCTATTTTAACATGCGATAATGACGTGTATAAACGATTGGTATTGGATCAAGGTTTTGCGATTACGTCTCACAGTTAGATTGACTTATTTTTGTCTAATCTTATACCTAGACAGCATCGGACAAACCACGCTCTCGGCTTTTAGAATGCTCGGCACGTCTCAGCGTTTACATAACATCAAATTGGTATCTCTAACTTTCGAAAGAGCTGTAAGAATATGTACCTTACCAACATTGATCAGCAGAACGTCAACATTAGGCAAGAGACCTCTACTTGAGTAATATTTCTCAGAGCGTTTTCACAATCAATCATCATCAATATCATCATCATCAGCCCGTTGCAGTCCACTGCTGGACATAGGCCTCTCCCAAGGTACGCCACAGAGCCCGGTCTGCTGCTTTACGCATCCAGTCGCTACCGGCTTTCACAAAGCGTTGTAAATTTAAGTGTTGTTCGTATTTCGAGATTTTTTTAGCTTTTACTTAGAGTCGTACACAGAATTGATTTTCTACTTGGACCCAAAGTGTCACAAATTATACCTGGTATTATTACAAAAATGTTGGAACTGTTTTCGACTTTTCATTACCTGCACTGCTTCCCATTATACAAAATTAACACTATAACTTACGCCCACAGTAATAAGTGGATTCGAATCAATAGTTCTCACCATTCTAAGAACAAAAGTGTATCGGGATCCGACCAACACTTGAAATTAAGATAAAATTTCTAAAAATGCTTTAAGAAATAATACTTAATTAGACAAGATTATCTTACACTGTTGTCACAGTGTTAGATATGAAATGGTAATGCCCTTGCGGTGAGTTAGATAATAGATTTTCACTTGTTTTCCTATCTCAAACTTTGTTTCCCCGCACTGTATAATGAGGCGTCCGCAGCCTCCCTAATCCGCTCCGGGTAAGGTAAGGTCTATAATCACCATGAAACAGCATCGTCCGGATCGTTTGTCACGAGCCCTAATAGACGTTTTTACCTAATGCCTCCATTCTTTCCTTGTCACTTTTTGCCCGGTCCCCACTTATTTGTCCCACTAGGCGAACCTTGGCCCTAATTGGTCAGTGCCCGTTGAATTTTGCTTATCTACGACGTGAGATATGTAAATAGTAGAGACTGTCTATCTCGATACTTTGCTTTCCTGAGAAGTCCCACATGTCAGTAGAAACATATTCATGGTTCGGTTTATTCCTCAATGATTTCAAAGAGATTCGATCTTGCACTGCCTGTGTCTGTTATCTATCTGTTTCCTATATTCGGCGACTGTTCCAAGAAGCAGTGTTTCTTCTTATATTATGACTCATCATTAATTCACGTCTCCCAGTTTTCCGCGCTGGTCTACAAGGCGACTTTTTACTATAAACTTTCCTAGTCATATGTCGCTCTTTAGTTACATACCATCACGGCAGCACAACATGGAGAGGTGGCTACGTCAGATTTGACACAATAATTAGAGAAACGAAAACCCTCTAGTTTGAGACGGATATATCCGGTTAAGCTCAAGATGGCTGTGCCGTCTTTAGAATAGTTTTTTGTTTTTTGCTCATTTAGGTAGTTCAGTGTGTAATATTGATAGCTTATTGTGCGGTGACCTAACGAACAAGTGTGCAGCTAATAAAAAAATTATCTCAAAACGCGCGTAACCACGCTTTACTTGAACAAACGGTTATCCGGGTTTTCGGCCACCCACGTGTTTGTAAGGCTATCACCTTTCAATCAGCAAGGCCTCAACCGAACAACGTTGCTTATATTTTATGGAAAAAACATATATTAATATAATAAGTATACACCTCGACATTGGCAGAATTCACCTCGCCAAACTCGGCGAGGAGTAAAAGCCATATATATAAAAGAAAAAAAAAACCCTCCAGTTACTGTGCTATACTATCTTTATTTCTACATAGATCAGGACATCTAGCAGCTGTTCATCGGTGGCAGTTATACTGTTCGTTAATATCGCTCAGAGTTAACTTCGATGACATTACGATGTCAATGGTTTTTAGTTGCCTTCAAAAGATATAAAATTAAACCTCGCTCATGTGACAACTTTTATAACATGACAAAAAAACTCAATTTGTTATAACTACCTGAGTCTACTTGTCGTTGAATTTGATTTAAACTTTCGTGGGATATTTTTAATAATATAAAAGCGCGAAAAGGTTTCCTCACGATGTTTTCCTTCACCGAAAAGCGAGTAGTAAATATCAAATTACATTTCGTATCTAAGTTCCAAAAAATTCAGTGGTACAAGCCGGGGTTTGAACCTGCGACCTTCCGATTGAAACTTGATGTCTTACCTCCAGGCCACCAGGGCCTTTTTTTCGCGTATCGACCTTGACTTAGTAAACGTCATTAACGCTAAACTTTTATATAGTTTGCCTGTCCTTATTATTCAATGATATCTACATTAGAAATAAATTGAAGGGCGGATTTCGATTCAAAAATTTTATTCTGTTCAGGAAACTGCTTCAACCGAAGTGCTATAAAGGAGCAATCAAGGTGCAATTAAGATTAATTTGTCGTTAAAGTCAAGGCGATTCCTTTCTTCCATATAATTTTAACAAACTTATTACTCCTCCTTAGAGAAAATATAATTATGAACGTTAATTATAACCTAATCTGACTTATAGGTAATCTTTGTGAAGTAACGTATTTTATCCGAGTTTAACTTTCGAAGGCGGAGGTTCTCAAGTAGTCAGATAATTATAGTCATACTCATAGTAATTACTCGATTCACTTACTTGTGGTAATTATACTCATAGTGTTGTGTTCCTGCCAGATGCTTACCATCAGGCGGGATGTATTTTTATGTAATTTTTTTTTACATATTTTGATGTATTTTCCGACCGATTATTATTCATCGATTATTAAAAACCGGCCATGTGCGAGTCGGACTCGCGCACGAAGGGTTCCGTACCGTTATCTATAAAAAAAGGCAAAAAAATCATGTCTGTTGTATGGGAGTCCACATAAATATTTATTTTATTTTGTTTTTGAGTCTTTGCTGTTATAGCGGCAACAGAAATACATCATCTGTGAAAATTTAAACTGTCTAATTATCACGGTTCATGAGACAGCCTAGTGACAGATAAAAAACCGGCGAAGTGCGAGTCGGACTCGCGCACCGAGGGTTCCGTACAAACTTGTAGGTATATAGGGGTAGTAACTTTAAAATTTAAATAAATATTTTTATGTTTGATTTTACTAAAAATGTCTACTTTTTGTAATTTTTCCATTGTCTATGCTATATGACGTTGCTTCGTGCCATTTCAAGTTTCTGAGTTCACGGGAAGTACCCCGTAGGTTTTGCGAGTGCCGAAAAACTCTCAAATTTGCAGCATAAACGACTGTATCTTTTGATTGCATTGGCTTTTAAGTTGGATTTTTTTACAGCTCCAAGGGACAATAGACCTGAGTATTTGATATAAATTTCAGCTTGATACCTCCACGCGTTCCTGAGAAAAATGGTCTTGACAGACAGACAGACAGACAGACGGACAACAAAGTGATCCTATAAGGGTTCCGTTTTCTCCTTTCGAGGTACGGAACCCTAAAAACGGCAAAAAATCATGTCAGTTGTATGGGAGCCCCCTTAAATATTTTTTTTATTCTGTTTTTTAGTATTTGTTGTTATAGCGTCAACAGAAATACATCATCTGTGAAAATTTCAACTGTCTATATTTATAATCTTGTACTTTTTTTTCAGAGTAAATATTATGGATCTATTATCATTTGTTCTCACTGACCCATTTGGAAAATCATTACTGTATAATTTTCTAATGGTTAGAGCGCATGAATGAAAATAGGGTTGAAGGTTTATTATTTCGGAAAGATAATTCGGGGGGTGTCGCTAGTGAGCACGGTAAACATCGAAGTCTGTAATTAAAATTGAAAAAAAAATACTAAACCACCTAGAAACAGTCAACAAGCAGTATACCTTAGTGCGCCCTATTGCAATGAAACTCAAAAGTGTTAAGTTAGCAAAAAATAAACAGTGTTAGTGCGATTATTTTCAAAAATGTGTCTAGCTAACGGACAGTGCAAAGTTGTGGCCAATAAAGTTTATGGACTCATGGAACGTAACTATAAATATATATTTTAAGTGACGATAAAATTAATAACATAGTGTAAGACTTACAGTTCCGCATCGACAAAATATACTTTTAATCAACAAAATAAAAAAATCTAACATCAACGCCATCTAGTGCATTTTCATCTTCACGTATTGATTAAGCTATTTGTCATAAGAGTAAGCGAGACATAATTAGATAAGGAAGAATCTATTTCACCGGACCTTAAAAACTGGATGACCCGCGTAAGTGAGTCGAATAATCACTAGACAATAAGAAGAAACGTGACAACTGTATATTGTGCATTACCTCCTTGCACTATCTAAAGAAATAGTACGATCAAGCCCCTCCCACTAAAAGCCGAGCTGTGCCGTAAAAATAGGCCTACATTTGACCCGTTGATTGTAAACAAACAAATAGTTAACAAAAATGAATTGCGTCACGTGCAGTCTCCCTATTCACGACGAAGAACTACTCATATGTTGTATGTGTAAAATACCCTATCACTACCGCTGTCTAAATATATCAGCTACCACTTTCAAGAGTAAAAGTCATCAAATAAAACGTGATTTCCGCTGTCCTTCATGCTTAAACATAACCACTAGGCGACATTATGATAACAGAACGCCCTCGCAACTTGCGTCCCCAACACTAGATGATACGAATATGTCTATAGATAACCACTGCGATGAGTCGAACCTAGATTTCCTGGAAATGATTTCCAATCCCCGCCATTGCACTAAAAGTCCTCAAGGTGCCACAATCGAAGAAATTAGCGCCTTATTAGATAAAAAACTGAAAATAAGTCATACTACCATCATGAACGACTTCAAAACTCTCATACAAACTGAGATCAGTACAGCAATAAACCAACTTCAGACCGAATTCACTCAAAAATACACTGCTGTCACAACACAGCAAGAAAACATAGCACAGAAGCTACAAAATGTTACGGAAAATATAGATGCCTTACAGAAAGAAAATCTCGACATAAAAAGACAACTACTGGAACTAAAAATGAGATTAGAATCAGTCGAAAATACGAGTATAATTAACTCCCAATGCAGTAAAAGTTTTATTATTTACGGGCTAGATGAGCACTACGGGGAGAGTGAATCAGATGTATGTCGTCGTCTAAACTGTATGTTCTATGATATACTAAACGTGAATATTAACGGGTTTATCGAATCCGTAAAGCGAATAGGGAAACGTTCTAACCGTCGGCCGATTATCGTCGAACTTATAAGCAGCAGGATGAAAAATTACGTAATCGGGAATGCCCACCGCTTTAAAAATACCTATTACTCGGTATCAGAAGTCTTAGATGGCGAGGCACTCAAGACCAGGCACAGATTAAGAGATTGCCTTAGAAAAGCCCGCCAGGCCGGAAACCACGCAGTTATACGAGGCACCCGCCTGTTTGTCAACGGCAAAGAACATCATCCTGAGTCACCCACGCAAGCATCACCACGGATGGCCACCCAAACCAACCATGCTGATACCCAATCGACACCTGCAAACGATAGCGATTCCAATTCGCCTGGGTTATTGCCTACTAATGATATGAGAACTCATAGCAAATCACGTACTTTTTTTCGTTCAGACAGCCCCTAAACCCCGTAAAATTGACTTATTTTATCAGAATGTACGAGGTTTAAAAAGTAGATTATGTACCACAAAAAATATATTGACTACGTTTGAAACTAATATAATAGCCCTAACCGAGACGCGCCTGGATGACTCAGTTCTCGACTCCGAGCTATTCCCGAGCGACTTCAGTGTTTTGCGGTGCGACCGCGCAGGCCGTGGCGGCGGCGGAGTGCTGCTCGCGGCACGTGCGCCCTGGACCCTGCGCAAACTGGACTGCGGCGCTCAACAACAAGACGAGATTATCTGCGCGCTCGTTACTAAAGGACACTTACGATTCATATTATGCGTACTTTACTTAGCGCCGCGTATACATGAAACTAATTATCTCTCGGCATTTCAATGTTTAGAAAGAATTGTAAACACTCATTCGTACCCAACGGTTATAGTCGGTGATTTTAACTTGTACTCAACTACAGTCAGCATACGAAATGCATTCACAAACTTTCTTTGTCAATGTAACTTAACACAAGTTAATAGTATTTTAAATAGTCTAAACCGGATATTGGATCTAGTGTTATCGAACGAAGCAACCGAAAAAATCACCGTTACCGAGGCTATCACTGGACTGGTCACTTTTGAAAAACACCATGTCCCTCTTAATATTGAAATATTGATTCGCACCCTTTTTAGTAGACCCGCCCTCCCCTACTCTGTCCCCAGCAATATTGATACTCGAACCCGTGAAAGAAATTTTCGTAAAGCTAATTATCCACTTTTATATCAGAATATTGCTAATACAGACTGGTCATCAATGCAGGATATACATGACATAAATGACTGCATTGATTGTTTCTACAGTATTCTAAACTTAAATCTTACTGAATGCGTCCCTTACAAGAATACCACAAATAATAAGCCCAACCAACAGTACCCCGAATGGTTTACACCAGAACTCATTCGATTAAACAAAATAAAAAAATCATATCATAAATTGTATAAGCAAACAGGAGACCAGTTATATTATGCCTTTTTCTCATATTACCGCAGATTAGTGAATGCCAGAACGGAAACAGATATGCAATCATACACTAACGACTTACCTACAAACTAATATACTGAGAGATCCGTCGTCGTTTTGGGCACACATTAAGCGACATCAGAAATCTAACCAACCAGCCACATTTGGTAACATGTCTCCAAAACAGGTCGCAGATTCGTTTGCAGAGTTTTTCAAAAGTGTGTTTTTGCAGAACGCCCCCAAACTTGACGTGTTGTCAGCCTCGGAGGCTGCAACCGCAGAAGTACCAAAATCTAATTCTCGGAACATCACGATTGATGATATTAGTGAAGTAGACGTCCGAAAAGCCATCAACCGCTTACGACCCAAGCACACTCAGGGTCCTGACGGAATACCACAGTTTCTAATCAAGGACTGTCGCGAGGCATTCATCCGACCGCTTAAGTGTATATTTAACCTCGCAGTAAAAAACAAAACGTATCCCTCAGTCTGGAAATCAACCAAAGTTCTACCAATACACAAATCTGGCTCAAAATCCGATGTTCAAAACTATAGACCAATTGCAGTTTTATCAATCTTTGGTAAAGTCTTTGAGTCCATAATCTATGCCAAAATATACAAACAGTTGAACGGCTGGTTTTGCGACGAACAGCACGGGTTTTTACCGAAGCGCTCAACAACATCAAATCTACTCAATATCGTTACCCTGATATCAAATAATTTAGACCAGCGAAGACAAGTAGATATAGCCTATTTTGATTTTCAAAAGGCATTCGATAAAGTAGATAATGACGTGCTGCTTAAAAAACTGTCTATTGCGGGTTTTAGCACCCACTTACTTGAATTCATAGCCAGCTACCTGTCGGCAAGAATTCAATACGTCCAGTATGAAGGAGCACGATCAGCTCCGTTCTCAGTAACATCGGGAATAGGGCAAGGAAGCAGTCTCGGTCCCCTTCTGTTCCTTATACTCGTGAATGACCTACCAAGAGCTATCACACATTCAACTTGCCTTCTATTTGCGGATGACCTAAAATTGGCAACACCAATTCAAAGTAGTCAAGACCTATCCTTACTGCAATTGGACATTGACAGTGTTTGTACCTGGGCTCGTGATAACAGCTTGACTCTGAATAACGATAAATGTTCGGTGATTACATATGCGCGAATTCGGCTTCCCATTTACCATCCCTATACAATTGAGGGCAATCCCTTAAAACGCGTCACCGAAATAAAGGATCTTGGTACATGGTTTGATACGCAACTTACGTTCAACCAGCATATTATCAAAACCTGCAACGAAGCCCGAAAATGTTTGGGATTCGTTTTACGCCAGGCTAAGTTATTCACCAGTAGGCACGCGATGACTGTCCTATACAACGCATTTGTTCGGACTAAGTTAGAAATCAACGCCATCATTTGGAATCCGCACGAGAAACACTACACACTTTTACCAGAAAAAGTTCAAAAGTCGTTCGTAAGATCCCTATATAAGAAAGTATACGGCTACTACCCTTTTCTTTACCCGACGCTGTTTTTATTGGGTATGGTTAATTATAATTCCCTCGAGACTCGTAGACATATTTATATTGTAAAATATTTCTTTCAACTGATACGCGGGGTGATAACAAACCCACAATTACTGTCACAAGTAGCTCTCCATGTCCCACGTCCTTCCCCAATGCTACTACGTCCTCGTCGCCGCGATCTCTTCGCTGTGCCTTATGCCCGTACTCAAATGCATGCTGCCTCTCCTCTTCACCTAGCTATTAATCTGCTGAACGACATCCTGGACAGTGATAACCAGCTAGACATATTTTTCACGACGGAGACCAAATTTCTAGCAGCATCTAATCAATATATCGAAAAAATCGCTACCACTAGCTCCATCGCTTAATACTAATGTAAATAATAGGTATGACATACAGTATTAGGTTTTTGACATTTATATTATTATAGTTTATGATTTAATTTGTACACCTTGACTTAAGCAATTTTTTATTTTAGACATATTTATTTTCATATAATGTAATATTTGATTATTTTCACTTGACATTTACGTTATTTTAATAAGATTTGATTTGTACAAACTGACATAAGCATTTTTGACGAAATATTTTTTGCTTTTAATCTGACATATGTATTTTATTTCTCTCAATTAAATTTGTCATTGCATTTATTTTATATTAAACACGCGCACCTGCCATGGCACAAGTGCACTGGTCGTTTGTCATTTATTGTAAACAAAGTTTGTTTTTGTATGTAATAAAACCACTATAATGCATGTTAGTCACTAGATATAAAATACCAATTAGCACGTAAGGTTTAGCTGTAAGTGCTTATTGTAGAAATAAATAAATATAAATATAAATATAAATTATAACATCTGGGCGCACGAATATAATATGTTATAGTCTGAATCAAAAGGTACAGTCGACTACAAAGAGATGTACCCATTTTTCCACCTTATTGCGTTGTAATAAGGTCCAAAAGGATACATCTCTTTGTAGTCGACTGTACCTTTCGCGACTGGTGCTTACGCTTTTATTGATAGCATACAATATTGAATCTGTACAACGTTCTACTTAAGCGCCTGCCGCAATTTTTTTTACGAAAAAGTGTCACATACAAGGGGTAACAAAAATATTTAGTGGTGTATCCGTTTAAGGGTATAATTGGTGTCATATTGCGACTAAGAAAAAGTAAGAAAAAAATCTTTTTTGAAAGAAAAAAATTGTATGAGACATGTCGGCCCAGCCTAACACTCCATACAAAGTAAATTTTTTTTTCGCATGTTTTTTTTTCGTAGTTTTTCATAATTAGAATACGATACCAATTATGTCCTACGGAACACCACTATTTTTGTTACACTTTGTGTAATTAGGTATATATTGTAAACTATTAGGCCAAGAAAATAAGATTTTTTCGAAGAATTAATTCCCAGCAGGCTGGAAATCGTTTTAATACCTTCATGTGGTCCTAAATGCATGTAATCCGAGTTTGCCCAATCCCAAGAGGTGTGCATAACTTTTTAGCGAAAATTTTGCTCTTTGTCAGGTTTTTGTTTGTAGCTCGAAAACAGTACGTCCGACGGAAAATATCATGTATATCAATATTAAAGAAGGTTAAATTCTGCCTCGAATGAGTATCTTAACTTCTAATTCGGTTCAGCGGTACAGCCAAAATCAAAAGTTATAAACCGGGAAAATGTCTCATTTAATTGAAAAACTCATATTTCGACTTCCATACCACATATCTTTGAAACAGATGACTCCTGGTGAAAAACCTATAGAATAAAAGTTGAAGACAATATAATTTCACGTAATATAGGCATTTAAATTTTCAAATTCAGTCATTTTGAAAGACTAAATTTGGCATGAATTCAAAAGCGGTTTTTTACTAATTCCTTCTAAGTTGCATATTTTCCATAAATATGAGGTGTGAGGCGTACATTTAATGCATTGTTACAACTAAGAACATTTAGGTGCAAATTTCTGAAACGTACCCAATCAGAAAACTATTTATACACCGTGTTTTTTTTAATTTCCGGTAATTTCAAGGGTATATTCCTGAGCCTAACTTAGGTTTATTTCTCAAAGACTCCAGTGTCCTAATTAGCTCCAGTTCTGAGGTAATCGATATTTTATTAATGCCTTCTAAGTGTGTAAACCTACATTTAATTATTTTTTTACTCTGATAACCCACTACAAAATGATGCACCTGTGTGTTAAGTCAAATAGGTTCAGTAGTGTTGATTGATTCCCCAATCTGTAGGTATATTAACTCAACCAAACAATTGAACATTATGACATGTCAATGAAATTTCGAATATTAACAATCCTAGATACAAAGGGAACATATTGTAATGAAAATTTTATCATTGAAAGAAAAATGGAAAATTCACCGCGACGAGCAAGATTCGAACTTTCGGAACACCGGTCCGAATTTTTCTTTCAATTATAAAATTGAAATTTAGATTGCAGACATTTCTGCTTAGTACAAAATTAATATTGTATTATCTTAACATACAGTTACATGACTTTATAGCGGGTAGGAAAGACGAAAAAGAACTATCGATTACCTCAGAACTGGAGCTAATTAGGACACTGGCGTCTTGAAATTACCGGAAATAAAAAAAGCACGGTGTATAAATAGTTTTCTGATTGGGTACGTTTTAGAAATTTGCACCTAAATGTTCTTAGTTGTAACAATGCATTAAATGTACGCCTCACACCTCATATTTATGGAAAATATGCAACTGAGAAGGAATTCGTAAAAAACCGCTTTTAAATTCATGCCAAATTTAGTCTTTCAAAATGACTGAATTTGAAAATTGACATATCTATATAACGTGAAATTATATTGTCTTCAACTTTTATGCTATAGGTTTTTCACCAGGAGTCATCTGTTTCAGAGATATGTGGTATGGAAGTCAAAATATGAGTTTTTCAATTAAATGAGACATTTTCCCGGTTTATAACTTTTGATTTCGGCTGTAACGCTAAACCGAATTAGAAGTTAAGATACTCTCATTCGAGGCAGAATATAACCCTCTTTAATATTGATATACATGATATTTTCCGTCGGACATACTGTTTTAGAGCTACAAGCAAAAACCTGACAAAGAGCAAAAATTTCGCTAAAAAGTTATGCACACCTCTTGGCATTGGGCAAACTCGGATAACATGCATTGAGGACCACATGAAGGTATTAGAGCGATTTCCAGCCTGCTGGGAATTAATTCCTCAAAACACTTATTACAGATCTTATTTGCTTGGCCTATATATTAATAGGGCAAATTTATATCTACCTACGATTTGTTAATTTGTTGAAATAAATAAATATTATGGGACAATTTAACACAAATCAACCTTGTTCCACAGTAAGCTCAATAAGGCTTGTGTTGTGGGTACTAGACGACGATATATATAAAAGATATATATAGATAAATACTTAAATACATAGAAAACATCCATAACTCAGGAACAAATATCTGTGATAAACACACAAATAAATGCCCTGACCAGGATTCGAACCCGGGACCTCCTGCTTCATAGGCAGGGTCACTACCAACTAGGCTAGGAGGCCGTCAAAACTACTTATATTAGTATTGTGATTAAATCCTTTGCACTCACAGTTCGTATCCTCCAAATGTAGACGAATGCCCAGCAGGCAGATGCACAAAAAACTTCAACATGAAACACGCCGACTAGTTGTTTCGGTTCGTGATCGCACTCGTTGATAGCGAGGCTATTAAATTTCTTGTTTCCCAACTGTTTCAGAGATAGAAAGCACCTACGAGCGATGTGGAAACGTGCGCTCTTCCACATAAAACAAAAAGGCAGTTACGTAACACATGTTATGTGTAGATAGTATCTTTTTCTCGAGGTTTTGCGAGCTGTTTTAAGATGCTTCGTGTTGCTTTACGTTTGAATCATGCTATTAGCTTCTCTGCTTGTCTTTATTCTGCTATTTCAAGCTTTGTCTTTAGAAAAGTCAATCCAATTCTAGATTGGAATATAAGGTACTCTACTTTTTGATAAAATACACTTCTAGGCAACACATTACGATCTTAACCATCGCTTGTGATATCTCTAGGTGCCATAATTTAATGTAAAAACTCTGTTATCGAGATTTCAATTCTGATATATACCTACGATAAATTGAAATCCTTATCTAAAAAAGTGGAGCCATTGTTAAATAGTTAATGACAAAATTTCAAATTTTTCTTACATTTTAAGGTTTTCCAAGAATAGTCTTACTTTAATAAATTGAGGTGTATTAAGCACTACAAAGTAGCTTTACAGGGGAATTAATACTAAAAAATGAATTCTTTAAGGCACACCGCCTTTGTCCTTTTGTCTTTTGTTTTTTCGACGGTTTCAGGCGTGAAAAATTCGCATTTTTTA
Organism: Pammene aurita; assembly: GCA_947086415.1. Classification (NCBI taxonomy): domain Eukaryota; kingdom Metazoa; phylum Arthropoda; class Insecta; order Lepidoptera; family Tortricidae; genus Pammene; species Pammene aurita. The sequence continues at coordinate 11,415,570 of OX352306.1, read as the reverse complement.
TTTTACTATGATTTAAATGGATTTTTATAATTCAATGGATCCTTTGTGTCGTATTTTTGGAAACAGATGAAATGTTGACGAACTTTGTAGCTTTGAATTTGAGAAAAGAAAATGGAATTCATTTATTAGTCCGGCTAGTCTATCATTAGTCTGAAAATGTACTGACAGTGGTTTTACAAATTGGTAACCAATTACAAATCGCTTTTTAACAAATTCATGGGGTATAGAGCAGATAGATATATATCGCTATATTCAGAGCAATGACGCGTAGTTTCAGTGTCTGCGAGGCAACCGGATGGCTCGCGGTATTTAAGTTCCCTACGTGTTGTGGAACTACTCTGTGCAACTCGAGCTGACTCACGTTGGACTTGGTTTTTCATCCTCACCCCAAAGGTTGTCTGGAAAAGATCGCTTTTTAGCCATGAGACCGCCAATTTTCTTTTACCTCTACTTTTCTGTTTGTAACTTGTGTATAGGTACTTCGTTTCTTTTATTGGATGTGTGCAATAAGAGTATTAATGTTATGTTATCCAGACCGACAGCTCGCGTAATCGTGTAGCGAAAATTTAGAGACTTCAACCAACCGGAGCGGCCATTGATAGGCGTTCCCCTCTGCCGAAAACATATGACCAGTGGTCATATTTATTACATGGACTGACGTTTATCTGACGTGGCTATTTGTACGTTACGAATAGCCATACATTTGATGGATGGCCCCCGCAAAAATCGGCATACTTTTTTTGTAGAGAAAATGGACAGACATGGCCGCTACGGTTGGTTGAATAGAGAACATGCATGAAAAATATTTAATTGAATTTGTTCCATAAACACGTTCAACAACCCCAAATTAATATAAATAAGTGGAAATCCGTAATAATTTTTAACAGTTTTTTAAAGATATTGCGGTTTAAAAACTTAACATTTTTGCCTTTTTTTTAAACCTCAAATGTATTTTCGAAACTTCAGTTCGATTACTTATGTTCTAACAAGAAAAAAAAGGTACAAAAATCTTCCAAAAACTTGTTCCTTCCAAACAGTTTTCTGCAACTTTGTGGTCGGTGACGTCACAATCCTCACACTTTTTGTATGGGGCGTTTTGACGCGCGGCGCAGACGCCTAACGCATTTTCACATGTTTGACGTTTCAGGGCTATCATAGATAGTAGGTATAAACCTACTCTAATAATAGAGACATTTGAATCTACAGGGAAATAGAATCGAATGACGTCTTCTAATTGTCTAAGAGCGAAAACATTGCCGTATTGTTACGATAGTATCCTTAAATCCTATCAAAAACAACGTCGGCTTACAATTAATCTAAACTAGACTGAACTCCTGACTTCTGCTCGGAACTGCTCTGTACACGCCGCGCTGCAGCCACAGATTAATTTCTTAAAAGTAGATACGGCATTATCTTTTCTCTCCTCAAATTATTGCCTTGCTATTGGGATCAATATTACTCTGCGTAGGAAACACCTTAGACAACCCTACACTTGGTTCCTGGGTGGTGCTAAAAGAGTAACAATCTGTGCAGCTGCACTGTCTGGACCTCGCAGCACTCACTGTATTTTCTTCATCATCTGCTTTCCCACTCACTACTACTTAACCAGAGAAGAAATGCCTATCCAGTGACATGTAGCCATAAGATAAAAAAAAATTGACTTGCCGCCGCCCGTGACTTCATTGACTGAACTGACTTCTGAGACTGTCAGTGGCGATCGGAATGTGGTATTTACTGCGAAGGAAGTGAGCGCGGTCATAGAAGGAATGGTGCGTGGTAAGTCGCCTGGCCATGACAGCCTCAGCATTGAGCACCTGCAGCACGTTGGAGTTCATCTACCCAGGGTGTTGTCCATGTTTTTTACTTTATGCATGGGCCACTCGTATTTACCTGAGAACTTGATGCGTACTATTGTGGTTCCTATAATTAAAAATAAAACGGGTGACTCTTCGGATGTTAATAATTATAGACCAATTTCTCTAGCCACGGTCATTGCTAAGGTGCTTGACAGTCTTCTCGGTAAGCATTTGGACAAGCACATTAAACTACACGACGCGCAGTTCAGTTTTAGACCAAATATTTCTTGCGAGAGTGCTGTCTTGTGTCTCAAGGAGACTGTGAAGTACTACACCAGTAGGAAGACGCCAGTGTACGCTATTTTCCTTGATTTGTCAAAAGCATTTGACCTTGTGGCTTACGATGTACTATGGAATAAGTTAAAGAATGAAACAAGCGTACCTGGAGAAGTAATATCCTCGTTTATGCACTGGTACAATAATCAGAGCAACTGTGTGAGATGGGCGGGAGCTTTCTCCAATGAGTACAGGTTGGAGTGCGGGGTGAGGCAGGGGGGCTTGACGTCTTCCTCGCTCTTCAACCTGTACGTCAATGCGTTGGTCGAGGAGCTCAGCGGCACCGGTATCGGCTGCCATATAAACGGAGTCTGTGTAAATAATATCAGTTATGCAGACGATATGGTGCTGCTGGCCCCCTCGAACGGCGCATTGAAGAAACTGCTCAGTATTTGCGAGTCCTATGCGGTGGCAAACGGACTCAGATACAATGCTCAGAAGAGTGAGTTTATGATGTTTAAACCAGATAATACCCGTTATACTGATGCTCCTGAGTTTTTACTTACTGGTGTAAAACTGCAAAGGGTAGAAAAGTTCAAGTATCTGGGTCATTGGGTCACCGCAGATCAAAAGGACAATCTAGACATTGAGCAAGATGATCAGATGCAATATGCTGGCCCGTAGGTTTGCAAAATGTACTGAGCCAGTAAAAGTCACACTCTTTAAAGCTTACTGCCAGTCATTCTATACATGCAGCCTATGGGTTAACTATACGCAGAAGGCATACAGCGACCTGCGTGTGCAATACAACAACGCGTACAGAGCGTTGTTGCGGATGCCGCGTTACTGCAGCGCTTCTGCGATGCTCGCTGAGACGGGCACTGCGGGTTTCGCCGCCATCATGCGCGCGCGCTGTGCTTCCATGCTACAGCGCACTGGCGGTAGCCGCAACACGCTCCTGCGCGCTGTTGTTGATCGCTGGGACTCGCCAGTGTTGAGGAGGTGGATAGGCCTCCATGCCCTTAGATAGTGCTCTTAAATGTTGGGGGAATACCTAATATTAATATTTAGATTTAAAATTTAATATTATTTTAATTTTTAATTTAATTGAAATATGGACGTGAAATATGGTCTGAAATAAAGAATATTTTATTTTATTTATTTATTGACGTAGACTTCAATACAGTTGTACTAATTTTTCACCCATATTAAGGTACGTAAGGGATTTTAAAACTTGTTTTTTCAGTGATGCAACACTGATACATCTAAAGATACAATCTCGTTATATTTTATAACATTATTAGGATTAGTTGGATAGAAACAGTCACCCGCCTTAAGACAAACATTGTTAGTATTGTGCGTTAATATGTAACGTCTGCAGAATGTGTGTATCCGGTATATTTTTGGGTTACGGAAGTTTGACCACATCACCGAATTTCGTGCTAAGCTCGGTTGGCTACCTATACGCCAGCGCAGGGACGTGCATATTCTGTCTTCTTTTTAACACCCTTTTTAATCCGACCTCCCCACAATACCTCTCTAAAAGGTTTAGGTATTTGGCTGTTGGTAGTGGTCACCGCTTGAGGTCGAGTGCGAACCTCACTCTTGCCATACCGTTGAAGAAGACTAGGTCGTATTCCAGGTCTTTTTCAGTACGTGCTGTGCAGTTGTGGAATGAGTTGCGAGAACCTTTCCGCCCCAACGGCCATCGGTTCTACGAGCAATGTGCCCCGCCCACTGCCACTTTAGTTTAGCGATTCGGAGGGCTATATCGGTTACTTTGGTTCTGCTGCGGATGGCCTCATTTCTGATGCGATCCCGCAGAGAGACTCCAACCATAGCCCTCTCCATTGCCCTTTGGGTGACTTTGAGCTTTCTTATGAGGCCCATTGTAAGCGACCACGTTTCAGTACCATATGTCATCACTGGCAACACACACTGGTCAAAGACTTTCGTCTTGAGACACTGCGGAATATTTGACAAAAAGATGTACCGTAGCTTCCCGAACGCTGCCCAACCGAGTCGGATTCGTCGATTGACCTCTTTCTCGAAGTTGGATCTACCTAACTGGACAGTATGTCCTAAGTATACATAATCGTCCACAACTTCGAGTGTAAAGTCTCCGATTGTAACGGGAGTTGGTGCTACATGGGTATTTGACATGATCTTCGTCTTATCCAAGTTCATCTTTAGACCAACTCGCTCGGAGGCTTTACTGAGGTCATCGAGAATCGTACTCAAATCCTCCATGGTCTCAGCCAAGACTACTATGTCGTCAGCAAACCGAAGGTGAGTGATGTACTCGCCGTTTATGTTGATGCCTAGCCTTCTCCAGTCCAGAGTCTCGAAAGCATCCTCCAGTGCAGCGGTAAACAGTTTAGGAGAAATAACATCTCCTTGCCTGACTCCCCGCTGCAACGGAATAGGCTTCGAGCTGTGGTCCTGGAGTCGGACTGACATAGTGGCGTTCTCGTACAAACACTTCAGCACTTCGATATAGCGATAGTCCACTTGGCACCTCTGGAGAGATTGTAGTACAGCCCAGGTTTCGATCGAGTCGAAGGCTTTCTCGTAGTCCACGAACGCTAAGCAGAGGGGCAGGTTATACTCCTCAGTCTTCTGTATGACCTGACGGAGCGTATGGATGTGGTCTACTGTACTAAAGCCTCTTCGGAAACCGGCTTGTTCGGGAGGCTGGAAGTCATCTAGCCTGCGTGCGAGACGGTTCGTAATGACACTTGAAAACAGCTTATAGACATGGCTCAGAAGTGAAATGGGTCGGTAGTTCTTCAGTAACGAGTTATCACCCTTTTTGAAGAACAATACCACCACACCTCTGTTCCACGCCTTAGGCGTTCTCCCTTCTAGTAAAACGGAGTCGAACAACTTCTGAAGGGCCATAAGGACCGGTTTACCACCCGCCTTCAGAAGTTCGGCTGTAATTCCGACTTCGCCAGGAGCCTTATTGTTTTTGAGCTGTTTAAGAGCCATTCTAATCTCGTACAGGCTGATGACCGGGATGTCTTCGGTATAATGTCGGGTCAGTCTAGCTCTAGGGTCTTCCACCAGATCAACTTCAGGTCTGCTAGTTGATGTGTATAGCTGTCCATAAAAGTCCTCTATCTCCCCCAGAAGCTCGGGTCTGGATGAAACGATTCTACCATCCTCAGTTTTTAATTTGGCAAGCTGGCTCTGCCCAATAGACAAATCTCTTGCGAAAACTTTAGAGCCCTTATTCTGATTAATGGCCTCTTCAATACGATTTGTATTGAATTGGCGCAAATCACGGGTAAGGGACTTAGAGATCCGTTTATTGAGCTGCCGGTATCATGACGCATCTGCTGAGGATTGCAGAACCATTTATCTCCTTTCCTCGATGACTTTCTGAGTGGAGTCAGAGAGCCTTTTGCTTCTGTTGCTCCGCTGGGCCTTAAAAAACTTAGACCCAGTACTATGGACAGCTTCCACAAACCCGTCGTTGAATTCGTCCACATCGCCGCCTAGACAATCGAAACGGCTTTGGAGTTCCAGCTGGAAGCTCTCAGGGTTTTGGATTTGAAGTGCTGCTGGACGGAGCGTAGACTTCATCAGTCGAGAGTGCTCTAGCTTAACACATATATTCAATGTGCCTCTCACCAGACGGTGATCACTTCCGGTTTTAACCGTATTGATCACAGAAACATCATTGAATATATGCTTCTTCGTCGACATGATGAAGTCAATCTCGTTTTTAGTTGCACCGTCGGGACTCATCCAGGTCCACTTCCTGTGCTCACGTTTCTTGAAGAAGGAGTTCATCATGTAGAGTCCCTCCTTCTCCAAGAAGCCAGCCAGTAGTTGGCCCCGGTGGTTCCGACTTCGAAATCCAAATTGCCCCACTCTCAGCTCTTCACCATCTCTCTTGCCCAGTTTCGCGTTGAAGTCCCCCATAACAACGGTGAAGTAGGTTTTGGAGCTATGCATGGCCTTCGATATATCCTCATACATAGCCTTCACCTCGTCATCGGAGTGTGCCGAAGTCGGCGCATAAACCTGTATGACCTTCAACGATTACCTCTTGGATACTCTGAGTATAAGGTACGCCACCCTAGTCGACACACTCTCGATCTTCACCACGTTGTTCACGAGGGACTTATGGACGATGAACCCGACACCTCCCTGGGACTGTTGGTCGCCCTCCCGGAAATAAAGCAAGTTGCCGGACTTTAGGATTATCGTTTCCTCCCCCTCTCTTCGGACTTCAGATAACCCTTTTTTTTTTAAGAGGGGAAAATGCGTTACGCATACCACTGAGGCGCGGGGACGGGCCCCAGTGGTTATGTGGGATTCCCATATGGGCTAATGAGACCCATGGTGTACCCACTAAAAACCCCTCTGTTTGCCGCCTCAACGCTATAAGGCGAGGCCACAGGGACGCCGAAGCACAACTTCCGCGACCTCGCCAGCGGCTGTCCGGGACTCCGGACTCGTCTCTGGGGGATATTTTCCCCCTCCACCTCAGTTGGAACGTCGATCACGCGACGTACCCGCCCACGCCGGGACCTTTTTGTAGGCGACAGACGTCCCCGAGCCTGCCACCCACAGGTCTCTTTATGGAGGGATTCGGCGGTCGTATGGCAACCGCCGCCGCCCCACGAGTTTGCGGCGCATTGGCTGGGAGGACGGATCCTCCTCCCTGTTGCGCTCCCTTCTCTCCTTCTGCGCCATCACATCCTCGCAGAAGGAGGCCACCGCCTTCTACGACCTCTCACCGCCAACCATGGCTTCCACCACGGCTTGCAGGGAGAGGTCGTTTCCTACTACGGCCACGAGTGCGGCTCGCTGTTCCGCCCACGCTGGGCATACTGCCAGTGTGTGTAGCGCCGTGTCTTCGGCGTCTCCGCACTCGTGGCATTCCGTCGTCGGTTCTCGTCCCGCCACCCTACACAGGTATCTCCCGAAGCAGCCATGCCCCGAGAGGACCTGGGTAAGATGGAAGGAGAGGAACCCCCCTTTCCTACCGACCCATCTTTCCAGGACGGGCCGGATGGCTCCGATGGTCCAGTGGCCGGCAGTCGGCGCCTCCAATCGTTCTTTCCACTTCTGGATGAGCACTTTATGGGAGTCGAGTCTCCACCTTCTGACCTCCTCCAGAAGTGGTTGGAACCCCCTGGCCCGAGCCTCGGTGACACGCCAGTACACCTCGGCCAGCACCGCTGCGTCGAGATCCCAGGGCGGAGTCCCCGCCATCAGGCACGCTGCCTCGTACGAGACGGTGCGGTATGCCCTCGCCATCCTGACCGCCATGACCCGTTGCGGCCTCCGCAGTTGGGCCTTGTTAAGTGGTAGAAGCATACCTGAAAATAAAGGAAGACTACGAGACGGCAGTGCAACATGCACAAACTGAAAGCTGGAAGGAATTCTGTTGCAAACAGGACAAGGAGGGAATATGGGAGGGAATCTACAGAGTGATGAGCAGGACTGCAAACAGAGACGAGGATCAATTGCTGATAAAGGAGGATGTGACACTCAATGAGAAGGAATCAGTTAAGCTGTTGGCCGATACTTTTTATCCCCCGGACGACCCAAATCAGGACACCGAAGAGCAACGCAGCATCAGAAATCTAGCGGAGAGGGTAAATGAGTGGAAGCATGATGAACAACATGACCCCCCATTTACCCAATATGAACTGAATGCTGCGGTGAAGTCCTTCAACCCCAAGAAGGCACCGGGTGCCGACGGCTTCACTGCGGATATATGCTCGCAAGTGATACATAATGACCCCGATATATTTCTGACGCTCTTGAATAAGTGCCTGCAACTTGGACTCTTTCCCAAACCCTGGAAGGAAGCGACGGTGGTAGTGCTCAAAAAACCGGGGAAGGATTCGTACGCTGTGCCCAAATCATACAGACCGATAGGACTGTTACCAGTTTTGGGCAAGGTATACGAAAAGATGCTGGTAGCCCGCCTCAGACACTACCTATTGCCGAGAACCAGCGAGCTTCAGTACGGGTTTATGCCGCAGAGGAGCACCGAAGACTCTCTTTATGACCTAATGAAACACATCCGGAATAAACTCAAAGCCAAGAAAATCTTGACACTGATATCATTGGACATAGAGGGAGCCTTCGACAGCGCGTGGTGGCCCGCAATACGCATCAGACTGGCGGCAGAGGAGTGTCCGGTCAACTTGAGGCGGGTTGTTGATGACTACCTTAGGGATAGAGCAGTGCGAGTAAGGTATACTGGGGAAGAACACAGTCAAACCACAAGCAAAGGATGCGTTCAGGGTTCTATCGGTGGGCCCTTGCTGTGGAATCTTCTACTGGACCCACTCCTAAAACATCTACAGAAGAAGGGGTTTTACTGTCAGGCGTTCGCTGACGACATTGTCTTGGTGTTTGACGGTGAGGCCGCATTAGAAATAGAGAGACAAGCGAGTGTCGCCCTCGAGCATGTCACGGCATGGGGTACTGAAAATAAAATGAAATTCGCGCCACACAAGACCTGCGCGATGGTCATTACCAACCGACTAAAATTCGATACCCCACGCCTAAGGATGAGCGGGGTCGACATAAAAATGTCAGAAGAAATAAAACTGCTGGGCCTCACTATAGACCACAAATTGACTTTTAATAAACACGTCGCGAACGTATGCAAGAAATCACTTAATATGTATAAAAAACTGGCGAGAACTGCGAAAATAGGATGGGGGCTTCACCCTGAAGTAATTAAATTAATATATACCGCAGTAATTGAACCCACCATCATGTACGCCGCAAGCGCTTGGGCGCCAGCGGTCAATAAGCTGGGAATCCGTAAGCAGATAAACGCTGTCCAGAGGGGTTTTGCGCAGAAACTGTGCAGGGCTTATCGCACAGTCTCCTTGAATGCTGCTCTCTTGCTCGCTGGAATACTCCCCCTCGACCTGAGAGTCAAGGAAGCAGCCTCATTATACGAGGCCAAGAAAGGGATGTTCAGCCAGATTCTAGGAGACAAAGAAATTGAGCGCATGATCCCAGCAACAAAAGGACCCCATCCAGCGAAAAAAGAGAGCCTAAGCTTTAGCCTCCTTGAAGACGAGGAACAATACCGCAACCTGGCAGACCAAGATGTGCGAATCTTCACAGACGGCAGCAAGATTGGGGGAAAGGTTGGAGCGGCACTATCCATATGGGATGGATCAGCCGAAACCAGGACCCTCAAGCTTGCACTCCCATCTTATTGCACAGTCTACCAGGCTGAACTTCTGGCGATAAGCTGTGCAATAAAGGAGGCACAAAAATACAAGGGCAACTCTTGCGGAATCTTCAGCGACTCCAGAGCAGCACTACAAACAGTAACAAACCCAAGTTCCCGCCATCCCCTTGCGGTAGAGGCAAAAAATGCAATTAAAGATTGTAAAATCCAAAATAAAGAGATCCACTTATTTTGGATTAAGGCCCACGCAGGGCTGGCGGGAAACGAAAGGGCGGACGAACTCGCAAAAGAAGCTGCACTGAAGTCCAAGAAGAAGCCGGAGTACGATAAGTGTCCGATTTCATTCGTCAAGCGCCTTCTACGTATGGAGTCGCTTGACGAATGGAACCGTAGATACAAAAGCGAAGAAACGGCCTCAGTTACCAAGATGTTCTTTCCCGATGCGGTGGAGGCGCACCGGGTAGTCAGGAAGATGAGACATATTGGCATAACTACACAGGTTTTAACAGGACACGGTGGGTTCTCTGAGTATTTGTACAGGTTCAAGTGCAAGGAGGACCCCGCGTGTGTGTGTGACCCGGAAATAGGAGAATCGGGTCAGCACATATTGTTTCATTGTCCTGTCTTTGCCCGAAATAGGTATGACGCCGAACACATGATCGGTATGCAGATAACAGTCGCAAATGCACCTGATATTGTGAAAAGCGAAAAACGCAACGAATTTTTTGATTTCTGCTCCAAAATAGTCAAAATCGTAAATAATAGAAATAAATAGCAAAAGAAAATATGATACATATGTATAATGTGTATATTATATATTATTGATATCATAAAGATATAAAACTTGTGAATAAAATAAATGTTAGTTTAAGGAAACTAAAATAAATTAAAGCTAAGAATGAAATGTAAAAGAATAATTATAATAAAAGGATGTTATTGTAACGACAAAAAATTGTTAGAAATAAGATTTAAAAACCGTGTAATTAGCTATACACTGGGTTACAAGTATTAAGAAATGTAAAATAAACGAGTCTCCCCAAATTATTTCCCCTCTTACAAGAAATAAAATAGATAGAATAGGTAAAGTAGCTGGGAGTCCCACCCAGAAATAAGAATAAAAGATGATGAAAGATAGAAAGACACAGTATGTAGGATGAAAGTGCGAGCGGTAAACAAGCGAGAACTGGTATGCAAGTGAAACAGAAACAAAGGCTCCGACCACGTTGGAGGTAGAAACGGAAAAAAAAAAAAAAAAAAAAAAAAAAAAAAAAAAAAAAAAAAAGCTGGAACCCGCCGGAGGGGCCTTCCTAGGCCCATGAAAACACAGGGCCTCGGATTTGTTCAAAGCCATCTCTAGCCCCAGCCTCCTGATTCGAGCCGCTACCGACGCGACTCCCGCCGTGGCCCGTACTGACGCCTCTCTAAAAGAGCTGCCACGAGCTGTCACCAGGGTATCGTCGGCATAACAAGTTACGCTGACCCCCGGCAGATCGTCCCCTCTCAGAGCCCAGTCGTACCCGATGTTCCACAGGAGTGGTCCTAAGACCGACCCCTGCGGAACACCGCAGGACAGCCTCTTCTCGCAGCAACGCAGGACTCACGAAGCTGCGCGAGTTCTGCCGACCACCAGTACACTCCGCGCTTTGGGGGAATCGGACCGACCCTCGGCATGGCCGCATCATACACCTCGACCATGTCACTCCCTATCCTCTCCGCTTCCACGTTGACCTCGACTGGGCCCTCTTGAGCTGGCAGCCAGGCTTTCACCACAGCTGCCTCGACTAAAATTTCCCTGTCCAGGCGCTTGAGTGCCCATCGTGGGCCATCCCCTCTCAAGGGGCGATTTAGGCCTCTCGGGTTAGCCGGAAGAGTGGAAACCTCGAACCGAATGTATCGGTGGTCCGACAACGTCTCCATATCCTCCAGCACCTCCCAGCCTCGAACACGGCGCGCGAGGGCAGCATTTGCGAATGTGACGTCCACGATGGAGCCACCTTGCTGCCGCACACACGTATTTGTCGCCCCTTGGTTAAGTATAATTAGCCCAGTCGACGCCGCCCACTCCTCTAGCTCCGCCCCGCGGGCATCCGTCGCCGGGGATCCCCATGCCATGGACTTGGCATTGAGGTCCCCAGCCACGAGTACCATATTGGGACGACTTCTGCCAATTAGGGCACCGATCTCCAACAGAAACTGTTCGAACTCGGCCAGGATCCGGTTCGGTGAGAAGTACGCCCCGACAACCATTGTGTCGCCGATCCAGGCCGAAACGTAACCTCGGCCCCTTTCAACTCTTTGTAGCGGCGAGGAACTGGCGGAAGAACTAACTACTATAGCCACAAGACCGTCCAAGTCTCCGCCCCAATTGCTCCTGGGTGGGACGGAATAGGGCTCAGCAATGACCCCAACGTCAATCTGCCACTCCGCTAGGCTTTGGAACAGTAAGTCCTGGGCTCTGGCGGAGTGGTTGATATTCCCCTGCAGGAATCGGATGGCCATATTTATTCTACGGCCATTTCTTCCACCACCTCATCGCTGGCTACTGGTGTTGTTGTGGCCAACTGAGAAAGCTGCGAGGAGGCTCTTGGGCCATCGCCAGCCTTCTTTCCGTTCCTCGAGCGTGGTGCAGTGCATGCGTTGGAGCCAAGCAAGTGACTTGCTGACTTACCTGCCGCGTCGCACACCACACAATGGGGCGCTGCAGAGCACTGTGCCGCCTTATGGTCCGGCTTCCCGCAGCGGTAGCACAGTCCGCTGCGGTCCACTTACGACTGACACTGCGCCCTGACATGCCCACGTTCCAGGCAGCGGAAGCAGCGCATTTCTCTCGGCTCCAGCAGTTTGACCTGTACCGAGGACCACCCCACCAGGAAACGGCCGCCACCGATGACCTTTTTTGCCGCTAAGACCGGGCAGCGTACCCACACGATGCCGAGACCAGTACGGTCCCGACGAATTTCCCCTGTCTTGACCTGGTCTGTGGTACATTCTCCAGCTCGCGCGACAGCAGTGACTACCTCATCTGGGGTTACGGAGTCGTCCAGGTTTGACAGGCGCAACTCTGCGCACTTAGTCGGCCTGGAGACTCGGACTCCCTCACCCAAATTTTCCTTTAATTCCTTTGCCAGCTTATCGGCCATCTCGCCACTGGTCACTCCCGGCAACTCCAGGACCCTTGCACCAGTGACTGCTCTCCGGAAGCGCAGAGCCGAGATGCCAAGGTCGGCGAGATTTACTTTGGCCTTGGCCTCAGCCAGCACATTGGCATAGGTCACTCCCTTTGCCTCCGCCTCCGGTTGCAGCGTCAGCACTACTGCTGCCGACCGTGGTGGACGGAGATTGCGAGCACCTTTTTTCGGGCGTGTCTTTTCCTTCCGCGCGTTTGTCTGCGAAGGCGTCTTCTTTTTTGCCCCCCTGGTCCCTTTTTTCCATTTCTGGTCTGACTTTGTGGGCTCAGAAGGAAGTGTTTGTGCCTCTCCCGCATCGGCGGCGTGCTGCGAGCTCACTTTTTTGGCCTTCTTGTTTTTCTTCCCGTCTTTAAATTCCTCCTCCGGTGTGATGTTTCTCGGTGGTGCCTTCGGAGTTTGTCTTGCTGCAGCCGCTTCTTTCGCAGCCAGACTGGTTCTCTTAGGCTTCGCTTTGGGTTTAGTGCTTTTGTCAGTGGAGACGGAAGGAGCGACTGTCTTCGTTGTCATTAGTGGCTGGGGTTGAGATGTCGTGGTATTTGAACCTTGATCCCCAGGCATGACGGGGGCAGCCTGCGCTGTCCCATCAGCTGCTAATGCGGGTCGAAGCCTGGGCTCCGGTAGCATACGGCACTCAATGCCATCCATTCATGCGTTAAACATGATGCTCAGCTGGTCGCGAGCGGAGCTCGAGGCCTCTTCCACGAGCCGGCGAATGTCCGACTCAGCCAATGCAGCAGGTTGGCTTCGGATTTCTTCCACCTGCCTGCGCACCTCCGCTAGCTGGCATGTGAGCCGCGCGTTTGCTGCTTCTAGACGGGCAACCTCCTCCGTCGCAGTTCGCGATCTCAGTTCCTCAAAGGCAACCCTGATAGTGGCGATTGAGTCCTTAAGGATTCTCTGGTGCGTGCCCTTCAGATGGCCCGACGTATCAATGACATGCTTCACAGCATTCAAAGCCTCCTGCACATTTGATTCTATGGCAGTCCCCGTGAGATCGTCTTGGCTATGGCCAGGCAGCTGTCTCTTTTGCCGGTCCCTGTCCGTTCCGAGCCGGCCCCTGCCCCGTTTGGGTGTACCCTTCAGGTATTTTTGGCACTGTGGTGTGTTTCCTTGGCAGTAGGCCCCAAGATCGCTCTCGGAGCCAGAGGTTCTGTCATCACTGGCTCGTTTTTCATCCGGTTTACTCCATAGTTTTCCGGCGGGGATACCTCCCTTTGAGCTCACCGTTACCATGCTCAATATGGATGAGTCGGTCTCCGAAAGCCGGGTTGGTTCCGCCTCTTTTTCGTCCATGCGTGCTTTCAGCTCCTTCTCATTGAGGGTCGCAGTCTCCGAACCCACCCTGCAGCTTTCCAGAGCTGGTGCCTGGGCCACAAGCTCGCGATCGCAGCGGGTCAGAACCACCCGTAAGTCCGGAAGCGATCCCCCCCGTGCACTCCAAATCTTTGTGCGGACCCCTTCAGTATGCATATCCAGCACCTCGCTCTGCAAGGGGGCCATTGTCACCAACGACCCCGCCGAGGCTTCTGTGGGCTGTGGGTTGGGCCCGAGTTTCCCCAGCTTGAGTTTCAGGAAATCGGCCTTGGCCCGGGCGAACCCCTGGCTATGGCCTCTTCCTCTCTTACTCGGCGCGAAGCTTGACCTCGCTCCAGGGCCGGAAGTGCCACCAATAGCTTCATCCGACCCGTCCTCTTCGCTTAACAGCCGCTTCCGCAATTCCCCGGATCGGCTCGAGGCAGGAACAGGCAGTGACCCGTCGGATTCGGCGTCCGTTGCCAGCGGCGAATAATCCATCTCTTCTTCTTTGCGGAGGTCGCGCGCGTCCACTTTCCCGGGAGAAAAGAATTCCTCCCGATCTGGCGAGAGCATATTCAGCGCGCCGCGAGCCCTCCTCCCACAAAACACCCTCGTGGGGATTGGTGTGGGTGACCGCACGAACTCCTGCGGCACTATTGGCGCCTCCTCCTTCTCTTTTCCGTCCTCGACATCGGGGATGGCGTGGCGTATAAAACGCCCCGCTTTGTCCCGGACTGGGCGAAACTCCAGCATTGGGGGGTTTGGAGAGGGTGCTGCCTTAGCACCTTCCTCGTCCCCTCCTCCACGCAATCTTAATACTAATTCGCAAGCATCCTTGTCCATTAAACATTTGCCATGGTCGTTGTCGATTTCCATCTTTGAGTACTTTGCCCCCCCAGAATACGATGGGCAGCATGTCACCACAGCGCGGGCACTTGCCCGTTCTGTGGTGTCACCGAGGATTGGGACCCCCTGGAGTAGTGTATCATTACTATAGCCACTCATTTTTTTTGCTATTTTTTTTTAGGAGGTATGCCCCCCCTCTGACGCTCGTAACTGGGCTCCCCCCAGCCACGCATCCCATCGGCACGCCAGTCACACCTTGGGATTGGGGATTTTTTATAGTGGTTAACTCCACGTGACCCTCCTCTCAGTGAGGGAGGTCCCCGGTCCGCTCAGTGCGGGTTACGGGTTGCCCGTCAGTAGCAGTAGCCACAACAACGCGCCAGGTGGTCTAAGCCACCCTAGGGTAGCTCTTGACTCCGAGCTCCGACTCCGTCCCATGGGGACCTGGCGTCTCGCACTGTGCCCTCTGCTGGTTTCAGAGGGACACGCGGAGCCGCCCCCCGTGTGCTGTTCTTAGTCTGGCCCCTCTCCTCAGGCCTGTCCGGTTTGGGAGACCCTATCCGGCATAGCCCTGAGGGTCATTGGAGCACGCAAGCCCCTTCACCACGGCAAGGTGACAGCAATCGAAGGGGACTTCAGATAACCCTATGACATCCCAACGCAACTTGCTCAATCCTTCCTCCAGTTCCACTATCTTTTCGTCGGTCCGCAGTATACGCGTGTTATATGTTGCCAGGGCCAGAAGTCGTCGGTGGTGGTAGCCGGATCTTTGCCGGAGATTCTTAGCACCCCTGACCCCGCTAGTACCCTGGCCGCTACCATAACCAGGGCACCGGGGATCACCGGACACTCGGGGCCGTGGTTTTTGTTTTCTCATCATGGGGGGTGAATGCCGTAATCGCCACGCTTGGCATGCGGGTTGGCGATCGCAGTATCACCACCGCGCTCCGAGGATGGTCGGTCATCCCCCGGTGGTCTTAGCCGTAGCTTTAGGACATACTCCGGGTCCGTATATATATATATATAATATATATATGATTATGTATTATATGTGTATTTATTATATCTTAGGTTAAGTAGATATTATCTTTTCTTTTTTAGATATTTGTTTCCGTAAGTACAATAAGTACATAGTGCATGTTTGTCTATCTTATACTTTTCTCTCAATCACTCAAAGGTTAACTGGAAGAGATTCCTTAAAGGGATAAGTTCGCCTTTGTACTTTGTTTATTTTTCTTTTATCATGTTTGTTTTGTGGTACTTTTTATGTACAATAAAGTATTTACATACATACATACATGTCTAATCTTCTTTTTAGGGTTCCGTACCTCGAAAGGAAAAAACGGAACCCTTATAGGATCACTTTGTTGTCCGTCCGTCCGTCTGTCAAGACCCTTTTTCTCAGGAACGCGTGGAGGTATCAAGCTGAAATTTATATCAAATACTCAGGTTTACTGGCCATTGGAGCTGTGAAAAAATCAAACTTCAAAGCCAACGCAATCAAAAGATACAGCCGTTTATGCTGAAAATTTTCTAAACTCTCAAGGGAATCAAAACCTACAGGGTACTTCCCGTGAACTCAGAATCTTGAATTTTGGTACGAAGCAGCGTCTTATAGCACAGATAAAGGAAAAATTGCGCAAACCGTAAATTTTTAGTTACATCATATAATAAAAATATTTTTAATAATTTTAAAGTTCCTACCCCTATATACCTACAGGTTTGTGCGGAACCCTCAGTGCGCGACTCCGACTCGCACTTGGTCGGTTTTTCATTATTAGAATACGATACCAATTATGTCCTTAAAAGGAACAGAATTTTTGTTACACCTTGTATATTATACTCTATCGCTTGTGAGTGGCGGATCGGTTTTGCTATTTAATCCTTGCCTTGCTGTAAAGTAATAGCGAAGTTATGGACGCAGCTCCCTTGTATACCGTCAAACGCGAACCGCAGCCAATTCGCGCCGACCCCACTTCATTGAATTGCGGATAAACCATAGCCCGTCCGAACTAGTTGTTGGTAGAAAACTGGGGAATGCGGGGAGTGCTGTTAGTTGCGTTTTGCAGTTACGTCATACAATGTTGTGTTTGGGTTAATTCGGGTTTGGTGATTATGTATGTTGCAGTTTTTAAACCTCCGATGAGCATTTAAAAAAGTAAGAAGACGAGTGTTTTTAATACAATTTGACTCGTATATACTGCTTTTGAGTTTTTAACGGTGTGGTCACTTAAGAACTGCTATAATGTACTTATTAAAAAAATAGGTATACGCAATTTTAGCACGGTCTGACTTGTGACTTTTTTGGCCTAAAATTGTTCAACTTTGATGTCAAATATCTCGAAGCAGGCGCGGATACAGGGAGGGGGGGGCAACAGGGGCAATTGCCCCCCCCCCCTGAAACGCAAACCTCGTATACTACGGGGCCCATAGGTGCAACCCCGCGAGATTTTTTGTGAAGGAAAGTGCCCCCCCGTGAACGAAATCCTGGAAAGTGCCCCCCCCCCCTGAACGAAATCCTGAAAAGTGCCCCCCCTGAACGAAATCCTGGATCCGCACCTGTCTCGAAGACAATGAATATTGAAGTAAATATAGGATACTATATTGTTTAAGGCCGTTACTGATAAGTAGTATGATAAGCACTACAAATCATTAGAAAACTAAGGGATTCAGATCGAAGGTCATTGGCACCAGGGAGCCCCTCAATAAGGGGCCGTATTCTAACTTTAAAACACGTTTAGACACAATACAACTTCAATACAACTCCAATGCATTAACTACGCAATACAACTAGCGCCTAAACGTCTGAATCAGAAATATCAGAATTTGCTTGAAAATTATTCCGATGCAACTCCAATACAACTTCAATATTCTTTGATTATTTGTTGTGTATTGGAATTATGTTTGAGTTAGATTGTGTTGTTAATGTATTTTAAAATTAGAATACGGGACTAAATAGGTACTCAGTTTTTGTTATGAAACTCCCTAGACATGTTGACTCATTCTTTATTTAGTTGATATTGGTAAAGCAAGTGCTTGGGTACCTACTACCTATGTATTTCCAACATTACTTGCAGTTATGATTATTTATTTTAAACTATGAAAGAGTTATGATATTTTATGAACTTTATTGTTTTGTACTGTTATTGTAGTTAAAAACAGTGATATTTTGAGTAAGCATGTAGTGATTTTTACTCTCAAAATCTGGTATTTTTGTTTCAGAATATGTACTATCGGGTTCATAATTGCATACCCAATTTATGAATGAATTCATTGATAAATTGGGTATGCAATTATGAACCCGATGGTATATTATATGAAGAAGACAAATATGACAAATATTTTAGCAATTCGATTCGATTAAAAATCACATGCGTACTTAAAATACTAGCTAGTACCTATTATAACAATAATTTTTTTTAAAAGCCTAAATCCAACAGCATTTCAATTTTATATTTTTTTTTTTAAAGAAACTAAATTGCATTCAAAGTTTTGTTTTTAATTGACTTGTTTACTTGAAGGCCCTTATAATAAACATTAGAATTATGGATATCATCTACGACAGATGAGTGGGAGACCTTAATTAACTTTAATTAATTTCTTCATATTTCAATGGATAGGTATCCATGTGTTTTATTTGATCTTTAATTATTTCTGTGGCATTAGGGGTCATGCGTGTTATTACATCAACAATTAAATGTTTTTATAATATTTTACTGCAAAACGAACTGTCTAATTGAGATACTTTCCTTCCGTACCCAAAGGGTAAAAACGGGACCCTATTAATAAGACTCCGCTGTCCGTCTGTCCGTATGTCACCATCAGGCTGTACTTATGAATTGTCTCATGAACCGTGATACTAAAGGCGCTAGGCGCTAATTGTGGCCAAAAACAGTTACTTTCTGAGGGATATATCTCAATAACGGGTTATTCAAAAATTTTGAAAAAAATATATGTTAATTACCATTTCATGTACAACATTGTCAATGTTTAAATAACTCGTGTACCGTATATTTTCTCCGTTATTTAAATGTAACGAAATGTCGTTTTACGGTTAATTTTGCTTATATCTACTGAACGGCTCATTCGATTTAAAATATTGTTAAACTAAAAAATGTGTACTACAGAACACTACAAACTCAACGTAGGATATTTAAATTGATTAAATTTTCTTAAACAACTTGATCATAATTCCACATTTCGTGCGTTGGTAGCTCGAAAACGGCGTTGCTGGCAGTCGTGAGCTAGCTTTGAGACGAGGAGGCTGTGTCGCTCGTCGCTCCGTGCTTCCCTTGTACTAAAAATACTTGTGCTTGGCCCATGAGCAATAATATCGGACTTACTGTGCCTAAAGACTAAATAACTGCAGAGGGTTCATGCGGTGCGGGCATAACGTGTCTTGTCGGAATCAATAGTGCATAGACGTTTTATCTTTTAAGATAATATACCCGTATGTATGTTCATGTATTTACGTTCTTATAAAAAGTGTATTTTATTTAGATGACCTATATTACAAATTAAATAAAGAAATTAAATAGAAATGGAGAAAAAACAGAACTCGTGCATCTTATAATGCCCTGAAAACAAATGTAGTCTTGTAAGTACACTACAATTATTATGTATTACTACTTATTCTGATGAGTCACGCAAAACAGGCGTTAGTTGTCCAGTTGCGGAAACCTGCTATTGCTACAATACAATGGACTAATAAGTAATTTTCGGAGTTATTATTTACGAAAATATGCGTTTGATCCAAAAGTTGTTTAAGACTTATTCTTTTTGGAAGACCTGTCCAATAATACCACACACTATCGTGTATCGTATCAATCACGTGGGTTGGAGCGTAAAAAAATCACCTGCACTTCATTTTATTTTTCTGATTTTGATTTACCATATTGTCGGCGTGATTAAAACACATTAAAAATTGCTGATATTTAAGAGTTTAATGTAAGTAAGAATAAAGGAAAAAAAGCTTTACTATCTCGCTGAAATACAAATTTATATTAATTATCAACACAAGTAAATAAATAAATTACTACTAACGGTTAATACTACATATCAAATATCTTTAAAAGACCGGCCAAGAGTGTATCGGACCACGCATAATGTAGGGTTCCATAGAAAGTAGTTTCTCGGAGATAACTCAAAAATGGCTCAACCGATAATATGTGAAATAGTTTTCATATAAATAAGTACTAAGCCGTATCTTCTTTATTTTTTTCATATTTTTTGGCCTTACGGATTAAAAGAGATGGGGGGGGGACTATTATTTAGACTTTCGAAGCGATTATTTCTAAAAATATTGACTCAATAAAAAAGGTTTTGAAAATCCTCTATATATACTTAAGATATTTTTAAACCCGTATCGATAGATGTACACAATATTCATATTTGCAAAAAAAAATTTTTTTGACATTTAGTTCGGCATATGTATGTATGGAGTGCCTCCCCTTAAAGTTTTTTTTTTCAGCAATTTAGCTAAAAACTAAGTAGCGGCACAAGACACACCTATGGATAAAATTTCATCAATATATATTTTATAATAAAATGGTTGTGACATACGGATGGACGGACGGACATGTTTCAAGAAACTTTTTTAGTTTTGTAAATTTTTCGTAATTATATAAGTGATTTTTACGGTTGATATTCAAAATCGCTACAAAAAAATAACCATCTATTAAACTCACTTGCGCAGCAAAAAAACTAAATTCACATGAAAACATCGCTTTGATGTGCATTCAGTTTTTTTTTTCTGACATACAGAATATTTTTACCAATATTTTGCCGCTGACTGTACTTCAAATTCAAAATCTAGGTTTTATTTTATTACATAAAAATCTACTAATTGAGATCGTCATGACTTATCTTATTTAATAGGTAAGTAGCATTCCTAAAAATATCACCATTGCAGTGCTTAATCACAGTATTCAAATCAAAAAATATCCGCAAAAGGATTATAATTATTATAAAGCTGCCCGTGCGCCTCTGTGTAAAGTCATATTCTTTGAACATCGTTCCGGTGCAGTGTGGCAGATTTACGTACGATCGCAATGAGAGGCGTAAGCGGGTAGCGCGGGTACACAGCGCCCAAACGCTCAAGGACACTCTGGCGACAATCGTCTTAAGCAGTTGACATTTTCACAGATGATGTATTTCTGTTGCCGCTATAACAACAAATACTAAAAAACCCTCCCATACAACAGACGATCTTTTGACTTGAGTTTTTATAGATAATGGTACGGAACCCTTCATGCGCGAGTCAGACTCGCACTTGGCTGGGTTTTTTTTAAACAGGCTTCGTGTGTCATCTGATTAGGTTTTAAAGGTTGGAGGGTACTGTAAAAAGTGACGTGGTTTATTTATTTATGATATTAAAATGTGAATATCCAGGATTATATTACAAGCCGGACAAAAACCTGTATCGTATTCTAATTTTAAAATACATAAACAATACATTAAAAACACAATCTATCTCAAACCTACAACAAATAATCAACCAATATTGAAGTTGTTTTGGAGTTGCGTCGGAATAATTTTCAAGCAAATTCTGATTCAGACGGTTAGGCGCCAGCTGAATTGCGTAGTTAATGTATTGGAGTTGTATTGAAATTGTATCGTGTCTAAGATACGTTTTTAAAGTTAGAATACGGCCCCCTACCTATATGTGTCTACTTCGTTAATTTACGTATGATACAACATTTGAAAGTCACACGACATTTGACCTCCGATTTCATGATTTTTGACAATTACAAATGCTTTTCTTATATTATTTAAAGTAAGATTGCGTGCGTGAGGTGACTGAAGTAAAACACGCCAGATTATATTACATTTATTGCCTAATAAGAGATTCTTAACTTTTTTTATTTAAATATCAAAGAAAACCCTTTCCTGCTGGTTTTTTTCCGAGGAACTATATAAAGGGATTCTTCAAGAAAAGGAGCGCACAGGCGTCCATGTCCTACGCTGACCGCTTACCATCAGGTTGGCTCTATACTTTTTTATCTTTAAAAGTATTGTTTTTTAGGGTTCTGTAGCCAAAATGGCAAAAACGGAACGCTTATAGTTTCGTCATGTCCGTCTGTCCGTCCGTCCGTCCGTCCGTCCGTATGTCACAGCCATTTTTCTCGGAAACTATAAGACGTATCTTAATAAAATTTAGACATTAGGTGTATTTTGTATGCCGCTATTTAGTTATGCAGTAAAATTGCAGAAACAAATATTTTTAGGGGCCCGCTCCTTACATGTAACTAAATAAAATAAAATAAATTACCAAATATCAACACTTCAATCGATAGGTCATTAAAAATGACATTGAGGTTTACGTCACGCAGTGTCACAACTGCCAGAGGTACGGCCACAGCGCGCGTGGCTGTAACTCTCCCCCCCGCTGCGTCAAGTGTGCTGGCGACCACTCGTCTCGCAACTGCCCGCGTCCGAAGGGTTGCAAGGACCCGGTAGGCCGGCGGTGTGTCAACTGCTTGGAGCGCAAGCTTCCCCATGGGCATACCGCCAACTGGGGGGGCTGCCCTTGTGCTCCAAAGCGGAAGGACACCTCCGGCAAACCGAAGCCCTCGCAACCTGACGGGCGCAGGTCAGGCAAGACTCAGGTGGCTCCTCAGACCACTAGCGCGCAAGAGTTCCCCGCCCTTAAGGCTGTAGGATTAGGGCTTGCCAATAGGAACCCGCCGCCCTCTGCGGTCGCAGCACCCTCTCCGGCACCCTCAGTGCCCGCGTCCCAGGGGGGCCCCGTTGCCCAGGGTTCCCCCGCACCTCAAGCAGGCCGGCCTGCCCCAGGTCCCCTCCCAGTTTCTATACTGGCCTCAAAGACCCTCTCTCCCCAGGAGCAGAGGGAATATGAGGCTTATATAGCAAACGCTAGCAATTACTTCTTCGCCTCAGTGTTAGGCCGTCAAGTCGCTCTCCACCAGAATGAATAATAGTTGCCTCAAGCTTAAACCCAGTTCGCTAACCATCGGTTTTTATAACGCCGATGGCCTAAGCCGAATGAAGGATGAGATTACACTCTTTCTGCGCGATCATTCCGTCGACATCTTCCTAGTACAGGAAACATTCTATAAACCGTTTATGAAATGTTTCCGTGTCCCTGGTTACACTCAGATTAGGAACGATAGGATTGGTAGGGCCCGCGGGGGCACTTGCATCTTCTATAAAAGTTTCCTACATTGCATCTCTCTCAACCCCCCTCCACTGACAAATATGGAAGTGTCGGTCTGCCGCATATCGATGGACGGTCATCCCCCGATATCGATTGCGTCAGCCTACATCTCTCCATCACTTAACATACTACAGACTGACCTAGATATTTTAGCAGCCCTAGGCCCCTCGGTCATCGTGGCCGGGGACCTAAATAGCAAACACGTCGACTGGGGATGCGTCGCGACTAAACCCTAACCCCAACGGTAGGCTGCTCAATCGTCTGTTGATCGAAAGCCTCCCTTTCGATATCCTCCCTCCCCTGGAAGCAACCCACTACCCTCACACTGAAGGACACCGACCCGACATACTTGACGTAGCCCTTTTAAAGAACGTAGCGCTTACTCTGCGTTCTATAGAAGTGCTAGACGAATTAACCTCAGATCATAGGCCGGTCCTCTTGCGACTGGGCCCTCACCCCGATCAAGCCCCTCGTACCAGGACACTCGTGGACTGGGAAAAGGTGCATCAAGGTCTCCTAAAGACAGACGCCCCCATACTTAGAGACATACCTGACATTATTACCACAACTCAACAGACTGACCAAGCGATCGACCTATTCACCAACTACCTCAACGCTGTCAAAAGCGAAGCCTCTAGGGAGGTGTCGGCCGAGGAAATCCAACGCCGCCCCCTGCCTAGGGAACTGAGAGAGTTGCTGACTAGGAAAAATCGCGCCATTAGGACCTACTCTAACTGGCCTTCCCCCGAAAATCGTCAAATCCTGAGGGGCTTGTGTCACGAGTCTAAACAGCGAATTGCCGAATTTCGGGAGAACTCTTTTAGGGATCTGATGGGGGAGATAAAGCCTAGTCACCAGGCTTACTGGAAACTAGCTAGATCTCTCAAATCAGATACCGTCTGGACTATCCCCCCTTTGGAACGCCCCGGTAGTCCAACCCGCGCACTCGAGGACGACGAGAAAGCAGAATGTCTCGCCAATAGTTTAGAATCTCAATGTTCGCCCAGCCTCCTGCCTGCCGATGAAGCCCATGTCGAGAGGGTAAATTCTGAGGTGGACAGGAGATCGCGTCTCCCCGTAACTTCACCTCTCGTACCGGTGTCGGTTAAGGAAGTCCACGATCGAGTAAGGTATCTTCGAGTAAGGAAGTCCCCGGGTGCGGATGGCATCTCCAACCGCATGCTGAGACTTCTGCCCGAACATCTCTTACTCATTCTGGTCGGCATCTTCAATGCCGCCCTGACCAATAGTCACTTTCCAGCCGCGTGGAAACGTGCCACGGTCATCGGGATAGCGAAGCCCGGCAAACCCCGGGCCTCGCCAGCCTCTTACAGGCCCATCAGCTTACTCAGTTCGCTTGCTAAGCTGTATGAGCGAATCATCCTCGCTCGGATCCTCAGGTTCACGACTGAGAATTCAATTATCACGGACGAGCAGTTCGGCTTTCGTGCCGGGCACTCGTGCGTCCAACAGGTGCACCGCATCACGGAGCACGTGCTGGACGGCTTCTCGCGTCGAACAGGGTTGAAGACGGGAGCGATCTTTCTTGACGTGGCGAAAGCCTTCGACAAGGTCTGGCATAACGGGTTGATATACAAGTTATATCAAATCGGTATGCCGGACAGACTCGTACTCATAATACGAGATTTCCTTACGGACAGAAGCTTTTGCTACCGACTGGAGGGAACGCTTTCACCTCCACATCCTATTAGGGCAGGAGTCCCGCAAGGCTCCGTTCTCTCGCCTACACTCTATTCGTTGTTCACGAACGATATTCCTAGGCACCCGCGTGTCGAACTAGGGTTGTTCGCGGACGACACCGCGCTCTTTACGACGCACAATCGCTACATTCTTGTTCGGAAATACCTCCAAGAGGCAATCAATGGCTTAGGTCAATGGTTTCGTCTTTGGCGTATTGAAGTCAATCCGGACAAGAGCGCAGCGATTATCTTCCACCCTACTGCCATAGGTCCGATAGGCAGGAAGGTGGCTCCGGTCCGGCTTTTTGACCAGCCCATTCCGTGGGTTAACGAGGTCAAATATCTAGGCGTCACTCTCGACCGTCGTATGACTTTCAAAAGCCACATCCGTAGGGTACGCAACAGAGCGCTGTTCGTATTAGGAAGGCTAGGGCCGATGATTAACAAGTTTAGTAAAATGTCACTTAGAAATAAGCTGACACTCTACAAGACTTGTGTTCGTCCAATCATGGCATACTCAAGTGTGGTTTTTACCCACGTGGGTATGTCAAGTCTCGAGCCGCTTCAGGTCGTTCAGAATCGTTTCCTCCGTAGGGCGACTGGTGCCCCGTGGTACCAGACGACCCTCAGTTTGCACCATGACGCGGGGCTTGACTCCCTTTATGGTTTCTTTAAGCAGACTGCCCGGCGTTATTTTGACAACGCCCCGCACAGTAGTAATCCGTTAGTTAGGAAGGCTGCGAACTATATTCCCAACCCTCCCCCTCTCGGACTCTTAACACGGAAGTCACTGATTAGGGGCCGCTCGGTTCGGCGGCCTAGACACTACGTCACGGACCAGGACGACGCACTCACAGCGGCCATTCATGAGAAATGGAACGCTGTGCGTGCGCCCTCCCCCACATGTACACTGCGGCGCCCCCGCCGGCGGGGTCGCCCACCTCGGAACAGTCGCGACCACATCGACACGTTCAGTCCCTTATCCACCCGGTACCGCCGCATACCGGATAGAGTCACCCCGACAGTCGTCGGGCCTAGCTGAGTTTCTTGCTGGAGTCTTCTCAGCTAGGCTAGGAGTAGCGAACCAGCGACAAAACTCCCATCAGCTCGATCCCCCCCCACTCACCCAGATCAGGTTGAACTCGCTTCAACTGATCTCGCTGGAAGCGCAAGCTCGGTAGGAGCATTCCAGCGTAGCAAAACTCGTCACGTTAGGTCGCGGAAGGGTCCTGGATTTTCCCCCGGCAACCATCCCACCAAACAGTCCGCCCGCTTTAACGCTCCAGAAGCATAAAGCCCAAGTCAGGCTCAAAAAAAAAAAAAAAAAAAAAAAAAAAAAAAAAAAAAAAAAAAAAAAAAAAAAAAAAAAAAAAAAAAAAAAAAAAAACATTGAGGTTTTTTTGAACATTATGTGATTAAGTGAATATTTTCAGAAATAATCGCTTCGAAAGTCGGAAAAAAGCGCCCCCCCACCCGCAACTTTTGAACCGTACGTCTAAAAAATATGAAAAAATTGAGAAAATGCGCGTTATCATAAATTTTTTACAAAAATTGTTTGAACATTATCGATTTAGCCATTTTTGAGTAATCTCCAAAAAACTTCTTCCATAGGCATGAGATACGACCTTTTGGTATTAGTTTGGTTCTTATTCCATTGAAGCTACGGAACCCTCTATTATGCGTAGTCCGACACACACGTGGCCGGTTTTTTTATTCATACTTATTTTTGCATGTTTTTAAAGTGGGGCATTCCTCTCATACAATAGTTTGTTATTAAATGTTTTTTTTTTATTATTCATTAAAACTCGTAAAAACTTTTTTGCTATTCCACTTACACTAAAGTTGCGTACAAAACTGCGTACCTTTAGAAGCGTTACGTTTAAATCTTCTTTTAGCTTCCGAAACTCATTCCCTCACCTTAAATGGCGTTGTAGACGCCTACAGAACACTCGCTTGTTAACACCGTTGGTAAAGTTTCCGTTGTTATAAACAAAACAAGTTTAATGATTTATGCTGTACGTCCGAAACGGCGAGAATTACCAAGTTTTCGTGAGAAAATTACGAAGAATTTTCTAAAATTTTCTAAAGTGTCTCGCCTCGCTGTCGCCTGTTCCGCTATTGTCTGTGCCGGGGCTTGTGAGGGTTAACTTTTGTATTGCTTTAAATATAAATTTTGCGAGTTCGCGTCTCGAGTTATGGCGTTATGACGCTCAACAAGTTACACTTTAGCGCTGATATTTTGATTGTAATTAGCGTTGTTGTGAATAATAAAGACAATGTATTATGCCGCATAATTTTTGATGATCAGCAGGCCTATTTTTCCGCACAGTTTCCGCACATCTGTATATCTAGCCAACTTGTCAATCGTTTACACTCCGTAGTGAACGAAACGCAACTGTCACTGTCGCACTAATATGGAAGAGTGATAGAGAGATATGACTACGCTACGCCACGGAGCAGTAACGATTGCCACGTTGGCTACGCCCCCTGTCATTATATCACGTTATCTCGCGACAACCAGAACGCGTATCATGGTTGTTATTTTATCGCCTATCATGTCATGCATCACTTTCACACTTTAACGCTCCGTGGCGTAGCGTAGTCATCTCTCTCTATCACTCTTCCATATTAGTGCGACAGTAACTGTTGCGTTTGGTTCGCTACGAAGCGTAAACGATTGGCACGTTGGCTAGGCCTTCTACTGTCCCAAAAGTACCTATATAATATCTACAGGCTATATGGAGTTATCAGGTTACAAAGTTACTAGGAAAGCATTCTGCATTTGGTAGGTTCGAGTTACCTCTAGTAGTACCAATATTAACTTCAACACAGAGACACCGCAGAATTGATCTACCGGGAAGATAGGTAATTACTAACTACAAGCTCATCGAGTAAGTAGGATGGTCAAAGATAATAGAAGAGATATTGCTTTGTTGTTCTGTTTTACTCATAAATGAAGCGGTTGTAAAATATTAAATAGATTATGCGAGAAGGGTTATCATTAGTGTTAAAAAAATAAATTTAAATATAAATAAATAAGGGTATATTTTGGAAAATCAAGCTTGTCAAAGGTGCTGTTTGATTATATGAAAAGGTGATCTATTTTTATTTTTAATTACTAAAATACTATTAGCTTCTGCATTTGGTAGGTTCGAGTTACCTCTAGTAGTACCAATATTAACTTCAACACAGAGACACCGCAGAATTGATCTACCGGGAAGATAGGTAATTACTAACTACAAGCTCATCGAGTAAGTAGGATGGTCAAAGATAATAGAAGAGATATTGCTTTGTTGTTCTGTTTTACTCATAAATGAAGCGGTTGTAAAATATTAAATAGATTATGCGAGAAGGGTTATCATTAGTGTTAAAAAAAAAAATTTAAATATAAATAAATAAGGGTATATTTTGGAAAATCAAGCTTGTCAAAGGTGCTGTTTGATTATATGAAAAGGTGATCTATTTTTATTTTTAATTACTAAAATACTATTAGCTTCTACACACGTGCGACGTCCGCATATTGTGTAAATATAGTGAAACTAAAATGATTAAATAAATAAATATTATAGGACAATCTTACACAAATCAACCTAGTCCCACAGTAAGCTCAATAAGGCTTGTGTTGTGGGTACTAGACGGCGATATATATAATAGATAAATATAGATAAATACTTAAATACTCAGAAAACATCCATAACTCAGGTACACATATCTGTGATAAACACGCATATAAATGCCCTTACCAAGATTCGAACCCGGGACCTCCTGCTTCGTAGGCAGTGCCACTACCGACTGGGCTAGGAGGCCGCTAAGAAAGAAGAAATTAATGTACAATACAATGATTACTGTACACTATTAGCATAAACAATTCCAATACGTCCAAAATATAGTAGTTACCTACAGACTCATATAATATACAGGATATAAGAAAAGCGTTCTACATTGGTATTAGTATTCGAGTAATACCAGTATCAGTATCAACTACAACACAGAGACCACAAAATGACCTGCCGGGAAGATAGGTATTGTGTTACAAGCCTATCGAGTTAGGTGGGTGGTCAAAGATAATAGCGGAGATGTTGCTGGCTTGTTCCGTTTCACTCCTAATACCCTTTTGTAAAATATATTCAGTCACCATGTACATTTTTCTTCTTTTTTTTTTTTTTATATTATCTAATAAAATTTAATTTTTTAACTGTAAAATATTGTATGTTTAGAAAACGGATATTTTCATTAATAGTATACATTTGATATAGTATAATTTATTGAACGATCTTGAAGGCCTCCGTTTCAGCTTAGGCAAAAATTCTTTCGTATGTCCGTTTGGCATCTGTCAGGCTCGCAGTCTACACAGACACCTCATCATTAAGCTTTTACAAGGAGATACTTTATTTAAAGTTAGGTTTGAGCGGGTGAAACAAGGTTATAGTTTAATCCAGGATAAACGGCCTAGGCGAAACAGATGATAAATTTTATATTTTACAATGTCGTTAAAACGTAAAATGAGCATAAGTTTTGATAAAAAAATATGTTTTTTTTTTAACTCAGCGAGTAGACGGTCTTCCCGTGCGTGTAAGGTAAGTCTGTCTAGTAGTCATTGCCGCGCTATGTGAAAGCCAATTCGAACGTTAGTGACCTTGTTGATATCTTTACTTTATGCCATTGAAAACTGTATTTTCTGTTCAGGGATATAAAGTTGCAATTCAAATGTATTGACATTTTCTTTTTTTTTAAGGAAAGACCGGCAGATGTCTAGGAAATGTGTGTTTTCGATTTGACATCTAATTGCTACGTATATTAAAGCCTATTTTACGAAAACAGTTGACGATAGCCGATTAAATACAGAAATAGCATATGACGGACTTGCCTTGAACCGTTATAGACGGATTTTCCAACTCGTACAATTTTAAGATTACATTTTTCGATAGCTGAAATTATATTAATTATAATGTTTAGGGTAACTTAAATACGTGAAATAAGCACAGAATTTAATTAATTTCTCAGTTACACATTTCATAGCCAAATGTTTCGACTATTACTTAGAACTATATGGGAGACGAGGAGATGGAAAAACCCGGGTCACTCGAAATGCACACAAACTAAATACGATTCCACATAGACTCGTAAAAACTGGAAAGACAGTACATGTTACGGGCGCTCCAGTGTATAACAAACTGCCTAATTGTATTACAGAAGCTGTTAGCCTTGCAGCATTTAAATTTAAACTAAAAAGATGGCTCATAAAGCAATGTTTTTATAGCTATAAGGATTTTATAGAATGTAAATAATTTAAAGTATGTAATATTGTATAAATAAAATAGTGTAAAATTGTTATTTAATGATGATATTGATGATATGATGATGTTAAATTATGTTATATAATGTGACAGATTTTAGTTGTTAAGCGTGACCTGTAATGAGTTATTACCAATAAATGATGTCTATGTCTATTTCTATTTTTTTTCTTATTTTTTCCCGAGCACTCGCAATTAAGGAACAACACGCATTTTTTTTTTAATTCAATTTCCGATGATAATTTACGTCCTAGCGACATATGCTTTAGAGATATGGAACCAGAATAAATTAGCGCTTTACCGATCATGTGCTAAGCAGTATACTCATACAAACACCGGAGATATGGCACCTAGGTCCTAGACGGGCTTGCCTTATTGATGGACTTGCCCACATCGACCTTATCTAGTGGTTGAGGTTATCTGGGGTCAGGCTGTTCTGCTCTACAAGTCGTATTGCTCAACTGATTCCCGAGAAATTATGTGAGCTGGTTTTATAGTTACATATATATTTTTGTCTTTTCGTTTTGTTTAAAATGGTGGAAATTTGCACAAAGGTCTTAATCGTCATAATAGTCTAAGATGGCGCTTGTGAGTTCGTTAAGATATTGTACATACCTATATGTACCTACTTATTGAAATGACGGCCTTGACGGAGCCACACATCTATTCAATTTTAGCTATGCTCGCGAGGAACACAGCTCAGATATTCCACTAGTAAATATTCTTGGTTTATAAAGGAATTCATAGTTAACAACACCAGCGAATACCTTGCATTGTACCTACATTGTATTAACACGAACCATACATGTCATGTGATAACTTATCTTATATCCATAGATTAGTTTTGTTTCCGGTACATATATCTTGACTATAATTGGTACTTATCTCAATAATAGGTTAATAAGGTACGATTAGATTGATTAGATTAGTGATACGCAATTTGTAGACACTGATGGTTGAGCCTGGCTTTTAGTTAGTGATCGGTGCAGGAAAACACCGGAAGGAAACCGGACCTAATCCCAATTAGGTCTAATTTCCTCTTTGGGTTGTGCAGTGCAGATGGCAGTTGTTTTTGAAAAACTAGTGCGTACGCCAATCATGGGATTTTGAAATTATCCCGGTGTGATTCCGAGGTCAAAAACTTATGTCTAACAATAGTATTTCATCACTATTAACATATTAAAAAAATCAGCATTGCCTGATTTGATGTACCTAAGGCAAAATGTACGATTTCAATGGATCAATATAACTATATTACCAGCCGTTTAATTTAGTAAAAACATGCTACAAATATAAAATATGCCAAGAGTAAAAAGCAGTTTATTAAATATGTTAAATTTTGTAAAAACATTCTAAAAATCGAAAATAAATAAAACATTATAGAAACCATTAGACGCATATTAGCACTAGACGGATAATTATCTAAGGATTCCACACAATAAACCAAAACCCATAGATAAATTTCCGCAAAGGCCTGAATATTGTCTATGGTTGGCTGAATTCAGCTGAGACCTGAGCTAAATTCCACTGTAGTATGTGATGTCCTTTATCCGAGGTTAGCTCAAGCTAATATTAGTCTCCTATTGAAAACAGAGTCAACTTTGAGCCAAGAATATTGTCAACTATTCCAGTAATTCAATGACAATGCAACACATTACCACACAACTATTTCTTCATTGGACTAAACTCTACCCAAAGATATTTCGACCATTGTAGCATTCACAATACATTCCCAATACCTACTGTATCTAATATACACTCAAAGACACGAAAACGGGTTAACTTGTATGGAAATCTCTATACGAAGTGTCCCGTTTTGACTATCTTTGAGTATAGAATTGAGGAGTTTCACAATGGAGTCGTAGGAACATCAGGCCGCAATAAAACTATGCAACAATGGGATTAAAAGCGATTAGTGCTAACGGAAATTCGTGTTGGGAGCATTGGGGGCAGCGGCGGTACCACAGATTACTTACATAATAATATAATATAATATTATGGGACAATCTTACACAAATCAACCTATTAGTCCAACAGTAAGCTCAATAAGGTTTGTGTTGTGGGTACTAGACGACGATATATACATATAAATACTTAAATACTTACAAAACACCCATAACTCAGAAACAAATATCCGTGATAAACACACAAATAAATGCCCTGACCAGGATTCGAACCCGGGACCTCCTGCTTCGTAGGCAGGAGGTCCCGACTAGGTTAGGAGGCCGTTAAATATCTAAGTGTCTCCACATACTTTGTGATGAAGGCGACACCAACACCCTTTTATGAGGCTGCCAAACCGGACAAAGGCGTTGTCGTTGTCGCCAAAATAATTGTTTTAGTTTATATTATGCAATATGTTATGCTGGTCTTAAAGTATTTATCCATGGGCCACTGGTGCCTGCAAATAAACGTATTTCAATCATTCAAACTTGCTCTTATAAACTTTTTTGCACTCATGATTGATACCTAACATTTTTAGTACGAACAGGCATGTTATGAAATTATAATTTAGTATTAGCGACAACTTGTCTAATCTCTCAACTCTATAGCATGCAGCTGAGTAGAAAGCAGCTTGTGAATTTCCTTGCTAGCACAGTCAATTTATAAAATACCGATAAGATTTTTTGGAAAATAGTATGTACAGTCGCCATCAGATATATCGGAGCAGCAAAGGCGGTCACAAATACCTGAACAACGTCTCTATTCTCAAGGCAATAAGGTGCATGTTCAGTTAATTTTGAGTACCTTGGCCGTTTCGGTATATTTGATGGCGACTGTACCTGTCACACACACATTTATTTACATATTTATGTCTTAGAAATGTTATCGCTATTACAAAAATTTACTGTACACATTCCGCGAGTAAATTCCTCACAATGCAGTCTATACGAGGTAGTCTATGGGCGACATATGGGCAGAACGGGTGGATAACTACACGAGTTAATTTGCTTGACCTTTTGTGAGATAGTTCAAGTATAGGATAGGTATCGAGAATCAGTTGCGCGTGAGAATGTTCACGTGAGTGAAAAGTTCGTGGCAAGAGTAAAAAGCAGTTTATTAATTACTAGCGACTCGCCCCGGCTTCGCACGGGATAAAAAATGGTTATTTTGGGTTATCCCTAAGAGATAGACATATGCCACTACGGACTTATTTGTAGACCTTTTTAAGATGTACAATACTGTAGTACATTATTTTGATTTATCTCGTAGGGTTCAGCCAGCGTTTGCAATGTAAGCGCAAAAAAAGTGTTTATTTACGACCTCACATTAGAAACCTCTAAAATTAACAGTGTTTCTCTGCTATATTATGCATGTTTTATGCATAAAAACTTTTTCCTTGAATCACTCTATCTATTTAAAAAAACCGCATCAAAATCCGTTGCGTAGCTTTAAAGATCTAAGCATACATAGGGACAGACATCGGAAAGCGACTTTGTTTTATACTATTTAGTGATATGAGTAGAAGAGGTAGAGCCCTTTATTGAACAGTCGCCATAAATATATCGGATCAGCCAAGAGTATGTTTAGCTAGACCAAAATTAAGTTTAGGTGATATTTTTGGGAATGTATTAAAGCGTTTCGTAAAAGTAAAAATAAACGTGACTTTATGATTTATTCAGATATATCTGGGGCATAACAAATAATAATAATAATTTGAAACAAAAAAGAACCGACTTCACTTAGCCTACACCTTTCCCAAAGCTCGAGCTGCTGTAAAAAATACTCAAATCACTATTGGTGTGCCTATAATAGTTGGAGAGTTCCCTCGTTTTCTCCAGGATCCCATCATCAGATACTGACCTGGTTACAGTCGGACCAACTGTGAAGTATAACTCTTTCAAACAAAAAAATAATTTTCCAGATCGGTCCAGCCGTCTTCGAATAATCGGTGAACATACATAAAAAAATAAAATTAAAAATAGCTAATACAAAGATTCCGACGAATTGATAACCTCCTCCTTTGAAATCTTGAAGTCGGTTGAAAAATCAAGCGGCAAGTTTGCACGAATAAACGTCCTTACTAAACAAGCTTTGTAAGAATGGAGTTTATTTATTTATTTTATACCACGACTGTGGCAAACAAGCATACTGCCCGCCGGCAGCTACCGTAGCCTATGGACGCCTTCAACTCCAGAGGTGTCACATGCGCGTTGCCGACCCTTTAAAAAAAGGAGGATTCACTGTGTTGACGGCTAAAGGATCAAGATGGTCCCTCATCATCAACGCACTGGGTCTGGTTTGAGCCCTTTGGCAACCTTACTCACCAGCAGGAGCACACTACGCGTAGGGTATAGTGCTATTTTGGCTACGTTTTTGGGTACTAAATAATAATAATATATACAGGCAAAAAGTATTTTTTTGCAATAACAAGACTTCATCCTATCTTATCAAATGCAATTCATGTGTCACCGGACTATTAAGTTTCGAGAAAATCATGAACGAATTGCAGTTGGAAACATGATCTGTATAGGTAGTTTAATACTCGCACGCAGTGCCGCTCCGCTACCATTGGTCTAGCCTTGTATAGTATGTATTTGCGGTTAGCGCTTTTGAGTAGGCCACTTATACCATTTACACTGGATCGCACGAGGCAAATGCTAGCGTGCGCTCGGTAAATACAAGCGTAACTCTGACGTACAAAACGTAACAACTTAGTGAGCGATTCTTATGACATAAGACCTAATATCCCGTGCATGGTGAAGCCATAGATCGCTCAGTGCATTGTTGTTGGTGAAAGCTGCAGTTCAACTAATTTAGCTCTCAGATGCATACGTTACGATTAGTTACATCGCTATAACGGGTTATCACGAAGTTGTAAGGGGTTATTTGCATTCTAAAGGTTTGGAAATCCGTGAACGTGTAATCATGAATCTTTAACGCTTCTTAGGTATCTTCTTAGGCAAACAATCCATCTGGTGGGGAGCCGCCATTGTTGCTCATAAATATAAGCAAGATCAAAGGAGCCGCTTATCATATAACTTCGCAACTATCCTGCGTGATTTCGTCGCCCTGCTGCAAGTACAGTCGCCATCAAATATGTCGGAGCGGCCAGGGTACTCAAAAATATCTGAACATGCACTTTATCGCCTTGACAATAGAGGCGTTGCTCAGATATTTGTGACCACTTTGGCCGCTCCGATATATCTGATGGCGACTCTACATGTACTTAAATATATATCTCACGTAATTACGGGTCTATTATTTAGTTATAGATCGAGGCCAGAATTAAATATATTTTTATTGCGCAAAAGCTTAAATACCCCCTTATTCATTTAACGGCCTCCTAGCCTATTCGGTAGTGACCCTGCCTATGAAGCAGGAGGTCCCGGGTTCGAATCCTGGTCAAAGCATTTATTTGTGTGTTTATCACGGATATTTGTTCCTGAGTTATGGTTGTTTTCTATGTATTTAAATATTTATATGTATATATCTATTACATATATCGTCGTCTAGTACCCATAACACAAGCCTTATTGAGCTTACTGTGGGACTAGGTTTATTTGAGTAAGATTGTCCCATAATATTTATTTATTTATTTATTTATTTATTCATAAACGTCTCTCAGACCTCAATTATTTATTTTATGTTTTGTCTGTTTCTAACAAACATAACTGTCAAAGTGACGGATAAGGACAGAACATAAATTAACTAATTGAGGCCTGAAAGACGTTTATCAATACTGGGGTTACAGTACATTTCAAAACCAAATTGCTTAAGTGGTAATTTGTCTATTTTATGTTATTCAATTGTTTTTACATCACAAATACGAGTAGCCCTAACAAGGGAGCTTGGTGAGTCAAACTGGGATGATGAACAGCAAAGTCGTTGAAGAGTGATGTGCCGGTTTGATAGGAGCATTGCTACTCTGACGCGTACGCATCCTGTCTACGTCGAAGAGTGTCAAATATAACAGATATAATGCGAAAGAGGGAGACGACTTACACGACTACGTGTAGGCACGTTTGGAATACCTAAACAATATTTTACAGTGAACCTTCTGTACGCAGAATACTATTATTTATTGTATCATAATATATTAAAGTTCATTCACTCTGGACACTTATTCTTTAAAAAGCTGAAATAAAACTAAGACGAACAATATAAATTCATAATTAAGTGCTTTCCGAAATATTCAAAACGAGGGAAGTTAATAAGAGAGATTTTAGAAATTAACGAAAATTTTGTTCCGTTATCTTCAGGATTTCCAGAAACAAGGCAGCAAGACAAATGAATGAGATAAAAGGCTAATTAAACAAGAAATATTCAGAAATAAGACATAAACAGATTACACCCTAATTGACCGCAACTTATTCTTCTAAATAATTTCATATCCAGCGTAAACGTAGTAGTAGTGGTCACCGCTTGAGGTCGAGTGCGAACCTCACTCTTGCCATACCGTTGAAGAAGACTAGGTCGTATTCCAGGTCTTTTTCAGTACGTGCTGTGCAGTTGTGGAATGAGTTGCGAGAACCTTTCCGCCCCAACGGCCATCGGTTCTACGAGCAATGTGCCCCGCCCACTGCCACTTTAGTTTAGCGATTCGGAGGGCTATATCGGTACTTTGGTTCTGCTGCGGATGGCCTCATTTCTGATGCGATCCCGCAGAGAGACTCCAACCATAGCCCTCTCCATTGCCCTTTGGGTGACTTTGAGCTTTCTTATGAGGCCCATTGTAAGCGACCACGTTTCAGTACCATATGTCATCACTGGCAACACACACTGGTCAAAGACTTTCGTCTTGAGACACTGCGGAATATTTGACAAAAAGATGTACCGTAGCTTCCCGAACGCTGCCCAACCGAAACGGATTCGTCGATTGACCTCTTTCTCGAAGTTGGATCTACCTAACTGGACAGTATGTCCTAAGTATACATAATCGTCCACAACTTCGAGTGTAAAGTCTCCGATTGTAACGGGAGTTGGTGCTACATGGGTATTTGACATGATCTTCGTCTTATCCATGTTCATCTTTAGACCAACTCGCTTGGAGGCTTTACTGAGGTCATCGAGCATCGTACTCAAATCCTCCATGGTCTCAGCCAAGACTACTATGTCGTCAGCAAACCGAAGGTGAGTGATGTACTCGCCGTTTATGTTGATGCCTAGCCTTCTCCAGTCCAGAGTCTCGAAAGCATCCTCCAGTGCAGCGGTAAACAGTTTAGGAGAAATAACATCTCCTTGCCTGACTCCCCGCTGCAACGGAATAGGCTTCGAGCTCTGGTCCTGGAGTCGGACTGACATAGTGGCGTTCTCGTACAAACACTTCAGAAGTTCGATATAGCGATAGTCCACTTGGCACCTCTGAAGAGATTGTAGTACAGCCCAGGTTTCGATCGAGTCGAAGGCTTTCTCGTAGTCCACGAACGCTAAGCAGAGGGGCAGGTTATACTCCTCAGTCTTCTGTATAACCTGACGGAGCGTATGGATGTGGTCTACTGTACTAAAGCCTCTTCGGAAACCGGCTTGTTCGGGAGGCTGGAAGTCATCTAGCCTGCGTGCGAGACGGTTCGTAATGACACTTGAAAACAGCTTATAGACATGGCTCAGAAGTGAAATGGGTCGGTAGTTCTTCAGTAACGAGTTATCACCCTTTTTGAAGAACAATACCACCACACCTCTGTTCCACGCCTTAGGCGTTCTCCCTTCTAGTAAAACGGAGTCGAACAACTTCTGAAGGGCCATAAGGACCGGTTTACCACCCGCCTTCAGAAGTTCGGCTGTAATTCCGACTTCGCCAGGAGCCTTATTGTTTTTGAGCTGTTTAAGAGCCATTCTAATCTCGTACAGGCTGATGACCGGGATGTCTTCGGTATAATGTCGGGTCAGTCTAGCTCTAGGGTCTTCCACCAGATCAACTTCAGGTCTGCTAGTTGATGTGTATAGCTGTCCATAAAAGTCCTCTATCTCCCCCAGAAGCTCGGGTCTGGATGAAACGATTCTACCATCCTCAGTTTTTAATTTGGCAAGCTGGCTCTGCCCAATAGACAAATCTCTTGCGAAAACTTTAGAGCCCTTATTCTGCTCAATGGCCTCTTCAATACGATTTGTATTGAATTGGCGCAAATCACGGGTAAGGGACTTAGAGATCCGTTTATTGAGCTGCCGGTATCATGACGCATCTGCTGAGTATTGCAGAACCATTTATCTCCCTTCCTCGATGACTTTCTGAGTGGAGTCAGAGAGCCTTTTGCTTCTGTTGCTCCGCTGGGCCTTAAAAAACTTAGACCCAGTACTATGGACAGCTTCCACAAACCCGTCGTTGAATTCGTCCACATCGCCGCCTAGACAATCGAAACGGTTTTGGAGTTCCAGCTGGAAGCTCTCAGGGTTTTGGATTTGAAGTGCTGCTGGACGGAGCGTAGACTTCATCAGTCGAGAGTGCTCTAGCTTAACACATATATTCAATGTGCCTCTGACGACGGTGATCACTTCCGGTTTTAACCGTGTTGATCACAGAGACATCATTGCACCGTCGGGACTCATCCAGGTCCACTTCCTGTGCTCACGTTTCTTGAAGAAGGAGTTCATCATGTAGAGTCCCTCCTTCTCCAAGAAGCCAGCCAGTAGTTGGCCCCGGTGGTTCCGACTTCGAAATCCAAATTGCCCCACTCTCAGCTCTTCACCATCTCTCTTGCCCAGTTTCGCGTTGAAGTCCCCCATAACAACGGTGAAGTAGGTTTTGGAGCTATGCATGGCCTTCGATATATCCTCATACATAGCCTTCACCTCGTCATCGGAGTGTGCCGAAGTCGGCGCATAAACCTGTATGACCTTCAACGATTACCTCTTGGATACTCTGAGTATAAGGTACGCCACCCTAGTCGACACACTCTCGATCTACACCACGTTGTTCACGAGGGACTTATGGACGATGAACCCGACACCTCCCTGGGACTGTTGGTCGCCCTCCCGGAAATAAAGCAAGTTGCCGGACTTTAGGATTATCGTTTCCTCCCCCTCTCTTCGGACTTCAGATAACCCTATAACATCCCAACGCAACTTGCTCAATCCTTCCTCCAGTTCCACTATCTTTTCGTCGGTCCGCAGTATACGCGTGTTATATGTTGCCAGGGCCAGAAGTCGTCGGTGGTGGTAGCCGGATCTTTGCCGGAGATTCTTAGCACCCCTGACCCCGCTAGTACCCTGGCCGCTACCATAACCAGGGCACCGGGGGTCGCCGGACACTCGGGGCCGTGGTTTTTGTTTTCTCATCATGGGGGGTGAATGCTGTAATCGCCACGCTTGGCATGCGGGTTGGCGATCGCAGTATCACCACCGCGCTCCGAGGATGCTCGGTCATCCCCCGGTGGTCTTAGCCGTAGCTTTAGGACATACTCCGGGTCCGTATATATATATATATATATAATATATATATGATTATGTATTATATGTGTATTTATTATATCTTAGGTTAAGATAGATATTATCTCTTCTTTTTTAGATATTTGTTTCCGTAAGTACAATAAGTACATAGTGCATGTTTGTCTATCTTATACTTTTCTCTCAATTACTCAAAGGTTAACTGGAAGAGATTCCTTAAAGGGATAAGTTCGCCTTTGTACTTTGTTTATTTTTCTTTTATCATGTTTGTTTTGTGGTACTTTTTATGTACAATAAAGTATTTACATACATACATACATACATGTCTAATCTTCTTTTTAGGGTTCCGTACCTCGAAAGGAAAAAAACGGAACCCTTATAGGATCACTTTGTTGTCCGTCCGTCCGTCTGTCAAGACCATTTTTCTCAGGAACGCGTGGAGGTATCAAGCTAAAATTTATATCAAATACTCAGGTCTACTGTCCATTGGAGCTGTGAAAAAATCAAACTTCAAAGCCAACGCAATCAAAAGATACAGCCGTTTATGCTGAAAATTTTCTAAACTCTCAAGGGAATCAAAACCTACAGGGTACTTCCCGTGAACTCAGAATCTTGAATTTTGGTACGAAGCAACGTCTTATAGCACAGATAAAGGAATAATTGCGCAAACCGTAAATTTTTAGTTACATCATATAATAAAAATATTTTTAATAATTTTAAAGTTACTACCCCTATATACCTACAGGTTTGTGCGGAACCCTCAGTGCGCGACTCCGACTCGCACTTGGTCGGTTTTTCATTATTAGAATACGATACCAATTATGTCCTTAAAAGGAACAGAATTTTTGTTACACCTTGTATATTATACTCTATCGCTTGTGAGTGGCGGATCGGTTTTGCTATTTAATCCTTGCCTTGCTGTAAAGTAATAGCGAAGTTATGGACGCAGCTCCCTTGTATACCGTCAAACGCGAACCGCAGCCAATTCGCGCCGACCCCACTACATTGAATTGCGGATAAACCATAGCCCGTCCGAACTAATTGTTGGTAGAAAACTGGGGAATGCGGGGAGTGCTGTTAGTTGCGTTTTGCAGTTACGTCATACAATGTTGTGTTTGGGTTAATTCGGGTTTGGTGATTATGTATGCTGCAGTTTTTAAACCTCCGATGAGCATTTAAAAAGTAAGAAGACGAGTCTTTTTAATACAATTTGACTCGTATATACTGCTTTTGAGTTTTTAACGGTGTGGTCACTTAAGAACTGCTATAATGTACTTATTAAAAAAATAGGTATACGCAATTTTAGCACGGTCTGACTTGTGACGTTTTTGGCCTAAAATTGTTCGACTTTGATGTCAAATATCTCGAAGCAGGCGCGGATACAGGGGGGGGGGGGCAACAGGGGCAATTCCCCCCCCCCCTCTCCCTGAAACGCAAACCTCGTATACTACGGGGCCCATAGGTGCAACCCCGCGAGATTTTTTGTGAAGGAAAGTGCCCCCCCGTGAACGAAATCCTGGAAAGTGCCCCCCCTGAACGAAATCCTGGAAAGTGCCCCCCCCTGAACGATATCCTGGATCCGCGCCTGTCTCGAAGACAATGAATATTGAAGTAAATATAGGATACTATATTGTTTAAGGCCGTTACTGATAAGTAGTATGATAAGCACTACAAATCATTACAAAACTAAGGGATTCAGATCGAGGGTCATTGGCACCAGGGAGCCCCTCAATAAGGGGCCGCATTCTAACTTTAAAACACGTTTAGACACAATACAACTTCGATACAACTCCAATGCATTAACTACGCAATACAACTAGCGCCTAAACGTCTGAATCAGAAATATTAGAATTTGCTTGAAAATTATTCCGATGCAACTCCAATACAACTTCAATATTCTTTGATTATTTGTTGTGTATTGGAATTATGTTTGAGTTAGATTGTTTTGTTAATGTATTTTAAAATTAGAATACGGGACTAGATAGGTACTCAGTTTTTGTTATGAAACTCCCTAGACATGTTGACTCATTCTTTATTTAGTTGATATTGGTAAAGCAAGTGCTTGGGTACCTACTACCTATGTATTTCCAACATTACTTGCAGTTATGATTATTTATTTTAAACTATGAAAGAGTTATGATATTTTATGAACTTTATTGTTTTGTACTGTTATTGTAGTTAAAAACAGTGATATTTTGAGTAAGCATGTAGTGATTTTTACTCTCAAAATCTGGTATTTTTGTTTCAGAATATGTACTATCGGGTTCATAATTGCATACCCAATTTATGAATGAATTCATTGATAAATTGGGTATGCAATTATGAACCCGATGGTATATTATATGAAGAAGACAAATATGACAAATATTTTAGCAATTCGATTCGATTAAAAATCACATGCGTACTTAAAATACTAGCTAGTATTATAACAATATTTTTTTTTAAAAGCCTAAATCCAACAGCATTTCAATTTTATATATATTTTTTAAAAGAAACTAAATTGCATTCAAAGTTTTGTTTTTAATTGACTTGTTTACTTGAAGGCCCTTATAATAAACATTA
The DNA here is from genome assembly GCA_947086415.1 of Pammene aurita. Classification (NCBI taxonomy): domain Eukaryota; kingdom Metazoa; phylum Arthropoda; class Insecta; order Lepidoptera; family Tortricidae; genus Pammene; species Pammene aurita. The sequence continues at coordinate 11,373,929 of OX352306.1, read as the reverse complement.
GAATTATGGATATCATCTACGACAGATGAGTGGGAGACCTTAATTAACTTTAATTAATATCTTCATATTTCAATGGATAGGTATCCATGTGTTTTATTTGATCTTTAATTATTTCTGTGGCATTAGGGGTCATGCGTGTTATTACATCAACAATTAACAAATGTTTTTATAATATTTTACTGCGTCTAATTGAGATACTTTCTTTCCGTACCCAAAGGGTAAAAACGGGACCCTATTAATAAGACTCCGCTGTCTGTCTGTCCGTATGTCACCATCAGGCTGTACTTGTGAATTGTCTCATGAACCGTGATACTTAGGCAGTTGACATTTTCATAGATGATGTATTTCTGTTGCCGCTATAACAACAAATACTAAAAAACCCTCCCATACAACAGACGATCTTTTGACATGAGTTTTTATAGATAATGGTACGGAACCCTTCATGCGCGAGTCAGACTCGCACTTGGCTGGTTTTTTTTTTAAACAGGCTTCGTGTGTCATCAGATTAGGTTTTAAAGGTTGGAGGGTACTGTAAAAAGTGACGTGGTTTATTTATTTATGATATTAAAATGTGAATATCCAGGATTATATTACAAGCCGGACAAAAACCTGTATCGTATTCTAATTTTAAAATACATAAACAATACATTAAAAACACAATCTATCTCAAACCTACAACAAATAATCAACCAATATTGAAGTTGTATTGGAGTTGCGTCGGAATAATTTTCAAGCAAATTCTGATTCAGACGGTTAGGCGCCAGCTGAATTGCGTAGTTAATGTATTGGAGTTGTATTGAAATTGTATCGTGTCTAAGATACGTTTTTAAAGTTAGAATACGGCCCCCTACCTATATGTGTCTACTTCGTTAATTTACGTATGATACAACATTTGAAAGTCACACGACATTTGACCTCCGATTTCATGATTTTTGACAATTACAAATGCTTTTCTTATATTATTTAAAGTAAGATTGCGTGCGTGAGGTGACTGAAGTAAAACACGCCAGATTATATTACATTTATTGCCTAATAAGAGATTCTTAACTTTTTTTATTTAAATATCAAAGAAAACCCTTTCCTGCTGGTTTTTTTCCGAGGAACTATATAAAGGGATTCTTCAAGAAAAGGAGCGCACAGGCGTCCATGTCCTACGCTGACCGCTTACCATCAGGTTGGCTCTATACTTTTTTATCTTTAAAAGTATTGTTTTTTAGGGTTCTGTAGCCAAAATGGCAAAAACGGAACGCTTATAGTTTCGTCATGTCCGTCTGTCCGTCCGTCCGTCCGTCCGTCCGTATGTCACAGCCATTTTTCTCGGAAACTATAAGACGTATCTTAATAAAATTTAGACATTAGGTGTATTTTGTATGCCGCTATTTAGTTATGCAGTAAAATTGCAGAAACAAATATTTTTAGGGGCCCGCTCCTTACATGTAACTAAATAAAATAAAATAAATTACCAAATATCAACACTTCAATCGATAGGTCATTAAAAATGACATTGAGGTTTTTTTGAACATTATGTGATTAAGTGAATATTTTCAGAAATAATCGCTTCGAAAGTCGGAAAAAAGCGCCCCCCCACCCGCAACTTTTGAACCGTACGTCTAAAAAATATGAAAAAATTGAGAAAATGCGCGTTATCATAAATTTTTTACAAAAATTGTTTGAACATTATCGATTTAGCCATTTTTGAGTAATCTCCAAAAAACTTCTTCCATAGGCATGAGATACGACCTTTTGGTATTAGTTTGGTTCTTATTCCATTGAAGCTACGGAACCCTCTATTATGCGTAGTCCGACACACACGTGGCCGGTTTTTTTATTCATACTTATTTTTGCATGTTTTTAAAGTGGGGCATTCCTCTCATACAATAGTTTGTTATTAAATGTTTTTTTTTATTATTCATTAAAACTCGTAAAAACTTTTTTGCTATTCCACTTACACTAAAGTTGCGTACAAAACTGCGTACCTTTAGAAGCGTTACGTTTAAATCTTCTTTTAGCTTCCGAAACTCATTCCCTCACCTTAAATGGCGTTGTAGACGCCTACAGAACACTCGCTTGTTAACACCGTTGGTAAAGTTTCCGTTGTTATAAACAAAACAAGTTTAATGATTTATGCTGTACGTCCGAAACGGCGAGAATTACCAAGTTTTCGTGAGAAAATTACGAAGAATTTTCTAAAATTTTCTAAAGTGTCTCGTCTCGCTGTCGCCTGTTCCGCTATTGTCTGTGCCGGGGCTTGTGAGGGTTAACTTTTGTATTGCTTTAAATATAAATTTTGCGAGTTCGCGTCTCGAGTTATGGCGTTATGACGCTCAACAAGTTACACTTTAGCGCTGATATTTTGATTGTAATTAGCGTTGTTGTGAATAATAAAGACAATGTATTATGCCGCATAATTTTTGATGATCAGCAGGCCTATTTTTCCGCACAGTTTCCGCACATCTGTATATCTAGCCAACTTGTCAATCGTTTACGCTCCGTAGTGAACGAAACGCAACTGTCACTGTCGCACTAATATGGAAGAGTGATAGAGAGATATGACTACGCTACGCCACGGAGCAGTAACGATTGCCACGTTGGCTACGCCCCCTGTCATTATATCACGTTATCTCGCGACAACCAGAACGCGTATCATGGTTGTTATTTTATCGCCTATCATGTCATGCATCACTTTCACACTTTAACGCTCCGTGGCGTAGCGTAGTCATCTCTCTCTATCACTCTTCCATATTAGTGCGACAGTAACTGTTGCGTTTGGTTCGCTACGAAGCGTAAACGATTGGCACGTTGGCTAGGCCTTCTACTGTCCCAAAAGTACCTATATAATATCTACAGGCTATATGGAGTTATCAGGTTACAAAGTTACTAGGAAAGCATTCTGCATTTGGTAGGTTCGAGTTACCTCTAGTAGTACCAATATTAACTTCAACACAGAGACACCGCAGAATTGATCTACCGGGAAGATAGGTAATTACTAACTACAAGCTCATCGAGTAAGTAGGATGGTCAAAGATAATAGAAGAGATATTGCTTTGTTGTTCTGTTTTACTCATAAATGAAGCGGTTGTAAAATATTAAATAGATTATGCGAGAAGGGTTATCATTAGTGTTAAAAAAATAAATTTAAATATAAATAAATAAGGGTATATTTTGGAAAATCAAGCTTGTCAAAGGTGCTGTTTGATTATATGAAAAGGTGATCTATTTTTATTTTTAATTACTAAAATACTATTAGCTTCTGCATTTGGTAGGTTCGAGTTACCTCTAGTAGTACCAATATTAACTTCAACACAGAGACACCGCAGAATTGATCTACCGGGAAGATAGGTAATTACTAACTACAAGCTCATCGAGTAAGTAGGATGGTCAAAGATAATAGAAGAGATATTGCTTTGTTGTTCTGTTTTACTCATAAATGAAGCGGTTGTAAAATATTAAATAGATTATGCGAGAAGGGTTATCATTAGTGTTAAAAAAAAAAATTTAAATATAAATAAATAAGGGTATATTTTGGAAAATCAAGCTTGTCAAAGGTGCTGTTTGATTATATGAAAAGGTGATCTATTTTTATTTTTAATTACTAAAATACTATTAGCTTCTACACACGTGCGACGTCCGCATATTGTGTAAATATAGTGAAACTAAAATGATTAAATAAATAAATATTATAGGACAATCTTACACAAATCAACCTAGTCCCACAGTAAGCTCAATAAGGCTTGTGTTGTGGGTACTAGACGGCGATATATATAATAGATAAATATAGATAAATACTTAAATACTCAGAAAACATCCATAACTCAGGTACACATATCTGTGATAAACACGCATATAAATGCCCTTACCAAGATTCGAACCCGGGACCTCCTGCTTCGTAGGCAGTGCCACTACCGACTGGGCTAGGAGGCCGCTAAGAAAGAAGAAATTAATGTACAATACAATGATTACTGTACACTATTAGCATAAACAATTCCAATACGTCCAAAATATAGTAGTTACCTACAGACTCATATAATATACAGGATATAAGAAAAGCGTTCTACATTGGTATTAGTATTCGAGTAATACCAGTATCAGTATCAACTACAACACAGAGACCACAAAATGACCTGCCGGGAAGATAGGTATTGTGTTACAAGCCTATCGAGTTAGGTGGGTGGTCAAAGATAATAGCGGAGATGTTGCTGGCTTGTTCCGTTTCACTCCTAATACCCTTTTGTAAAATATATTCAGTCACCATGTACATTTTTCTTCTTTTTTTTTTTTTTATATTATCTAATAAAATTTAATTTTTTAACTGTAAAATATTGTATGTTTAGAAAACGGATATTTTCATTAATAGTATACATTTGATATAGTATAATTTATTGAACGATCTTGAAGGCCTCCGTTTCAGCTTAGGCAAAAATTCTTTCGTATGTCCGTTTGGCATCTGTCAGGCTCGCAGTCTACACAGACACCTCATCATTAAGCTTTTACAAGGAGATACTTTATTTAAAGTTAGGTTTGAGCGGGTGAAACAAGGTTATAGTTTAATCCAGGATAAACGGCCTAGGCGAAACAGATGATAAATTTTATATTTTACAATGTCGTTAAAACGTAAAATGAGCATAAGTTTTGATAAAAAAATATGTTTTTTTTTTAACTCAGCGAGTAGACGGTCTTCCCGTGCGTGTAAGGTAAGTCTGTCTAGTAGTCATTGCCGCGCTATGTGAAAGCCAATTCGAACGTTAGTGACCTTGTTGATATCTTTACTTTATGCCATTGAAAACTGTATTTTCTGTTCAGGGATATAAAGTTGCAATTCAAATGTATTGACATTTTCTTTTTTTTTAAGGAAAGACCGGCAGATGTCTAGGAAATGTGTGTTTTCGATTTGACATCTAATTGCTACGTATATTAAAGCCTATTTTACGAAAACAGTTGACGATAGCCGATTAAATACAGAAATAGCATATGACGGACTTGCCTTGAACCGTTATAGACGGATTTTCCAACTCGTACAATTTTAAGATTACATTTTTCGATAGCTGAAATTATATTAATTATAATGTTTAGGGTAACTTAAATACGTGAAATAAGCACAGAATTTAATTAATTTCTCAGTTACACATTTCATAGCCAAATGTTTCGACTATTACTTAGAACTATATGGGAGACGAGGAGATGGAAAAACCCGGGTCACTCGAAATGCACACAAACTAAATACGATTCCACATAGACTCGTAAAAACTGGAAAGACAGTACATGTTACGGGCGCTCCAGTGTATAACAAACTGCCTAATTGTATTACAGAAGCTGTTAGCCTTGCAGCATTTAAATTTAAACTAAAAAGATGGCTCATAAAGCAATGTTTTTATAGCTATAAGGATTTTATAGAATGTAAATAATTTAAAGTATGTAATATTGTATAAATAAAATAGTGTAAAATTGTTATTTAATGATGATATTGATGATATGATGATGTTAAATTATGTTATATAATGTGACAGATTTTAGTTGTTAAGCGTGACCTGTAATGAGTTATTACCAATAAATGATGTCTATGTCTATTTCTATTTTTTTTCTTATTTTTTCCCGAGCACTCGCAATTAAGGAACAACACGCATTTTTTTTTTAATTCAATTTCCGATGATAATTTACGTCCTAGCGACATATGCTTTAGAGATATGGAACCAGAATAAATTAGCGCTTTACCGATCATGTGCTAAGCAGTATACTCATACAAACACCGGAGATATGGCACCTAGGTCCTAGACGGGCTTGCCTTATTGATGGACTTGCCCACATCGACCTTATCTAGTGGTTGAGGTTATCTGGGGTCAGGCTGTTCTGCTCTACAAGTCGTATTGCTCAACTGATTCCCGAGAAATTATGTGAGCTGGTTTTATAGTTACATATATATTTTTGTCTTTTCGTTTTGTTTAAAATGGTGGAAATTTGCACAAAGGTCTTAATCGTCATAATAGTCTAAGATGGCGCTTGTGAGTTCGTTAAGATATTGTACATACCTATATGTACCTACTTATTGAAATGACGGCCTTGACGGAGCCACACATCTATTCAATTTTAGCTATGCTCGCGAGGAACACAGCTCAGATATTCCACTAGTAAATATTCTTGGTTTATAAAGGAATTCATAGTTAACAACACCAGCGAATACCTTGCATTGTACCTACATTGTATTAACACGAACCATACATGTCATGTGATAACTTATCTTATATCCATAGATTAGTTTTGTTTCCGGTACATATATCTTGACTATAATTGGTACTTATCTCAATAATAGGTTAATAAGGTACGATTAGATTGATTAGATTAGTGATACGCAATTTGTAGACACTGATGGTTGAGCCTGGCTTTTAGTTAGTGATCGGTGCAGGAAAACACCGGAAGGAAACCGGACCTAATCCCAATTAGGTCTAATTTCCTCTTTGGGTTGTGCAGTGCAGATGGCAGTTGTTTTTGAAAAACTAGTGCGTACGCCAATCATGGGATTTTGAAATTATCCCGGTGTGATTCCGAGGTCAAAAACTTATGTCTAACAATAGTATTTCATCACTATTAACATATTAAAAAAATCAGCATTGCCTGATTTGATGTACCTAAGGCAAAATGTACGATTTCAATGGATCAATATAACTATATTACCAGCCGTTTAATTTAGTAAAAACATGCTACAAATATAAAATATGCCAAGAGTAAAAAGCAGTTTATTAAATATGTTAAATTTTGTAAAAACATTCTAAAAATCGAAAATAAATAAAACATTATAGAAACCATTAGACGCATATTAGCACTAGACGGATAATTATCTAAGGATTCCACACAATAAACCAAAACCCATAGATAAATTTCCGCAAAGGCCTGAATATTGTCTATGGTTGGCTGAATTCAGCTGAGACCTGAGCTAAATTCCACTGTAGTATGTGATGTCCTTTATCCGAGGTTAGCTCAAGCTAATATTAGTCTCCTATTGAAAACAGAGTCAACTTTGAGCCAAGAATATTGTCAACTATTCCAGTAATTCAATGACAATGCAACACATTACCACACAACTATTTCTTCATTGGACTAAACTCTACCCAAAGATATTTCGACCATTGTAGCATTCACAATACATTCCCAATACCTACTGTATCTAATATACACTCAAAGACACGAAAACGGGTTAACTTGTATGGAAATCTCTATACGAAGTGTCCCGTTTTGACTATCTTTGAGTATAGAATTGAGGAGTTTCACAATGGAGTCGTAGGAACATCAGGCCGCAATAAAACTATGCAACAATGGGATTAAAAGCGATTAGTGCTAACGGAAATTCGTGTTGGGAGCATTGGGGGCAGCGGCGGTACCACAGATTACTTACATAATAATATAATATAATATTATGGGACAATCTTACACAAATCAACCTATTAGTCCAACAGTAAGCTCAATAAGGTTTGTGTTGTGGGTACTAGACGACGATATATACATATAAATACTTAAATACTTACAAAACACCCATAACTCAGAAACAAATATCCGTGATAAACACACAAATAAATGCCCTGACCAGGATTCGAACCCGGGACCTCCTGCTTCGTAGGCAGGAGGTCCCGACTAGGTTAGGAGGCCGTTAAATATCTAAGTGTCTCCACATACTTTGTGATGAAGGCGACACCAACACCCTTTTATGAGGCTGCCAAACCGGACAAAGGCGTTGTCGTTGTCGCCAAAATAATTGTTTTAGTTTATATTATGCAATATGTTATGCTGGTCTTAAAGTATTTATCCATGGGCCACTGGTGCCTGCAAATAAACGTATTTCAATCATTCAAACTTGCTCTTATAAACTTTTTTGCACTCATGATTGATACCTAACATTTTTAGTACGAACAGGCATGTTATGAAATTATAATTTAGTATTAGCGACAACTTGTCTAATCTCTCAACTCTATAGCATGCAGCTGAGTAGAAAGCAGCTTGTGAATTTCCTTGCTAGCACAGTCAATTTATAAAATACCGATAAGATTTTTTGGAAAATAGTATGTACAGTCGCCATCAGATATATCGGAGCAGCAAAGGCGGTCACAAATACCTGAACAACGTCTCTATTCTCAAGGCAATAAGGTGCATGTTCAGTTAATTTTGAGTACCTTGGCCGTTTCGGTATATTTGATGGCGACTGTACCTGTCACACACACATTTATTTACATATTTATGTCTTAGAAATGTTATCGCTATTACAAAAATTTACTGTACACATTCCGCGAGTAAATTCCTCACAATGCAGTCTATACGAGGTAGTCTATGGGCGACATATGGGCAGAACGGGTGGATAACTACACGAGTTAATTTGCTTGACCTTTTGTGAGATAGTTCAAGTATAGGATAGGTATCGAGAATCAGTTGCGCGTGAGAATGTTCACGTGAGTGAAAAGTTCGTGGCAAGAGTAAAAAGCAGTTTATTAATTACTAGCGACTCGCCCCGGCTTCGCACGGGATAAAAAATGGTTATTTTGGGTTATCCCTAAGAGATAGACATATGCCACTACGGACTTATTTGTAGACCTTTTTAAGATGTACAATACTGTAGTACATTATTTTGATTTATCTCGTAGGGTTCAGCCAGCGTTTGCAATGTAAGCGCAAAAAAAGTGTTTATTTACGACCTCACATTAGAAACCTCTAAAATTAACAGTGTTTCTCTGCTATATTATGCATGTTTTATGCATAAAAACTTTTTCCTTGAATCACTCTATCTATTTAAAAAAACCGCATCAAAATCCGTTGCGTAGCTTTAAAGATCTAAGCATACATAGGGACAGACATCGGAAAGCGACTTTGTTTTATACTATTTAGTGATATGAGTAGAAGAGGTAGAGCCCTTTATTGAACAGTCGCCATAAATATATCGGATCAGCCAAGAGTATGTTTAGCTAGACCAAAATTAAGTTTAGGTGATATTTTTGGGAATGTATTAAAGCGTTTCGTAAAAGTAAAAATAAACGTGACTTTATGATTTATTCAGATATATCTGGGGCATAACAAATAATAATAATAATTTGAAACAAAAAAGAACCGACTTCACTTAGCCTACACCTTTCCCAAAGCTCGAGCTGCTGTAAAAAATACTCAAATCACTATTGGTGTGCCTATAATAGTTGGAGAGTTCCCTCGTTTTCTCCAGGATCCCATCATCAGATACTGACCTGGTTACAGTCGGACCAACTGTGAAGTATAACTCTTTCAAACAAAAAAATAATTTTCCAGATCGGTCCAGCCGTCTTCGAATAATCGGTGAACATACATAAAAAAATAAAATTAAAAATAGCTAATACAAAGATTCCGACGAATTGATAACCTCCTCCTTTGAAATCTTGAAGTCGGTTGAAAAATCAAGCGGCAAGTTTGCACGAATAAACGTCCTTACTAAACAAGCTTTGTAAGAATGGAGTTTATTTATTTATTTTATACCACGACTGTGGCAAACAAGCATACTGCCCGCCGGCAGCTACCGTAGCCTATGGACGCCTTCAACTCCAGAGGTGTCACATGCGCGTTGCCGACCCTTTAAAAAAAGGAGGATTCACTGTGTTGACGGCTAAAGGATCAAGATGGTCCCTCATCATCAACGCACTGGGTCTGGTTTGAGCCCTTTGGCAACCTTACTCACCAGCAGGAGCACACAACGCGTAGGGTATAGTGCTATTTTGGCTACGTTTTTGGGTACTAAATAATAATAATATATACAGGCAAAAAGTATTTTTTTGCAATAACAAGACTTCATCCTATCTTATCAAATGCAATTCATGTGTCACCGGACTATTAAGTTTCGAGAAAATCATGAACGAATTGCAGTTGGAAACATGATCTGTATAGGTAGTTTAATACTCGCACGCAGTGCCGCTCCGCTACCATTGGTCTAGCCTTGTATAGTATGTATTTGCGGTTAGCGCTTTTGAGTAGGCCACTTATACCATTTACACTGGATCGCACGAGGCAAATGCTAGCGTGCGCTCGGTAAATACAAGCGTAACTCTGACGTACAAAACGTAACAACTTAGTGAGCGATTCTTATGACATAAGACCTAATATCCCGTGCATGGTGAAGCCATAGATCGCTCAGTGCATTGTTGTTGGTGAAAGCTGCAGTTCAACTAATTTAGCTCTCAGATGCATACGTTACGATTAGTTACATCGCTATAACGGGTTATCACGAAGTTGTAAGGGGTTATTTGCATTCTAAAGGTTTGGAAATCCGTGAACGTGTAATCATGAATCTTTAACGCTTCTTAGGTATCTTCTTAGGCAAACAATCCATCTGGTGGGGAGCCGCCATTGTTGCTCATAAATATAAGCAAGATCAAAGGAGCCGCTTATCATATAACTTCGCAACTATCCTGCGTGATTTCGTCGCCCTGCTGCAAGTACAGTCGCCATCAAATATGTCGGAGCGGCCAGGGTACTCAAAAATATCTGAACATGCACTTTATCGCCTTGACAATAGAGGCGTTGCTCAGATATTTGTGACCACTTTGGCCGCTCCGATATATCTGATGGCGACTCTACATGTACTTAAATATATATCTCACGTAATTACGGGTCTATTATTTAGTTATAGATCGAGGCCAGAATTAAATATATTTTTATTGCGCAAAAGCTTAAATACCCCCTTATTCATTTAACGGCCTCCTAGCCTATTCGGTAGTGACCCTGCCTATGAAGCAGGAGGTCCCGGGTTCGAATCCTGGTCAAAGCATTTATTTGTGTGTTTATCACGGATATTTGTTCCTGAGTTATGGTTGTTTTCTATGTATTTAAATATTTATATGTATATATCTATTACATATATCGTCGTCTAGTACCCATAACACAAGCCTTATTGAGCTTACTGTGGGACTAGGTTTATTTGAGTAAGATTGTCCCATAATATTTATTTATTTATTTATTTATTTATTCATAAACGTCTCTCAGACCTCAATTATTTATTTTATGTTTTGTCTGTTTCTAACAAACATAACTGTCAAAGTGACGGATAAGGACAGAACATAAATTAACTAATTGAGGCCTGAAAGACGTTTATCAATACTGGGGTTACAGTACATTTCAAAACCAAATTGCTTAAGTGGTAATTTGTCTATTTTATGTTATTCAATTGTTTTTACATCACAAATACGAGTAGCCCTAACAAGGGAGCTTGGTGAGTCAAACTGGGATGATGAACAGCAAAGTCGTTGAAGAGTGATGTGCCGGTTTGATAGGAGCATTGCTACTCTGACGCGTACGCATCCTGTCTACGTCGAAGAGTGTCAAATATAACAGATATAATGCGAAAGAGGGAGACGACTTACACGACTACGTGTAGGCACGTTTGGAATACCTAAACAATATTTTACAGTGAACCTTCTGTACGCAGAATACTATTATTTATTGTATCATAATATATTAAAGTTCATTCACTCTGGACACTTATTCTTTAAAAAGCTGAAATAAAACTAAGACGAACAATATAAATTCATAATTAAGTGCTTTCCGAAATATTCAAAACGAGGGAAGTTAATAAGAGAGATTTTAGAAATTAACGAAAATTTTGTTCCGTTATCTTCAGGATTTCCAGAAACAAGGCAGCAAGACAAATGAATGAGATAAAAGGCTAATTAAACAAGAAATATTCAGAAATAAGACATAAACAGATTACACCCTAATTGACCGCAACTTATTCTTCTAAATAATTTCATATCCAGCGTAAACGGAATTCAGGGCCGTACAAATTATTTAGTATTCTTTGCTCACAGAAATCATGAGTTTTATGCCTTCGACTGCCTCCCCTCCCAGAGGACCCAGAGGACGAGGCTGGATGTGCGCCGAACGTTAATCGTTAAGATAAATGATATACCGTTAATACCTACTTTTCGCCGCACAAGTCATTCTTACCTTGAAATAACTTTCATGTATTTCAGTCATAAAACGAGTATGTAACGAACGTAGAAACGAGCTATGGCTTGGCAAATAATCTTTTTTTTGTAAAAGTAATATTGAATTTATGTAGAAATGATTTTAAAAGTTTTCACCAAAGGTTTATTGGACTAATGGCCTGTTTCACAATCTCCAGTTAAAGCATATCTGTCAGATAAATGTTTGCTGTCCTTTTCTTTTATATGACTGGAGTAAAGGATAGCAATAATTTTAATTGGCAGATAAGTTTATCTGGAGATTGTGAAACAGGCCCTTACTGTCAAAAAAATGCCCTTATGTAAATTACTTGAGAGCTATTACAAATACACTGGAATCACTAATTAGTGCGCCAATAATAATTATAAAAGGTCCCCCGATTCCTCCAGGATCAGATCATAAACTGATGAAAATGTTACTTACTGAGACTTTTCCAAATCTGTCTACCCGCCTTCATCGTAAACATAAATAAAAAAAATAAGCGAACAATCCCAAATTATTCAAAAATTCCTCCTTCGAAATCGTGAAGTCAGTTAAATAGGATTCTGACGTACTCAAATTAATCTCTGAATCCGAAAAAGAAAACGCATTGAATTCAGAACTGTAACTTGTAATTATCCAGTATTACAAACCGGGTCACACCTGCGTTAAACTCTAATTTAAAATGTACCGCGCTAAAGTATTCCGAACAAGTGTGTACCGAAAATGTACCGAAAACTAGGGGTTTATTGCCTGCATGGCTAGCTTTAGGCGGAGGCAAATCGCTTAAGCCTCTACCCTAGTGTTACGCCACCTGGGTCCCAGGAGTATTATGGGGTGATTTTCGGTACCGAGACATTTACGGACCTGGCAAGCGTTTTGCACCTTTTGAAATGGTTAGTACAGAGGTAATATGTATTTTAATTTGGTTATGAAGTGGCCTCTGTCCGCGGCTTCGTCTGCGTATAAATCAGTAAAATTTTCTAGCCTTTTTTCACCACCTTAAAAGTTGAATTAAAACATACCTACAATGTCATGTCATGTGTACTTATATGCCATCACACACCACACACCAGAAAACCGCAGCCAAATAGCACTAGACCCTACTCATAGTGTTGTGTTCCTGCTGGTGAGTAAGGTTGCCAAAAAGCTCAAAGAGGACCCAGTGTGTTGACGATGAGGGACCCTCTTGTTCCTTTAGCCGTCAGCACAGTGAGTCTTCCTTTCTGTAAAGGGTCGGCAACGCGCATGTGACACAGCTGGAGTTGCAAGCGTCCATAGGCTACGGTAGCTGCTTACAATTTAGTTCTTTTGATTTGTGAAATTCATTTGGTTTTTTAGGCTTAATTTCACATCACCATGATATGTTCCAAAAGTTAAGCTGTGTGTTGGGTTGTATGTCAGTCTCTAAGTAACACAAGTAGATTGTTTTATATATTTGGAAGATGATGATGTTTGCTGTTTAATCAATACAAATATGATAATCAATACAATTAAAGATTACTTGCGGTAATTGAATGCTTTTGGATTCGTTAGTTTTGTAGCTGACCAGACACTGTCAGTGATAAGTAATGACATTATTACTGCCAGAGTCTGGATATCTTGTGTGATTTGCTGAATTCACAGCGTGTTTTATTAATCTACTAAAATACCTCTTTAATTTAAAGAGGTATTTTCAGCACTTTGTATAACTTTTATTAAAATTTCTATGTATACAGTGTATCTAAAAACGTAACTCAATTTAAATAAAGTTGCGAATGTTGGATTTACTTTATTTTAGTTTATTAAAATATCGAATCTTTCGCATTAGAAAATATTTCATATATTACGAGTATATTAAATATTTTCTAACGCGAACGATTGAAAATCTAATATAGATAAAAAAATCACTGTATTTATAATATTGGTCTATTTAACCACAGAACTAAATTAAATATTGAGTTCTAGAAGTTTATTAGAATTCACGAAGCCGCGCGTACGGATCTCTTCATACTTCAACTTGATAAGTTGATACGTGTCGTAGTTTAATAGCAAAATGAAAGGGAACATTACCATTGACTCGGCCTGTATTTTTGTATGAATTAATGCAATTACTTTGGCGTAATAAACCGTTTTTATAAGCGTTTATTTTATATTTTAGTGATCAATGTTTGACAGTTGGAATGAACTGTTGCGAGTTCATTATTTGCATAGTTGAGTCGTTCTCAAATATTATAACACGCGAAGTACGGGCATTTTCTACTTAAGGTATACAGGTTTTCGGTTTATAGAAACTATTATCTAAAGAAATTACAGAAATTTCACTTGTAAGACAACGCGGTGCAAAGGCGCGGATTATGCGGATCGTCGACGATCCCAAACTCACGAGCGATATTGAACCTTGAGTCTAAGGGGAGACTTTGCCTTCTTATGTGTGTTCTATCGCTTGTATAATATAATGGGTTGTGCTCTGAAGAACTGATTGATATGATATGATGCCCACGGCAGCTTTTTATCACCGCACCGCTCGCCGCAGGCAGTTGTTCATCCTCACACCCTGGAGCTTAAAGGGTCGCGCACAGTACGGTTTAAGAGGAATTTCCTCCCACGGACGCTGCGGCTGTGGAATGAACTCCCTGCCGAGGTTTTCCCAGCGGGCTACAGTATGATGTTCTTCAAAAAAGGAGTGTAACTATTAGTTCCTAAAGTGTAGGCAACGCGCATGTGAATGCTCTGGTGTTGTAGGCGTCCATAGGCGACGGTAACTGCTTACCATCAGGCTGGCCGTATGCTTAAAAAAAACTTATAAATAGTTGACTCATCTAAAATTATTACAATACTATAATTAATCGATAGATTCTAGAAAAAAAAATATCGCAATAGATTGCCCCGGTCGTGGAATAGATTGGTAAAACTAAGCGAATGCCTGAGCCCGACTTCACGCGCCGATTGCATTCCACTTTTGATTGTTGTAGCTGATTGTAACACGACACGACAGGCAGAATAAGTTGTTAACCGCAACTTGAGGCGGTATTCTAACTTTAACATCTTGATTTATTACAGATTTGCCATCAATATAATCATTTGTTTTTAAAATATTTTGTTCGTAAATTTCGAATAAACGGAATGGGAAGACTCACAAGAAAAAAAATGGAACCCTTATAATCCTACTTTGTTGTCTATCTGTCTATCTGTCATGAACCTTTTTCTTGGGAACGCTTAGAGCTATCAAGTTGAAATTTACATCAAATACGTATGTCTGCGTGGTCCCCTGAGGCTGTAAAAGAATCAAGCTTCTAAGTTAATGCAATCCAAATGTACGGCCATTTGAACCTTTTTTCCTAATAACACTTCGCAGGGCTGGGGGCCCAAAACCTATGTGGGCACTTCCCATATATCTGGAATCATGAAATTTTGCAAGAAGGTTCTGACAGCATAAGTAAAGGAAAAAGTCTTATATAGGTTAATTTATCGTTCCGACACAAGAAAAAAAAATTGCAATTACAAACTTACAAAACCTATATATACAGGGTGACTGGTAATTCATCGTATTCCTTCAACGGGGTTATTCTACAGCTTATTTGGAGTGATTTAAGTCCTGTCAAGCAGGGGTCAAAACTCATTGGTTTTCAAGTTATTCAAGATTTTAGATTTTTTTAATAAATACCCGCTTTTTGACCTAAAACTAGTATTTTTTTTAAACTACGTATTTTTCAAATAAAAAAAAAGATTTTCCGAATAGCCAATGAATCACTGATTACGTAAAATAATAAAAAAAGTACAAAACATATCAAAATTTTGCAAATAAAAGCATCTGAAGTCAGAAGTTTTTGTATTTTTTTTTTCAAATCTTGTTACATTTTAAGGCATAACTAAAAAAAAAGTAATAACACTTCGCGTACAAATTACAGAATTTATTTCCTCATAAGCTTTCTAAAAAGGTACAATTTATGACATTTTATGCTCATGTTTTACAATTAATAATAATAATAATACCAGAGCACGTACAGGACTTAGCGTACTTGACTTTACTTATTTGTGTCGTTTTAAACTCGCCGAAGGCATACTTTGTCTCCAGTTTCTTATCTTCTGAGACTTTAAGTTGCCCGGGGTGATACTTTGGTAAGTAATTAAGTAGGGGAATAAGAAAAATAGGAAAAATACAGTTTCATTATTAAATAAAATTTAATCTTAAAAAGGAAAAATTATAAATCTTGCTCGAACTGTTTGCACTGCCTGCGTATGCAAGAACGAAGCCTTCTTCATACTTCAGTGATTGTCACTCGCCTAAAAAGCCCGTCTTTCATCGTCTGTGCAGCTGCTAGGATTTTTTGCCGTAGGTCTTCTACGTCACGTATTGGTCTGTCGTAGACCAACGCCTTCATGTGACCCCAGATGTAGAAATCACACGGAGTTAAATCTGGGCTCCTGGCTGGCCAAGGGGTTGGGCCACCTCGACCAATCCATCTTCTTGGGTAGTTTTCATCCATCCACTGCCGCACACCCCGGTAAAAGTGAGCAGGGCAGCCATCGTGCTGATAAATCATGTTAATTCTTGTCGCAAGCGGCACATCTTCCAGTAGCGTTGGTAGCTCATCCCTCAAAAAAGTTTCATACGCGATGCCGGTTAATCGAGCTGGCAAAGAAAATCTTTGTTGGTGAGCTCCTTCGTTTGATTTCTTTGGGTTTTGACCTTTGGGAGCCCAAAAGTGCAGATTGTGGTAATTTGTTATCCCGTCACGGTCGAAATTAGATTCGTCCGTCCACAAAATTCTCTTTAGGTATTCGGGATCTTCGATATCAGCATTAATTAAAAATCTGCAGAAATCCATCCTTCTTGCTGGGTCTCCCTCTTCAATAGCGTGTACTGGAGTGTAATGATACGGATACTGTCGAGCTGAGTGCAGGGTAAACCACACCTTCCACTGAGACATACCGAGCCGGTTAGCCATAATTCTCGTCGAAGTAGTACCGTCTGCCCGGAAAAAGTGCAAGATTTCTTCTTCTTCAGCAGGATCGTATTGTTGAGGTCTTCCAGCATCAGCTTGATGGCGTTTAACTGATCCTGTTTCCCGAATAAGACGGTACGATGAACCAAACACGCTTACGTGAGGTAAACGGCGGTTAGGGTAACGAAGTTGGTACTCCCTTCTAGCTGCAGCGGCGTCACCATCAGAGAGTCCGTAACAATAAATGATATCTGCGTATTCTTCAAATTCGTAAGTAGCCATTTGAGAAAAAACTTAGTTATCAATATCGTCCGAATTGGAAAGAAAGTTGAAAGTAACTAACTGATTAATTACTACATGACCTATTTAAACCTGGTTAGTCTCACCCCCACCCCATGAGAAGCATCGCCACCCAATAAAATTAAGATAAGATAAGGAACAGAAGGCGAAAAACCCGCCGTAAGAATTAAAGTGACACAAACAAACTAATTAAAGTAATTTAACTTCATTAGCTCATTAGCTAATGACCCTTAATCAGTTTGTTTGTTTCACCAAAGGCAATCTGCAGTGCCTACTACCTCAAGGAATAAGATAAGATAAGAAACTGGAGACAAAGTATGCCTTCGGCGAGTTTAAAACGACACAAACAAGTAAAGTCAAGTACGCTAAGTCCTGTACCTGCTCTGGTATTATTATTATTAATTGTAAAAAATGAGCATAAAATGTCATAAATTGTACCTTTTTAGAAAGCTTATGAACTGAGGAAATAAATTCTGTAATTTGTACGCGAAGTGTTATTACTTTTTTTTAGTTATGCCTTAAAAT
Organism: Pammene aurita; assembly: GCA_947086415.1. NCBI lineage: Eukaryota > Metazoa > Arthropoda > Insecta > Lepidoptera > Tortricidae > Pammene > Pammene aurita. The sequence continues at coordinate 11,356,242 of OX352306.1, read as the reverse complement.
GTAACAAGATTTGAAAAAAAAAATACAAAAACTTCTGACTTCAGATGCTTTTATTTGCAAAATTTTGATATGTTTTGTACTTTTTTTATTATTTTACGTAATCAGTGATTCATTGGCTATTCGGAAAATCTTTTTTTTTATTTTAAAAATACGTAGTTTAAAAAAAAAACTAGTTTTAGGTCAAAAAGCGGGTATTTATTAATAAAATCTAAAATCTTGAATAACTTGAAAATCAATGAGTTTTGACCCCTGCTTCACTGGACTTAAATCACTCCAAATAAGCTGTAGAATAAACCCCTTGAAGGAATACGACGAATAACCAGTCATCCTGTATAGGGTACTTCCCATAAACCTAGAATCATAAAATTTGGTAAGAACATAACTAAAGGAAAAAGGGCGAAAATAGTTTATTTGTTGTTTCATCACAAAAAAAAACTTTTTGTGTAGTAAAAAGTTTAACCCTTAATCCAATTTTTCTTTTAGTTACATACATGTTGGACGATTATTGTTAAAATAGTGTGATGTAAGAACCCTCAAGGCGCGAGTCCGACTCGCATTGGCTGTTTTTTTTTACGGTACTTTCTTCTTTCATCTTTGCCAGCTGTAGCCACTGTATTTCATCGGTCCACCGTTCTCTGGGCTTATCTTCTGCTAACTTCTATCTGCACCACAATGTGGTTACCAATTTTTTTTGGCCACACTTTTGTACTATACTTAAATCCAAATAAATCGTAACAGGTAAAGAGAAATAAAGTTGGTGCACAGGTAATAGTCCGTTTTGTTCCAGTTAACGCATTTGGAGCTAGCGTAAAGCATAATTTTACTGCTACTTTATAGTACTGAACTTTCTACGGTAAACTAGATTGTAAACAGTATGACCTAATTCAGCTGTTTAAATGTTTATTTTTATAATTTGTAACAGCCATGTATATTAGTTATAATGTGAATGACCATATGATCTTGAAATTGTATATGTTTATTTTTATTCATTATTGTTAGCCAAAATCTGACAACTACGTGATAAAGGCTTTCCTAAACGATTTTGACATCGACAATGACGAATGAATGATGATTTGTGTTGATGAATGCAGTGCACTGTTAATATCTAATGATTTATTGCGGTTTTCAACCGACTTCAAGATTTCGAAGGAGTTTTTTTTTGTATGTGCACTGATTATTCGAAAACGGCTGGACTGATTTGGATTTTTTAAGAGTATTTTGGTCCCATTGTAACCAGGTCAGGATCTGATGATGGGAGCTTAGAGAGATCGAAGTAACTCTTCAAATATTATAGGCACACCTATAGTGATTTAAATATTTTTTTACAGTAGCTCGGGCATTTCCTTATGGAAAGGTGGAGTCTAAGTGAAGTCGGTGCTTTTTTCGTTCAAAATTATTCATGTATTAAATACATTTTAGGGTCGTACGAAGTTGTGGGCAAAAGCTTGTATTTAATATAAGTAAGTAACCATATTGTTTTTGGCGACATTATTATTAGCACGACGACGGTGACGATGATGGTAAATAAGCAAGCAACTCCAGAGGTGTTTTATGCGCGTTGCCAACCCTTTAGAAATCTGTACACTCTTTTTTTCATGAACCTTATATTTTAGAACTTCGGCAGGGAGTTACTGTTTGTATAATTGTATATATGCTACTGAATTTAAAACATTTACTGTGGGCCAGGTGCGAGCAGGTACTCTGCATATCCGTCACACTCGGCCACATCAATCTTTGTCGCGTGCAACACGGGTTGTATTATTTTTTACGATACTTTTTGTTGCATAGCTTTTATTACCGGAGTGAAAATTCTGGGGACATGGCAGTACCCGCGCCAAGCCGAGAAAGAAAAACAACAAAAGCACTACTGTAGGTACCATCTTCTTCCCGAAACCGTTCAGGGCAACGTATTAAATATCTTCTTTTTTTTATAATTGAAAGAAAAATGACCCGACCGGTGTTCCGAAAATTCGCAAGTTCGAATCTTGCTCGCTGCGAAGAATTTTTCAATTTTTCTTTCAATTATAAAATTGCGATTTCGCTTGCAGAAGTTTCTGCTTAGTACAAAAAAAAGTATTAAATATCTATGATTCTATGAATCAATACTAATAATTTTCACATTTTATTTAGTACCTGTCTGCCTATTCATTGGCCAGCTAGCGCTGTACATACAATAACTTCTATGGACACCGACTTGGTTTTACGGATCTCAAAACGTCTTGGGGTAGAAAAACTTTGTTGCAAACATAAGCGTGATGCTACGAATATGTACATACGTCAAGTTATACTAGTCACATACTCGCGATAGAATCCATAGGTTTTGTGAATATAACCGAAATTATTTTGCCATAGTTTTCTTTTTCGGTCTTTAATTATATGGTTGCGAGACTTACATTTTTGTACTTACATATATGTACGAGTTACCACAACTGCAAGGGACCACTTTTAGTACAGTAAAGATACGGTTGCGTGAAACATTAATTTATAATAGCCTGATTTTTTTATGATTCATTCTTATGGAATATTTATAGATAATATATGCAAAAATCCTACCAACTTTTCACCCGGAAGTAGTTAAATAGGTAAAAAAAAATTATAAAAAATTTGTATATTTTTATTTACAATAATATCAATTATTTTTATTTGTAAATATGACGATATTTAAGTCTTCTTTCTGTTTAAGGTGAAAAACAAGAAACCGTGTCCATGTAAAACCACATAAATAACAAAATGTACGGCGCGGGCGATGTATATCCTAATTCGTTAGAAACAAATAGTAATATTTGGTAGTTTGTTCTTACACATTTTAAATGACTTAGAAACGATATATTCATTAAAATCCTACAAGAAAAACGCTTGTAATATGTGTGTACATATTTGTGGCGGTTAGCGAATAACGATATTTTGTAGGATTTCATTGCGCAAAAAATACTATTATCATGATATATCCGTTACACTAAAAATATTAGCTATTATGAATTATTTCCAATTCCCCATACTAGCCGCTCGTAAAATGACTGTAGTATTTGTCGATTATAGTTTCTGAGTTATGGGCAGTTTAACTGTTCTGGATTAATAATACATTTATTAACATAACTTTTTGGAAATTTTGAGTCCCGTGACATATGCACAGAAAAAAAATCGAAATTCACATTGAAATTTTATCCTTCCATTTTGATATTCAGGCATCTATGACTTTAATTTTAGTCAATTTAGTAACTTAGAAGTATGTAGATTAGTTTGGTACTACATATTAAGTCCATAACTTCAAAGTACAAGTTTAGTGTGTTTTTTGCTGTCACAAACTTTAACCACGTTTTTTTCAGTTGTCGCTCTTTCACTAGGGCAAATTTAAAGGTTAATAAAAAAATAACCATGACACATACAGACTTCATGTTTTTATTAATAGATAGCGTATTTTATGTTGTTTTAGGAAGTACTAATAACTCGATATCGACAAAGTGGCACCTTTTCCGAAATAGAGACACATATAATGTTTATGTGTTCGAAAGCGAATTAAATTAAAATATGGTTTTATTGGTAAAATATTTTTTATTTACGCAAAATAATATTTAGTTATATTATCACTTAGAATATATTATATTCACGAAGTCTTCATCATTTTATGCTCATCAGTACAATTCAATATAGCCGTACAACCGTACATGAGTCGTACGAATGACATTCAAGTAAAATGTCAAATAATCTATTTCAATAAAATATATGAGTATCACTTAGTCCTATACGTCAGAAACAATAATGTATGTTTCCATTATCGTTTTATTTTGTTAGAATTCCTACATTATTCAGTTATTATTACATATTCTTTTATTGGACATAAGTATATTTAGCTTGCAATGACTTATATTTTGTAAATATTATCCTAATAAAAAAAAATATAGTTCTACAAGGGGTGGAGTTTTATAGAACTGATGAGCAACATAAAGTAAGTAAAAACAGAGAGCAATATTAAGATTTTAAAATATTGATTTGTTATGGTTATGATCTGCTCTTGAACGATCGTTTATTGGTCCGCGCAAGAGGCCTACCCGCAATGCAATTTGTCTGCACTGCGAATCATTTAAGGGTCGTATAAAAACTTGTTCTTTAAAAGGGGGTTTAAAGTATTAGTTGGCCTAACAAAATGTGATCTTTCATGCGAATAAGTTTTCTGATTATGTTTATCCTAAAAAATGTATAATGACAATTTATCCGATAAATAGTCAGTGCCTTCATAATCCACATACCCAATAATAGTAAAAAGATGTGGACACATATTATTTCACGAGGTCTGGGGGCCACCCAGAGTGGCGAGTTCGTCTCGCCTGAGGCAGTGGATTTTTCTACTTTTCCTTTATTTCTGCATTGTGGTATCGTTAGCAGATGTTCTACTTAAGTAATACAAAATTAAGTAATACTTAAGTAATAGCATTAATGTTATCGTAAAATTGGGCGACCATAATGAAGCAAATTCATAGATTTCCGGAGCGCATGACTGTCTGCATGTGTTATAATATAATGTACGTACACACTTAGCCTGTTTTGACAAACACACACAGATCGACCAATCCTACTGTTGGAGCCTAGAATCGTTTTCTAGGTAGGTACTGTAGGGATGCGAAAGTGGATCTTCAAGGAAGATATTTTACTAAAACCGCTGTACATTACGCACCCAGGACAATAAAATAAAGAGCGGCTCAGATCGCGATTATTTGTGGCCTGAACCAAAGGTGAGAGCCATAAACAAGCGATCTGAGTCTTTAGTTATTACCGCCCGTGATGCGTTCACAACTTTACCTGAATGAAGCACCTGAACAACCGAACACATTTTGTTATTCGATCTAAGTTCAAGAATTGTTTTACGTAACTCCGGGTGGTAAGTGATATTTACTGCCCGCGCACGCAACGGCAGATCTCAATTCACACCAAGAGATTTTGTCGTGTGTGTTCCGGTGTTTTTAGGTGTTTCAGTTGTCGTTGCTAACTGTCTAGGGTGTGGTAATTTAGATTTATCCTCGCTCTTCGAATTTTGAGAAGAGATTCACCGTGTAATAAACTACTGTTTAGGTATGTCAAGTCAAACGACCCTTAACGTGACTATCTTCAGATATCGCCAAAAAGAGCCTGATGGCTGAAAAATATGGAATTTTCGGAAGCTCATAGAGCCGCAGTTGTCTGTTTAATGTTTTTTTACTGTAATATTTGATTTAAAAAAAAATGAGGGGAACTCGAAGTGCCACAAATGACCCTTCAAAGAGCCGCATGCGGCTCGCGAGTCGCGGTTTGCCGACCCCTGATCTATCGCATTAAACGTATATTTTCGCGCTGGATCTAAGGGTGACCGCGCTTCGCGATGCAGTAGCAAAACGGCCGCGCTGCTGTTGGGATGCACTCGCTTGTCATATACCTGCGCACACGTGAACACGATTCTGTATCACGACTTTCACGCTACTGCATTGATGCAGTCGCGATTCAGCAGCGATACAGTCGCGCTACCGCATCGATGCGGTCGCGATTCAGCGTCGATACAGTCTCCCTTTAGCATCGACGCAGTCGCGATACAGCATTGATATACAATCGCGCTTCAAAAAATATCAGAAAACTATCACATTATCAAATAGGTATCACAAATAAAAAAGCTCGGCATGGTTACTAAAATTCTTGGAGAAATAGCACCACAATTGATAAATTTTATGGAGAGGAGACGTCAAATTTGGTCAAACATCAACATGGATTATGAATTACGGAAATAATTTCACTTTAAGAGGACAAACACGGGGGGTCTATTTTATTATATTCTGCTGAGGAGCCTGCATACTTGCACATATATATCTGTAGGAATGCTAAATCAATACAGACGCGCGTTTGTATCGATACAGAAGCGCGAAAGTCGCACGTTTGCATCGATGCAGAACCGCGACAGCAGCGCATTTGTATCGCTACTGCATGGAATTAATAAAACTCCTTAGTAAAATCTAAGAGCAAATATTATTTTACTACCCCACCCTCTTTCCACCCCCTCACAGGATGATTTCTGGGATAAAAAGTATCCTATTTCCTTCTTCCTTCTCCCCGGGACTTAAACTATCTTTATACCAAATTTCATCTAAATCAGTTCAGCGGTTTAAGCGTAAAGAAGTTACAAACAGACAAACGGAAAGACACTTTCGAATTGATAATATAAGTATAGATTTTTTATCTTTCTGGCATTCGCCCGGCTTTTAGCCATATTTCAATGGCGCCTGAGGTTAACTTAATACAAGGAATTCTTACTATCATTAAGTAATTTAATTACTAGTAATAACTTAATAAGTTATTAATTACTTGTATTCTTCTTGACTGTTATAATAATTAATACGAAAAGTACGTCCTTATAATTTATTTACAAACACAACGTAAAACTCATTTAACAATAGTTAGAAACAAAACTATACCTTTCCTTAAATACCAATGCCAACTTCCCTAACTAGGGTTGTCGAAAATCATAAAGTGATCTTAAACTTAGCCCCCATTTTCATCTGAAATTATATTGGAGCCAATTTTGTTTTAATACGGCCAGGGATGTTCCCAGGGGTTAATTGGTTCACGTCGGGGAACTTCGAAAGCCATATGCGGTTTCTGGATTTGCGTGGCCTTACCTGAATTTAGTTAGGGCGCCAGTGGTCCCAATCTCTGTATTTTGACATCCTTATTACATCGGGCCGTGTAAATGGTTTATAAGTAGGGTATATGCATATGAATGGTTTATAAGTAAGTATTATTTGTATGTTAATGTGAAACACATGTTATAGTGGTAACGTTATGATTTTTATGTGTTTTACAAATTTTAATAAGCAAATATCATTTATTTTTATTTAAGCATTAATTTTTGCTGAGTGTTTAGTCAAAAAAAAGTCTAAAATGTGTTTATTCAAGTAGGTATAGCAACAAGCACTTGAATCGTCAGTTACAATTGAAGGGTACACGGAAAGAATATGTCTAGTCACTTTTTTTGTAAAATGGGATTTTTATATCAAAATGTAGAGCTTGCAATGAACTATTAGTAACAACTTCAGCACGGCTAGCACGTCTAACGCGCGACTGGCGCGACAAGAGACAGATCTGCGCAACTTCATGCATTGTCCCTAGTTGGCAGCACAACTTGCGCGTGAAAGGAGCGACAGACTGGCAATCAAATGCTACTGTCATAAAATGACAGTGACTCGCGACTTTGAACTAAAATCCTTAACGCAACTTTGAGTCCTCTTCGCGTCAGTTGCAGCCGCGGGTGCATGTTATGCTACCGGAAAGCGAGATTTTTGACAGGCGCGAGAAGGTTTTCCCTACTCGCGGCTTTAGTCGCTCTTGCAAGACGTGCTAGCCGTGGTTACAGATGTAAAGTTTAACGTATATCCACTTCTTAACTCATAAAAACCATCTAGTTACGAAAATAGTATGGTTAATTGAATCGTTCCAAATTTTAAAAGCGCTATAACTCGGAATGTTGTCAATGTGACTAGACATGTTCTTTCCGTGTACCCTTCAATTATTATCTTAAGCTAATATATAATTCAGAGATTTTGATTGATGCAATTATTAAAAAAAATTACATGGCAAAATGTATGATAATAATTTTCACAATAAGATCGTCAAAACTTAAAAGGTAGAAAAAAAATATAATAAAATACTAGTCTAGAATGTTTCTAGAATAAAATTTAAATGTCAGAAGGAAAATTTAAGTATTTTTTTTACCACAATATTGCACATTAATTACGTAATTAATGAAAAACAGTTACCAGTTGCAGTAATAATTGCATTAATAACGAGCAAAAACTTTTATTTAACAGTAGAGAGAGTACAGAGACCACAAAATACGTAGTGTTTCAAACGGTGAAAATTAACGGCCCAGATGCTCTGACTAGCTTATTAATAACAAAGCTCGGCTTATTTATTGTAGATTATATTAATTATTATTTGGTTGATAATTTTTAAGCAAATAAGTACTAACTTTAGTAATATAAGATTTTTATTTATTTTTGTTTCTGTGTGTTACTAACCAAATGGAACTATATGAAGGGTACACGGAAAGAACATGTCTAGTCACTTTGAGTTATAGTGCTTTTAAAATTTGGAACGATTCAATTAACCATACTATTTTCGTTATGAGTTAAGAAGTGGATATACGTTAAGACTTACAGCTGTAACAGAATTTGTTACTAATAGTTCATCGCAAGCTCTACATTTTGATATAAAAATCTCATTTTACAAAAAAGTGACTAGACATGTTCTTTCCGTGTATCCTTCATATTCTGTAATAAACATTATTGTATTGTATTGTATTAATAACATAATCCTACATTACTTCTTAATTACAGATTGGAAAATTTTGTCCGCAGCAGTAGAGCAAAAAAGTTGTTGCCGAGGGGTTTGGTAAAAAACAAACATATTTTCATTTAGCATAAAAACGGATTGCACAGTTTCAAATTGTGTAAGTAAGTGATACATTTGTATTTCATTAGGCCTACGATGCCATAGAAAGATACACAGACAGACTCCTTATAATACCCCTCATTTCGCGTCGGCGGTTAAAATAATTACAATTTCCAAAACAATTAGCCAAAACATTATATAATTATAAAGAAAACGTGTCAGATCGAGATAATTAGTACTTTAAACAGATCAAAGATCATTATAAAAATGAATTTTAGTATAATAAATTCACGTGTCCGTATGTGTTTAATGAGCATTTTATTAACAGGATGATCAATCGGATTACCGGAATTCCGTCGGAATCGGTGCTTATTAATTAATTAACGGAATATCCATTTGAACGCGTCCATAATTAACTAGATTTCAGTCAGCAATGCGTTAATTAAAATGACTTCTTTGCAACAACAAAAAACATAAGTTAATATTATAACAAATCATACCCATGAGGCGTAAACTTTACCATTAGTCGGAGAGCCAGCTTAACACTTTCAGTTTGTAATGGGGACCTTATTGCCACATCCGAGTATCTGAGAGTTACTCATCACTCAAATAAATCTGAGACGCATGTTTAGCAAAAGGATTTAAAAATTAATCGTTAAAACTGTGACACCAATGTGTTATATGTAGCTCCCACAGCCACATAAGTACGTACCTAAATAATTAGTACAATGGTGGAGGGTAAAATAAGTTTTCTGCCAACAAACTGCTATGCAGTTTGTCAGAAAGGTGAAATTTATTAATTGTATCTCTCTTTTTGTCAAAATAAAGAGAAAAATAAAATATAAATTTCGTATAACCTGGATATAACCAAGACCAAAGTGTTATTGAACTATAAACAATTAATTTCGATTGTTTTTATAGCGTGGTATCAAAAACTCGCTTGTTTAACCAAGTTACATCCCCGTAGAGAATCATCCATCTACATTGTACATACCTACTGCCTGTACTCCGTTTACATATACAATGTGAAGGTATTCAAAGTTCAGTAACTAATTCACGACTTCTTTTAACTCAACAAGCGAAGTACGATCATATCTAGTACCCGTGGGATACCACTAGACTGGGCTGAACAAGGTATAGGATCAAAACCCTACATATCATTTAGCAACCATATCGTCAGTTGAAAACAGGCGATTTTTTTCAAACCATTTTTGTAGTCAAACACTGTGGTATGTATATCGTAAGCGTGAGCGAGACTTAATGATATTTAAATTCGTTTTTATGGCCAAGAACTTATCAACCGCACGCAAATAAAGTTGTTATTCAATTATTTTGGTAGGTACTTATTTTGTGACACCATTATTATTTGTGCGTTTTTATTATAACTGTGGTCCAATTTATTTCCAATTTAACTACTCCTCAACACTAAATTTCATACACATACCGTAAATATCCGTTTGCATGTTGGTACACACACCTACTTATTATTGTACCTTTATAGAATCAATCAATATACGTGGGTATTTACAGTCGCACGGTGTTTTCCTAAAAACACTTTCAAGAATTAATTTATGATTGATTTAAATAATATTTAAGTACCTATATACATACATTTTCACGCGGCTACCTGAATTATCAGACTATCACACCTTTATGATCATCTTTATTTATTAAACGTTGCTTGCATCTGAGATATATACATCTACCACTGAGTAGGCTTGACGCGGACGTTTCTTTGCGATACATGTGATTGCATCCAATCACAAGCTATATTTATTATTATTATTTATAAGCAGGCAAGCAGTTGTACAACTGATTTTGCCTGTATCTGGATACAGGCAAAATCAGTTGTACAACTGCTCAATGGCTCAACTGCTTAACACGACAAATGATCAATGGCGAGTAATATATAAGTGCTTATCTAATCTGTTCTTGAATTGGTTGACATTTTGAGCTGATACCACATCCTCTGGTACTTTATTCCAGGCCCATACCACTCGGTTGCTCGGAAAGTGTCTGTATGGGTTACTGTGGGACCTTTGGCTGTCTAATTTCAAGTGATGGCCTCACAGACGGGCGTTTTTGTTGCGCTTGCACATCTTGTGAAATTATTTGAGGTCATAGTGCCCGGATAATATCTATTACTCCCACGAAACCACATTTTAAGTTCAACACCAAGTGCCGTCGTTTTGTCGCCAAGTCGTTTCACTTCACGCATGTTTTCGTCTATTTAATAACACTTTTAATTTGCACTTTAACTAGTACTTTATAAATAATATATTTGTTGTATAAAAAATATATTTACCATGTAGTTAAGTAATATGTACCATGTCTTGTTAGACAAACCTTAGTCTCATGTATATACGTAGGTTCTGCAGTAGTGCAATACTCTATCAGGGTGCCATGTGAGTCTATGAAATATTGTAACAACTATGTACCATGGTTCTCGCAATAAACGATTCTATTCTATTCTATTCTATTCTATTCTATTCTATTGAACTAATCCCTTTCGTGCGTGCAATTCCCTTGAATAATTATTGATTATCTAAATACGAAAACCCTGTTCGTTATGATGTTATGAAAATGAAAGATCAAACGTTCGAACATGAAATGTGCTTTATAGGCGTTCTAATTACCGGTTACTCATAATAGTAATATTTTGAAGTAACAGACTAAATCACTACTCGCGTGACCAACTTAGAATGATCTTTGTTAGGATACCTAACCCTTTTATATTTTTGATAGTCTGAGCGTCTTTTCTATGAACTACGCTCATCCCCATTTATTAACCAACATCCTTACGGTGTTACAAGGTGGTATGCATCCTGGCATATAGTACGTGGATTTAAAATGTTTTTCTAGTGTTCAAAGAATTTAACCTACGGTCACACGTTCAAACACAAGACTCGATTTTATTTTATTTTAATTATTTAATTTCAATAGGTATTTTTGTATTATATAATACATACATATATATGCTTCGAATACCTCTTCTCCCTCTTCTACTCGCGTTGTGGGAAATGTAGACAAGTAACTGTATACATAGTATTCATATTTAATTTCTGAATATTACGTGTCAAGCTCAAACCAGATTTTCACAATGACCTGCCCTTTCTGAGTTACGCAGAAAAAATAATCTTACTTAATTATAAAATATCTTTCCAGCCAACACTTCACTTCAATATGAACTATGTTTGTTGCTATGATGGGAAATAACGAATCGTCCGTAGTTAAACTCTTGTCTTGTATTTGCATTTACACTATCCGCTAATAATTTGTCTATATCACGGTATTTATTAACTACTTCTTGCTTTCAAACGTCATTTAAGTACAAACTTAAATATATAACATATTTAGTTTCAAGTTTTCACCGCAAACAGATAGTCAAACACGATTGGCAACTCTGTTTAAATGTTAGCATTATACAAATTTTCACAAAGTGGCCAATTTAAAGCTTATTATTGCTACCCTAAGGTTGTCTGGAAGAGATCGCTCTCTGGCCATAAGACCGCCTGCTGACTGCCTCTACTTTTAATCTGTGTACTGTTATATTTTATTGAGGTGTGCAATAAAGAATATTTGTATTTGTATTATTGGTTTAAGCACTCGTACTTGTGCCTCATCATCATCATTTCAGCTGAAAGACGTCCACTGCTGGATAAAAGCCTCCCCCAAGGATCTCCACAACGAACGGTCACTAGCCGCCCTTAACCAGCTGTTTCCCGTGACTCTAACCAGATCGTCGGTCCACCTAGTCTGGGGCTTCCCACACTGCGTATTCCGGTACGCGGTCACCACTTAAGAACCTTTCTGCCCCATCGGCCATCGGTTCTGCAAGCAATGTGGCCTGCCCTTAAGTGGCAGTACTTAAGTCTGGCAACTCACTGAGCTATGTCTGAGCTGTGTGTACTTGTGCCTACATGTAGCCATATACTATCAGTAGATACCCGAACGATTTTTAGTAAATGTCAAAATACTCGAAACATTGATTATCAGTTACGGAAGTTAATGGTAGTTATTAGGACATCTCTAACCATGTTCTTTTAACTTAAATCGTTTATAACAAGACCAAATGAATCAACAACTAGTTAATATTTAGGTCTGAGGTAAGTTTTCTAAAACCAACAAAGTCTTTACCCGTATATCATTTCACCTACTCGTATAGGCACGGATCTTACATTGAGATTTAACTTGTGAGCACCTTGTAAATGTATCATGAAATATTTTAACTTCTACAAACTTATATTTGCAGATTTATACAATTATAGATAAAATGTTTCAATTACACAAAATCATGGTACAAATTATGCCATGTAAAGTACCCCAAATCAAATATATTGAGAAAGTGGGTAGAACGTAAGATTTGCGTATTTGTTTACGTCGCATTACCTCAACTAATGAGAACCTATTATTCGTCACATTTAATGTTCGCTTGTTTAGTTTTAACTTCATTATTTATGTTTCATCTTTATTCAAGATATTTATTCAAGTAAAGCGTAAATAACATGTGCTACATGCACTGCGTACACTATTTTCAGTTTTATTTAAAGGTGTTACCAAGAACTGGACCGTTTCGTAAATACACTGAATTTCAGTTTATGTGAGGTTCCTTGCAATAAGTGCACTGATAAGTAAGACACATGGTGGAATATATGTCCATTTGTACACATGTGGGACATATCTACTCGTAGCGCATGTCGTCAGCTTCACCATGTTTTTCTGGTATACTGAGCCGATGCGTTTACTGACTAGAGAATACAAATGATATAAATATGTTAACGGACACGCTGGTACTATACGTAGACACGGCCTGGACGTTGATGGTGTGAGCTGACGATATCTCCTTTGATTACTACTATACGGACATGAGCCTCCCGTGATTATCCATCTGGAATCTTGGGCTAAATAGTCGCCTCCACCTCCCCTTACAGCGACCCCGTTCCTCACACTATGGTTACCCTGAATTCATAACCATTGACGACTCACTGGGATCAAAGATCTCTCTGAGCACTGATACACGCTGGTAAATAACACAAGACACATGATCATCATAATAACACAGTAAGAAAGTCCATGATAGATATTAAAGCGCTTACCATTGATGTGTTCGCGCACAACCTTCTCTCCTACCGTCCGTGTATCTACCCTACAACCCCCCCATAAAAAATCCGTCCATACTAAAATCGATATTGAGATCGAACGTGACTGCCACCGCCATCTATCCGAAAAACCGGCAAGCACGAACTGCTTCGCGATATTCGCGACAAATGTCCTGATCATCTGGTAACAAGAAAAGGATAATTAGCAAAACTAACTTCGTGGGTTTCATTGCCCTTAATATTGTGTACTATTTTCCGAAGCCAGCTCTTATTCTACATGGACCGTATTTAACGTTAATACACGATACAAGGCTTCCGCAAACTTTTACCCGCGGGACCAAAGGAACCTTATTATTTCTGCTTGTTCATAAAACTGCGAGATATTTTCCTGAATAGCGAGACAAAAAGGAAAAATGTTGTGAACGCTTTAGTACGTAATAAAGCGGAACTCAATCTTTAAGGTGGAAGGGGATGGTCCAATTGAAAATTTTGTGTTATATTACATAGTAAGTAAGATACTTCTACAAATTGCTCAGTGTAAAACCCCTGTCTAAGTATGTCAAATGTTTCTAAACGTAGCCGTGGCTCTCTATCGCATTTTATCAATCGTGTTCTTATTTTAAAACACGTTTACATAGATATGATCCAACTCCAACACAAGTTCAATTCATTAACTACGCAATACAGCTAACGCATAAACGTCTGAATCAGAAATATCAGACTTTTCTTGAAAATTATTCCGATGCTACTCGTATACAACTTCAATATTGGTTCATTATTGTTGTGTGTTGGAGTTGTGTTTGAGATTGATTGTGTTTTTAAGTATTGTTATGTATTTTAAAATTAAAATACGGCGTATTATCTGCCTGGATATAGAATTAACGGGTCCGTAAGTGGCCTGCCCTTGGAAATGATATGAAATTAAGATGGTGTATCCTTTTGACTAACATGCATTTGGGGAAATTTTCTACGAAAAATTACTAGCAGCGAATATACATAATCATACTATAGCACATGTTCACAAACTTGTCGTTGTTTTACCTTATTTCACGCAGGCGTACGGGATTATTTAAAAAGCCTGAAAGTTTTAATCATTGTTTACTAAAAAATATTAATTTAGAGTCGCTTAGTCGTATTGTTATAAGTAGAATAACCCTATTTATCTTTCCCGTTCAGGAACATAGAATTACATAATTATAAACACGCGTGACTGTGTCATTTAGCGACCCCTGTCTGTCACGTATGATCGTACCTCGCCTTGTCGTCTGGCCTTAAACAAATTAGGACTTAATCCTTCGCGCGTGTTTTACAACCGGATTATTTCGTTACACACTTCATTACGGTGCGTAGTGCGAATGTGCTTCACGTTTGATTTCAACATTTTTTGTTTAGTTTGAGCGGTGTTCCAATTGAAAAATTATTATTTATTACGGATATTTTACCAATATCATCTTTATTTGTCATCAAAATAGCATCCATACTACGATTTAATATTAGTTAGTGATAAAAAATGCAAGTCGCCAAAAATGGTGCAGCGTACAAATTAGCTTTAAATTAACTTTGCGATATATACAGGATAGACGCGATTTCAATTAGCATAAGGTGTATTCAGGAATTTGGATTTCCGGTTGAAACTCAAAATGGCGAAGTCTTCTTGAGGAAAGTTTTTTGTTTCTTTTTTGTTCATTAACTTTGTATAGTGTATAATATTATGATTATATGTAAATTGATTACTAATTGACTTTATTGTGCAATGATCTAAAGAACAAGTGTGCAGCTAATGAAGAATTAATTTTTGTACTAAGACGAAACGTCTACAAGTGAAATTTCATTTCAATTTTATAATTGAAAGAAAAAACGCGTACAGACGTTTCTGCTTAGTACAAAAAAATATTTAGTATGGGTTAGCGCATGTTAGCTGTTCGGAAATGTGACAAAAGATGGTCAAAATCCAAGCTGGAAAGTAAGCATTTACTGTAGAACCTGAACCACCACTACATCAATGTTATTGTAGCGATGAAATGTCATTAGTTGGAAAGTAAATTGTCCAGTTATCTCATTGCATTCATTAAAAACATTAAAAGGTATTTTTGGCACAACTTTATGTTTCAAAAATAAAATAAGGTTGTAAGCGCATTGTTATCGATGTTATACCAATATGACTTGGAAATTCGATGCATTTAACTTTTATATAAGTACACTTACGGTAGATATCGCTACACGTCTCCCTGTGACGCAAGAAATGAAAGAACATGGAAAAAATCATCGAGGTTGAGTAAGCGTCGATAGCTCAGTTGGTCAGAGTGATTGGACCGGTGTTTCCGAAAGGTCGCTAGTTCGAATCTTGCTCGACGCGGTGAATTTTTCCATTTTTATTTCAATTATAAAATCATGAAGGATTAATCTCAAAACGCGTTTAATCACATTTTAGTCAATCGACCACGAGCAAACTTTTGCCATTTTACTTTGCCGTTGGCGAATTCATCGGCATTGGCAGTATGGAAGCCATATTCTACCAAAAGATTGATTGATGCAGGAGTTTAAAATTTAAATTAATTTCGAAATTCACTCAAAACTCATTCGTATTCCGTCATAAGTTATAATATTAGTACATTTTCGAAATCCCACCATTTTCAACCGACTTTAAACGAGGAGGTTTTCAATTCGTCGGTATCTTTGTTTTCTTGATGTAAGTATGTTTACCGATTATTCGAAGACCGATTTGGAAAATTCTTTTGTGTTTCTAATAGTACACTTCACAGTTAGTCCCATTGTAGTCAGGTCAGGATCTGATGATGGGATCCGGAAGAAATCGAGGGAACTCTTCAAATATTATAGGCAAATCTATAGTACAACTAAAGAACAAATCAAATTATTTTAATAAATATTTTGATCTGTTTATTTTAAGTAGACACACTACTATATAAATTATAAACTTATATAGATGTCATATACAAAGAAAAAAGTGACCGAGACCTCCGGTGCCCAGGGCTGGGATAGAACCAGTGTCTTCTGCATTCGCGGCAGACGCCTTAATCACTTGGCCACCCGGGTCACAGCAGCACCGGTCGAATTTTCCCGTGTATAAGCAATCTTTGTAAATGCTCAGGCGCATTTTAGCCAATCATCTAAGGTTATTACGAGTTCGTACCTTAAATGCGCCTTAGCATTTACAAAGATTGCATATACACAGGAAAATTCGACCGGCGCTGCTGTGACCCGGGTGGCCAAGTGGTTAAAGCGTCTGCCGCGAATGCAGAAGACGCTGGTTCGATCCCAGCCCTGGGCACCGGAGGCCTAGGTCACTTTTTCCTTCATCATGACATCTATATAAATTCACATCTATAGTGATTTAAATATTTTTTACAGTAGCTCGGGCATTTCCTAAGGTGGAGTCTAAGTGAAGTCGGTTCTTTTTTGTTAAAAATCATTTCCATACTAAATTACAAGAAACGCACATTTTGAAATAAGTCCACTTAAATTATGATCTAACTGGAAATGTGTGCTTAATTGACCAACTTTAAACTCACTTCCGTAACAGGTGCCTTCAAGTCTAAACAGGGCGGTTTACATTTTCATACAGTTTCCGCTCGCTGGACTTACTAACTTGCCCGTCACCGAACAAAGCTTTTAAATAAAGACTACGCAATTTTTGCTCTTACTAATGCTCGGTCGTATCCCAATTAACTACTTTATAAAAATAAACCCTGCCTTTTATGCTTTAAGGTTAATATTTGTTTGAAAAGTAAACGGGTGTTATGACGTTTTCAATGTTTGTAGTGAATGTGCGTTCGCTACAAGGGTGCAAGTTTTAAATGAACGTTTAAGGGAAATTTGGAGTTATGGAAAATAATTGCTACTTTATTGTTTGGTCAATAACGAATTCCTTGTGTTTCCTTATTAATTTCAGGCAAGCAATTGTTTCCGTAGCCGATATACTTACAGGTGTAACGAAAATGTTGGTGATCCGTTTAAAGGCATAATTAGTACCGTATTCTAATTATGAAAAACTAAGAAAGGGTGTGTCTTATACAAAAAAAAATTGTTTTCCTTTTCAAAAAAATTTTTCTCCTACTTTATCTTAATTACAATATGCATGATACCAATTGGGTACTTTCCTGGGTGAAAAAAATATAATTATATTTAGTCCGTCTGTTAGATTATTAAAAAATATTGGACACGTATTTTTTATTTTGTCAATCAAACAAAAATTGGTGAAGATATAGCCAATACAAGTTCCGCGTGACGTCACATTATACTAGAAATAGTACTAAAATGTGACGTCACGCGGAACTTTAACGGGCTATATCTTGACCAATTGTTGTTAGATTGACCAAATAAAAAATACGTGTCCAATATTTTTTGATAATCTAACTGACGGACTAAATATTTTTTTTAGGAAAGTAGCCAATTATGCACTTAAACGGATCACCACTATTTTTGTTACAGCCTGTATAATTAAAATTGCCGTTATAATAAAAACTAGCGAATTATAACAATATACGTTACAAATAAAATCAATCGTAGATAAAAATACCTACCTATAAATATAGACTTTGATGCTGAGCAAAACCGGACTCAATCTCTATAAGGCTTAAGTGGAAGATGAGATGGCAGTCACTTTTATAAAGATTTGTGCCCACGCAAATGCCCATTAACACCTACAGTGACACCTAGTGCTACTAGCTACGCTCGTAGCCCGTAGCCACGTGTTCGTCGTATGTAGCTCGTAGTAGCTACGAACAGAGAACCCGACAGTTGTGTCCTCGGCGCTGAATGTGTTAATGGGCTCTTTTAGGTTGCCAAGCGGACCCCATTCATTGAACTTTGGAAAACGCTGGAACAAATGTCAGGAAGACGATGATGATGATTGTTTTGTCTTTGTTCTGCTATAAAAAAGCGAAGTCTTGGGCATTTAGGTTTATTCATGAATGCTGACACGAGATTTTAGATTTTACCGTACTGTGAAAATTTCCATATACATTCGGCGAGTCTTTAGATTGTCTATTTATTATCAATGTACGTTAAAATCCGTCCAATTGACATTGCTTGTCAGTCTTATCCCTACTGACATAATCAATTTCGCAATACATTGCGTATTCGAATAAACTTAAAAGTCAACTAAAAATCAAACCACAAGTTAATTTTTAAAGTAGCTGAACAAACGTTGTCTAGTTTGAGGAGTAGAATCTACGATTTAATTAAAGGAGATCGTCAATTTTTGTTAGGTGATCAGGCCCAGATTATTTAGGACCATTTAGGAATGACCCTAACCTTTAAAAAATCGTCATAATTTCTAGATCAGGACGGTGGTACAAAAATTTCGTAATCTAATGGGAAAATTGAAAAATCATGCATTTTAAACTTGAATCTGACGAGGACAATTTTTGAAAGCGTGCATGTCTATGATTTATACATTAATGTAAAAAAAGTACTGGTTTTTTAAAGAAAATTTACAAAAGCGGACTTAAAAACAAAACGGGAATCATGATGAAATAATAAAAAGTCATATTTTGATCGTATTTATAGTTCCTGTATTTCGGTAAACAAAGACGGCTGTCAAACCATCGTTGATACTATTAACTGAACATTCCTAACACCTATTGCGAAGGGATAAGGTTTACCACCGCTAAGTGCGATAGCACTAGTATCTGACATTGCAAAATTGAAAAAAAGATGCGTTTCGTTATCGAAGGAGCATGATATTATGCCATTATGAAACCCACTTTCAATATTCAAACTCCGATCAAAAATGCAAAAATGCGCATTTTCAATCTTTGGGCGTTTTAATACGGTCGATTTCTAATTTAAACTTCCGTATTCGTAGGCTTAGATATTATTTTAATATTACAATGTTATAGCTTACCGAAGAGTATCAAAACGCAGATTATGTAACGGTAGATATTGACAGTGTCAAACCAAAAAACAAACCCGTTTCAATCCAGGTGAATTTAAACTTTATATCAATGCCATAAGGACGTTAATGACTTGTCTTGCTGTATTTTAATCGCGGAAAGATCAACGTAATGTTTATTTATTTAGTATTTCTAATTCCCGTTTCATTTTTTTGTAATATTTTGTCCACTTTAGTAATAAAATGAGTATTTATTTTACATTGTAGTACTAACTCTATACGGTTTATATCAGGTGGCCCAGAATTGACGATCTCCTTTGCTCTAGTTACAGGCCACACCCGGTATACAGTTTAGAAAGTAACCTACATTTTATAAAGAAAATAAACAAAAACGCACCAGGTGTCGCATAGCGTAGTATACATGAAGCTCGTTAAGAGGCGACAAGCCAGGCCAAGGCACGGTTCGTTAGTGACGGGATCGGGAAGGCACATCGATCTTCAATAGTGACGTTACGAGGAAACTTTTACATTCCCGGGTTTGTTCCCTAAACATAGGCGCTATCCTGAACGTATAGCAGGGAACTACAAAGCTCTCGAAAGGTGCTCATGATATTTGGCGCAGACATTTTGTTTTACGAAACTGTCATCTGACTTTACAACCCAGAGGTGAAACTAGGTCTTATTAGGATTTGTTCACCAAAAAGCAACCGGTAAAATCGAATGATATTTCGTGTAATGTTTAAACAAAGTCGTTGGTTATGGTACCTTCGGGTTGGACCTCTAAGCTACTTGGTGGAGAATGCAAACCGGGTTTAGAATGAACAAAACCCGGGTAAGAGTTGCATTCCATACTATTAATATATTAAATGAATGTGTGAGGTAGCGAATAATTTACGCGTCACGTTCCAAATAATGTATTAGTGCGATATTAATAGTTTGAAGAGTTAAGAATATTGCTAAGTATAGTGCGTTAACGAAATACTCCGGTAACAGTAAGATAGAAAAATAGAAATAGAGATTTACGACTTTATCAACTCAGGTTTCTTACATTCGAAAGAAAATAATAATTTGAAATATCTGTTTATAAATTTAAATAAAGTCACCGAGCTCGCTAGTGTTAGAGATCTAAATCATGTTTTCAGATTTCGCAAATCAGTACATACAATAAAATAATGAAATTTGTGGCTTTATGAAAAAAACTCATGTGAAAACATATACAGTACATTACAGGTCCTTTGGAATAATACGATGCATGTGAAAATTCTGGTCCCGGGTTCGTTACCGCGATTTTTCCCGACTGTGAAATATTACCGAAATCAGCACATCACTAATCTCGAGCGATACGCCACATTACCTCACCTACGCCAAACGATGTCACTTTATTCAACTGCTTTCTACTCGTAATTTTGATTGGTAAGACGGTAATGCTTTGATTATATATACATATCAAATGGTCTGAAATATTGGTTTATAGGCATTTAAAGGAATTTACTTAAACCGAGTTTTAAGAAGTCTTTCGTTATAAGTATTGAATAGTCTAAGAGAGCATAACCATGTTTTTCTAAATTCAAACAATAATGATCATTGAAAGAAAAATGGAAAAATTCACCGCGTCGAGCAAGATTTGATTCGAAAGGAGATCGTCAATTTTTGTTAGGTGACCTGGCCCAGATTATTTAGGACTGTTTAGGAATGGTTTTTACCTTTAAAAAATCGTCATAATTTCTAGATCAGGACGGTGGTAAAAATATTGCGAAATCTAATGGGAAAATTTAAAAATCATGCATTTAAAACTTGAATCTGGTAAGGACAATATTTGAAAGCGTGCATGCCTATGATTTATATATTAATGTTAAAAAAGTACCGATTTTTAAAAGATAATGTACAAAAGCAGACTTGAAAACAAAACGGGAATCATGATGAAATAATAAAAAGTCATATTTTGATCGTATTTATAGTTCCTGTATTTCGGTAAACAAAGACGGCTGTCAAACTATTTTTGATACTATTAACTGAACATTCCTAACACCTATTGCGAAGGGATAAGGTTTACCACCGTTAAGTGCGATACCACTAGTATCTCACATTGCAAAATTGAAAAAAAGATGCGTTTCGTTATCGAAGGAGCATGATATTATGCCATTATAAAATCCACTTTTAATATTGAAACTCCGATCAAAACTGCAAAAATACGCATTTTCAATCTTTAGGCGTTTTAATACAGTCGATTTCTAATTGAAACTTCCGTATTCGTAGGCTTAGATACTATTTTAATATTACAATGTTCTATCTTACCGAACAGTATCAAAACGCAGATTATGTAACGGTATACATTGACAGTGTCAAACCAAAAAAAATCTCATTTTAGGCCAGGGTGAAGTTAAACTTTATGTCAATGCCATAAGGACGTTAACGACTTGTCTTGCAGTATTTTAATCGCGGAAAAATCAACATAATGTTTATTTATGTAGTATTTCTAATTCCCGTTTCATTTTTTCGCAATATTTTGTCTAGTTTAGTAATAAAATGAGTATTTATTTTACATTGTAGTACAAACTGTATACGGTTTATATCAGGTGGCCCAGAATTGACGATCTCCTTTCGCTAGCAGAAGCTTCTGCTTAGTACAAAATTAATATTGATCATTCTTTTCGGATATTTAAGAATCCATATAACTGACACTTTTTTTAATTTTACATAACTGTTTAATATTTATATTGTCATTAAGAAAGTTTGTCTCTTTCTACGTCAGCTAACACGGTTGGCAGGAGCTCGTTAGCACGTTCAAGTCTCTCGCTTGATGGGGCGCGACTATATTTATATAGACAAATGAGCGAATGGTTATAAGTGCTTCTCTTTTAGAGCGTGAATAACCTATCTGTAGTTATATATCTTTGGTGTA
This sequence comes from Pammene aurita, assembly GCA_947086415.1. Taxonomy (NCBI): domain Eukaryota; kingdom Metazoa; phylum Arthropoda; class Insecta; order Lepidoptera; family Tortricidae; genus Pammene; species Pammene aurita. The sequence goes on along the minus strand of OX352306.1, from coordinate 11,333,978 downwards.
GCATAAAATACTGAAGTATAGCACTAATGTGACATGGCCTCGAGATGTAAATTTGAAGTGCCTAGGATTCAGAACTATTATGGCGACAGAACTTTAAAAACACCGGCCAAGAGCGTGTCGGTCCACGCTCAGTGTAGGGTTCCGTAGTTTTCCGTCCGTTACAGTAAGTATCCCCACTTAGGCACTGGTCCCACCGCGAGCGAGTAAGCTATGAGCTATCGGCTATTTTCTAGCCCAAGAAACGAACAAAAGATAATCGCTTCCGTGTAAATAAAAGAGAGAGATATCTATGTATAGTTCATCGCTGGCTGTTCACACTGCGATGAACTATAAATAAACATCTCTCTTTTATTTACACGGGAGCGATTATCTTTTGTTCGTTTCTTGGGCTAGAAAATAGCCGATAGCTCATCGTTACTCGCCCGCGGTGCGACCAGTGCCTTAAGAGTTAAAAAAATGGGCCAATGGTTGGGTTATTTGAAAGTAAGTCATTTCATTGTGATTTTATAGAAATTACAGGTACAATAAATACCTGCTTATATGGTTAAATTACAAACTTAGTTCAGAAATTATTTTGTAATTTTTTTCAAAACTTTATTTGAAAGCACGTCATTTCATTGTGATTTTGTAGAAATTACAGGTACAATAAACACCTGCTTATACGGTTAAATTACAAACTTAGTTCAGAAATTATCTTGTAATTTTTTTTCAAAAGCTATTTAACCTATTAAGTTAAAAATAATTTTCCTAGAAAGTTTTTATAAAGTTCTACTTTTGAGTTGGTTCAAAAGTTAGATGACACATTTTTTTTACTTCTGGAGCGATTATTTCCGAAAATATTTACATTATCAAAAAATGATTTTACTAAACCTCGATTCATTTTTAAATACCTATCCAACAATATATAATCACACTGTAACCTATATTTAAAAAAAAAACCTATATAAATGATCCCGTCTGGTTACATAATACTAAGGGGTATAAATAAATGAAAGAAACACAGTCTCCACTTGATAATTATTTATTACTTCTTTCAGTCTGCTAATACACCCTAAAATATACTAACAACTAGCTCAGCTGTTATCCGGAGAGCGATTGCTTCGTTAATATCTAGTTTTACATTATAGGATAAACCACCATCATTGTTAAATTAAGTTAAGTTTATTTGAAGATATTAAATAATATGTATTAGAACCTGTGCATTAAATATGTCAAACAAAACTGTCCATCAGACCTCATCCTTTATTATGATATTCAAATCATTTTAAAAAGCAATGGTAACGTTAAAAGGATACCTACAGGTCCAAGACTACTGCAATAAGGGCCAACACGTACCTTGTCACTGAAGACAAAACATAAATTTCAACTGCATTTCCCCCAGTCTCTTTAGGCGAATGACCTGAAAACAGTAGAATATAATGATCATCTAGCTTTTGCACAACAGCTTATGATAATCTTAAACACCATAAGCTGACCCGTAGTCATACTTACGGAAAAATCAGTAGCAACATACACTAAGCATTTGGAACTCGTAGCGAAGACCTTCCAGGCCTCGAATCTCCGTTAGAGAAGTCATCCAAAAAAACCTTGCCCCGCTCGGGGACCGATTCTTCCTTTTACAATGACTTCCCGCAAAGGAATAGTACATTACTTACCTAGGGCTGTAAAAAAAAGAAAGCCCGAAATCGCAGGTATTTGGGACCCGAGCCGCAGGCGAGGGTTGTAAATATGCGATAGAGGGCTTTCTTTTTTACTGCCCGTGGTGAGTACACAATTTTACGTCCCCACCTGGCCATAATGCGAGTTTTACCGTAAGCGTAGCGAGCGGTAATACTCACATTATGGCCAGGTGTGACGTAAAACCATTTTCTTAACTGGCTTGACCTGGAAAGATCAATGAACTCAAATAAAAATCTCAAACAAACACGGTCATTTTTTTTTTTTTTTTTAATACCACGACGGTGGCAAACAAGCATACGGCCCGCCTGGTGGTAAGCAGTTACCGTAGCCTATGGACGCCTGCAACCCCAGAGGATTTACATGCGCGTTGCCTACCCTTTAGGAACCTATACACTCCTTTTTTGAAGAACCTCATACTGTAGCCCACTGGGAAAACCTCGGCAGGGAGTTCATTCCACAGCCGCAGCGTTCGTGGGAGGAAATTCTGTGGAAAGGCGCGTTAGCACGGGACACAACTCAGGAGCACACCGTTTGAGCACAACTGCTGGTATGCCGTCTGGCCCGCTCGACTTGTGAACGTTTAATGATAGCAGCTCCCGCCGGACATCACTTTGCTTGATGGTAATTTCCGGCATCGAGGACGCGCACCATGGGATGGAAGGCGGTACGGTGCTGCCATAATCGTTCAGGGTCGAGTTCGAGGCGAAAAGAGTACCAAGAAGATCGGCTTTCTCTTTTGCACTATGGGCCAGATTACCATCAGCAGTTCGCAGTGGTGGTAAAGACGACCGACAAAAGTTTCCCTCGGCAGCTTTAGCGAGTGACCAGAAGGCACGACTCCCGGTGGGGTAGCCCGCTAGCTTCTCACCAATTCTGCCGACGAAATCGAATTTGGCTCTGGCAATGGTTGTTTTACTGGACCTCGAGGCAGCGTTTAATTTGCGTTTCACATCAGATACGTTGGGATCCTTATCAGTAACGGCCTTGGTCCAAGTCCTGTAAGCAGCCTGCTTGCGAATTGTAGCTTCTCTACAGGACCGATTAAACCAAGGTCGTTTCTTTGCTCCTGCAGCTATTACCGAGTTGGGAATGAAGCAATCCATTCCCGCCAGTATAGTCTCGGTGACTTCGGCTGTACAGGAGTCAGGATCATCTGATGTGAAGCAGAGCTGCCTCCACGGGTATGACGCGTAGAATTCACGCAATCCATCCCAATCTGCTGACGTATACTGCCACACGCGTCGCGAGCTAGTTGGCCGCGGTGGATCAGGCCGCGCGCAAGGTGCCAGCGTCCGGACGAGGCAGTGATCGGACGAGCCGAGAGGTGCATTCACTGAGACGGAATATCCGTCCGGACGTGTGGTCAGCAGGAGGTCCAGTAAAGAGCTTGTATGGTCCTCGATGTCTGGTATTCTCGTGGGAGAACGTACCAATTGCGAGAGACCATAGGCCAGAGAAAATTCGTAAGCAGACCTCCCCGCATAATCGGTGGACCGAGAATCTAGCCACTCAATGTGGTGGGCATTAAAATCCCCCAAAATCACCAATTCAGCGGATGGGTACTGCTCGAGAACTCTGTCGGTCGTCACTTGTAGGTGCTCGAAGAGCCGTTTTGTGTCCGTGTCACCGCTGTGAGACCTGTAAAGGCACGCGTAGACGCGGGTGTGGCCGCCGAAGTCCACACGCACCCACATCACTGACAGGTCCCTGTCTTCATAAGCATGGAGGCGGCGACAACAGACATCCTGCCGAGCGTACATACATACTCCGGCACACCTCACAAACCTGTGTTCGAGCATATAACCGGGGTATAACAGGTATGATGTATCGGCCGGGCAGGATATCTGTGTCTCCGTCAGGAACAGAAGGGTCGGCTGCGCAGACTCGAGGTGGTGGTGTACTGCGTTTAGATTTGAATGCAGTCCCCTGATGTTGCAGTAGTCCACTTTTGTGGAAGGGGACTCCGCTGAAGAACTGTTCCTTTTCTTTTGTTTTCTCGCCATGTTGTTTTAGAAGTGTGTATAGGAAATAAAGGAGGATTCACTGTGTCGACAGCAGAAAGGACAAGAATACGAAACAAACCGACCGAGGAACGATGTGGGAGGTGCAGTTTGCAGGCGCGGCGTACGGAAGGGCCCCCGGTCCCCCCCTGTTGCAGTAGCCGGGTCCACTCCGGTCTCCTACACCGGCACGACTACTACACCAGGGATTTTTCGCAGGTTGGCGGTTCAGCCTCCCAGGGTGGAGATTAAGTATCCCCTGGGTTCGGGAACCCTACTGACCTGCGGGCGGCCAGCGGACAGCCGTTTCACCGGGTCTCCCTGATAGCCGCACCTGCACTCTGCGCCCACAGAGACCAACGGTCGTATTATCGGTTCCGTGGGTCCCTTGCCGTCGTCGACACACTGCATCCTCTTAGAGCTCACTGGCGACCTTACTCACCGGCAGGAACACAACACTATGAGTAGGGTCTAGTGCTATTTTGCTGTGGTTTTCTGTAAGGTGGAGGTACTTCCCCGTCGGGCTCTGCTCCAGATTTGAGCGAGATGACATTCGCTGAACGTGCCCTACCACACTTAGCAAGATGCCATTAACAGTGCCCATACCTCTCTTTTTGGCGTAGTTTAAGGACATACCCAAGTCCGGACGTAGTTTAAGGACATACCCCGGGTCCAAAAATGGTCATGGCGGCGTTGAGTGAAAACTCGCTACACAGACAAAAATACTTACAAATCAGCCGAAACAAACAGGAGCGATGTGCAGCACAAGCTTAATAGCTTAAGTAAATCATTAAAGATCCAAAATGTATTCATTTTCTAATATATTTGATAGTATCCAGTTGCCGTTTTTCTCTTGCATCTTCTTTTCTTTTTTCCATTTTCTTTTTTTAGTCATTTGAATTTGGAATAATTTTGCTCCAATCCATTTTTGCCAGTTAGCTTCAAACTAAACATGTAGGTTTTATCACACAATAAAATGGAATGAGATTTTGTATTGTATAATAATAATATAATTATTTTATTGTACATACTATCGAAATAAAATGTTCTTTAATAATTACAAATTAATACTATCATAAAATAATAGTAGTTTATGTAACTGTTACGTAATAAGGTCTAATTGCGTACAGTTGCATACACTGCTTTATCTACACTCATGTTATATATATTAAATTAAGTGTTCGGAAACCATAGAATGACCGCCATGGCACCGCCATGGCCAACTCGATTGTGCCGGCGGTCGCGCGGGCGCGTGCCGTTGGTCAGGAAGGAGCACAGGATTTACATTATGTTATCAAATTCGATGTTCAGAATTTTAAACTCATAACGTATCAATATATGAGCATGTAAAGTTAAAATTACGTTACTGCCACAGATAAAAAGCTTATCATAGCATAGCATAGTAAAATCGGTTGTGGTAATGCTAGCCATTGCCTACCGTTTTTGAACACGTTTTAGAGGACTTACAGTGTGAGTGTGGATAAAATAATTTATTACACAGTTCCACCGGCTCTTACTAGACGGCGCTACGTGACAACACGTTAGGGTTGAAATGAAAAAAAAATCACTCCCCACTTTGGGGAGGACGTACCCTAATAAAACATTTTTTCCACTTTTTATTTTACCAATTTGTCGGCGTGATTGATATACATATTAGTACCAAATTTCAGCTTTCTAGTGCTAACGGTCACTGAGATTATCCGCGGACGGACGGACGGACGGACAGACATGGCGAAACTATAAGGGTTCCTAGTTGACTAAGGAACCCTAAAAACGACTACCATACACACTGAATATTTTGAGGACATCCGACTTGAACATAATAAACGTATATTTAAGAGAAAATTAAATAAATATTTGTAAGATTCACTGCCATAGATTAAGCATTTTAAGTATTAATTCTTGATGTTTTCTTAGAAATTATGTTTTTAATTTTTCCTGAAGTCAAACAGTTTTGCTGGGCTTATGTATAAAATGTAATCGTTGTTGTTTGAATAATAATAATCAATTAAAAAATGTCGTATTCGGTATCCGCGTAAGCAGATACGCATTCGTTGGCTATACTATTGGAGGTAGCCAGTCTCCCTCGCACACATGAAAAACTCTCTCGTACATGGATTCACACCAGGAAAACATGCTTACGTGGAGCAATATTTGGGACAGTTTTGTCAACTCTGCATATTATTTTTGGACCCAAACGTGAGCTTATAGATTAAGCTGGGTTCGCATCAAAACAGAGTGCGTTATCCATTGTATTTGGGATAAAACGTGCGCATGGCTTAGTTTTGTTTGACGTGACGATTGTTAGTGTTTTTGATGTGTTTTGTTACCCTTTCAAATACACTCAAGGGCAATGAAAATTACTAATGTCGTATAGAAATTACCATACAATCCGTCCTCATACCCAACGTAATTAAATTTTAATTTAATATTTTGCGGTTTTAATACAATCAGGCGCACCATTCAATTCGCAGATATATACTCAAGTGGTGGCATAATTAAATTAATCATTATGACGAATTTGCCACACTACAATCAAAATTCTATATCGTATTCCTCGACAAATTATAAATTTAAACTGGTTTTCAAATAACTGTTACAGTTGTGATACGTACATGGTTCTTAGGAGACGCTTTCTCCTCATAAACACAAGAAAATAGTAAGCATGTACATAGCTCTGCTACTATTTGTCTCATACTCGTATATGATTCAAATATGCACCCTTTTTATCAATAGATTTTTATGGTTAACGGACATCTCCACGTGCATAATATTAAATATTAAATTAAATATATATTAAATATTATGGGACAATCTTACACAGATCAATGTAGTCCCACAGTAAGCTCAATAAGGCTTGTGTTGTGGGTACTAGGCGACGATATATATTTAATAGATATATATAGATAAATACTTAAATACATAGAAAACATCCATAACTCAGGAACAAATATCTGTGATAAACACACAAATAAATGCCCTGACCAGGATTCGAACCCGGGACCTCTTGCTTCATAGGCAGAGTCACTACTAACTAGGCTAGAAGGCCGTTAATATAGTAAAATAAACGACACAACTAGTAGTTACAGAGAAAAAGTACCGTTTCACCTCAGCAGCTCGAACAAGCTTACTTCCCTGCGAATACACAGTGACGAAAGTCGCACTTTCGTCACTCCCTGGAGTGACGAAGACTGAGTCAAAGTAGTTTTTTAATTTAGTGAAGGCCATGAACTGCCACTTCATATTTCGGGGTCTATTACAAATTCGAAATACATATTTTTAACCTTTAATATGTTCTCACAACTGAGGTGAAAAGTTGTATGTGTCACACGAGAGCAAAGTTATTTTACATCTCGTGTTTTTGAGTCCCTCGCTACGCTCAAGATTCTGACTTAGAATCACTCGCTTCGCTCGTGATTCAATTATATAATCTTTCGCTTACTCGGGACTCAAAATCAACACTCGTAAGAAAAACCAACTTTCCTCTCTTGTTGCACAAATAACTATTGCACGCTCTTATTCTCTTATTATTCGTGCCAATATTGTTTTGAACACCTTACTCGCTTAGCTCCTACGGATGCTAACTGTGATACCAATGCCTGGGTGCGTAGCTCTCTCTATCACTCTTCCATATTAGTGCGACAGTGATAGTTGCGTTCCGTTCGCTACGGTTCGTTAACGATTGGCACGTTGGCTACTCACACTGATCTGTCTTCAAATATGTATTTATTTATATCGTTCGAGCTTTCATTATGCGGTTGCAAAACCCCTGTTGTACATTGTCAGCCAACCATCTTCCCCCTTTATTTGTTTAAAACGCTGCCCTTTTTAAAATGCATTTCGATTCAGATTTTAAGTGGAGGGGTTCATGACAGACCGAATTTAATTAAAATTATGTAAATAACGTTTTCCAAGAGACATTTATGAGTTCTGTTAGAAGGGCATTGTATTCTTAAAGGAGTTTGTACTTGAAGGAACAAGACGTCTTTAAGTTTATTATTTTCTACTTTGGATTCTTTTTGGCTTTGTTTGCTGTTGAAAAACTCAAAGGAGAAGATATTGGATTCATATGCGGATAAGAGGTTTGTTATGGTTTTGACAATAGACTAGATGTGTTTTTTTAGTAACGTAAAGTAGTTATAGGGATCTATTGTTACCCTCTGTTGGAATGTTGGACTCGAATCATAGTTTTCCACTGACTTAGTTACAGTAGGTACTTATAACATTCTACAATTTCCAGATTTCATAATAATATAGCGATATGATAGTTAAGGTTAAAGTTGAACGTATATTGATTCTTTGTTGTCAGTTTCACGTTTATGCAAAAATTATATGAATAATTAGACCCTAGTCAGAATAAAAAAAAAACAGGTTTAGCCAAGTGTATTGTAACGTTGTTACATTGTTTTTTGTTCTAATTAAATTAGTTTCTTATCAATCAATTCCAACATCTTCGATTCGATCAGGTATAACAATGCTTCAAACAGCGCCGTTCGAATGCACTTTGTATTTATCTGTATGGGGGTTGTCATCTGGTTGGCTGAAATCAATCAACAATAATTAGAGGGATTTATATTTATTTAATTGCCACCCGGAATTGGGTCCTCTTGGTAGAAGCCCTCTGGTTCCTCCATCTTGGGAGTCACTGACAAGGACTCGGTCATTTGATTTGCGGCCATGTGGAAGGGCGGGCACAACCAGCCTTCTGAAGTTTTGCCCTTGGTGGCAGCGAAGGTGGCGGTTCAATAATCCTCAGTTATCTGCAAAGGAGAATCGTAAGTAAAGATTAATAGGGTTTTTGGCTATCACGGCGTGAAACGTGTTCTAGCTATTTTGACCATGCTTTTGGTTTTCAGAATTGAACTTGCCTGAGGGAGGGCGTGCTCTGTAGAGATGCTATAGGAATATTTTCCATTCTCCGGTAAGGTTTCTTTCTTCAGTTTTGTCAATTTATCAGGGCTGTAGTTCAGTCGACTAATGCAGATAATTTATTGTTCCTTGCAGGAGTCGGGTGTTGTATTTTTCAACCATTGTGTTGTATTTTGCAACCATTGTACAATGTAGTACAAAAGTGTTGTAGTTCCAAATTAGAATTCCTGAAGACTTAAATTGTACTCTCATATCATTAATGGATCGAGCAGCTGCTTCTCCATGCGTTTCATCACCACATGGTTCCGGCCAAGCGGTCTGAGCTTCTCGGAAGTTGATGCCCCGCTGCAAAGTCTGTGTGAGCAGTTTCCGGACAGCGTCCTGTAGCTTTGCGACGTGGCAAGCTTCTTGCACAACAGCGACTGGCGAAGAACAGCTTCTGGTGTCGGTTCAGTCCTTTATTAATTTTAAATGGCAGTAGGAATTCTGTGGAAAAGGAAATATCATTAGTTTTGAGAACCAACATTAAGTATTTAAATTTAGAAATCTCTGATATATAAAACCATAGGGACTAACCTAAGTAGTTAAGAATTTAGATAGGAACCTGAATAAATCTCAACCTTGAACCTTGTTAACGACCAAGCTTAACCTCTGAGCTCCTAGAAATTTTAGTTGGTGTCAAACTTAAACGAAAATAGAGATTTATCCAGTGTTTCGATTTTAACAAGTTGTTTTCAAAAGCAAGAATAGGAAATAAAGATTTAGTATAGATCCACTTGTTTAATTTCACACCACCCCTGCATAGAGCAAGACCCTTGCGACATCAACATTTGATTTTGTAATATTTTAATAATTTATTTAATTGTGTTCAGGAAAAGTAAGCTGTGGCATATGGTTCTAGGTTATCAAAACCTAGCCTAAATTAAATCTACCTGACAATATATAGGTTTAAGATGCCTCTAAGTTTAATATATAGCTGGTAGACTTAAGTTAAAATACGATATCGAGTTTGTCAAGCATAAATTGTGAAAAAAGGAAATAGTTTAGTTTTCCTTACAAGAATATGAAATCTCTATCAGAACTTAAAGAAACTACGACACTAAAGTCTCACATTTGTCAAGAAGCGAGGGACGCTATTTTGTTTTTCAAGCACGTCTGCAGAGCTGAACATCTGATGTTATTTATTTTGAGACAAAACATAGTCGCCTAGACAAAAGACGGTCTGATCATCTACATTTTTTACGACATTTAATATTTTTATATGCAGTACTTATCGTGTTTTTTACTGGTAACGTCCTTAGATTGTGCTTATTAACCGATGCTTTGATATATCGATTACCTACTGCTTACATACGAGTAATAAAAATATAGAGAAGTAACATTGGTTTATTATGTATTCTACTATATGTAGATGTTAGATGTCACATCTAGTAGAATACATAATAAACCAATTTTATTTCTCTATATTTTTAAACAACAACAAATTTTGTGCGCCATGTTTGGCGGTTGACAGCTATAATTGAATCAAAGAGTAGTATAAGACTTGTAGTGATTTTCACTTCAACTATTGGGACAAAAAAATTCTTAGGGATGTTATCTCCTGTTACTCAATGAGAAAAAAAAACGTAAGTATAATGTAGTCATTTATATCAGTCAGTGCTAACATTTTATGAAGACCATGACCACTTCATTATTTTCGGTTGCTCTCTATTATTGCCTTGCATTGTTTTCCCGGTCTTATTAGAATCGAATAATTCGATACCCTCTTAAAATTTAATACATGGCACTAGAAATCCCAGGTAGCCACTCGTAGTTCAATAAAAGTGTCATAAACATAATAGTACAATTTCGGTACCCACATTCGGGGGTAAAGTGACTGCTGTCACGCCACCGACATCTTTCAAGGGTCGCGGGTAGTGATTTTAAAGTGACGAAAGTGGGAGTTAAAGTACTTATTTCTTCTGGGGTAAAACGTGAATTGGGTTGACTGAAATTTTAAGAACATGATATCATATTTTCACACTAAATAATTTATATAGATAGGCGATAATGAACTGAAACAAAAAGAAACTTGGTGCAAAAAGAAACATAAATTGAATATATGTACAACAAAAATGAAATGATAATTGACACCAAAATGGTTGCCTCTCAGCATGACTGCGGAGCCATTTTGTCGGTTAGTTAAAGAAGTTTAACCGGGAAGGTATCTCAAGCGTATCTCTAATTTAAAAATTTGTACGTCAATCATCCACGACGATCCCACGTGAAACCTTTGTAGAAATTTTTGAAATAAAGATAAATTTTGTTCCCGATAGGTCCATGTCAATATGAAGTACTAAGCTTATAGCTTTCCGCCCGCGACTTCGTCCGCGTATAATACGGTTCCTCATACAGAGTTTTATATCCAATTTTATCTTCTTAACTAACTTTTGTTAATCCCCGAACCATCTTCTTAATCTATTTATACTTATAGCTATTTAGGTAACATAGACATAGGTAGTTTCAGTTACAAATAAGTGTTAATATCCAAATAATAAAGTAAATGTACCCTATTATTTGCGTAACTTCTTTGTGTACTATATTGTGGTGGTTTAATTTGGCGATACGATGACCAAACTCTTACAATAGTTTGGTCATCGTATCGCTCACTCTGGAACATGGAAATGGAACGGAAATAGGAACAATAATTCCTAGTAAATCTCAAACCAAAAAAATAGTAAATCTCTATACGAACTTTCAACCCCTTTTTAGCCCCGTTCTAGGTTGAATTTTGAAAAACGCTGAAATTGCGTTTATTATTTTTTTATTATTAGTAAACGTACGAAGTTTCAAATCTCTAACTCCAAATTCTAAACCCCCACCGATACAAACTTTTCCCCACTTAGGGGTTCAATATCTCAAAATCGCTCAAAAGTGTAAATTTAACTCGTCTTGCAAATTATAACTTTCTAGCTGCTTCAGTAGTTACGGCCTGCCTTTAATACAAACTTTTCAACCTCGTTTCAACCCCTCTGGGGTGGAATTTTGAAAAACGCTGAAATTAGTTTATTTGCCTTGAAGTAAATTGCTTACAAACGAACTTCCAAGTCTGTCACAAAAAAAAAATTATCTCTATACAAACTTTCAACCACTTTTTTACCCTGTTGGAGGTTGAATTTTAAAAAACGCTGAAATCACTTTTATTGTTTTTTAATTATTAGTAAATGTACGAAGTATCAAATCTCTAACTCAAAATTTTAAACCCCATCTATACAAACTTTCAACCTCCTTTTTACCCCCTTAGGGGATGCATTTTAAAAAACCCCTTCTTAGTGGATACTAACGTTATAAAAACTACCTATTGTGAAAAATTCAGCTCTCTAGGTCCAACGGTTCGGGCTGGGCGTTGATTTAAGTGAGTCAGTCAGTCAGTCAGGACTTTTACGTTTATATATATAGATTTAGTACGTACAGGTACACTCAGCAGCAAAAGTAGCTAAGCGGACGAGGTGTTAAAATGACCTTCACACGCTCTTATTCTCTTTAAAATAAAGTTGTGTCAAGATCATTTTGAACACCTCACCCGCTTAGCTACTTCTGCTGCTGACTGTACAAAACGCAAAATTTTAGTTAAAGTGTAATTTTCAATTTATCGTGGCGAGAAGGGGTTTTGGCAATTTCTTGCACGACTTTTACGTGGGCTTAGTCGAAGGGTATTTTATATTTCTATAACAATTTAAATGAACCATTTACTGAGTAAAAACATTTAATTTTATTTCTCAATTAAAACTACATTAGAGTACCTAGTTCGTTCCGGGTATGTTAATGGAAACGATAATTAAATTGAATTTAATTGCACGTTCAATATCCACGCGCAATAAACAAAGGTGGTTGTTAAACGTATTGATATAAAATGAAGTCACGCAACAGTTACAGGACTGGGATTGGCTTCCGAATATAATTTCAATTTCATAAATTAGTATGGTGAATAAATTTTAGGTTGAAAAATGCTTGGGAAAATAATGGTTATTGCTTTTATGCAAATTCGGACTAGTGTAGTGTTCTAAGCGGAGTTTTATAACAGTTGGATGTTTATTGCGGTTTGAGTTATTTTACCTACCTATAAAATATCTGAAAATGGTTATAAAAAGTCAGAAGTGAGTTACTAAAGTTATTAGTATGTGTGTGAAATTTATAAAATTAAACGATATTAAAATTGTTATAAGTAGGTAGTACTAAGGCTATGTATGACAAGTCATCATTATTAGGCTATATTTCACATTTACCCAGTGACGAATTTTAATATAATCAATATAATAAGAAAGTTACTTGTAGGCAAACTTATCATTATAAGTTAACTCTTCCACCTAACGTTAAAAAACTTCCGCTTTCAATCTAGAGGTCTTGGGTTCAACCATGGCTCATACGAATGAGATTTTCAGAACGTAATGTACGAAATATCATTAGAAATTTCGCTGGCCCAATATTACAGGGTTCTATGCTTCACTTTTATCGAATTGAAATTTTAACATTGTCATAGTGATACTAAGCCTTATTTTAACTACTCTGAAAATGTAACATAGAACCCTGTAATATTGAGCCAGAGATTTTTCAGGGGCGTTTATGTGCAGGAATCATCGGAAACAAACCTGCAAAGAAAATCAAAGGTGTATTTGTATTGTATTGTATTGTATTGTATATTGTTTATTTCAGATGTCAAATCCATAAGCTGTTAGTAATTACACATTAAGTATTTGGAGTTCCCATCCCACTTCGGATACAACTGCCCCACTCCTTTAGAGGACGAAAAGAAACTTGTGTTTAGCAGTGAGACTTATATAGCCTAACAGATAACTATATACAGCCTTGGCCAGAAGTGTTGAGCACCCTTGCGATTTTCATACAAATCTCGAAAGTTTAGACCGGCATTTCTATCTTTTTTGAAGTTATTTTATCAATTAATTCAAACTGAACAGGCATGTTTTGTTGAAGTGAGTAGTGAGAAGTAGAATATTTGTAATTTTTCGCACCGACCTAAATTCGTATGTTTGGGACCTCCACTTTTAATATTTTATAGGTACCTTGAAAGTGTTATTAAGTGAAGTTTTCTAGATATATCAATAAAATATATCATTTTACGTTATCGTACATTGTTATGATAGGGAATTAATACTTAACATCAAAATTGTAAACAAAAAAGAGCTATGCTCAACACTTCTGGCCTAGGCTGTATTACGAGATTACAATAACTGTATCAAGACAGCTGAATTAGACTATTACGTACATAGTTGTCACACTTTTATGGCTCATTTCAGCAGCTCTAAAAGACATTTCCTTACCTAAATATATGTTAGATTTCCTTCACCAAAGACATTAAATAGATTTAGCCGCCGAGAAAACGGCCAACTGTCGTATAAAAATAGCACTCTACGACTTAGCAGCCGTCCTAAGAAAGAAGGCTTTAGCAATGTACGTGTTCCATACTAACATAGTGCCTTCTTGATTTTGTAATCCTTTAAGCTGTGAAATAAGCGCTTGGATTTTCAGATGCATTTGACTCCTGTGCTTTATTTCAAAGGCATCACTTAATTAATTGAATTTGATTCATGAAATACCTTTCCCAATGGCAGTCTCTGTTTTGATTTTAACAGTAATTGTTACTTAAGATATTGGTTAAATATTAATAATAATATTTAGTATTCATTCGCAAAAACAGATTTATAAACAACTTCGAATTCCTACAGTTAAATCAATAAAACAAAGTGTCTTGTGAAAATACTTTCTAGCACAAAGTTATTGTAGTTCAAGACTCCGTGAATGCTCAAAGTTGTTAAACGAAGACAATTTGAGAGGAGCAATAACAGGCGCAAAATATGACTTGGGAAGTTTGGACAACAAGTTTGAGTGCCCTGAGGATATGCGCGGAAAGACGGCGAGGCTAAATTACACAATATAAGTGGAGAGTTCACATTGCACACTTTAGAAGATTGATTATGAGGGCGTCGTACAAAATCAGCAAAAACAGCAGTCTCCGTTTAGGTTCCTGAGTTCACAATTCCTTACAAAAATCTATATTTTATAAGTTATTATAACAACAAAGAGTGTGTTTACAATTTAAAGTAATAAGTACTCGATTATCATTTGTAGTTAACTCAATACAACGAAGTAAATTTGTACAAAATCTGAGAAAAACGTTTGTGCGGTTTAGGAAAAACATGAATTAAAAATGCATACGATCATTAAATGGTTATAATATTTTGAAAGCCAGATAAATGCACTATAGAATAAAGCGTTATTCATATTTTTCCTTATAAAAATAACAAAGAAATTAAATTATAAATATGAACTTTCGTGAAATTCCCATACATTCGCCACATCAGTCAAATTGTCTTTGTGAATCAGATGCCCCACGGGGCCCGTCGTAAGCAGACGTGCTGCTGAATTTCACACTTTGGCATTTCATTTTGACAGAAAATCATATAAGTACACGAAAAAGGATACCAGTAGCCAGAATGTATTCAAAATGAATAGGGAAAACAAACAGAAACCGTGTGTCATATGAAATTATATTTTTTGACGTTTACATGTCGTAATACTAGAAAAATACAACGACGATTTCATAAAATAAACGTTTCTACCGAATCCTCATAATTCGTTTCTTCCAAAGCTATTTAATGCGAAAAGAGGTTTAGGATTACTTTTTAATTACGCAGTTTTTATTTATTATGCTGGTCATATTATTACGACATTAAAAAAATGTATACGAACGTCAATAAACTCGATTGACAATTTTCTTAGTACTCAAATCTTATTAACAAATTATTTTACTTAGTATACGCGAAATTTGTATGAGATATATTTCCGCAATATATGAAAATCATGGAACCTATTTCTTGTTGACCGTTTGTGCACACAACATACATTTTTGAGTACGTTTGCCGCTCCGATATATTTGGTGGCAAATGTACCAAAATTTTAAACGGCAACTTTAAGTATATAGTTGCCTTTTAAAATTTTGATAATATTTTTGATAAATTTACAGTATGGCTGGCTCCAGAAGTATCTGGAGCCAGCCATACTGTCAATTTATCAAAAATATTACCGGTTGGCTTCTTTATAGAGTCCATCTCGGTGATCATGAAAACAGGCCTTAAATGGGCACTAGCAGTAGTGTACCATTCCCGGGAATATTCACCTCGAGGGAATATTGGGGAATTTTGAAATTGTTGTATAAACACATTGTATTTTCAAGGAATAGGGTAAGCGAAGACCAGAAAACTTACCAGGACATGAAGCACAGTACCTCCACCGGAAAACTAAATTCCCAATATTGCCTAGTAATTACTCAATTTGGCTATAATTGCTACAGCCACGAAAAATAGCACAATGCGCGTCAAGGTGGGTGGAGAGCTCTCGGAAGAATTCCCGGTGATGACTGGCCTAAAGCAAGGAGATGCCTTATCACCAGTTCTTTTCAACCTAGCCCTTGAACATGTCGTCAGGAAAGTTTTAGCACTGGACGTAGGTGTTGAGTTGAGCGGCAGGCACAAGGTGATAGGGTACGCAGATGACCTTGCTTTATTAGGGGAAAGCCGGGAAGAGGTGGCCGGAGCGGCGGGGGTGTTGGAGCAGGAGGCGTCCAAGATAGGTCTCAGGATCAATCAAGCTAAAACTGAATACCTCCACATGAAACGATACAAAAATACACGGGCTCAGCGTGTTAGTCTTCATGTTGGAGGTACCGTCTACAAGGGAGTTGACAAATTCCGGTATCTTGGTTGCACCATAACCGACACTAACACCAGAGAGGAGGAAATTAATATCCGCGTCCAAAACACCCTGAGATGCAGTGCAGCCCTCCACAAGGTGTTGGTGTCCAGGCTTCTCAGTAGGAATACAAAGTTAAGGATCTACAAAACGGTCATAAGACCTATCCTTATGTATGGCTGTGAGGCCTGGACACTGACACAAAAAGAGGAAAGTCAGCTCCTTGTAGCCGAAAGGAAGGTTTTGCGTAAGATCCTGGGACCTGTCAAGAGAGACGACGGCACATGGAGGGTCCGTAAGAACATAGAGATCCAGGAGCTGGTGGCTGAACCCAACATCATCGGCGTGACGAAATCACACAGACTTCGATGGTTCGGTCACTTACTCCGAATGGGAGAGGATCGTGCTGCCAAGAGAGCGTACGTGGGACGACCGACTGGTCGCCGCCCAGTTGGGCGACCCAGATACCGCTGGGAGGACAGTGTGCAGGCGGATCTGCGTCTTCTCCAAGTCAGTGACTGGCAAGAAGCTGCGCACGATCGGGACAGATGGCGTGCTCTCGTTTCGGAGGCCAAGACCCTCTTTGGGTCCCTGAGCCAAATTAGTTAGTTTTAGTTAGTTAATTACTCAATTTGGTTTAGGGAATCCATACTTAATTTTATAAATGCGAAAGTGTGTTTGTCTGCTTGTCTGTTATCTCTTCACGCTGACACCGCTTAACCGAGTTAGATACAATTTGGTAAGTATGAAGATAGTTTGAGTCCCAGGGAATGACATATGATAGTTTTATCCCAGAAATTATCCAGTGAAAAGGGGAGTCGAAGATTTAATGGAATTGTTGCTCACTGTAAACTTAAATAACATGTGCGTTAAATTAATATTTGCTATGAGATTTTACTACGGCGTTTCATTAATTCCTTATGGTGAGGGACCGGAAAACCCCTTCGTTTGATTGATCGTTTCAATACGTTAACCCTACTACCCTATCATTGGGTTACCCTTTTCCCGTCTCTTTTCCGCGCAAGCAGGCGGTTTTATCTTTCTCATTTGAAATGGAACAGGAGAGGCGACGGCGGAACAAATTGAGTGAATATCAGATTTGCAGTCCTCACGTACAAAACAACTTTAATTTAAATAATTTCTGTTAAAGAAATGTTTCTTACCTTCAGTTTATTTTTACATAGTTTGCACGTATTGATGATTCGGGCAAATTTTTGTTTGAATAAAAATAAAAATAAAAACCCATTTTTTATTCTTATTCTAATCGATTAGAATAAAAATTATTCTTGCACTCGTTATTCAAAATAAAATGAATGGAAATAAATCACGTGATTCTTATTTTAAATAAATAATGAAAAACTGAATAATTATTCTAGGATTGGGTTTATTCCAAATAACGTTTTATTCAACTAAAACTGTTATTTGGAATGAAGTTAAGTTTGTGGTACAAAACAATACAACCATCCTCCTAGCGTTTGTCCCGGCTTTTGCCACGGCTCAATTGAGCCTGTGATGAATTGGCGTAGGGACTAGTAGTCGTTTTCAGCTAATTAGGGGTTGTAGATTTCGAAAATTATATCAGTTTTATAATCCAGATTATTTAATATACTTATTTCTGGTAAAAGGTCATGGTAGTTATTTTCGGTTAATTAGGGGGTGTAGATTTATTAAATTATAACTGTTTTAAAATCCAAAATGGCGGCTATACTTTTTTATGAAAAATCGTTTTCGAAAATTATGCCGGTTTTAAAATCAAAGATGGCGGAAATACAATTTTTTATATAAATTGTCATGGTAGTCATTTTCGTCTATTTCGGGTGTATAGATTTCGAAAATTACGTCTGTTTAAAACCCAAGATGGCGCCTATACTTTTTTTTTTGAAATATCGTCATGGTTAAAGTTTTTGTTTAATTGAGAGCGGCATGACGTCATACCATTTTAAAACTGTAAAGCTGTGTGTGTCCTTTATTTTTCGGTTATGATGTCCCTGATCCTTTCGGCGAGTAAGGTCCCTTCAGACAGTTTGCGACATATAAGTTTATAATGTGCGGTCTGAAACGGCCGCCACAACACTGTATGGAAGCAAATCGCTTAGAAATATGATAAATTTAAATACCCGTGGCTCCAATACTATACTAAAATAAATTCACACGAAAAAAGTATGCCAAACGTAAGTTGAAAATAAAATTTAAATGGATTGAAAGTAGAATTATTGGTTACTAGCTTTTCCCGCGGCTTCGCCCGCGTACTAAAAGTACTAAAAAAGGAGGTTCTCAGTTAGACTCGTATGTTTGTATGTAGGAATGTATGTTTGTCCGCGATCATCTTGCGTTTCGCTGAACTGATTTAGAAGCGGTTTTCGGAAAAGTATTCGTTACATTCTGGAGGTTTCGGTATACCACGTTTTGAAGACGGCGGTTCCCTCATATTTTATTTTAAAGAAATTATTGCAATAATTGTTTAATTGTTACGCCATCAACGACTTACTACTGAGAGATTATGATTAATACAGATTTCTACTCTTGAATAGAAGCTTTTCCCCGCGACTTCATTTGCGTGGAATTAGTAATCCACCCTCCTTTTTACCCGCTTAAGGAATGACTTCTGGGATAACAACTATTATATATCCTTCCCCAGAACGCAAAATATCTCCATACCAAATCATCTAAATAGGGTCAACGGTTATTAATTTCCCATACAAACTTTCAACCCCCGTTTCACCCCCTAGAGGGTTGATTTTCGAGATAAAACTATCCTATATTGTTTACCGCGACTCAATCTATATAATATGTACCAAGTTTCATTTCAATCGTCTATTCAGCGGTTAATAATTCGCCATACAAACTACCAACATGTTTTCTACCCCTCTAAGATTGATATTCGGCTTAAAAAATATTCTTTATTGTTTCCTGGGGCTCAAACTATATCCACAACAAAATTATCTAAATCGGTTCGCGGCAAAAAATCTCCATACAAACCTCCAACCCCCATTTCACCCCCTTAAAGATTGATTTTCGAGATAAAAACTGTCCCATGTCGTTTCCTGGTACACAAACTATCTCTATACCAAGTTTCATCTAAATTGGTTCAACGTTTAAAAATTCCCCATACAAACTATCAACCCCCATTTCACCCCCTTAAGTGTTGATTTCGTAATCAGCGACCCGATAAACCATAAAAACAATACCCATGTTGATATTTAAATTTTGTCACCACATTTCCCCCTTATGGGTTGAATTCTCAAAAAAAGCTGAAACACTTGTTTTCTCATTTATCGTTAGGAATACTCCTGTAAAGTTTCGAATAAAATAGTTGAACTAATCTCGTTTCCCATACAAACTTTGAACCCCATTTCCCCCCTTAGGAGGTAAATTTTTAAAAATTATTTCTAAGTGCATCCTTATGCCTTATAAGGAGCCTACGTACCACATGTGGAATCTCTAGAACCAGCGGTTTGGGCTGTGCGTTGATATGTCAGTCAGTTTCTTCTTTTATATATTTAGAAGAAGATTGCAATTTGGCACAAATACTTTCAAGAATTTTCATGTCCACAATATCAAATTTCAAAATCGATGCTTTTTCTTAATTAACGTCCCAAAAAATCACAAAAACGACACCCATATGGATATTTAGACATTTCAACCCCATTGTACCCTAACAGGGGAGATGGTATTTCACGTCCGCCACGTCGGATTTTAAAATCGTTGTTGTTTTTGTAATCAACGACCCGATAAACCATAGAAACAATACCCATGTTGATTTTCAGACTTTTTGACCACATTTCCCCCTTTTAGGGGTTGAATTCTCAAAAAACCTGCAACACGTATTTACTCATTTATTGTTAGGAATACTTCTGTGAAGTTTCGAATAAAATAGACTAACTAATCTTGTTTCCCCATACAAACTTTGGACCCCCATTTCACCCCCTTAGGGGATGAATTTTGAAAAATCCTTTCTTAGCGCACCCCTTGACCTTATAAGGAACCTACGTGCCAAATTTGGAATCTCTAGAACCAGCGGTTTGGACTGTGTGTTGATAGATCACTATGTCAGTCAGTCAGTCAGTCAGTCAGTCACCTTTGAGTTATATATATATAGATTTAGTACTGCATGTAGAACCACGAATATGTATCGCTCAAATCTGGAGCAGAGCACCTTAGTAAATAGTACTAGACCCCACCTCAAAGAGGACCCAGTTTATTGACGACCAGGGACCCTCTTGTTCCTTTAGCCGTCAACACAGTGAATCCGCCTTTTTGTAAAGGGTTAGCAACGCGCTTGTGACACCTCTGGAGTTGCAGGCGTCCATCCATAGGCTACGGTAGCTGTTTACCACCAGGCGAGCCGTATCCTTGTTTGCCACCGTCTTAGTATTAAAAACAATGTATAAATTAACATATTTCTTTTGCCAATTTTGCATAGAAAATTTAAAACTGTAGCTGTGAAGATATTGTACGTAAATCCGCCCAAAAACGTTGTTCAATCCTAACAAGTCATTTGATTTTACACCTTATTGAGAGCCATATAAAGTGGATATTGGCATTGTCAATCTGACTTCTACAGATATCTTTACAAAACTCGTATCTCAAAAACGCAACTAATCATTTAAATATAAAATTATTTCGCTGTCTTGTTGGAACGCATATTACCTATGGTTTCAGTTTCTCAAATGAGGTGTGTAGTCAAACCAGAGAGTTCTAAACCAGGAGGCCAATTCTCGGGCCGTTCGAGATTATCACTCTTCGAGATGATCTCGAAGGACGTAATGTCTATTGAAAATCTCACCAAAATCTCGAAGGATGCAAAATTTCCTATTCTGGGGCACAATAGACATTAATGTCGAATGGCGATCTCAATGTCTATTACAAAATGCGTTCCGTTTTTCTCGATTGTGTTTGTTTTCAATCGAGTTTAAAACATTCTATTAAATTAAATATTTCTTATACTAAAACCAAAAGTGTTATTAATTTACAATAATATAAGCATTGTTATGGTGTGTTAACACATCGAAACCATCAATCAACATTCAAATGCATCAATGACATCAAAAATATTTAAGTGTTTGCACGCTAATACACCTACGAGAAATGGAGCGCAAAATCGCGCTTTTTTTTGATTTGACAGCTAGGCTTGCCAAACGAAAACGTAGTTAGTGGCTCCTTATTACTGAGTTATTTTATGACTTATTAGTTTGTGAAAATAATATGGAAGTGGCAAAAAAATATATATCCCTCCGCAGCGCAAAAAGTGCGTCTTATCGCGCTAGTGGAAGCCGACGAGGAACTGCGGCGGGGAAAGTTTTCTGCTTCCTTTTCTAAAAAAAGAAGGTGAAAGACGGTGGAGTATTATCGCCGAGGAGCTAAATAGCATACCCGGCTCCAAGAGGAAGTGGAAGGAGTGGCGTCAGTTAAGATTTTTTGACTTATTATTTCCAGTCTTGCATCAACTCTTTCAACAAAATGCGTTCATATTATATTATTAAGTAATATTTTATTTTAGACATGGCAAGATATGAAGCACATAAAACCTAAAATTAAAATATAATGTTTTCCATAATCATGTTTGATCAGCGTACAAGTAAGATCCTAAACATTTTCACAAATGAAACGTCCCGCATTTCAAACGCATTTTCGCGCGAGAGTGCGCCTCGTCTTGCGCCCTCCGCATCGTCCGCCAAAACTTGGGCGACGTTTATAACGTTTTCAACTAACTCTATTGCGTAGAGCGACATATTTTAATAAAATATTTATTTTGCGTAGCTTAATTAAACTTTCGGCCGACTACTAACCTCTCGAAATTTCCTGCCAACGCAGATCAAATGTCAAAAAAATCAGTGATAGCACCATCTCGATCGCTACGACCACTCGTTGCATCTCGAACGCTGGGAGTAGAGATATCTCGAGTGTGAGATTTTGAGAATACGCAAATTAGTTTTCGTTCGAGATCCGCCATTTTTTTTCGAGATATGTCTAATAGAGATCATCTCGAACGGCCCGAGAATTGGCCTCCTGGAGAGGCCCTGAGTATCATTTCCCCTCTGTCAAAAGTATTGGCGGAAAATCTAGTACATCTATAAAAATTATTTCAATAATCGATGTCACGCATTTTCGTCATCGCTGTCAATGGATAACAACCTCCGTGAAAATGCCCTTATGCGCTGTTTTTGGATTTAAAAAAATGTTATATTTCGTCTAGTTAACAAAAAGATGAAATACCATTTCAGATGTAAGTACAGTTTTACTTTATCTATCATTACTTTCGTAATAAAAGATTTAACCTAAATCGAAAATCAAGCTTCGTTTACAGAATCGATTCAAAGACAATCGTTTTCTTTCTGACGGGCAGTAACTATTTGACGTTTGACACTTCTCCATATTTAACGCGCTTAAGGATTGCTGTCTTCTATATTTTGTTTGAAAATACAATCAAAAATGATCCTTGGCTTTTTTGTTTGACATTTCCAAAGACTGCATCCAATAATGAACCATATGTTAACATTTGTACAGTCGACTATCTATTGCTCCATTTAGTGTTATGAAGTATAAAAAGAATATGTCAAATATGTTTGGTGTTTTCAAGTCAAAGGTACATCTTTGTCGGTTGTCAATAAAGCGTTGCTGCCATAAAAATTCATTTAGAAATAAACTGTATTAACAACCGACAACGATGTACCTTTGACTTGAAAACTTCACATGCGTGCTACCTCGCCCCCCTCAGATTTTGGCAGACTTTTTTGTTTGGAAAGATGAGGCGAAGCGTACTCCATTTATAGAGCTTTATGAGTCAAACGTATAATGGCAACCGAAAAAAATAGTGTTCAATGACCTGTCTTCCCAGAAGTGTGGTAGTGTGCGTGAAGTCTGGTAATGTGTGTATCTGGGTAATTTGACAGAATCTGAAAATTTACCCTCCTCGACACAGTCTTAATGTAGATTATTGATAAATGTTGCTATACTACAAGTAAAATACCATAAAGCTCTATAAATGGAGTACGCTTCGCCTCATCTTTCCAAACAAAAAAGTCTGCCAAAATCTGAGGGGGGCGAGGTAGCACGCATGTGAAGTTTTCTAGTCAAAGGTACATCATTGTCGGTTGTTAATACAGTTTATTTCTAAATGATTTTTTATGGCAGCAACGCTTTATTGACAACCGACAAAGATGTACCTTTGACTTGAAAACACCAAACATATTTGACATATTATTTTTATACTTCATAACACTAAATGGAGCAATAGATAGTCGACTGTACACGTGTTAACATATGGTTCATTATTGGATGCAGTCTTTGGAAATGTCAAACAAAAAAGCCAAGGATCATTTTTGATTGTATTTTCAAACAAAATATAGAAGACAGCAATCCTTAAGCGCATTAAATATGGAGAAGTGTCAAACGTCAAATAGTTACTGCCCGTCAGAAAGAAAACGATTGTCTTTGAATCGATTCTGTAAACGAAGCTTGATTTTCGATTTAGGTTAAATCTTTTATTACGAAAGTAATGGTAAATAAAGTAAAACTGTACTTACATCTGAAATGGTATTTAATCTTTTTGTAAACTAGACGAAATATAACATTTTTTACATCCAAAAACAGCGCATAAGGGCATTTTCACGGAGCTTGTTATCCATCGACAGCGATGACGAAAATGGCGTGGCATCGATTATTGAAATAGTTTTTATAGATGTACTAGATTTTCCGCCAATACTTTTGACAGAGGGGAAATGATACTCAGGGCCTCTCCTGGTTTAGAACTCTCTGTAAAATACAATACAATATTCTTTATTGCACCACTCAAAGAAAAAAATTTTTTTTTTATAAACAGATGTAACAAAGTAAATAATGGTAACAACATGTCGTCTTATCGCTATTAAGCGATCTCTACCAGACAACCTTAGGGTAGCAGGAGATGGAGAACAGAGTTTCAGAAACAGGTAGTTCTTTAAACAATTAGCGAGTTAAGAGAAGCTACACAATCATTGAAGCGGCTAGAACTAAACAGAAAGAATAATGTCTCTGAAGATAGAATGATGGTTTTCATTTTAATATGTTTTTAAGCTTAGTTATTTTCTCAGAGATGTCGATTGAGAAAAAAAAACAACACGAGAAGGTAAGTATCTTAGGCGATTATCACACTACTGCGGTTTCAGCACGCGGCGACGGTGTGAGCGAGATAGCGCTCTACGTGTGTATTGCGCTGTCTCGTTCATCGGACGCGGCACGTTTTAGATTCGCCCTAAAGTAGAAATATCAGAAATCTAGGTTGACACAAATAACGACGAATTTGGAATGATTTAATAGTTGATTTTCAAGAATAAAAGTATTCGAATTGTTGAAAGGTGTCAAATAATTTAAGACGTTCCCTGTGCATGCATCACATGTGTCGCATTTGAAGGTATTGATGATACGTGAATGCTGCACATATGATACACGACCCTATTTAACCATAAGGACAATTTGAAATCTGCACGTACGAGCTAAGCAACGTCAACTTGCTTGCACGTATCGGCTATGAAAAGTTATAATTTGAGACTAGGTAAAGAGGCACTTTATAGAATGTTGCCAGGCTTTCGAGTGTACCCATATATCCAAAAAAATTGCACGTGTGGGGTGAATTCCTGTTCTTAGCTGCACAGATAACGTGTTAATAATTACGGGGCCTTTATAAAGTTAATGTACGAAAGACTCCTCAGTATTAGGACACCAGTCTCGTTCCAACGCCCAGCACGTGTCAATTTATATTTAAACCCGGCACAGAATTTGCGATGTTTTTACGCGTTGTTATAGGATTAAAATATACGAATCAGCTTTTTTAATAAGTGCGCCTCACGTGCCACCGCGCATTAAATTTTTGTGCTTCGCGACCCATTGAGTCGTTTTTTTTAGACTCGGCATTAAAGGTTCAGTGAAAAGAGATAGTAGGAATTAGTACTCTTATAACAGTGGCATAAGCTTGTGCAAAATAACACTTGCCGCCATTATTACCATTTGAATGATAATTACCACATAATTGCCTTGTTTTGGCGCAATAAACCATTTCTTTGAAGGTATGTGTGTTACGTTTTGTGAAGCAGGAAGATTTAGATTTTATGCATTATTGTGTATTTTTAAGATTTAATGTATTTAATGTTAAAAAAAAACGTGCCGAGTTTCTTGCCGGTCAAAGTACCTACTTTTCGGGTCAAAGGTGTAAAATTAACGGGTGGTAGTTATTTTTCTACAAGTACGTTCATAAGTGCGTTGTAATGTGCCTAAATTGAAAAATTAATATATTTTAATGTTTTCTTTACTATCACCTAAAAAACTTCATGTCCTCTATTAATCAAGGTTTTATCTATCTAAACTAAACACTGACACATGGTGAGAGTAACTGGTCTTTATGCTCCACCTATTAGCCAAGTCATCTGTGCCACCTCTTGCGCCGGTTATGGAACGAATTATCATAATGCATGGCTCGTCGCCACGATTTCAGCGTTAAGCCCAGCCTTGATATGTTGTAATCTGAATATCTTTCCGATAATACGGACGTTTAATCTTGCAAAAATTTTGGTTCATATCATAATATCCTCAAATTGTAGATTTTAAACTGTCATTGCTACACCGCTCCCTATAGGTATTATGCACTCTATCGGACCGTTTTTACTACTTTTTACTAGTCACCTATGAACGAATGTTTCGCTCGGTAAAAACGTTTAACTGTGGTTAGAGAAATAGAGTAAAGCGATTATTACACTGGCGCCGCAACCGGATGCGGTGACGATGTGCAAGCGTGACAGCGCTATACACATGCAGAGAACTATCGTGCTCGCGCTAGGGCATGCGGAAACCGCACCAGTGTGAAAGCCTAAAAGTACTATCCGGTTACTCTCCTGATCTGTGCTAGGAACATGATGATGACATACTTGAGAAGCATAAATGTTTAATTTTCAACTCCTTTCAAAGATTAACAATAACTAACTTTCAAGGCACGGAAAATAAAAGAGAATGTGTAAAACGGGCCACGGTTCAACGATGCTACGCAACAGTGAATATGCGCCGTAACACGATTTGCAAGTAAGACATATTGAGTGGCACGCGATCTGGTTCAAGATGTTGGAGGTTTTTCCGATTTGTCGCTAAAGCTGCAGGTCTGAGTTGTATTTTTAAATAAGCTTTAATATAACGCGTTTTCTGCCTTGATGAACTAGCTGAAGAAATTCGGTACTAAATGGATAAGAATAAACAATAATATATTTATTCAGATAAAACTACAAATAACTTCAAATATACCGACAATTACAAAATAAACCTACCTAAAGCAACCCGCTTTTAGCCGCTCCCGACGCAAAGGTGCCTATCACGCGTTGTCGCGAGCATCGCGAAAAGATAAGAATTTATTTACCCGGTTATTATTCCGTAAAACTAGACGCTGAGTACTAGTTATACAAAAATGAAAAGATTATGTTTGAAAATAGATATCACCTGCCCTCCATAAGCCGAATTCTGCTACTGTATCCAGTAGGTTACATACGGCCTACTCTTGATCTAAAGCGCTTTCAGTTTCATAAACTTAGTATTTTTAGTTGAATACAGTAATGTGGCACCTGCCATACATTGTAAACCACTTTCAGTTCGCTCATTAGCGATATTAATTTATACCTGTTGTTTGCCTCTTTTTATCATGTTTTTTTTCTACTGTGCTGTTTTTTTTTGAGGTGTGCAATAAAGCATTTATTCATTCTGTTCCGACGTGGAACAGATTAGAGTTAAGTTCATTTCTTAATTTTTTATATAGGATGAATAGGTATTTTTCCTTACATACAAGACAAATTGGGTAAAGAATACATTTTCTTTGTAGCAGTTTTTTTTTGGTATGGCAACTTACATTGATATCCCAAAGCGCTTCCTGCGCTCTCCGCGCCACCTAGCGGAGGACTTCCGTTTTCGCCGTTGTAAATGAATGCACGCGTACCGCGCCGCGCACGCGAAATAAAATAAAATTACATATCTCCGTCGCTGCAACTACATCCAAAATCACTCAGTGAACAGTCCACAACCAGTACCTATTGGAGAAAATGTCGGGAGCCCGTTAAAGTGACAACTAACTTGGATTTCCACCTAACCCAGGCACGTGGACACGAGCGCCGCTGGAGCTCAGGTAAGTTGTCAGACAATAAACTGCTCCTACACATTCATTCATTCGCTTTTTTAGGTAAAAGCTGTCAGATTACGGTCTTGAACAATAAATACTACTTTAGCTAATAATTGTCAGGGCTTACTATCACTTGTCACGCTTACGGAACCGACCGGCTAACGTCACTTCGAATGCCATTTTCGTCACGTGGCTTTCCCGGTGGGATTTATCGTGACTGAAGCGCTGGGTACGACTATAATTGCACAGAGTAGTGTAGGTACATTCCTTGGAGCTAAGGACATTTACACCAGAGTATTTCCGATTATAATACTGTATATAGGTCAAAAATATTAAAACCTATTGACTTATTACGTAGATGAAAAATGTGGCTGTTCACGATAAAAATTTCTACACCTCCCTATTTAACCACGACCGTGGCAAACAAGCTAACTGCCTGCCAGATAGTATGCAGTTACCGTAGGCTATGGACGCTTGTTACTCCACAGGTGCCGCATGCGCGTTGTCGACTCTTTAATATTAAAGGAGGATTCACTGTGTTGCCGGCTAAACGGACAAGGGGGTTAAGACACTGCACTGTCTTTGATCTCTCTGGCAACTTTACTCACTGGCAAACACAATACTGTGAGAAGAGTCTAGTGCTATTTGGATAACCAGACACGAATGTCTTACTGCTACCGACAATGGTGTTTGCAACTAATAGGTACTTATCAAAAACTAGAAGCATGAGAAAGTGTTATTGAACATTTCCGTATAAGATACCACAATTATGAAGAAATCTGGAACATCACGGAATCCGTACAAGAAATCCTTAACATTGTGAGCGCATCATAAACTCCTTAGTTTTAAATTTCAATATTATTATTATATGTAATTCGATTTATGTAAATTGGTTCTCAAGGAAAAAAAATACATGAGCAATATAAAAATAACTATATCAGATTAACATAAATAAAACCTTAGTTTTACATTTTACAAGCCTTCAAATAAAATTCTAATACATAATTTTAAAGACCACGCAAAATATCCATCTAAACAAATATAAATCGTTCAGTAATACCTGGCAAATACGAACAGTTATAGAACTATAAATCGATTACAGTATTCGAATCCATCTCACGTGAAGATCCAAAATCGGTCAGTGGGTCCGCGGTCCCCGCGGTGGAAACGTGACCTGACTGAGATTCCGTGTCGCGAAATACCGATTTTTGATCAACCTTGCTACTGTCCTAAATCAATTTTACTCTGGGTTATGAAAAATCATTATCTGTGGAACTTGTGTGTTGTAGTTAATTTGCTACTCGCTTATTCCCATAGGAGTCAAGTCGGTTAATTTTGTAGACTGAGGTTAAGAATGTTTGAATACTTAACAGGTATTTTATTTTTAGATATTCAAAGAAAATTAAGTAGTCATTAAATCAAATACATGTGAAATACCAGGTGAACATGTTTGGCTCTTTCAATATGTTTAAAAAATGGATAAAAACGATTCCTTTGACTCTAGTGAAAAGTGGTATAAGATGTACGGCTTTTGTACCCTTTTCCGCTGAGCCAATTTGACTTATACCGCTTTTCACTAGGGCCACATATCCGGCCGCCCTGACATTCGGCCATAGGTTTTACTTACAATTAAGAATTTGAGCACGCGGGAGGAACTCCATGCAGGTTGCAACTTGTTCAATAAATTGTAAGCTACCTAAAGTTATGCTCTTTATTGAATGGAAGAACCACTATATTAATAATTGATTAGTAAATTATTTGGTGGTTTACGATGTATTTATCCCGTTTTTGTAATAACTATGTGTCATTTTACTATCCGGTATTCAGCCGGATAGTACGTAACTATCCGGAATTCGGCCGAATAGTAAAACTGTGGCCGGATAGGCCGGTTACTGGATAGTGGCCGCGGATATCAGGCCACTATCCAGTTTTTCTCCAGTGATTTTCTCAAATATGCAATGAAATAAAGAATGAACCTTATAAAAAATAGTTCATAAAGCATTCAAGTCTATTCGTAAATACTATTAGTATTTTCACTTAAAAAACGATAACCAGGCTGTCAAAAAAAATCTGCTGTTCGTAAAACCTACCTTCAGCTTTGACGCCAAAGTTTCTTTGCAGGCCTAGGCCTAAAAATATGTATAAAATCCCATTACAGTCCCCTCTAGTTGCTGCGCCCAAAACAACACACTTCTAAACCTATATTATATGGAACGTAACGAAAATATTTCATTGCACTTTTGAGAAAAAAAGTTATAAGAACTGGCAAAAAGTTGCGTAGGATTGGGACAGGTGGCGAGCTCTCCTATTGGAGGCCGAGATTATTGTTGGATTGTTCAGCCAAACTAGCTAGTTTAAAAAACGCTTTTTAACTTGCCTACAACTGAAAGATAGTTTTTCTAATAGATATTTCTAATTAAAGTAGGTATCTGTTTTACTTATGTACTACTCTAGTTAGAAAACTAGTAATTGTTAAATTTGAATGTTTCGTATATGAATAGAATCTCGTAATATTTAATGAATGTTTAATTGTCTGCTTCAGAATAGGTTTTCAGTTGTTATAATGGTTTTAGTTGTTTATTTTCAGAAAAGTAATGGCTGTTAAAAATAGGCTACAAGAATTGGTGAGAAGAACGGTGAAACCTCAAAAAGACAAAGGTTGGGTAAATTTGGCGCAAGCTAGTAATATAAACTGTTTATTTGCCTGTCTTTCTTTGAAATAAAATTGGTAGCGTAAATAGAATTACCTTTTTACTGAATTTTTGTTCATATAACTGAGATTTGAAAATACCGGTTTTATTTTAAAAACGCGGAATCATTTTCTTCATCTATTTGTAATAACGGGACTTAACCGCGTATATAATTTCAAAATTACCTTCGACGTTTCGAGGACGACATTGTATGTATGTATGTAAACACTTTATTGTAAATAAAAGTAACAAAACAAACATGATAAAAGAAAATAAACAAATTACAAAGGCGAACTTATCCCTTTAAGGGATCTCTTCCAGTTAACCTTTGAGCAATTGAGAGAAAAGTATAAGATAGACAAACATGCACTATGTACTTAGTGTACTTACGGAAACAAATATCTAAAAAAGAAGAGATATTATCTACTTAACCTTAGAATACACATATAATACATTGTCCCCGTGGTCCCGAAGTAAGACCCACCGAAAACCGTGAAAGTTTAAATCGGTGTTTTCATTCACTTCTTTGAAATATTTTCTCTACCACCTAAAACTTATTTTTAACGAGATTTCAAAAGAAGGAGTTGCTCAATTTGGTTGTATGTTTTTTTCATGTTTTACTCCATAACTCCGTCATCTAAACCGATTTTGGTAATTATTTTTTTGCTTGTAAGTTATACATACAGATTGGTCCCGTTTTTGTCAAAATGCAGTTCTGATAATGGGATCCATGAGGGATCGAGGGAACTCCTCAAATCTGAAAGGCATACATAGTGATTTTAGTATTTTCATCCACAAATCAAGCATTTACATTTAAATAAGTGACATTTGATGACGTAGAACTGCTGATGATGATCAGAACGGAACTCTTCAACGATGCATAGTTCACGTTTGGTGATTTGTCCTCTTCTCGTTTGCTGTATTTAGTTAAGCAAGTTATTTCATTGTATGGAATCTAAGAGTGCACCATCTACAATAATCTTTCACCGGCCACCCCCATTGAAGTCGGTTTTTTTTCTGAAACATTATTAAATTTTTGACCTTATTAATGGATTGTTTGAAATAAATTTCAACAGCTTTTTAGAATATTGCTAGCAATTATAAAAGTGAATAAGGTTGAAAAGTGTTAAAGTATTTATATTAAGTACTTCTTACATTTTTTTCTTATAATTCCGATACAAGCTAAAATAAACACGGTTCCGCTCTATAAAAGTAAATACACATTTCAACCCATTACCAAATGTATTCCGATCTAATCCAAGACGGTTTGTATAATACAAGTAAATGCACTAAGGTTACCATTAGCGAGCCATTGTTTATATACGTGCATACAATCCATAAGGTCGTGGGGTCGAAACGACTTGCAGCACGCGAGCGATCCGCGCCCAAAACACAATCGCCGTAATAGGATACCCTATTCACGTAGGCATATGCATTATATGATACCAGTGCATGCCGATTGATCGATTTGATTATTATTTAGAGCTGGGGCTTAGATTTAGACTAACTATAAACTTATATAGATGTCATATACAAAGGAAAAAGTGACCTAGGCCTCCAGTGCCCAGGGCTGGGATCGAACCAGCGTCTTCTGCATTCTTTTTCCTTTGTATATGACATCTATATAAGTTTATGATTTATATAGTAGTGTGTCTACTTAAAAAAATAAACAAATCAAAATATTTATTAAAAATAATTTGATTTGTTCTTCAGTTAGACTAACTATTTTGGTATCGTGTCAGTTTCAAATTACCTGCGAATCGGCATTGTTTTTGATATTCCAACTTACAGCTATCTTGTTTAGGTAAGCTTTTTAAATCAAATTTGTATATTGAGTGAACCGTTTTTATACAAAGTACTCGAAACTCATTTTCCACGGCGCCGATAAATTATGTTTATTTCTTTCTCAGTGAACAGCACTCTTCCCGCCACACGGCATTCTGATCGAATCCAAAGACAACAATCTTTCTTTTTACATTTCTGATCAGACAATGAAAACACCTTAAATTTGTTCTCGAATTCTCGGCTCGTTAGCAACCGTGTTTCCAGAATGTACCTCTAAACGCGACAATGAGTTCCGTGCCAGTCGATATTATATTCACTAGGCGCTCACAAATCAAAATGAACACATCACAATAGCATTCCTGCTGAATGCTGATGCTTAGGGAGCTCTTTTGTGCCGAAAATTGAGTTTTGACTTGGTTTATTCGATTTCCCACAGTTCCGTATGACGTTTAGAATGAGGCGAGGAATATTTTTGTTTAAAGGTAAACTGGAAGGCGTTTCGCTGAGCGTTATAGAAGAATGTTCAGTTCGTTTCTTTGTGTCGACCAAGGTTCGCCATCACTCAATTAGAAAATGGTTCTTTATCATGCTAAGGTAGCAATAGGTGCCTATGCGGATAATATTATTATGAGATATGCTCTAAATAAACATTCTATCTTGAGCCAATGTTCCTCTGGGAAATGAAATATGATTTGTTGTATTTTAAGGTAAAATCAGGTCAGTCAACAGTCAAAACAATACCGAAGTTAGTGAGAAGTTCCATAGACATTTATTAATATGTATCGAGGGAAAACAGGGCCCCAATTAACTCGCCGAGATAAATGTCGACCCTAAAACAGTAGACAGTTGAGCCAAGAGCTTCATCTAGCGCCATGGCTCTTTTTTATTAAATTACTTTCGTAATGAATAAATGTATTACACCGGGGATTCCTTTCCTCACTTTTTTACTTCCTTATTTTATTATAAACCGTAGAACACTGTCTTATGCTTAAACGCGACGTACTTTTATTATCTAGGACGTAATAAATTTTATTTTAACATCCCCGTTTTGAATTTATTCCAAAATGCAAATGTTAGACCTCGTGGCTGTCATCCGTCTTTAAATCGTATAATGAACTGGATAAAACTGAATGAAGGAATATTTAATGTATCTTGCACAAATACTTTTGTTTACCTTGTTAAGATTTAGCTCCTAATCGGGAGTGTTCATTAAGGCTTAGATAATTAGAATGGTAGGTAACGGCTGTATTAACGGTTCGGCTTAGTCAGATTTAAAGAAATGTTTGATTCATCGAGGGTTATACTAAGTGTAATTGTTAGTAGGACATACTCAATTATAAAAATTTGTAACCAACAGGTTTTACGAATATTTTAAGTTTGATAGAGCTTGAGTTATGTGTCTTCTCTGGCGAAACGTTTACATTTAACATTGATTGTCAGGTTTCTGGCGGCGCTGATGACCGGTTCACGATAGAATAAAAACAAATGTAAGAGGGTTGCCAACTTCAACTGTTGTTTAGTACCTAAATAGTCATTAAAGTCAAAGTGCAGCCATCAAATAAGATTAGTATAGCGAAATGATCCAACGATTGTTTAATTTGACAATTTGTACCACTCTAACCCATATGAAATTACAATGACAAATTTTCTCAATTTTGAGGTTATAACTTTGTATTTATTTATATCATGACAAATAAAATATTTACATTCTCCACAGTTATAAAATAAAAACACATAAATTGCTAAAAACTAAAGCTTAAAAATCTAAATAAAGCCTACATTTAAATACTAACTCTAAATATAAAACACCTCACCGAAATCCTCCACTTCATGCATAGACCCCAGAATATTGGCGGCGTTAGCCCTCTGCACCGCAAGTCAACCTCTGGGCAAAGAAGGAACCCGCCCTGTAGTCCCCCGAGACGCCTATGAGACGTTTCGACACATTTTTAACCGACTTCAATTTCATAGAAGGAGGAGGTTCTGTATTCGGTTTGGGCTTTTTTTTTATGTATGTTCACCGATTACTCCGAGACGCGTGGTCTAATTTGAATAATTATTTTTTTTGTTTGAAAGGATATACTTCCAAGGTGGTCCCATATTAATCTGGTGCTGTTCTGATGATGGGATCTATGAGGAATTGAGGGAACTCCTCAATTTTTAAAGGCACATGTATGGTGATTTGGGTGTTTTCTTAAGCAACTCGAGAGTTTTCTCTCGAAAACCACCAATTTGATGAAGTGGACCTGTTAATGATGATTGTTTTGATGATAATGATGATGATTCGTTTCAAATTCAGAGATTGCATATACATGAGAAAATTTGTCAAGTTCCGCCGTGACCGGGTGGTCTAGGGGTCAGGACGTCAGCCGCGAAAGCTGAAGACGCCAGTTCAAATCTGGCCTCGGACACCGGAGGGTTTGGTCACTTTTTCTGAAGTATATGACATCTATTTTCAGTTTATATATAGTAGTGTAACTACTTAAAAAATTGCAAATCAAAAAATATTGAACAAAATAATTTGATTTGCCTCAAGATTCAATGATGATGATTTTTTTTAATGTAGGGTGTTCAGCGATTACTCCGAGACCCGTGGTCCGATTTGAATAATTATTTTTATGTTTGAAAGGATGTACTTCCAAGGTGGTCCCAAATTAATCTGGTGCTGTTCTGATGATGGAATACACGAGGAATTGAGGGAAATCCTCAATCTTTAAAGGCACATGCATGGCGCTTCGAGTGTTTTCTTAAGCAACTCAAGCATTTCCTCTCGAAAACCACCAATTTGATGGAACGGACCTAATGATAAAGACCACATATGACATGTGGAACTTTCCTTACATTGAGTAGGTATTATGAACTTTTTGTTATATATCTTAACCGATTATTGCGAGATCCGTTGTCCGATTATGATAATTATATAACCACTAAAAATGGAAAAATAAAAACTTTTTACAAAAAAAAGATAAACCGACTTCAAAAAGTATAAAATAAATTATTATATTATTTATATGCGTTACAAACTGATATGTTTGAAGTCGGTGCCAAGCCAAAAAGTTACAATACCAGTCAAATCAGCTTCAAGTCTGAAAATCACAAAACATATCGATACCTACTTACATTGCAAAGGTGAATGTGAATCTATATGTTACATTTTCACGTCTAAACCACTAATCCAATTTTGATGAAATGTGGTACCCATGTCTATATATTCTGATACACGTCTACTTTGTCAATAATCAGAAAAAGACGGCAAATAAAAAAAAAACATGTATGGTTGACCTTCCATCCAAAATTTGAAATATCGCGCCTTTTTCTACTGAAAAGGTGGGTCCCACACCCATCAATCTAGCCATTGAATTCCTTTACACTTCGATATTACACCTTAAATGAAGTAGGATAAATAATTCAAACCGAAGCACGGGCTCCGTTCGAGATATGGTTAGTCCGAAACTAGTAAAAAAGTTTATTGAGAAACATCATAAGACGCATGATTATACTTTCTGTCTGTACTTGAATGAGAACCTACGTGCAGTCAATACCGTATTAGAATAGTTCTATAGTATGAAGAACAATTCACTGACCAACTGCGCCTCGTTCATATTAACTGATTTGTGATTTTCAGACTTGAAGCTGATTTGACCGGTATTGTAACTTTTTGGCTTGGCACCGACTTCAAACATATCAGTTTGTAACGCATATAAATAATATAATAATTTATTTTATACTTTTTGAAGTCGGTTTATCTTTTTTTTGTAAAAAGTTTTTATTAACAAACTGTTTGGTGTCGGAAGACTATAGACCCATGGTCTCGACGCTCTCTATTCAACACTCTCGATTAACAACATTTTCTCTATTGTTCTAGTGTCAACGGTTGATGTGGACGCGGTTCTGGGTCGCACGGCGTCGCTACCATGCGACGTATCACCGGATGCCGGAGAGGACCGAGTGTATATGGTGCTCTGGTTCAGAAAGGCTGGAGGGAAACCTATATACAGGTGAGATGTTTTGAAGCATTACACATTATTATTAATCGTATTATTATTAGTAATCGTAGCCCAACGCGGTCGTGTGATCAAGTATCGGACCAAATGGACATCACTCTTAGCAGCGCTTTCCACAAAGCAACCGATAGGGAGAAGTGGAGAGCTGCCAATAAGAAAATTAGTCTGCGGAGTCACGATCCTTAGCAGTGAGGGACCGACTCAGAAGAAGAAGAATACATGCACATTTAAAGGACAATCAGAGCATAGCCTTGAGGTTGTCAAGCCAGGTAATGAGGTCAGGAGTGATGGAGACCAAATCTTCAGCTGGTCTAGAATAAGAGAGAAAGGGGCAGCGCCGGAAGATATGTTCAATGGTCTGCTCTTCCTCACCGCACTCGCAGAGTGGAGATACCTTCCAACCCCATTTGTAGGTAAGAGAGTTGCAACAACAGACCATGACCAGTCCTCAACCTGTTCAGGCGACACCTATGTTTGCGGGGGAGATCGAACACTTTTATTTTTTTGTCTCGGACAAACATTAAACATTGGGTAGTATAATTCAGTTTTAGTAAACTTAATGAGGCAGAACACAGTCTCACTCAATATCTACTAAAATACAGATATAATCCAGGATTTTCCCATTCGCCACATATTCTTCCACATACATAAGTCACATGATTCGTGCAACGGGGGGTGTAGCCAAGTAACAATCTATGTATCAATGGAATGTATGTATAGAAATGATCACGTGATTTTTCATATACACCGTATTTTTCTAACTTGCTTTAATTTTAGCATAGGGTAAGGTACGATTCAGGGAAACAAATTGGCATAGTTATTTTTTTTTTATTATTTCTTTTGTTCATACAATAATTGTTATATCGGTCACTAATGTAACTAGGATATTAGGATATTATGATTAAATCAACCAAACAATTGAAAATTACGACATGTCACTGTAATTTTGAACATTAATAGGCCGAGATACAAAGGAAGCATATTTTATTGTCTTAACACAGGTGCATCGTTTTGTAACGGTGTTTCAGAGTGCAAGAATAATTCAATGTAGGTTTAAACAATCAGATAGATATATAAGATAAAAATCAGCAATCGATTATCTCAGAACTGGAACTACTCAGGACATTGGTGTCTTTGAGAAATATACTTAATTTAAACTCATCAGGAATGCACCGTGAATACTCCTTTTTGTTAGGGTTGGCAACGCGCATGTGACGCCTCTGGAGTTGCAGGCGGGCCGTATGCTTGTTTGCCACAGTCGTGGTATAAAATGAAAGTAAATCCAAACAAAACACGGCATATGTAGTATCCATCATCTAGATAACATTTGTATACATACTTACATACATATAATAGTCATTTTAGCTACGGCCTCTGATGATGCTTACGACACAGAAAAAATCATTCAGCTACTTTAGAAAACTAAACTTTATTTTTTAGAAGTTGAATAAAAACTCACTAGCTCTGTAATGTAAAGAAAACTAAAGATCAACGAACTTATCGAATCAGCTCTAACATAAATAATCCCGTTAAAACTATTCTCTCTTTTAGTCTATAAATTCTAGCCGTAACGAACCTTTGCTAGCGTAAATTGTGAGATAAGAAGGCAATTATCCTGTAAATACGCCATGAAAGCGTATTTAAATATCGTTAAGTCAGGCCTAATGAACCGTTCGACGCCTTACACGGATGACGGGAACGAGCGGGAGCTAGGTCTAGGGATGTGCAGTGCTGTCTGCAGGTGAATATTTTTGCGGGAATATTCCCAAGTACGTATTCACAGGAAATCAGATTTACGTTTAAAATATCTGCGCCATAGTTCCTGCGTTAAACGACTTTGTTAATGATTGCCTGTGATCTTGACTAAATTGTTGGATATAAATATAAATGTTTACGGTATAACTCACGTATATTTACTATTTAGCCACTGCGCTTGCGTGTGCTTGAAGACACCTCTAAGTTCTCCGAAATATATCTCGCGTAGTGACTAATTACCCGTGATAGAATATGTACTTTTATAAGGTTTTACAGTCGCGCTGCGCCTTTTTGTTTGCAATAAGAAATATCTGGCCTAGTAAAATTGTGTTTGTGATATAACGCCTCATATATTTTATTTCAAGCTTACATTTGTATTACATCTATATGTGTAATAATGAAAATATTTAATCTATATCCATTATATTTCTTTGACAAACAGCTTTATGGATTTTGATAAGTATAATGTTTTATATTCTTAATACATATGTTAATTTTTTGGGAATGTTAACATCACATCACAGTATCACTAGACGGAATCTAGCCTCGACTGCCTCTTTCCCTCACTAACATACTACTGCAAATGAGACAGAAGGTACCGCGACGCGTTTGATTCCTTTAGGTAAATCGTTTCACGTGGATCCAATTAACATTTAGAAACACCTACAACGAAACACACTTAAGAACATGTCACGAACTCGTTAGTCGAGAACTTTACAGTCAACGCCAAAAATATGTATACACATTGGCACCTTACTCCATTCTAATAAAGGTCAAATTTGTATACATGTTTTTGGCGTTGACTATACCAAAGTTATAAATTATCATACGATTGTGCACCCTATCCCAATGACGTAAGTAAGTAAACATTTGTATATGAAAATCCCGGCGTGATTTTTTTTATTGGGCTAAAATTAAATTGTGTAGAGTAGTAGTGTTTGTGCTTATAGGCTATGGTAGCTGCTTATCATCAGGCCGTATGGTTGTTTGCCACCGTCGTGGTATAATAATAATAAAAAAACCGGCCAAGTGCGAGTCGGACTCGCGCACGAGGGTTCCGTACAAACCTGTAGGTATATAGGGGTAGCAACTTTAAAATTATTAAAAATATTTTTATTATATGATGCGAGTAAAAATTTACGGTTTTCACAATTTTTCCTTTATCTGTGCTATAAGACGTTGCTACGTACCAAATTTCAAGATTCTGAGTTCACGGGAAGTACCCTGTAGGTTTTGATTCCCTTGCGAGCGAAAATTTGCTGAAATTTGCGGCATAAACGGCTGTATCTTTTGATTGCGTTGGCTTAGAAGTCTGATTTTTTCACAGCTCCAAGAGACCTGAGTATTTGATATAAATTTCAGCTTGATACCTCCACGCGTTCCTGAGAAAAATGGTCCTGACAGACAGACAGACAGACAGACAGACAGACGGACAACAAAGTGATCCTATAAGGGTTCCGTTTTTTTCTTTTCGAGGTACGGAACCCTAAAAAGGCATTGGATGCAGGATCGGTTACTCAGGGTATTTATTTTGATAGAGAACATTTCAGTACCTATACCTACCTAGTAACAAAAATAAACAAGGTCCAAAAATGTACCGACAAATTGTATACAGTAAAAGCACCAGTAGTCAGCTTTTTAACGAAATGTCTATGTTCAAGATCGTATAATTTGCCCACTTATTGACCAATAAGAGTTATCAATGTTTCTATTGTTCAATAATTTAATCTAGTTTAATGTTTTTGTAAAGAATAAAACTTAATTAAATCTTGCTTTTGAAATTATTTTATTAAATATAATGAAAGGGCATTTTTGCCAGTAATCAGCCCTCTGTGTACCAATACACAGCCTTTAAGAATCCAGTGCCCAGCCATCCCATTTTAACGGCTGATTAGTAGGTTCGAGTTGAGCGATCTTATTGTCCAGTGGTCAGCCTGGCTGACTACTGGGTATTTAATGTATTTCAATCAAATAAAGTCGTAATAACGTAAATATTTAAAGGGGCTTGATTCAATTGATGATAAAAAAAAGTCTTAAATCCTATAGTCAGCCTCCCTCGGCTGACCTCTGGGTTTACGACCTTTTTAAAATTACTGCTTCAAACCCAATAGTCAGCCAGGGGAGGCTGGCTATTGGATTTTGTACATAAAGTAGTTCCCAATAGTCAGCCGCCTTAAAAATGTTACTTTCATATGGATTTATACATATTTTTTACGTTTTTCAGATAGTTTAAGTAATAATTAAGTGGAGCCATCCACATTCTTTCAACAAGAAATCACAATTCGGCTGCTATCGTCTTACCAAAATACCATGTGACACTCCATAAAAAATGGCGCATTTAACATAAGCCGTCATGTCAGAAGACACCACTTCTTTGAAATAGTATTATTGTAGTTCATGCTAGAGATTTTTTTAAAGAGTTAAGCTATTTTTCAATTAACAGTTCATTAATTTATAATATTGCATATTAGAAAAACTTTACTAATTACAGTCAAAAATATGTAAGAAAGGCTGACCACTGGTGCATGGCTGAGCACTGGTGCGTTTACCCCATACATCTAGACACACGGCAGTGTGTCCGCCAAGTTCGAGCAGAAAAAAGCGACACACCGGCCGTGGGTTATATTACACGAACCATTTCGGGCCAATTTCGACCACCCTATAACTCAAAACATACGTATTTTATCTACGCATATGAAATTTCGAGTGTCTGTTGACATCCCCTTAATTGTCTAGAATACAAAATTTCATTATTCTACCTATAGCAGTTCTTGAGATATTGACGTCAGAAAATCGCTATTTTTACTATACACTCACTCACTGACTCACTCACTGATTCACTGACTCATCAAAAACCTAGACCACTTCCAATGGTCGTACTGACTTGAAATTTGGCATGGAGATAGGTCTTAAGGTCAAAGTAAAGGGAAAAATCTGAAAACGGCCAAGTGTGAGTCAGTTTTAAAAATAGCGAAGGTGTAACTTTGTTCTACTATGAAGTCATAATGAACTAAATGGGTATATCTTCCAATGGTCGTACCGAACTGAAATTTGGCTCGAAGGTTTGTCTTTAGGTCGAAATAAAAATCTGAAAACGGCCAAGTGTGAGTCAGTTTCGAAAACAACGAATGTGTAATTTTGTTCTACTATAAGTAGGTATGGAGTGGAAATGAGATAAGACTTATTTAAATTTAGATACATACCAATTTAAGACAATACATGTTTGTCTTAAAGACAAGAACAATAAAATTGTTCACCACTCTGTGTGTGTCTGTTGCGGGAACCGAACCCACGATTTACGAAGTGCAAAGCAGGTCACTAGGTACCAGTGTTGGCCGATAATTTCAATTAGAATTGAAAATTGATCAATAAGATTGAAGATTAATTCCGTAACTAATCAATTACACTAACATCAAATTTTACTAACGTTAGTTCGCATTGATTTTGTGACGTCGTTAATTACACTAACCGTCAATTAGAATTAACCTATTAGTTACACTAACGTCTCGAAAATTTAATAAGAATTACAGTTAATTAGATTAACGTTAGTGTAACTAAATTAATCCTGTCTTACACTAATAATTAATTTTAAAACTGCATCTCGGGTTCGGAAGTCGGGACCAATATCACGAGATGGAGCTCATGCTGGACCCTAGGGCTACCTACTGGATCTCTGGTTTGGCGCATCATAGACTCATGCTGTTTGGGCTCATTCGACTTGTACTGATGAGCAGATGGTACCGGTATCAAAATCTAGAGCTCATGCTGGACCCTGGGGATCCCTACTGGATCTCGGGTTTGGCGCATCATAGACTCATGCTGTTTGGGCTCATTCGACTTGTACTGATGAGCAGATGGTACCGGTATCAAAATCTGGAGCTCATGCTGGACCCTGGGGATCCCTACTGGATCTCGGGTTTGGCGCATCATAGACTCTTGCTGTTTGGGCTCATTCGACTTGTACAGATGAGCAGATGGTACCGGTATCAAAATCTGGAGCTCGTGCTGGACCCTGGGGATCCCTACTGGATCTCGGGTTTGGCGCATCATAGACTCATGCTGTTTGGGCTCATTCGACTTGTACTGATGAGCAGATGGTACCGGTATCAAAATCTGGAGCTTCTTTTTACTTTTACTTTCTTTGTGTGAAAGTCAAAGTCAAAGTCAAATTCAAAGTCAAAGTGAAAGTGAAAGTGAAAGTGAAAGTCAAAGTGAAAGTCAAAGTGAAAGTCAAAGTGAAAGTTAAAGTCAAAGTGAAAGTCAAAGTGAAAGTGAAAGTCAAAGTGAAAGTCAAAGGTAAAAGTCAAAGTGAAAGTCAAAGTCAAAGTCAAAGTCAAAGTCAAAGTCAAAGTGAAAGTCAAAGTGAAAGTCAAAGTGAAAGTCAAAGTGAAAGTCAAAGTGAATGTCAAAGTGAAAGTGAAAGTCAAAGTGGAAGTGAAAGTCAAATTGAAAGTGAAAGTCAAAGTAAAAGTCAAAGTGAAAGAGAAAGTAAAAGTGAAAGTTAAAGAAAGTGAAAGTAAAAGTGAAAGTCAAGGTCAAGGTCAAGGTAAAAGTAAAAGTAAAAGTAAAAGTAATCAAAACCTCGTAGCTTAACCTAAATTCGCGTTTAGTTAGGTAAATTATTAATGTAAATTACCAATTCAATCTACACTAAAAATTAAATTAATGTTTAAATTTTTGAGAAAGACTAAAAATTAAATATCTTCAATTATTAGTTATTCGCAAAGGATTAACACGTTAGTTACAATTAATTTTAATTCTAATTGAAATCAATTTGCACTAAACTATTAGTGTTCAATCTGCTAGGTACACTAGGTGCGCTAAATCAGTCAAACAAAAATGAAAAGACTATTTTTTCTCGCATAGTCTAAATAATTTCTAATTTTTCAACTAATAAAATCGCAGATTCAAGAACATGGAAATCATATATACTCTAAGATGGAATTATATATACTACTGCCCATCTCACCCTCCGATACGCCACGGGATGAGATGGGATGGTGCACTTCTAGGGCTACATAATAGGCCACCAATTATAATACCTACTGGTAGGTAGGTATTACCAAGTTATTAATTATCTATGTAGGTAGCGTACTTACAAACAGTATAAAGTACGTTATTGATGTATGTAATTATATGTAAGTAGGTACATTTTATAGGTGTAGGGAGCCAGTTTATTTGTAAAAATCACCTATAAATAAATAGTAAAATAGGATTTATCATAGATTATAGGTACTCGCGATGCCCGATCGATCCCGAAATCCCGATATATGTATGTATAGTGATACTAGATAAAAATTCCGTTCCCCGCCTCGCGCACCCTCCGTCGCTGCCTACACTCGTCCGTGATAAAAAAATAATAAAAAACCTACACCTAACAAAAATAAATGAAATCCCATCAAAAACATAAATGTGAAAGGCTGCCAAGTTCGATACTATGGGAATGCTTCGCCTATAAAAGAAGTGAGATCTGAATAAGTACCAAGTTCCATAAAAATACTTCAAACCATAAATAGTTATAGGAATGCACACTTGATTTCCAGCAGTTTTTAAGGTACATTTTGAATAAGTATCACGTTACATAGAAATACCTAAAATTATAATAGTCAGAGAAACGCACACCGGTTTTTTTAGCAGTTTCCTGATAACATTTATTATTTTCAGTACTTTTTAATGATGTAACTTGGCAAGTTTTAATAGAAAATTATATACTTGACACATTGCAGTCCAAAGGTGTCGATTCATTGCATTGAAAAGGTGTGTGGTGTGTGAAAACTTGCCAAGTAACATCATTAAAAAGTACTGAAAATAATAAATGTTATCAGGAAACTGCTAAAAAAACCGGTGTGCGTTTCTCTGACTATTATAATTTTAGGTATTTCTATGTAACGTGATACTTATTCAAAATGTACCTTAAAAACTGCTGGAAATCAAGTGTGCATTCCTATAACTATTTATGATTTGAGGTATTTTTATGGAACTTGGTACTTATTCAGATCTCACTTCTTTTATAGGCGAAGCATTCCCATAGTATCGAACTTGGCAGCCTTTCACATTTATGTTTTTGATGGGTTCAGGTTACACAAATCGATAAGAGCATTTTATTATCATCCATGTACATTTGAAGCTATCCAAATATTGTTTTGCTGTAAAAAAAAGGTTTTTTGTTGTTTCATTATCAAAGCAACCTCACCATCCTTTGTTACTATTACCGCCATTTTGAAAATTTACCAAAAACTGATTCGTAGACGCTTGGTCGTTTCACTCAGTCGATCAATATTTATTTTGGTAAAGAACATTTGAGTACCTATACCTACCTAGTAACAAAAAAACAAGGTCCTAAAATGTACCGAAAAATTGTATGCATACAATAAGGTTACACAAATC
Organism: Pammene aurita; assembly: GCA_947086415.1. NCBI lineage: Eukaryota > Metazoa > Arthropoda > Insecta > Lepidoptera > Tortricidae > Pammene > Pammene aurita. The sequence goes on along the minus strand of OX352306.1, from coordinate 11,289,934 downwards.
GATAAGAGCATTTTATTATCGTCCATGTACATTTGAAGCTATATTTATTAAATATTGTTTTGCTTGAATAAAACATTTTTGTTGTTGTTTTATTATCAATGCAAACACACCATCCTTTGTTACTATTACTTACCGCCATTTTAAAAACTTACCAAAAACTGATTCGTAGACGCTTGGTCGTTTCACTCAGTCGGTCAATAAGTAATAAAATTTAACAACTCTACTTACCCTATAGCGTCCTTTAATGAACAGGACTTCACTCAGTCATTCAAAATAAAGCAGTCAAAGGGCAAACAAAATGGTCCATCGAAATAAGCTGAGGAACAAACAGATCGCTTAACCATAACGAGTCAAACTGGGGTATAATCTACGTCAAAGATTTTCCCAAAGAGATGTGATTTTCGACGTCGACTGTTTGTAGCTAATCCACTAAGACTTCGAAGTATTGTCTAATGAACGAGTTAAGGCCAATATCTTCTACGAAAGGTATACCTTTATCATCCCTTCAAAGGAATCCCTTCGTATCTTCAAACATCTTGAAATATATTGTGTTTATTACGGGAAGGTGTACTCTGACAAAGGGTTTTGGTTCAAGTAGACATACGTGAATCTTTTTAAGGTTCTGAAGCCAAAAAGTGCCAACGGGAATGCTAGTCGTCCGCAACCTACCGTTCTTTCCGTTTGTCTATTGAGCAGCATTATGGAAGTTATAGATTATCTTTATGACATTTTTTTTATAAGAACGGTGGTAGGTATGTAGGTATTAGACACAATTAAAGATTGAAGGTGAAGATTGGGTGTCGTCTAACTTTGATTGTTTCGTTTTTGTATTGTATATTTATGTGTATTATATACATACGTTTCCTCTACTATATTTAGGGTTCCGTAGCCAGAATGGCAAAAAGGGAACCCTTATAGTTTTGGTCATGTCCGTCTGTCCGTCAGGGGGGGCGCTCCATACATGTAACTAAATTAAAAAAAAAAATTGTGATTAAGTAAATAGTTTCAGAAGTAATAGGCTTCGAAAGTCGTAAAAATTGCGTCCCTTCCTGTAACTTTTGAACCGTAGATAGATAGATAGATATATTATTTATTTGCTTGCCACAATATACACACAGTTAGGTAGGTGAGTACATAAATTACATCCTTAAAAATAAAGAAGCTAGGATAATAGTTAAACATATGAAATAAAAAAAAGAACGATTTCTGTGTGCGTTGCAGCAATACAAAAGGGTCCTGACTCAGCAATACGCTTCACTCTTACGGGCGAAGCACTGGTATTCTGCCAGAATCCAGGCCACGTCACATGTATGATAGAACTATAAATATCTTGATTTTCACTATGATTAACTTAATATATCTACTTGTGTAAAATGAAAAAGAAAATGCGGTGTATGCTGATACCGTATGTAATGTAGTGTAAAAAATATAACAGAAAACATATATTCCCCAACATTCAGACTAGATTCGGTAATCTGAAACCAAGTATCCGTGTGGAATACCTATTATTTGCTTATTTATTGGTACTTTTTTTAAATGGTATTTAAAGTTTTCCTTTGTTTTAAGGCGCCTGACAGGTGGGGGATATTGTTCCAACACTTGGTTGCGAGATACCGAAAACAGCCTGTAAAAGCAACAGTTCTGGATGTACTTCCAAAAGGCAGCGTCGAATAGATCTAGTGCCATATCGTTTGTGAAAAGATGAAATTTGTATTTTTGAGAAAAGGTAACTGGGCTTTTTGTCATTTAAAACACCAAACAATAGGCTTGCAAGATGCAAATGTCTCCTAGAAGACATATTCAATACAGAAGCTTTATTTAAGTACGGCGTGATGTAACTTCTGGGTGGGATTGGATAACAAAAGCGGTAGCAAGTGTTTTGGACTCGCTGTATGAGACGGCCAGTTTTCGCTTGTAAACGTGGCCCATAAATTATATCCCCGTAATTTAATTTGGAGATGACGAGCGACTCACATAAAATTACCCTTACTTTCTCACTTAACAAGTTTCTTATTTGGTACAAAACCTTCAAGCGGTAAAAACAGAATCTTACCAACTCCCCCACGTGCTTTTCAAACCTAAGCTGACTATCCATCACTAATCCGAGGTTTCTAGCCTCCTCAACACGTTATATCAGTGAATTTCTAATAGTTACTTGTGGGTTTAATGTCTGAGATTTTAGATATTTGACATTTTGTACGTAATATCATAAACTTTAACTTGTGAGGATTTAGCAGTAAACCGTTATCATCAGCCCAGGTGGAGATACTTTCAAGGTCTTCGTTTATTTTATTAATCATCTCGGTGATATCGCAAGGACGGGCTGATAGGTATAATTGTACATCATCTGCGTATAAATGGTATTTACAGTGCCTAATCTTTTTTATTATATCTGCACAGTAAACTGTGTTTACTGTATCTGGTGGTTCTAAACCCTACAAAATCCAAATTTTTGGTCCTAGGAACTAAACATCAGTGCGATCTTGTAACGAGTCATATGCCTAATGTAATCATAAACCGACAGGAGGTAGAAAAAGTACAGTCAGCCAAAAATTTGGGTCTTATAATAGACGAAAAAATGCGTTATATCGAACACGTCAATTTAAAAATTAGGAATGCGTTTTACAGACTCAAAATCCTATATAGCATAAGGAACCATCTAACAGAGGCAGTCAGACTGATGCTGGTGGAGTCACTTGTCCTGTCACTCTTCAACTACTGCGATGCGGTCTATGGCCCAAGAATATTTGCCAAAACTGCCCAAGCTATACAGAGAGTACAGAATGCGTGTGCAAGGTTTTGCTATTTGGTGCCTAAAAGAGCACACATTACACCATATCTTAATGAAAAGTGTATTCTTAAAATGGCTGGTCGCAGAGAATTACACTTAGCGTGTCTTGTTCAAGAAACTATAGCCACAAGAGACCAGGATATCTTTTTGAGAAGTTTATTTGGATACAAGATGTGCATAATCGAAACACTCGCAGTAAAATGCAAAATAAATTATCCTTACCTCATCACCAAAAGGCTGGGTTTAGAAGGAGTTTTAAATTTGCAGCGGCCAAGATTTGGAACGACCTGCCCCCGCCGCTAAGAAATAATATGTCCCAAAATACTTTTAAAACTAAATTGAAGAGAATATTATTAAATAAACAAAAGAATATTGAAGCGCCTTTAAATCAAAAACTGTAGTTTTTCATGTTTTGCCCTAGCTAACAAACTGTAGTAGTTTTTTTTTTTAATGTTTAGGTAGGTAATATAAGCTTAAGTTATAAGGACTCTCTGTATGCCCATTAAGTGCTTTATTTTATTTTTAATACATCTATGCCTATATATAATATTGTAAGCTGAACGCCTGCAAGCATAATGTTAAATATAAATTGTTGTTTGGGGTGAACTGAAAATCAGCGCTGTAGTTGCTAGTCTGCGCCACAGCAAACGCTGAGTACATCCCTTTTGTCACACTGTCTGTTTCTTTTAATTTTGTATATATTAAGAAAATATCCTGTTTTTATTTTATTTTGTTGCTTCTTGTATGGTATGTTTTAAGTGACAATAAACCTTTATTCTATTCTATTCTATTCTGTATATTATAAATAGCAAAGGACCCAGAATAGAACCCTGGGGGACTCCTTGTGTTAACAACGTAGCGTTAGATAACAGTTGACTGCCATCTTCCTTTGAAATTCTAACGCAATCGCGTTCGGCCATTGAGGTAACTATTGAACCAGGCCAATGATTTAAAGTCTATTCTATAATAACGCAGTTTAGAGAGTAGCAGACTAATATTTATACAATCGAAAACGCGAGAAAAGTCCAATAACACTAAACAGGTGCCCATTCCAGAGCTTTGGTCGTACAGAATATTATCGACCACATCAATTAAAGCAGTTATCGTCCCCATTCCCTTGCGAAAACCTGACTGCACTTGAGGCAAAATATTGTTAATCTCTACATATTTATATAATTGGTCATTTACAGCTTTTTCTAAAATTTTTGAAAGGAAGGGCAGTATACTTATCGGTCGAAGGTCTTTTAGTTCCAATGGATTATCTACCTTCGGCAATGAAGTTACTAGCGCCGATTTCCATATAGCTGGTACCTCGCCAGTCAAAATGGACCTGTTGATAATACCCGTAATATTAATATTTTTTATTGGCCTATAAGTAATAGTTTTTGGTTGTGTTTTGGGTCGTTTAATAGGAACAGTCGATATTACCATGCAATGACCGAGAGAACCCGTGATATTTGAGACGCACACATCATTGATAGGAGCATTAGTGCATATAACATCTATAAGTGTTTCATTGTTGACGGAGTAATGGGTAGGTTTTGATACAACTTGTACCAGATCTAAATAGTTAAGAAAGCAGGTGAATTTGGTGGTATTACTATTAGTTGTGTCCAAAATATTTCTATTCAAATCCCCCAGTAAAACTACATAATCATACTTCGAAAGAATGTCACAGATTCTGTTAAAGAATCAAAAAATAAGTCCGCATTGATCCAATTTGGACGGTACGCTGTGCCTATAATAAAACTACATCGATTAATTGTCACAGATATCCATAGTTGCTCAATATTTGCAACAGGGTGGGTAGTTCGACGTGCGCGCACGCTATCTCTGATATAGAAGCCTACCCTATTCGTTTATCGCGACTATAGCGGCGTCAAATTTGTCCATTGCAATTAGAAAGTCATCATGTCCAGTTGCCAGTGAACCCGCGTTAAAAAGACCTTTAGGAATTTGGTTTTAGTGCCTATCACAAATTATACCAAATAATACCTGGCGAGTATAGTAATATAATACGGGACAACGCGGCTATGTAACCTCTAAATCTGATTGAATTATACTTGAAATAGATAAATATGTGTTTAAGAGCGATCGAGTCGGGTTATTTGAGTATTCTATGAGAATAATAATGTTATAAAGTGCATTAATTGTATTGATGTGATAGAATATTACAGTGTACGATCTATTATAACGTTTTTGATGACCTCTGATAGTTTTTTTTTGCTGCAGCGCACTCCAGTGGCAAAATCAACAAAAGACTTCTGTAGAACAAACATTGAACTAAACATATCAAAAAACATATAAAATCAAATACATAAAACATTCTTTATACAAACGATCAAATATCGATTGTACCAAAAACACGGCTCAAATCCAATTCCGTTCGTATGCGATGTCGCGGTGACTCCGTACCAGGACGTTGGTGCGCGTGAATACGTCCGTACGTCCAAAAAATATGAAAAAAATTGAGAAGATGCGCGTTATCATATACGAAAATAGTTTTAAACATTATCAGTTAAGCCATTTCTGAGTTATTTCCAAAAAACTTCTTCCATTGGCATCAGATACGATCTTTTGGCATTAGTCTGGTTCTTATTCCATTGAAGCTACGGAACCCTCCATTATGCGTGGTCCGACACGCACTTGGCCGGTTTATTAAAATATTGCCGTGTCCTCTCTACTTAGAGTATAAGTATGAGTATATATAGGTATATATCTCAGTATTATGTATGCATACACTATAAATACCACATACCATTTTTTTTCCCATACCTTGTTATACATATTGCCGCATTTGTCTACTTGTTTTTAATTCTTCTCTCATCTACTCAAATGTTACATGGAAGAGTCATGGAGGTTTAAAAGAATAAGACTTTTGTACTTGCCATTTCTTAATACAAATTGTATTTAATTTGTTTTTTCTGCAATAGAGAGTTTACAAACAAATAAAATTATTTATGCTTTGACGCGCCACGCGGCACCCTCGACCGGGGCGAGGCTATTTATACTTCGTACACCCGAAGAAAATTTAAATCATTGACTGTAGGCTATTTACCGAGGCAACGATTACCTGAAATTGCAATTATAAGTATCTCGAAGGCAATAACCGGCAGAGCAACGAACGTTTTGCGGGGATAATGCCTTCATAAAAAGCGTGCTTAAATTGTTAAATTTACCTGGGAACAGCAGAGGTGTACAATCAAATCATCTCTCTCAAAGCTCCTTGCTGTATAAATTAGGATGGAGGTCGGAAAATTGAGAAAAATGTTGCCTGTCCGGAAATTGAAAAACTTCGGTTGGGTCGTTCTTTTATTCTAGAATTTGACAGTTTTTTTTAGAGGAAAATGAATTTTAGGAGCGGACCATGTGACAATTTAGGGGCTTTTATTAAACCCGGCTGGGCGTTGATTCTATTAGTTATCCCGTAAATAGAAGAGTCTTTGTTGACGTGACTTTGCAATTTTAAGAAAACTCTCCCGCATTTTGGGGTGTATTATTTTTGGGAGATAATACAAAGTGGGGTGACGTGGCAACAATTTGTGGTTGGTCATTGGCTGATTATTTATAGTGTTATCTTTTGTAACGGATGATGTAGCCTTAAGCCGTAAGTTGAAAAAGTGCTAGTAACGCCGTAGGGATCTTGTTTTAGGATAATCTGCTTTTTTTGTTGAAAAAGAAATTATCGTTATAAAGACTGCTTTACAATTGTTATTCAAACCATTAAATATATTACTATTTAACGGCTTGAAAGCGCGTTGAAAAACATTTACAAGAAATGAGCATTACATACCTAAAAAGTAAATACTTAATATAAAAATATGCGTAAATCTAAATAAAAATACTCAGTTTGTAGATTGTTTGGACCAATAAAACAACATTTTGTAGTTACATAACTATATTTTAATTATTATGAACTATCAGGCACCATTGACAATCTAAAGAGCAATAAGACTATTGTGCTTGCCGTTCGTAGCCGAAATTCTGGTATAGTAATTATTATGTTTACAATACTTAATCAATGCAAACGTTGAGTGAAAACAATGTTTTTGTTTTTTAAGTAGACTGTTACGGGAGGTACTCGCTATAGTTTATTTATCGTATGGCTACTTGTCGCTGGATGTCGGCGGGGCCGCACACGCGCCGCGCCGACAACGCGCCCGGTGCTCGGGCACCGGTGCTGCTTAACCAACTCGTGTTGAGTCTGGATGCCGACGTGTTCGGTGATAGCTGGCACACATTGCTTACAAAAATAAAATCGATGTGTAATGAATTCACTTAGCAGCACATAATTGTTATGTTTACGTATTTAGTTAGTTAGTAGTTTAATGACTAAGTTTCTAGCAGTGTAGGCGATTTGGTGTCCTACTGTAAGCCTATCAATGTAGGTAATGGATAAAATAAAAATAAATAAATAAAGGTATTAGATAAGCATTTCTTCTCTGGGGTAGTAGAAGTGGGAAAGCAGATGATAAAGAAAATCCAGTGAGTGCTGCGAGGTCCAGATGGGACAGTGCAGCTGCCCAGTTTGTTACGCTTTTAGCACCACTGGATCACGTGTAGGGGTGGCTAAGGCCTACGGACGCAGAGTAACATTGATCCCTATACAGTAACCCCGTTTAACAGAACTTCGTTTCGCACGATCGACTCCGAGATGGGAATCACTGATTTGTGACCCACATTCGTGACACATGTTCCTCTCTCTCTGCACCCATCCTTTACCCATGTATACGTCCACGGGCTAAAGTGGGTGGTAATTTTACAAGTGCCACCATTGCTTTTTAATAGACACTAAAAGTAGTTTGGTTGTGTATACAACGTGTAACAAAACTGGTGATCCGTTTAAGGTCATAATTGGTATCATATTGGTATGTTCTAAATATGAAAAACTAAGAAAAAAAAATTGGTTTTGTATGTATACATTGGAGGGTTGGCCGGCTGAACGGCGGATACCATACAAAAAAATTTTTTTTCGCGTCCAAAAAATTTTTCTTCTATTTTTTCTTGCTCGCAAGACGATACTAATAATGACCTTAAACGGATCACCAGTATTTTTGTTACATCCTGTATTAGAGAGTAATATTTAATCAATTTTATGTACTATAACATAAAACACAGTCTAGACCGTGAAACTGACTGTGCAAGCTGTTTGTTTGGGTTTAAAACGTCACGCCGATGACAAACTGCAAGTTCCACAACAAAGCGCAAGATAAATTACATCCAATGAAATGGAACTAAAACTTATGGCGCAAATTATTACGGTGTCTAATTTTACATGTTCTTTTACACTCTTCTTTCTAATTTAAACTATAGCTAGTCATATTAATATGATAATATTTTTTTATAAATTCAGCTTGCAAATGGAGACTACGTCCAATACAATATGTCGCTCGTAGGAACTAAAATACCTGCGTGAGTTATCCCGATAGCCCGGTACATTTTTATAATACCTTTTTATTTGATATGCAAACAAAATACCCAATTTTGTGTTTACCAAAATAAGTGAATTTATTGGCATAATCTAATATTAAAACAAAATAATACTTTTACTGAACGATGACTGAACCGTGAGGATCAAATTTAAATAATTTGCCAATCCCAATTTTCAAACCTGAAACGTTTTATCTTTGTAACTTTGACATAGTTTTTCTCTCGCGAATACAGTAAATAAGAATGACACGCATTTTTGCTATTTCTCAACACTACGAGAACACAAAAGAACTCTCAAATGCGTAAAACTTTCATCCCTTGACAATACAGTTGAGCTCACATATTGGAGCGCTTTACCACTGACATTTTTAATGCTGACTCAGTGGTCTTAAAATCTTAGTTTGCTACGTGCGAGCTTCGAAGCACAAAATACTCTCTTATTTCACATGGTAGTTATTTTATTCTGTTAAGAATTCTAAACAATTATGCGAGTCGTGTACTTCATTTTTGAATATAATAAAAAAATAGAACAGTATTTAGTGTACCTTTAATAGCCCACCCAATGAAGGAAAACTTAGAGGAAATAATTCGTGTATAGCCAAATTTCGGTGTAGTTGTAGGCAAAGATATCTTGGTATGTACTTTATTCACGCCGGCAGTTTTAAAACAAAATGTGAAAAAATATTATTTTTTACCTCCTGTACACATGGAGTGGGGGGTAAATATTTTTTTTACTCCAACCCTTATTTGTGGGGTATTATTGGATAGGTCTTTTTAAAACAATACGGGTATTCTGAAACAATTTTTGGATAAAACGAATACTTTCGTAAATATTAACTCCGAAAGTTTAAAAAAGTGTTTATTGTATTTCCTCGATATCTCATTAAACATTGATCCTAGCAAAAATTGCACGGAATCTTTTTTATAGAAAATTAGATGTGGAAGAATTAAGCAGTACAACATTTTTTCGTATGAGCCACCGTTACCGAGTTATTTACGATAAACCAAAATAGGGACCTTTACACCCCCCCGCCCCGCTAGCAGCGCCCCCATCCATCGGTACTTTTAGTATGTTGTGTAAGATACCTTTGCCTACAACTACCGTGTAACTTTGGTCGAAACCCGCTCGACATGTTCGATCAATTTACGATTCGGATTGAGGCGAATCAGATCGCCGGGCGAAACGGTTCAAGATAAGCATTTTTGTCAAATTTATACTGCATCTAATTTTATGGAGAGATAGCAACATTTATATAGAATATTTTAAGTTTTTTTTTAATACCACTACGGTGGCAAACAAGCATACGGCCCGCTTGATGGTAAGCAGCTACCGTAACCTATGGACGCCGGCAACTCCAAAGGAGTCACATGCGCGGTGCCGACCCTTTCCAAAAAGGAGGATTCACTGCGTTGATGGCTAAAGGAACAAGAAGGTCCCTCATCGTCAACATACTGGGTTCTCTTTGAGCTCTTTGAGGTGTTTGTATTTTACGCACAACTATAGAGTCATGCTTCGAAATAAATATTTTTTATGTATTAATTAGCATATTATGTAGGGTACATGGAAAGAACATATCTATTCATTTTTTTTTTGAAAAAAATATTTTTAGGGTAGACCGAGGCGAATCAGGTCGCAGTGCGAAGCGTTTTCGTAAATTTCATAAAATCGTGAGTAGCCACAGACAGCCAGTTAGCGTCCCGCGTTGGGTTTGATCTTCCTGCACGCCCCGGTTGCAGCTGCACTTAGCTCGGCCGCGTGTATAAGTCTCAGCAATGCATCGCGCGAGTCACTCGTCTCGTTGTACTGTGATTTTAACACCGATATAAAAATCATCAATCATCAGTAAAATTTTTTTACGATAACTAGTAGTTCACCCCCAAACAATACTCGCAAATCCTTCGATTAGCCAAAAACGTGCAATAGTAAAAACACAATAAAATATGGTAAGCACTTACCTAAAATACATAAATGACCTACCTACCTACCTACCATAAAAAAAATTCAGTCGAAAGATGTCCACTGCTGGACAAAGTCTTAGGGGGGGAGGTGTCGTCATATCAGTCGGTCAAATCATTCGCACTTTTAAACTGCTAGCGAGGGCACTGTCAGCTCGGCTGGTTGACACTACAGGGGACCCCAGGGCTGGCGCGTACTTCTCTCAACGTATCGCCTTGACGGTACAGAGAGGAAACGCAGCCAGCATAATGGGGTCCATGCCGCAGGCTGACCTGTTGGACGGGGTTTTATTTTTATAAATGGGGGTTTTTTATAAGAAAATTTAGATTTATATTTATTTTTAGTAGTTTTAATTTTTGTTTTAGCTTTATATTTAAGTAGTTTAAGTTTTTAGTGTTAGTTTTGTGCAATAAAGGGATTCACATTATAAAAAAAAAAAAAGGTTGGTGCATGGTACAACGTACACACCAACCTTATATTGGAAATAATTTAGCCTTTCTGATTACATGAGATTATATATATATGTATTACTCTGTTTTTGCTACAACTGCTAGTTATATTGTTCGAGGTTATTTGGGATATTTCTATTGTTTTAAGTATGTATAGTTAATTTACAATTTGAGTTTAATTTTTTTGATTAATTTTAATATTGAAGTGTTTTTGTAACAAGGTCTTAACACCCTTTACATTTATTTTAAACACGAAATTTTCTTCAAACATTTAATTTCATGTTAAATTTATACCGAATGGTTTTATTGAAAATGTTTTATTAAAAGTTAATCTTAATAATTTGACATTCGTTGTCCTTTATTTTATTTCTACACGTGTTTTTGAATGAAAACAGATATTTAACGACGAAGTTTTGTTTGATCCGTTTTGCCTCTGAAAATGGCGCGTATCGGATATATTTAATGACTTTGTATTTTGTCTACTATAAAAGGAAACGAAACTTTTATTTATATACATCAATAACCCTTGTATCTGGAGAAGTAATCTCTCTCTATCTCTTTGAAAACCGTATTTATTTGACATTTACCAAAAACTGACCCGCTTTGACTTGGTCTACTCTATATCAAAACGTTAGAGCTCGCAATGAATACTAATAAAACATAAATATTGATATCAATCAATTTTATTTTCGCTTCCAAAAAACTTCATCCCAAACTTTAAAAGCGCTATAACTCAAAATGTTATTAAAGTAACTAGACATGTTCTTTCCATAGACCATACAGTAATCGTCCTTTATTTATCCTGAACTTTTGTTTCAGCTTTGACGTCCGCGGCCGCTCGTTCAACAAGGCCCTACAATGGTCGGACCCGCATAGCTTTGGGCCTCGTGCGTACTTCGCGACGGTTGCGAGACCGGCGTCGCTCACGCTCAGCTCTGTCCAGCTTGGTAAAGCCTTAAAATTTGTAAGATGTAGGGGATATTACTAGGGTAATCAAAAAAGAAGTACTTAACCATTATTTAAATTTATATTCGTTTGTTACATAGTTTAAATATGAACCAATTACATATTTAACACAACATTATTTTGAAAGACGTCTTTATAACAACCAGGTTATGACCGAACTGCCAGCAACAGCTGTCAAGCTGCCTTTTGCAAGGTTTCGAAATGGCGGGAACTTAACGACAAGGCAAAGTCAATTGATAGTCCCATTTAAGGGTATGCGAAATAAAAAGTAGTTATGATCAAAGGATATAAGAGTATAAATAATGATGCTTACCAATAATCATACAGACTTAAACTTTCGTGAGACATACTATCACTATAAAATATAACGGTTACACTCACGTCACTTTAGTCACTTCGCGCGACATGTTTCGGAGAGCTTAGGTCTCTATCTTGAAGCACTAAGAGTGCTATTTTGAACCGGCCCGTAGCGCGCTGTTGCACGACGCGTTGCCGACTGCTGGCCTGCGTCCCGCTCGACGCGCAGCTCGTGTCGCCCGCTCTGACAAACTATATATAATAAATATGTCGCGCGAAGTGACTAAAGTGACGTGAGTGTAACCGTTATATTTTATAATCATACAGAAATGTCTTTATGATTATGTCTTCTGTTTAGGAAAGTTATAAGCCTAAAAATATGATTTCAACATTGCAGAAATAAGGAATCACTCGGCAAAATGTATTTTTGGTAGGGACTCCCAACTGTTTGGTAGTAATGACAATTACGAATAGAATACACAAACGGCTCCAGTTCAGAAGTACTAAAGCTTGTCCCAGAAAAAAATGTCGTTTATTTGTTCGTATGGAAAAACATAAACAATAAAAAAATTACCAAATTTTTGAAAACATTTTATTAGAAATGTAGTAAATAATAGTAGATTGTGTAACAAGGGAGCAAAATGAAATATTTACGGCGAGGGCGTATATTGATTCCCAAACGAAGCGATGGAGTCTATAATAGAATCCAGAGCGTAGCGAGGGATTCTAAAGTAGACTCCTGAGCGTAGTGAGGGATTCAAGTGTTAACGCCCAAGTTGAAAATAGTTTTGCTCCTATGTGACACATACTGCTTTTCACATCACCTTAGAGGAAAATATTTTTTTTTATTGTTGAATCATATTTATTTTAACTTTATATGTGCTTAGTGTGCTTCTTGATTATAATGAATCTATTAATTTAATAAGAAATTTGATTGTGATGACGGACTGGCTGAAAAAAATACGAATGTCCTAGAACAGAAAAGTGCCACTTTGTTCCCTCCTAGCAGGGAAGAAAAAGCCCGTATACGACTAGGTGGTGTGAAAAATATATTTTTGTTATGTTTTTGTTCTATTGTTTATTCATCCAGAAACTTCGTAATTTTCTTTTGATACCTGCCATCAGGTTTTGTACATCTGTGTCTGTGATTAGTTTTGAAGCTGTATTCCATTTTCGCTTGAAGTTTTCAACTGATGTGGCGTTAGTATTATGTTTTAAGAGTTTCTGCTTCACACGAGCCCAATAATTTTCTATAGGTCGTAATTCAGGGCAGCTAGGAGGATTTTGGTATTTTTCCACAAATTCGACATTATTGGCTTTGTAAAATTTTATCACATTTTTAGAATAGTGGCACGTGGCCAGATCAGGCCAAAACAGAACTGGCTTCTTGTGTCGCTTAATAAACGGCAATAATCGCTTTTCCATGCACTCTTTAAGGTATATATCGCCTTTCATAGTTCCTTTAGCAAAGTATGGGGTGCTGCGTTTGCCGCAAGAACAGATCGCTTGCCATACAAGAACCTTCTTCGCAAATTTATCCGTTTTTATTACCTTGTACTCGTCATTGACAGTTTTTCTATCGGTACCCGAATAAAAATGATGTCTCGGCAGTGATTTAAAATCAAGCTTGCAATATGTTTCGTCGTCCATCAGTACAGTACTTTTTTGTCATTAATTTTGAATACAGTTTTCTTGATCTTGTTTTAGCGTCAGTTTCTTGTTTCGAATTTCTATTAGGCACTTAAGTTTGTTTGAACGTCTTTATAGAATTATTTTTCTTTACTCGTTGCACAGTTGATTTAGACGTTTATCCTTTTTAGCTAAATATCTTACAGATAATGTAGATTTTTTCAGCAAAGCAGCTATGATACTCTTCTCAATATTTTTCTTAAGAAACCCGGTCTTCCGACCACTTCCAGGACGCCGTCGAATACCGCCAGTCTCTCTGAATTGTTTTAGGACTCTTTGGTCAGTTTTAACAGACGTGTTTAGCTCCATCGCCACTTTATTCGTGGAAATCCCTTGATATTGGACATATTTGTACAATATTTTCTCATGAAGTTTTTCTTGTGGAGACGATATCTTTGAAAATGTGACTGTGACAGATTTTTTTCTAACATTAAATAAAGAAACGAGAGGCATATAACGTATAACCAACCAGTTGCAACCATTTTAATTGAAACCTGATATACAAACGTTGCGTAAACTAACGACATTTTTTAGTGGGACAAGCTTTAGTTAAACAAATATTTACAAATTTGGTAACTGCAGGATAAAACTAAATTGCGGTTTTAGTCGATATTAGAACTGACGTTGATACATTTTTTGAGAACAAAACAAACAAAAGGACAAACAACAAGAATTTAATAGCAACATAATGTGAATTTACATTATGTTGCTATTAAATTCTTGTTGTTTGTTCTTTAACTAATAAGTTAACAAACTTAACTTATAAGTTAAGTTTGTTATGAAATCAAATACAATAAAAGCCTGATGTAGATCAAAATAAATGCAAAAAGATGATTGAAGGCATTGAGAATTTCGTCAACATAGTAACTTGACCCATAGCTTAAATGGTAAAGCGATCGAGCCCCGGCAAGGCGTATCTATGCAGATTCATTTTCAATGTTTGTATTTGATTTAATAACAAATTGTTGTATGAGTGGAATGCCCCACTTGAAAAAATATGCAATATTTATTATATTAGTTAGGTTTTTGTTATTTTTTGGTGAGTCTTTAAATACTAGCCATTACATTTTAGCAAGTATCGCTATAACTTTCGGGAGAGAAGAATCAATTTTTGTTTCTATGAGTACCTACCTGTTTATTGTCCAATGAATTCTGACTTACCTATTGTAAATAATCTTTTTTATGAGACTAAAGAAAGAAATAGAGAAATCGGTTATCTGCTCTTATTGAAGCCTGTGTGCAAAATCTTTTTCAACCGACTCAAGATTTTGAAGGAAGAGGTTCTCAATTCGTCGGGATCTTTGTTTTTGCTTGTTTTTTTTTAATGTATATGTTCACCAATTATTCGATGATGGCTGGACCGATTTAAAAAATTTTTTTTTGTTTGAAAGAGTATACTTTACAGTTGGTCTCTTTGTCACCAGTTCAGGATGATGAGATCCTGGAGAAATCGAGGGAACTCTTCAAATATTATAGGCACACCTATAGTGTATTCGGTACTTTTACAGTAGCTCGGGCATTTACTTTTGGAAAGAAGACTAAGTGAAGTCGGTTCTTTTTTGTTTAAAATTATATTTATTTTTCTAGACGATGAGGGCACGTACCGCTGCCGTGTCGACTTCAAGAACTCGCCGACAAGGAACTTCCAAATACGGCTCACTGTTATAGGTGAGTTTTAGTCGTAGATTAGTAAGGTACAGTCAGCAGCAGAAGTAGCTTAGCGGGTGAGATGTTCAAGATGACCTTTACACGCTCTTATTCTCTTAACAATAAAGTCGTGCTAAGATAATTTCGAATAACTCACCCGCTTAGTTACTTCTACTGCTGACTGTATAAAGCGAATGGAGCAAATGACTACCCTCCGAGATCTACACACATTTCTCCCAGAAATCTCTTGTAAAAAAGCACTATGCTGTATATTTTTGTTTTGTGTATAGTCCAAATTTGTCAGGAATAGCAGTTAGAAGAAAACTATACTTACTGTACCTACTCATTCAAGTTTTTCGGTTATAGTACTAGCGTAAGAAAAATACAGTATGAATACCTCTGTCTATGCTCTAAGTATGAAACTCTCTGGCCAAAATCTAAGTTTAGTATAACTTATACTTTTATCTGGTAAATATAAACAAAATTGTGATTCGGGGGATAAAGGTCAGGAGGATAAACTCACAGGTGCTGCTTGCGACTTAGTATTTTCTCTTGGTCTCAATCTACCAATCGCCTTGTAACTAATTAGATAAAGCATAAACCTAACTATAATGTTAAAAATATTCAGATGTGTTGTGTAATTTACTAACGGCGTTTTAATAAATATCTGAAATGCGTTTGATCATTCTTAGATCCTTACTTTTGACCTTCGTAGGTCGGTATGTGTTTAATAAAACTTTGCTAACAATTAAAACGGATTAATCGCGTGTGAAGCACTCATTTTATATCTGCCGACGTTTCGAGCCCTTTACAGCGCTCGTGGTCATGTGGTATTATGAATTATTAATGCGGCAACAGAAGAAAATATACAGAAGCTTTGCTAAGTTTTATGAACAAGGGACTAGCGTAAAACGGGGTAAGAAGGGATTACGTTGGCAGTTTTGCCCTGCAAGGGGAGAGTGGGGATGCTAGAGAAGCCAATCGGTGTTTTGTAACAGGGTATTTCGTAGGGATTTCCCACTATTTTGTGTTTATCAATAAAAGTTTGGAATTAATTGACAGATAATATCTAAAACTTAAACTTAAAAGTCATGCGATTGGACTATTTTTATGTATGAAAATCAACGTGCCACATGTAAAAATAAACTTTTATCCAGGTTTGAACTTTGGGTATGTCCATACTCACTCCATTTTACGGTATATGCTCTTAATTGTTGCACAAGCTATATATACATTGTCTTGAGCAGGAACTTTCTCGCGAGAGAAACTATCAGCTCACTTGCAATTCCGGTTAGCAATCAACAGCTCGGATGTAAGGTGTACTGTACATACAGCGAAGTTTTCAAATTAATCAAAGTAAAATCAATTTATGTTGGAAGTTTGTGCAATACTGCGAAGGACAAAGTTGAATTACGATTGAAATGTTCTGACATTAAGTGAGCAAAGAATGTTCTCAATTTAAGGAGGTTACAATGCCAATTGCTCAGAACTGAAACAGTTTCAGGTAAATACAAAATTTAGTAGTAATTTCTCTGATGATTAATTAGTAATATTGGCGAAACGTGACAAAAATTTGCAAAAAATTATACAATTAAATAAGCAGTTTTATTTTATTGTAATCTAGCGTTAGAGCTATATAATTTTACATTTATAGCAACATTGGTACATTCGAATAGATTTGCTGGATTGCTACACTGATTTGAAAAAAAATGCTAACGAGGTTTGCTTGCTACAAGCTACGCTACTGCCTGGCACTATGTAGCGGGGCCGCGTCTAAGTTTATTATTAAAAATAACTTTAACAAAGTGTCATCGCATATACTCGTAGGAACATTACCAGACATAGAAGTTTTTGTGGCAAAAATTACAATTTATTAGGGACTTCCTTCTAATATCAAATTTATCGATAACTTTTTAAGTGACATGTCATAGCAAATATTAAATTTAAAGTTTAAAGTTTTAGAGCATTCAACCAACCGGAGTCGCCATTAACAGGTGTTCCCCTCTGCCGAAAACATATGAACGGCGGTCATACATACGTCATTTATTATATGGACTGACGTTTATCTTACGTAGCCATTCGTACGTTATGTACGAATAGCCATACATGTGACGTTCCCCTCGCCCGCAAAAATCGGCATTTTTTTTGTATAGAAAATGACAGACATGGCTATTCCGGGTTGAATGCTTTAAGTTTAAAGTAAAAATTATCCAGTTTGCACTACCTATCGACGCTATTTAATATTATATTTTTGTACTTATTACAAATTTAAAACAATAAATATTTTTAACAAGTAAAACATAATGGAGGAAAACCGTTTTCTTTCGCGATGTATAAGAACTTTATGTTGAATATTGTTTAATAATATATGCAACATGCAAATTCATATTATATGTAGGCACATCATAACTGTCTTATGGCTTTCGAAAAATAATATCGTTGGGAAGTCTCTAGGATATTTTTATTCCTGCCACTTAAAGTTCTATGTCTGGACATTACTTATAGAAAATATAATAATATAACATATTGACACCATTCGATAGACAGAGACAGGAGCTTAATTACATAACAAAACACTCCGATAACTACTAAAAACTTTGGCCAGCAGTTAACGAAATGACATAATACACTACGAGTATTCGGTAATGTGGTATTGTTTCACGGTTAATCTTATCAATGTTTTATTTTGGATACGTTGTGTTGTGTTATTGCATTATATCTTACATGTTCTAGCTACCTATAAAAACACCTTTTCAAATGTACAATTTAAATCACCTAGGTATCCAACCATTATTCGTACTCACTCCTAAACTTGGCCACAGCTCTAATAAATAAAACGTCAAATAAACCGCGAAACTTTTTATCTTGATGAAAATTTTATGAGGCGACGGCAGGGAATCAATTTAGTCATTACCAGTGAAATGCGGCTCTGGCTAATGACGGTTCGCAGACATTTTAATTATGAGCTGTCGAGGCGAGATCCAGCCGGAGATGGGGACAGTGCGCCAGATAGTGGGCAAATTCACTACAATATACTATTTCAATCCAAATATCCATCGCCATACATCAATCGCTTGTAATGATAAATAACATAATTTTTTGGTAAGCACTCATATACAAATCAATCAATCCATCAATGGCCTTCCAGTCTGTTACAGCCTATACAAGGGGTATCAGGGAGGGTGACAATGGGTGTTGTAACTGTTTCACATGCTTTCAATCGCCGGTTCAATTGTGTCTTAAATTTATGACATAAACTTGCTAATAATTAATTTAAAAAACACAAAATTATTCAAATACGAGTAAATTTTAAAAGTTTCGTAATAGAATTGAACCAGGCGGTTAAAACGCTTGTGAAATTCACCCTAACACGACCGCAAGATTGACAGGTGTAATATTATAACAGCAAACAAGTGCCAACGCCGGGTTGATATTGCTTGGCCGCTTATCTGCGTGTCTCCTAAACCAATACAGGCGAATCTTGAAACTCAAGCTATCGTACAACTGAAGAATCATCATCATACCAGCATCACGAAACGACAATAATAGCCACAACCGTATAAAATTGTATGTAAAGTCTTCGAATAGAAAAATGCTACATTGCTCCATCCTAGTACAGAAGGAAAAGCCCTTATCCAAATGGGTGGTGTCAAAAGTATATTAAATAGTGTTGTCTACCGTGTTTCTCGATACTCTGTGCCAGCTAACTCTGTTTGCTGATAAAAAGATACCAACCACAATCACAGATAAAATCTGCAGGAGGCAGGTTAAATGGAAAAGAAAATTAGCCTTCAAAAGATGAAAATGATTGTGCGTTATCAGGCACCGATTAAAATATGACAAATAATGTAAATCGGACTCTAATCATCAATTAACTGATGTTTATGACTTTCTTTTGTACACGGAAAAAATCGACAGGTCTGCTGTGACCTGGGTAGCCTAGGGGTTAGGGCGTCTGCAGCGAATGAAGAAGATGCGGGTTCGATCCCAGCCCTGGGCACCGGAGGCCTAGGTCACTTTTTCCTTTGTATGTGACATCTTTTTAAGACATTTAAGTATATTACTTTCTTTTCGAACGAGCGGAGCGTAAGCGAAGTGAAGTTCTTACAGACAACTTCGGACATAACGGAACTATCAGCTGGCTACCTAGACGTCTGTGCATTTCGATGGCTTTTTGATTTTGAATAGTTGTCGCGCGATAACTTTAGTAACGTTTTTCTGATCTACGAGTATATGACATTTGTTGGGGTTGTAGTAGAGCTCAATAAAATTTGATAGTTCATTCATGAGCATGTTCGATCAAGGGGTTATGGAGCTAGAAGGCTCGAAAAAATCATCAATAGGGTCTTGTTATATTGGTTAACTAGTTTGCAAGAAAATCGCGAGTTCTCCGTTCGAGGCGGACTACTTGTGTAGTTTAAAACAAGTAGTGTTAGAACTGTTGGATTATGAACGAGATTCTTATAGTCAATAAACACTGATTAGATATTATGGAAACCATGTTACCTGATTGACAAACTGGGGAGTTTTTAGAGTGTATGCCGTAAGTCCTCTTGATTGACTTGTTCTACGGCTAGAGTCTGCAAGATCCATTTTAAGTAGTCGTGGGAGAATGAAACGTAGTTTTTAATCATTTTCTTTATCAACCAAAATTATAGGTACCCATTTTTAAACATTGTACTATTTTCTTAATTGGCACAAGTATTTCATCCAAAAGAAATGCTCACTGCAAAAAAACGATCTCCTTGTTTAAACTACCATCATTTTTATATTGAAATAATCGAAGCAGTAAATATGTTTTCCGAATAATAATTATTGTATTGGGATTATTTTATTTTCAGTTGCTTTTCAACGGCAGGATTGATGAGTTTTTAATCAACCTCGCCCATTTTATTCGTATTTATTCTCATGATACCACTTTTTTATATTCTTCGCTTGATATTCGGGCCTTTAAAATCCGCACTTCACATATGCTCGATACATTGATTCTGTGACCGCCATAAAAAAACTATATCAAAAATAGTTACAGTGTAAAAAATACTGTTAATGTTTTAAGGGCTTAAGGAGCTTGTTTTTCTCTAAGAAATAGTATTAAATTAGGGAAGGAAGTGCTGTACTTACCTAAAAACCTTTTATTTTTGGTTTTTAATAAAAACGTACATCCTTGGAGTTCTATTAAAGAGATTTAAAAGAACTGGCTTTGAATTAGTAGTAGCACTCTAAGTTGAAGTCACGCATACAACGCTATGTCAGTGCGATTTTTAATTAAGAATTCAGTTTTCTATAGGTACCCGAATTGCTGTATCATAGATTTTTCGGATAGGATGGAAAGCACTACAACATATTATGGTACTCACAATTAACCCTCCGAGTCCAAGTCGTATTTAACTTTATGTCTAAATCATTTTGCTGCTTACGCCCTTATGTTGCTGACTAAAATGTAACGCATATGCATTTCCGTTTTAAGTCTAAGATGAGGAACTGTATAGCAATTTTTATCAAATCATTGTGACACGCGGAACTGTTAATAAACGCACAAATGGCCCAATTTAATCAATATATATTATATTATCCATATACAATCGTGACGTAAGTAATTAAGAGTTTTTCAGTCAAGTGCCGTGATTAGGCCACGACTCTTGCTGATTGGCCTAGGTAAGGTAAGAGATTGAAAAGCTTAATTATGTCACTATTGTATACAATATTTTTTCTACGAGTGCTTTAAATAGGCAAGTCGGTATGAATTGAGTTCGACGAACGCCTTACAAGCTGCTGATTCTATACAATTTAATAACCTCATTCTCCCGGTGGATTGTGCCGCGGTCTGGGAGGATAGGATAGCGTGTTATAATATTGTATGGAAATCCATAAGACTGTCTTATTAAACAAAGTATATAATACTTGAGATAATATATTTGTCAGCCATTTAATTGACAGATTATAACCCTGGACTAGAAAAATCATTTTGCGATTGAAGTAATTTTGAGGGGTAAATTTAAATTCCAACTTATTGTAAACTAACCTTTCTTGAGATTAGGTCCAGTTTTTTGACGATGTTTTCCTTAACCTTAAAGTGACTGGTAAATGTCAAATGACAATTCTTAAGTAAGTACATAATGGGTTTGAATCTGTGACTATTGAATTGAAAGTTGCTTGTGACAGTGGAATAGGTATCTTTACACAATTAACATTTTTGTTACTTTTCAGTACAACGCTAATTTAATTTTCCTTTTTGTTCATACCTACTGTAAATATAGTTATAATAGTCGGAAGCAAAATGTTTAAACAACATAATTAAATTGTGAATAGTAAAATGTAAACGTAGCTCGTAATGTGAAGCCCAATTTTAAAATATCACGTTTGAAACGGAGGGTTTTTGTTACCTACTTTTTTGTATCGTACTTAGTTTAATTATGTAGTTCCAAATGTTCCAATCATATTATAAAAGAGAAAGCTTACAATTTTAATGAGAGGGGCAAAATATAGATATTATATGACCAAGTTAACAGTTATTTGCAACCGAGATAATCAAATATACTAGTTCCTAAAACTATATACTATAGGGACTGGAGTCCGCTCAGTAAACTAATCCCATGGAGTTTTTACGAATTCCATACGATATTTTCCTCCATCGAAAAGCAACTGCTAAATAACGAATGATATTTCGCACATAATAAATATATTTCGCTTGTCGCTTCCGTAAAAAGATGTGCCTACCTACGCCAATTCATGGACAAGGACAGACATAGGACAAGCAGACCACAGATTTAATCAAGCCGTGGCAAAGGCCGGGATAAACGGTAGGAGCATGATGATTTTGTACATAGATTCCGAAAAGGCTGTAGCCGTGTTTCTATACAAAATTGGCCTTTCTATCAAATGTTCTAGTTATTTTAGTTTTAGATACTCCTTGTAGGCAAAGCTCTGTTCCCATAAGAAGAACCATGTACACTTGTCAGTTTTCGTAATATGGCGGTTTGTTTTTTTTTCCAGTTTTTAATTATTTTCTTGAATTTGGTCTTTGCGATTTATTTGATTTTTTGGTAGGCTATACTACATATTACCCATCACTACAAAAAATATTGCCTGAAACTTTAGTTCAAATATATGTCAAAATAATGGAAACTATACTTTGTAATTTTTTTTTTTTTGGTGTTCTGGTATAGCGGCACCTACAGTTCTTATTTCATGAATTGCCCATCTATAGACCTACTACATATTATTAAATTCAAAATATTAGCTTTGGTACTTCATGCCAAAAACTAACTACAAATAAAATTATTCCTTTCTTGTTTTAATGTTTTTACATGATTGCTTTAATTACTTGTATGAATGAAATCCTACTATATCCTATTTTTATATTTGACATTTTTGAAAGTTTGTTTCTTTTTTGACATTCATTTAAACATTCTCTAGAAAAAAAAGGAATAATTTTATTGTTAAATTATAGTTTCCATTATTTTGACATATACATATTTGAACTAAAGTTTCAGACAATATTTTTTGTAGTGATGAGTTTTAATATGTAGTATAGCCTACCAAAAAATCAAATAAATCGCAAAGACCAAATTCAAGAAAATAATTAAAAACTGAAAAAAAAAAAACAACCCGCCATATTACGAAAACTGCCAAGTGTACATGGTTCTTCTTTTGGGAGCAGGGCTTTGCCTACAAGGAGTATCTAAAAATAAAATAACTAGAACATTTGATAGAAAGGCTAATTTTGTATAGAAACACGGCTACAGCCTTTATTGGTACGAATAAGGGTTTGAACTCAAGACCTCCGGATTGAAAGAACGTCTTACCGCCATCAAGTAGGCTACCAGCACTTCCACCAATGATACTAATAAGGTTTAAAACTTGTTGCAGTGCCTCCACATCAGATGCTGTTGTACGACAAGTCGGGAGCAGATGTCTCGGGTGTGGCAGGGCCTTTAGAAGAGGGCTCGGCATTAGTGCTGGTCTGTGAAGTTAGGGGCGGTAAGTAAAACCTTTTTTTTATTGCTCATAAATGATTTTTCCATTTAGGTGTACAGGAAGTTTAGTTAGTTAGTTTTACTGGGCATTTTCCGCAAGTCGACATCCAGCGTGCCTATTTTGCGTGAAACGGGGATGGCGCTACTCTAACCACCCCAGCTCCTCCACGAAATGTTGCTTACCGCGTCGTGTAAGGTGCTTGGAGACCCTATATGCTTAGTTCTGTATACTTCTACCTGTGTAGAACTTATTTTTGTATACTTCTACCTTCAACAGGAAGTGTAGGTTAATATTATTTTAAATGTTTAAAAAAAAAATATATTGTAATTATAATAGCGCTCAATCCATTCAGCAGAGCTGCTAGCTTCCAGCACATAGCTGAGGCTGTCCTTTTTTCACACTTTATATTTCTAAATTATGTAAAACCTTAATTATATGAACTTTTAGATTAGATTTCTTTTTTTTCAATATAGATTAGATTTTTGTATAAAGTTAACGCACTCAAGGGCCGCTGTCTTCTATATTTTGTTTGAAATTACAAGCAAATATGATACTTAGTGGGTTTTGTTTGACATTTGCAAGGACTGCATGCGATAATTAACCACAACACGGTAACATTTATAAATTGACTATCTATTGCTCCATTTGGTATTATGAAGTTTGCGTGGTACTTTGTTTTTGTGTGGGTGCGTAGTAATGAGAGAAAGTTATGCATTTGTGTGCACAGATTTTATATGTGTGCTACCTCACCCTCCTCAGATTTTGGCAGACTTATTTGTTTGGAAAGATGAGGCGAAGCGTCCTCCAAGTATAGAGCTTTATGATTGGGACATTCTAAAACTGTAAACTAAATTTTGTACAGCGTGATTGCGATAAATTTAGGCCATGGCTTGAAATTTTGCAATATCCTAAAAATCTATGACTATATTTTTTGTCAAACTACAAATTGATAGAATCGGGGCGGATTGCCCCGACGCACGATATTGAAAATTCTATTCCTTGAATCAACTGATGTGTAGAATAAAGATATAGAGAATGTTTTAAAAGCTGCTGTATATTTTCAATATGTATTGCGTTATAAAAAATCTCAGCCAAATAGCACTAGACCCTACTCATAGTGTAGTGTTCCTGCTGGTGAGGAAGGCTGCCAAAGAGCTCAAAGAGAACCCAGTGTTTTGACGATAAGGGATCCTCTTGTTCCTTTAGCCGGCAACAAGGTGAATCCTCCTTTTTGTAAACGGTCGGCAACACGCATGTGACGCATCTGGAGTTGCAGGCGTCCATAGGCTACGGTAGCAGCTTTCCATCAGGCGGGCCGTAAGCTTGTTTGCCACCGTCGCACTGTGGACTGAAAATCGGCTTTCATAGAAATAGAAATTAATTTCTTAATTTGTACCTTTTTTTCTTGAAATAGCTTTAGGTGGGTATTAATATGTCCCAAAAGTAATGAGTCTGAGGTAACTTGGTTGGGAAAATAATTAATTATAATTTTATTTAAAAAAATATGTATGGAGCGAATGAGAAAAATCGAGTTTTCTTCAAAAATAAATTTAAAATAACTAACACACCAAACCTAGTGTTATACTCGTATACGAATTAGTCATCGATGTATGTAGCTTTAAGATACCTGTTATTACACACAATATGACGTTAAAATGTTTTGATTAAATATGCTTAAAAATATTTGTTCACTAACGTTGGGTGCTTTTTCCTGCTTCGCAGAGTATTTCAATTTTATTTTTATTGTAATTCAGCTTGAAGGTGTTTTACATTTGCCACTCCTGGTTTATACTTAATATTAATTGTATTAGCTCTTATGTTGTGTGTTCCTGTATTCGAGCGTTGTCCCTTTTTATTTAATAAAACTTGAAGGTAATCTGTAGCTTTAAGTGTGATCCTGTCATTGGCTTTTCATCTCTTATTAATTAGTGCTATTTTGTTTTGATGGCTGTTGGATCTCCGTAACGTAAATAAATAAATGTATTTACATCAAGGGCATTGAATCAGTAAACAGGTCACTATCGTGCTTTTGTGCCTGTATTTAACCTCCGTCTAACAGTAATTAATGTAAAGTTTAACTGAGTTAAGTCTGAAGGTGAAGGCAGATATAGAATTTGAAAGACCGGCTGCAGAGTAATCTAAACCATTAATTAAATATTTCCCGATATGAGAATCAAACTCAAAATCCCCCTGTGTCCGCGCCGCTGCATCATCACAATTGGTGGGCACACAGGCAAAGATAATCCGGACGGAGGACTGGCGCCCCGCCAACCGGCCATACTGCGGACTTTTCAATGAACCCATTCGGATGGAATATCTCTCCCAATGTTGCCATAAAGGAAATCAAGCAGTAGAAAAATTGAACCGAATTGTTCATTATTCCATTTATTTTGCGTTTTTTTACGCATTTTTGGAAGCTGGCTGGGAAATGGGCTTTATGTTAAGATTTTTTTTTCACCAATATATAAATTTTAATAACTCGTTCAAATGGATTTCTTCTTCCAAAGTTGCAATAAAGTATATTAAGCGGTAGAAAAAATATCATAATTGTTTTTTTTTGCGTTTTTACACGATTTTTGGACTTGTCTGGGGGGTTTGGAAAACGGGGTGCGAAGCAATTGGCTTCTATATTGCGTAGATGTTATTATTTCATAAAAATCACATTTTAGTTTAAGTAATTAAAAGTTTAACAACCACTTCATAACCCATTAACGTGGGACATATTTTATAATGTTACCATAAAGAGAATAAAAAATCAGTATAGAAATTGAACTGAAATTAAAACTTCCATTTATTTAGCGTTTTTACGCATTTTTAATAAAATACGGGTTGTGAAGCATTTTTCTTATAATATAATGCTGGATTTACAATTATTTTGGGTAGGTAAATAAATCTTCATCAAAAACCCATTAAAATGAAACATATTTAAAAAAAATATGTACTATAGTATTGTTTATTGTCCATTTGTTATGCGTTTTCTATCGCAATTTTCGAACCTGCGTGGGATAAAATAGAAGGAGAAATAATTTGCTGCTATAATTGCTCCAATCATAAGAAAGTATTGTTTCAATCATAATTATGCAAATTAACCACTAGTACTTGAAACTATACCTACAAACGCGTGAATTTTATTATTTTATACTATCACAATATTTAGTTACAAATTACACATTGAAGTTTAATATCTTCCGACGTTTATTTTTACGTTTTTTTTTCAAAATAAACGGGAATTAAACAAAGCTAGTGTTAGTTCGAAGTGCTTTAATAATCGTTATTGTATACATAGGTACTTCAAATAATACAGTAACAAAAAGGTAAATCCGAGTTGTTAAAAGTATACGAATAATACTCGTAGAGTGCAACTTTAAAAAGAAAACAATATTTAGATGAAACAAACTTACTTAAGTACGTAACTAAACCATTCGAAATCTCTCTTCCGATAAAGAAAATCAAGCATCATAAAAATCAATCAACTATTAATTATTCCCTATCTCTAACGTTTTTATTGGACGTGGAACGTGGACGCACTTAACGGCGATGTGTCGAAATAAAAGGGATGTCGAACTACGTTAAGTTGTCTGAGAATTGTTTTCTCCCCGACGGAACAGAAATGATATAGTTTGAGTGGCAGTTTGATAGTATAGAATAGAATAAATTTCATTGACCAACTGTGTACAAAGATGTTATATTACTAATATAACATCTTTGAACACAGTCGGTCAATGAAATTTATTCTAATATAATATTAGGTATAAAGTTCCAACAGTTACCAAATAGGGCATGCAATATTTACATACTTATATCTACTTAAGTCCTACTTATAAACCAGCTATGTTACTTAACTACCAGTCAAGCTTTAAACTAATTAATATTTTTCTATGACTATCATTAAAATTTAATTATTCGAAATTAATTACGATTAGAATCGAAAAATTGAATACATTAAAATTGAATGTTAATTAAGTAATATTACTAAGTACTTGTATCATATGCAAAATATTCATTCAAACTATAGAATTCCCTTTGAATTATCCAGCCAGTAACTAGTTGGTGTGTTTGTGCATTATGTACAGTCATCGGCAATAGTATCTTCCTAAACGAAGGCCGCAAATATATGTGATACGCTCTTATTTATAGGCCCTATAAATAAGAGCGTGTCACATATTTTTGCGACCTTCGTGTAGGAAGATACTATTGCCGGTGACTGTACAGACGAATATTCACTAACGCGTCTCCAAAATAGCCTTTCTAAAGTGGCTACTGTTTTTAACATCGGTTAAGTAATATACCAGCGACGGTCCTCGGTAGATAGCGCTGGTACATTTATACCAGAGACTTCTTAATTACACAGTTTTATTTAGCTTGACTACGTATAATTTATTTATTGGCATCAAATTTTGTAAGTTAAATTCCATCCACTTCCCGGTGTCTGATTCAGCTGAAATTTGGTATACTTCCGAAATTAACGTGACGATGCTATCTACTAGGTACAGTCAGAAATAAAAGAGTGTACCAAAAAATTTTTTCGGGGTTACTTGTGTTTAAAATATAACGGTTACACTAACGTCACTTTAGTCACTTCGCGCGACATGTTTCGGAGAGCCTAGGACTCCATATTCAGGCACAAAGAGTCCCAGCCCGAGAGAGAACCAGCCCGTAGCGCACTGTTGTCGCGCAAAGTGACTAAAGTGACGCGAGTGTAACGGTTATATTTTATAGTGTTAGTAGTCGAAAGTTCCAATTTAATACTTGTGTTTAATTTAGTATTGTAGAAAATTTGTTGATAAAACTACGGTAAATAAAATTTGAAAGTGGAAAATGTTCACAATACTACTTATCAGCTGGACGGTTCCACTTAACATGTATGTAGACGCCTGCATCGGGAACATACTAAACGATGTGATATGATAGCCTATCGACCCATCAGCGATCTATTTGGGTCGTGGCCAAGTCTCGCTATTGCACTAGTTTACCCATACAAATCATTTAGAAATTAGTACATGTCTTACTAAATTTTCCAGGTTGTTACATGCACAATTTTCTTTTCTTTTCAATAGTTCACTACAGGAGTGTTTAATACGATTTTTCAATCGAAAAGAAAATAAAATTGTGCATGTAATAACCTGGAAAATTTAGTAAGACATGTACTAATTTCCTAATACATGTATCTACTAGTTCCCAATCGACTATCAATCAACTGAGTAGGTACCTACCTACTTTACTACTTTTTATAAAGAGATTAAACAAGCTTGAATTTGAAATACTTTTTTTTATATACAGCCTTGGCCAGAAGTGTTGAGCATAGCTCTTTTTGTTGATGTTAAGTATTAATTCCCTATCATAACAATGTACCATGACGTAAAATGTTATATTTTATTGATATATCTAGAACACTTCACTTAATAACTTTCAAGTTACCTATGAAATATGAAAAGGTGAGGTCCCATAAATGCGAATTTAGGTCGGTGCGACAAATTGCAAATATTCTATCCAGTTACTACTCACTTCAACAAAACATGCCTGTTCAGTTTGAAATAATTGATAAATTAACTTCAAAAAAGATAGAAACGCCGGTCTAAACTTTCGAGTTTTGTATGAAAATCTCAAAGGTGCTTAACACTTCTGGCCAAGGCTGTATGCTTTATCTGTAAATTATTACGAGTACCGTCAAATGGAGACTCGCGACAGGTGGGGTAACCAAAGACAACAGTTTTTAAAGAAAACTAATGTAAGTAGGTACTCAGTTAAAGGAATGAGTGATTGTTCAAAATACAAAGATAGTAAACTTCACAGTAATGGCTAATTCAGCACTCTTAAAATGGGCCTAAATTCCTTCTTTAGTTATGGACTAAGAGCTGGCCACGTCAGATATGACACAATAATGAGAGCAACAAAACCCGTCTGGTTATATTGCCATACTATCCTTATTGCTAGATCCGGGCATCTGGCAGCTTTTAATGGGTGGATGTCAGAGTGACAGATTAGCATAATTTTTTAAATTGGAAAATACCAAAATAGGTAAAAACTACCGAAATTGTCAAAGGTATAAACGACAAGGCCTATATTTTAACATTAGAACAAAAAACATTGCGTATTATTTCGGAAACAGAAACAGTAGGCGACGAACTATGAATTACATTGTACGTCATTTTGGACTACTTCCCCCATCAGAAAGTTTTGGCAGTGATATTATATAATTATTTATATAATTTCTCATAATACTGCATCAAAACCAGAACTCTAGGAATTGTATTCTTAAAGTTGTTTGCATTCTTTGACCTCCACCACTTTACAGCTGCCAGATGTCCGGATCTAGAAATAAGCATAGTGAGATATGTTGATAGTTAGAGGGTCGAAATGGAGTATTTAAGTAAAACTAGACATTATCGAAGATGTGTTGTATTGTCGGTATCACGTATATAAGAGAGTTAACAAAACTAAACATACCTTATTTATATGTTATTATTGCTTACATGCTATTTTATTCAACCACGTGTGTCACATTATGTCGCAGGCAGTAACGTGAAGTTACTGTTAATATGTTAATTAGGGATATACTACATCTCCCCCGGAAAGTTACCCTTCACCCCCACAAAGGAAGAAAAAAAAATGTGACATACGTAGTTGCATTTACATTTTTTTTTAAATACTATGTTATATTATATAATAGTTGCTAAAGATTATTAATTTTTAAAATACAGCTTAGTGTTATTCTTATGAGTTATATAAATCTGATTATTCTTAGAAATCTTAACATTAGGTGACATATCCTCTATTACTTTATAAGGTCCATTATATGAACAATCTAATTTATTACCTACTTGGTTTTTTAAAAGTACTAAATCTCCTGGTTTATATTGTACAGAATTCATTTTCTTATCATACATAAATTTTCTACTATATTTTCTTGACAATAAATTATTTCTAGCTTCTGACTGTGCTCTTTGTAACCTATGCTTAAATTCTTTAGGATAATCATCATAATTATAGAGAGGGTCGACAGAAGAAATTAAATTATTTGGCAATCGAGAGTGTTTGCCGAATACTAACTCGTATGGCGTATATTGCGTCTCTGAATGCACGTCACGTCACAGCACGTCAGTGCTGTTGTTACTACATTGAATCCTAAGAAAAGCTCCTGAGTTTTTGTGCGTGTTTTCTAGTGCACCTATGGTTTCGTGGTGATAAGCGGTCGAGTGTAGCTTATTGACACCTAATAATTTACAAATATCGCTAAATACGCTAGACATAAATTCGGTACCTTGATCCGTTATGACGTCGGTTGGTACTCCATATCTTAAAATAAAATTATTTACAAATGTCTTACTCACAGATTCAGTATCTTTTCTTTCTAAAGGGTATGCCTCTACGAACTTTGTGAGTTCACACTGAATTGTTAATACGTACTTATAGTTATAATTATCTAATTCCAAGGGTCCAAGAATATCTAAAGAAACTCTTTCGAAAGACGAACTTGGTGTCGAAGTTATCACCATTGGTTCCTGAATGTATTTATTAGTGTGTTTGTTGTACTGACAATGTGCACATTTCTTGACATACTCGTATACATCGTGGCTCATTCTTGGCCAGAAGTAGTGACGTTTAATGTTATTAAGCATTCTATTAACCCCTGCGTGGCCACTTGTGGGTAATAGATGAAAATCGTTTAAAATAACTCTTATTTCGTCTTTATCATATACTTTTGTAACACCTTTTGTTACTAGGATCCTAGGAATATCACTTGTATAGCTAGCTAAAAATGCATTTACTTCTTGTGCATTTTGATTATTTTTTATTATAATAACTTCACTTATGCTTTGCTCCTTACATAATATTTCTAATTCCCTCGCTAACACGCCTACGGTAGATAATGATCGGGTTGTTAGATATATGCATGATTTGCTTGGTACGTATACAAAATTTCTTTTATTACTCATTATATTATTTCGACATGTCGTATTTAATTTATAATTTGAACCTAATACGAGTTCAATGCAGTCCTTAGGTGCTTTGATGATTTCCACAACTCTAGGTTGATCAAGCCTATCGTTTGCGGGAACATCTGTTACTACGTCACCTTGATTGCAAGTTTGTTGCGCGCGTAATCTCCGCGATTGAGCTCTGGTCATGACTGATACAACGTTTGTCCTGATATTTTTTAAATCTTCACTATTCATCGGTAAACGACTCAATGCGTCTGCAGCTGCATTGTTTCGTCCCGGAATATATTCCATATCAAAATTAAATTCTTCTAAATACAACCTAAATTTGGTTAACCTACTCGAAGGATCAGTCATTCCAAAGAGATAAATTAAAGGTTTATGGTCGGTGACAATTTTGAACTTTTTCCCATAGAGATACGGTCTAAAATGCCGTGTCGACCACACTATGGCCAATAACTCCAAGTCAATGATTGGGTATCGAGTTTCAGCTGGCTTAAGGTTTCGACTTGCATATGCGACTACTTTTCCGTTAGAATTTGACAATACGGCATCTAATCCTATTTTTGATGCATCCGTATGTAAGATAAAAGTATTATTTTCTGAAAAATCTGGATAATCTAAGACTTGTGGACTTGTAAGTATATTCTTTAATTTAAAAAATGCTGTTTCACACTCTGGGGTCCAATTGAAAACTGCGTTTTTCTTGGAAAGTTGGTTCAATGGATAGGCTATGTTCGCGAAATTAGGAATAAACCGTCTGTAATAATTGGCAAAGGCAACGAATCTCTTGACCTCATCTGTATTCGTTGGCCGTGGGTATTTATTTAATGCGTCCACTTTTGCTGGGTCAGGCTCTACTCCCTTTGAAGTAATTTTATGCCCTAAGTACATTATGTCTTTACGTAAAAATTCACATTTTAATGGGTTTAGTTTAAGATTAGTGCTTCTCAATCGTTCTAACACTCGAATGAGGTTATGGTTATGTGACGTCATGGAATTTCCTATGACAATACAATCGTCTAAGTATATAAAACATTGTTTATAATTTAAGCCGGACATGGCTATGGTCATGAGTCTAGAGAAAACACTAGGCGATGTCCGTAATCCCATTGGACATCTTTTCATCCTATACATTTTATCGGTTGTAAACGCGGTGTATTTTCGGGATTCTTTGTCTAAAGCTAATTGGTAATAACCTTGGGAAAGATCAAGCTTTGAGAAATATATGCTAACTGCTAGGGAATCTAATATTTCAGTAATAATAATAATAAATATAATAAATAAATACTCTTTTCAACACACCTGCTCGTAACGAGGTTCTTATTCCACCGCTTTTATGCTCATAATCCTAGATATTAAACACGCGTGCATTTCACAATAATTATCCAACTAGTGGAATAATTTAATAATCCGATCAAGTGACGTTTGTACTCTAGTACCAAGTTGTACTACGCAGACGAATCGTTGTAATTTAGTCGGGTATTACCTTTACTTTTTTTAACTCTTTATGAGTTTACATTCTAAAAAAAATTAAAAAAAAAGGAAATATATTAAAAATATACACATTTACGATAGAATACAAATTATACAATCCTGATTGTGAATAAGAATCATTTTAACTTATTATATTACTCGTAATACACAATAAATTACGTTTTAAACACGAATTGTCTGTTTTAATATTGGCTGTTTGGCATTATACGCCCGCGCCTTTGCCTCAAGCTGCACGCACATCCAAAAAAGAAAATTGCGCGCCATTTATAAGTTAACCTCAAATCATTGTAGATTTTTCTCGTCTTGTTTTATTAATTTAAACAAATTATATTTTCAATGAATAAGAAGACAACTTTAGCGTTAATTTATCCTCTAGATATATTTCAAAATTGTGATACATACTAGTAAAATGTCATTATAAAAATCTAGTGAGCAATACGTAAGAAAAAAATACTATAGTTTATTGCACAATAAATGTGAAGTCTTTAATTTTATGAAATGATTTGAAAAAGAGTTCCAGATACTCAATAACATCACAAAAAAGGTTAGTTAAATTTAATTATCTTAGGTTCGTAAATACCTCTATCCTGTAAACATTCTGACAATTAATGTATTTATCAAAAGTTATTAATTATACTATTCTGTTATTTCCTCGCAAGTGTGTTGAAAAACGTCGAATGAAACGCGTGTGCTTGATCATTGCATAAGCTCAGCTTCCTTATGCGCACTCACGTGCGCTCGTGCGCACAATATCGCTTCGTATGTAATGATCAACTTAGCACACTTGTATCATAATGTACTATTATTGCACACCTCATACAGTTACAAGCACAAATTTTACAATTAGATAAATTTAGGTAGAGGTAACAACAGGCGGTCTTATCGCTAATGAGCGATTTCTTCCAGACAACCTTTGGGTAGTGGAGACTAGAGAAAAACAATAAGCAGTAGGTGGTGCATAGAAACAAAAGAGACGAAATAGATAACACAGCACATTCATATGAATATACATACTTAAATAAATACAAAATAAACATACATATACGTACATATATACATATATAATACACACAATAAGAAACAACAGTGTCAACTTAAAAACCTAAGGAAGAGATAAATAGTATTCCTTAAGTTGCGATTTAAAGCTACCAATAGATTGCGCGCGTTTAATGTTGAGAGGGAGAGAATTCCACAAACGAACGGCCTGGAACGTAAATGAGCAATTATAAAATTTGGAAGATGAAGATGGCACTTTTAGGAGCAATTTTTGAGAGGATCTAATAGAATTAAGATAAGAGAAACGCTCTTTGAGGTAGCGGGGAGTTGCAGGGTTAAAAAGTATAGAAAAGAGTAAAGAAAGTATGTGAGAGTTACGGCGGTGACGGATAGGGAGCCATTTGAGTTGAGAACGAAAACTAGAAACATGGTCGAATTTGCGTAATCCGAAAATGAACCGAATGCAGGCATTTTGAATACGCTCAAGCTTATTAAGTTGCTCCTCGGTTAGGTCTAAATAGGAGATATCTGCATAATCAAGAATGGGGAGAAGTAACGACTGAGCAAGCGCAATTTCAGTAGCATTTGGCAGGAAATTCCGGAGCCGTCTGAGAGACCCTATGGCAGCAAACATCTTCCTGCTCACTTCACTCACCTGAGGCACCCATGATAGACAACGATCCATGATTACGCCAAGATTTTTCACTTGGTTGGAAAAAGGAATTTGGATACCATCGAAGACTATCGGAGGGAGCCTGAGAAAGTCAATTTTGGAGATTTGTTTAGCGCTACCCATCACAATTACCTGTGACTTTAGGGGGTTTACTTTTAAACCGTAATTTTGACTCCAATTTGATATGCGGAGCAGATCAAGATTCGTGGCTTCTATAACTGAATTGAGATCGCTATGCATAACCTGCGAATATATTTGAAGGTCGTCGGCATAGAGGTGATACGAAGAGGAGAGATCAAGAGTTATGGAATTAATGAAGATAGAAAATAAAAGAGGAGACAGCACACCACCCTTTGGAACACCAGCTGATGTGCTGCACCAGGAAGAACACGAAGAATCTAGTTTAATTCTTTGCCGACGACCAACCAAATAGCTGCGGAACCAGTCAATCGCTGCAGCCGATATGTTAAGAGACTGTAAGAACGCGAGCAAAATGTCAAAATCGACCGTGTTAAAGGCATTACTGAAATCTAGAAGTGCAAGAACTGTAAGCTTCTGGTCATTCATACCCAAACGGATGTCATCGGTAACCTTGACAAGAGCCGAGGTAGTACTATGGCCCGGACGAAAACCAGATTGAAATGGGTTTAGGAGGTCATTTCTATTCAGGAAGGAAGTTAGTTGCTGATGCACTAGCCGTTCGAGGACTTTGGATAGGAAAGGAAGAATGGAGATGGGGCGATAGTCAGAGAAGGAACTTGGGTTGGATTTTTTGGGTAAAGGAATAATATTGGCATCCTTCCACAGACTGGGAAAAGTACTTGATGAAATGGAAAAATTCAGAATACCGGTGATAATAGGAACAAACAAATCAAGGAGAGGGAGTATCATATTTCGGCTAACATAGTCAACACCAACGGCGTTAGAAGTGATATTCAATATACCCTTCCTAACATCACTCTCACAGAAATGGCTAAAATAGAAAGAAGAGAAATCTAAGGCAGGAAGTGATGAAAGATGAAGAAGTGAGTTAGATTTCTTAGGACCACTGAAACAGGTGGACGATGAAAAATACTGGTTAAGCTTGCAACGCTAATATTGTTTAAATTGGTTGCCTGTTGAGATTTGCCAACTCCGAGACCTTTCAAAAATTTCCACACTTTGGCTGGATTTCCATCTTCAACAGAACTGTGAATATGACGCCTCTGAGCATCTCGACATATAGTGCTACAGCGATTGCGCAGGGTATGATATTTAAGTTTATTTTTCTCAGAGTTGTTAGCCTTATACTTAGATTTAGATTGATTCTTCCTCTCTATAAGGGCTTTAATATCCTCAGTGAGCCAAGGAGCAGGGAGATGCTTGACTTTTATTGCACGAACATGGAGCATGAGCGTCATAAAGTTGTATGAGGAGCGAATTAAAGAGAGAAACTTGATCGTCTACCGAACCCGCTCGAGCGATACTGCTCCAATCGATTGTTAAAGCGTCATCTCGAAGCTTTTCCACATTTAATCCACTAAAATTGCGCTGCAAAAGAATTTTTGATTTAGATTTGGGAGGACGAATTTTGTAAGAGAGATAGAGCAGATCATGATATGAGAAGGCATCCGCGGAGTATTGTCCAAATTTAGACACATGAGAAGTCGAAGAAACTAAAGTTAAATCAAGAAGAGAAGGCGAGCAATTTGGAAAATAGTGTGTGGCGTCTGAAGGGAGAATAGTTAGATTGCATGCATCTACCAGGGATTTAAGGCGCCGGGATCGACTGTCATCCTTCAGAAGACACGTATTTAGATCTCCCATAAGAATGTGATGATTATAAGAAGGCATAAGGTCCTCGAGAAGTTTCTCAAGAGAATCAAAGTAATTAACGTGAAGGGAGGGGGAATAAAAAACGCCAAGTAAAAGTTTGGAATGAGAGAGGGAAACGTCGAGAAACATATACTCTGCGGCATCAGAAGTAGAAGAGCTGGCAGATACATTAACAATTGAATAGGGGATGTAAGAACGAAGGTAAATCGCAACTCCACCGCCACCTCTTCCAAGGCGGTCGTGCCGAATTAAATTGAAACCAGGTAAAGAGTAAGACGTTGAAGGCAAAGCTGGTCTGAGCCACGATTCGGAAATTAAAATAGCATGAATGTTCTTAATGTCAAAAGAGAGTAACATATCGCTGTAATGTGCAGGAATACTTTGCGCATTTAAATGCACAACGTTAAAATTTTTAGGTACATCATTAAACTGAGATTCCAGAATGTCGTGAAGCGAAGGAGGCAAACTATGGAAACTGTCTTCACTTACACTATCTAAGGAGGAAAAAGATAAATACTGATCACTGTTATCACTGAAAGGCATCTGAAAAATATATATAAAGTTAAAAATATAATAAGTGTATAATAAGTGTATACTAATATTCAATAAATATAAAAATATATACAGTAAAAACTAAACAGAAACTCCACAATCTACCCGCCAGCAGCAAATAAATAATATATCTACTAACCCTAAACTAATTTAAGGTACCTTAGCTACCCGCCAGCATATCTGGATGGATCAAAATTAAAAACAAAACAACAAATAATTAACATTCAGAGCAGAAACGGAACGCAATAATTTACAAGTGGCAACACTGGGCTGTTCATGTCAAAGCGCCTGTCATGTCAAGTTAATGTCAAAGCAAAGCAAATGCTATTACGAAAACTAGTTAAGATAAACAAATTAATCAAAAAAGAAAGAAAGGGTAGACACAGATAAGTGCTGCACGACAAAATTAAGAAGTCAATTGTAACACGGTAACAAGAAAAGCACTACACAGTAAACAAACAAAGTAGGTACGAGTACTCTACGATCGAATCTTCGCCTTCACAGTCTCCCTCTTTGCACGCTGCTGCCTAGCTCGCGGAGCCTGGGGGACGGGCCGAGTATCAGGTTCCGACGAAGCGGCAGGATGCTCCGCGTCGGCATCGGTAGGCGTCGCCTGCGCAACCGACAGAGCTTTCACATCGGCGACGCTGTTAGCACGGCGGCGCACGCCATCTTTTCCCAGCACAAGCACGTCGCCGTTCCAGGCCCAGCAGTTGCGCACTCCAAAACGCTCACGAGCCTCCATGAAAGCATTGTGGCGGGGCTTTGTGAGAAACTCTCCAAGTGTGACGCCTGAGCCCTTGAGTGCCACCTTGCCAAACCATACATCATCCCTGATGGCTATATCCTTGAACTTGACAAGAATGGCTCTAGGCTTTTTGCCGCGCCCTCCACGACCACCCAACCGATGACTGCGCTCAATATCTGCTGCGGAAAGATCTTCTAACACGGCCTGCAGTTTGTTAACCGCAAGATTTGTTGTGTCCTCAGAATCAGATTCATCTATACCATGTACTAACAACATCTTGCGGCGAGAGCGCGTCTCAATCTCCACCTGGCGAGTGACAAGCTCCACCTGCTTCTGCAAGGCATCGAGAGACCTCACAACAAAGTCCTTGAAAAAGTCAAACTTTGAAGCCACAGCAGCGACTGTTGGATTAGTGGTGCCCGCGTTGTCGAGATCTTTCTGGAACTGCGCCATCGTCTTCTTGAATGTCTCGGACAATTCCTCAATTGAACTTTTTACTGCACTTGTTTCTGACATTTTGTGAGAGTGAAGTGAGTGATAAAAATCGAAGTTAACTTGTGGAGAAAATGTAATGGAAATGCTGGTAGGTTATAAAGGTTATTTAAGCATCAATATTATTAGGTTTAATTGTCCAAAAAGTGATTATAAATATTTTTTTTAACAATAAATTTAGTGCACAAGATGTGACTTGTTTTTCTCCACCTACCCGGAAAAAAAAAAATGTTAGGCAACGGGAACTTATCATCCTGTATTTTATTATTTAGCTGTCTATAGTCAACAACTAATCTCCATTTCTTTTTGTATTTTATTATTTAGCTGTCTATAGTCAACAACTAATCTCCATTTCTTTTCTCCTAACTTATCTGATTTTTTAGAGACAAGCAAAACTGGGCTGGACCACTCGGAAGTGGTCTCTTCAATTATATCGTTATCTAACATATCTTGAATCTGAGTTTGAAGTTCCTTACG
Source organism: Pammene aurita (assembly GCA_947086415.1). Classification (NCBI taxonomy): domain Eukaryota; kingdom Metazoa; phylum Arthropoda; class Insecta; order Lepidoptera; family Tortricidae; genus Pammene; species Pammene aurita. Next base: position 11,251,541 of record OX352306.1, on the reverse strand, counting down.
TAAAGCGTGTGGTATCCTGTAAGGCTTTACATATACAGGGCTTGCATTTTCTTTTAACTTAATTTTGTGCTCTAATAAATTGGTTGTAGTTAGCTTGTCGCCGGGCAGATGAAAAACATCTGCGTATTTTGCGCAAATTTGTTCTATACTTAATTGTTCCTCTTTATTTAAGTAAGTATGTAAATTTAATAGATCTAATAACGTAGTTACTCTATTGACACTAATTTTCCATGAGTCAAAGTTACAAAAATCAAAATTACATAATCTGTTTACTTTTAAACTTGATAAATCTAAACTAACTGGCTTATCAGTCGTATTTAATATTCGTACTGGTATTTGACCTTTCTCCGGTCTTGAAATAACACCTGCTACGAAAACGCCTTCCTGCATTTCTTCCGCTAGCACTACACAGTCATCATTTAACTGTGACGCAATATGAGTCACAATTTCGCAGCGCGGTGGGATAGTATGGACATAATTATTCCTAGAATGAACCTTCATAGGTATCGAAACAGACTGACCTCTGTCCTCTAATGTCAATGCATTGTTTTTATAGCTTATAGTTACATTATAACGCAAGAAAAATATTTCACCTAAAATTGCTTGAGCTGCGCATTGCATATTCTTAAAAACATGAAACTTTCCTTCGCAAATGAATCCGTTAAAGTCTAAGTCTAAACAAATATATCCTTCCGAAACTAAATCTCCACAAACTCCCTTAATAGTAATACTATGTCCTTGGACGTGTCTAAGAAGGTCGGGTTTGTTTTTCAAATATTCATACTTAATAGCACACAGACCTGCTCCACTATCGGCTAATATTTTTAATTTATGTGCATTACCTACACTACATGTTACTGTACTATAATTATCTTTGTTGTAACTAAATATCGCATTATTCATGTTGGTCACGAAAAAACTCCCTGTTTGATTTTTTGTCAGCATTTGTTGTACGGCCACGTGTCGCGTGCACGAGTCGTCGAACGCTGGCCGTGCTGTGGTCAGCAAAATGCAGAGGTCGTGCAACTTTATTGTGTGGAATGTGTTGCGAAATACCTACGTTATTGTTAGAATAATATCGTGTTGGAAATGCATTTTTTCCTGAATTAAAACTTTTACCCTTATTATAACGAACAGAGTGACTATTCCTGTTCCGGTAATTTTAACGAGAATGACTGCGTCTGTAATTTAGGAACTGATCGTCCCGTGGTGATGAGCTATGTTAATCAATTGCTGTCCTAATAGCTTCGGGGCAACGACATAAACTGCCTAGCCGATATTATAGTACTCAATTTTGGGTCTGATAGACCGTCAGCGAACCGCTTAATAGCTGACTTTTCGTTCAGTGGACGAAGTATGTCGTACCTACTATCGTCACCATCGGCTTGGGATATAGTCAAATTGACAAAAAGATCCTCGATCTCTGCTCCGAAAGCTTCTATAGATCGCCTACCTTGCCTAGCTCTATATAGCTGTGCCTGAATCGACTCGGACGATTTTTTAGGTAACAAGAACGTACGCATATCAGCGACGAGAGATTCTACGCTACTGTATGAAGTCTTTAACCTGAGTTTAGCGCTGGACGAAAGTCTTGTTTTCAATACAAATTCTATCAAAATCTGTTGAGTCTCGCTACTTATAATAGAACTATACATTAGAATACCATCTATCAACTGCTTAGTAGAGTCCTCTTGCCCATGACGGGCAACAAGGCGATGGCCGTTTTGACATCGAAACTAGGTTTAGCCATGTTGTCTTCGGTCTGGGATTCCGTATCAAAGTGCGATAACAATATCTTAATCCTACCGTAAGTCTCACTAATTTCAACTATAAGTGTATTACCTAAGTCTATTTCCGAAGTACTAAAGTTTCTTTGTCTTTCCTTTAACAGAGACACAATATCCGCAGCGCGGTTATATATTTCATTTGACTGTTCTAATTTCTTTCTACCGATTTCTTTCTGTCGCCTCTCTGGACCTAACTTCACAATATCATCTTTCAATTTAATTAATTGGTCACGTAACGACTGTAATTCAAGTAACATAATGTATCCATAAACTCAAAAAAAAAAAAAATTGCTAAAATAAGATGCCTATCAATCGCTAAACATTATGACAAAATATTAAAACATAACAATAGAATTATAATTAACTTACATTAGTAGCGGCAATGTAAGTAGGTCATGTTGACGCTGCATTCTGCGCTGGCTCGGGCGGCGGGCGGCGGTCGGCGGTCGCGTGACGCTGGCTGCAAGCTGACACCTCCACGTGGCACCCGCTGTCTGCTCCCGATGACGATGATGGGCCGGGATAACCCTGGACTCCCCGGAACATGGGCCGGGATAACCCTGGACACCTCTTGAATTGCGAGCCGGGAAACCCTGGACAACGCTCTTCTTTCTTCTTTCTTGGCACTCTTCTTAATTTGTTTCTAGAGTTTTGGTCATCATCTTCTTGATTCTTTATTTATTTTTGGGAATATTTGCTTCATTTGTTTACAGACTTGTTCTTTCTTCTTAATCTTCTTGAAAATTGTTCATATTATTAATTCTTCTTTATCTTCTTTCTTGAATAATGGCTCTTCGGTTCCGATCTTCATTAGGATATTCTTGCATTGATTTTGTCTTCATTTTCGTACACGATGCTCCGTGGTTTTCTTCATCTTGGTTCTTCTGGTATGGGTCGCCATGAGATATGTTGATAGTTGGAGGGTCGAAATGGAGTATTTAAGTAAAACCAGACATTATCGAAGATGTGTTGTATTGTCGGTATCACGTATATAAGAGAGTTAACAAAACTAAACATACCTTATTTATATGTTATTATTGCTTACATGCTATTTTATTCAACCACGTGTGTCACATTATGTCGCAGGCAGTAACGTGAAGTTACTGTTAATATGTTAATTAGGGATATACTACAATAGTATAGCAAACTAACGAGAGGGGTTTCATCGCTCTCATTATTGTGTCATATCTGACGTGGCTAGCTCTCCGTCTATTACTCCGTGAGTCGAATTTTACCCCATTTTACGGTACGTCCTGTCATCTTGGCGCTTTCTACACGTCTCATTGAGCATTATTTCCACGAAAGTGACTGTCATCTGACCTTTGAATCCAAAGACCAAAATTAGCCTCGTTAGGAAGAAATCTGAATACTTGAACAGATTCTTTATAGTGTTTGTCATTACTGCTAAGCTATTGGTCTATAAAATATTCTGTTTTTTTTATACCTATTTGATTTTGATACGTAAACGTTTATTTGGCAAACGTTTGTAAGGGCACTTATTTGTGTGTTTATAACAGACATTTGTTCCTGAGTTATGGATGTTTTCTACGTATTTAAGTATTTCTCTGTTTCTTTCTATTTTAAATATATATCGTCGTCTAGTACCCACAACACAAGCCTTAATAAGCTTACTGTGGCACTAGGCTGATTTGTGTAAAATTGTCCCATAATATTTATATTTATTTTATTTTTTTATTTTTTTTACGATTATATTTATTTATTTATTTAAACTTTATCTAGTATAATACATTATTCCTTTTAAAAATTAAAACTATACTAACAAACTAATTGAAAATATAAAAATAAACCTACCTATGAAAACCCAACTATAAAAAGAATACCCCGTCCAAAAGGTCCGCCTGCGGCATGGTCCCCATAACGCTGGCCGCGTTACCTCTCTGTACAGCTAAGGCTATACGCTGGGAGAGGTAAGCGCCAGCTCTACGGTCCCCTGTACTTTCGACCAGCCGGGCCGACAGGGCCCTCATGAAGCATTTCATGTCGGCCGACCAGGGGCCCAGTGTCTCTAAAGCAAGCGCCGCAAACTCATAGTCCTTAAGTAAGGAAGAGTATTTGCGGCGCTTGAGAACCTGGGCCTGGTCAGCCGCAGCGCCGGCCTATGTGCGGGTCGCATGGATGTGGGACTGCGCAAAGGTGTCGACGCACGTCGCATCCCACACCAGAGCCCTACCCAACCTCCACGGCACCAATGTGGCTCCGTCGGGACGCTTGCCACCATCTCTTGCCATGCCCACCGGCTCCAAAATTGCAGGCACAGACACAGTCGCAAGCGCGCGACGGACCAAATCATTGATAGTGCCGTGGCGGTATAAGCGGCCGGCGCTTCTTGTACAGGAGAGGCCATGGCGGCCCATCTGGTCTACACTTTTGCCGCAGGCACACGTGTGGGAGACACATATTCTGGACCCAACCCTCAAGGATATTGCTATCCTCAAGGTACTTGAGTCCAGAACAGTGCCCAATTGCCTGGAAGGTAGAGCCTTCAACCAGTGACCCGACTCTGGAGCCGAAACCGCCAGAATGCGGGCACGTTCCAAGTCGTCCGGGCTTTCTTCAATGAGTGAGGCATGGGTTATTTTAAGAAGGGGGGAGTCCCAAGCCCGCTGAATGGGATGTCTGCACTCGGGCACGACTGACACCAGACTTCTCTGGCTTCCTTGAGGCTCGCGATCTCATCGTCCAGTATCTGTGCGTGGTTTAATATGACACTGACGAGAGACATCGAGCCATACACGGAAGACAGAAATGCCGGTAGAGCCGTGCTAGTCGAGGTGCGAATCCCCAATCCTCCAAACCTTATCGGGAGAACCGCCTGGGTCCATGGTCTAATGCTAAAATTGATATTCAGAATTTTGGACAGTGTAGTCTGAAGTAAGGTGTCGATGGATGATAATATATACGGAAATTTCCAAATAGGGCAGCTGCGGAGCTTTATATTTATTATTTATTAAACGTTGAATTTTTTTTGAAAATGTTTTATTTGGTCAGCAAGTATTTCTCTATCTATCAACACACATTAGCTATACACACATTTTAGCCTTATCGTTTGCCATCTGTTACGAAATTTAAGAATGCAAGTAAAATTAAAGTAACAATTTTGATACATCCGAAAATTTATTGAATGTAGCTGGTTTTGAATGTAGATTGCGGTATTTTTAAATTTCAGGTAGAAATGAGAATAGATTCTGGTATTTTTCTGCCTGTACGTGACCCCTGTTTCCAAAATTGACTGTAAATTACTATTCAAAGGCTGACTACACATACGCGGCTCACAACAGAATGTCCAAAAACATCTATTTTATTCTATTCGGCTGCTAACGTGATATTCCATATCGCATGGCCTCGCAAGGGATAATCCCATGATATTTCGTTGAAAGGATAAAACTGTAGTGATGTCTACGGGCTTTTCGGATAAGGAAGTAAGTAATGAAACAATATTGTAACAAATGATTTTGTCATCGATTATACGATCTATAGAAATGAGAATACGGGTACCTTCAAGTGATATTCTGTGACTTTTTACTAGAGCTCCCGCTACACGTGTTACACGCGGAGACGAATACTCGTGTACTTAAGACCGACGGTGCTAAGGAGCCGGTTTACACGAACCCGCCGGGATTCGGAAACGTCTCCAGGAAACGTTTCCATGGAAACGTTTCGAGAAACGTTCCTATGGGTACACGGGTACTTAATACCGGCTCGAACGGGTCCGAAGCAGTCAGAACCGATGCAAATAAGGGTTATTATTGAATGCTCTACAGTTGACTACAGATGAGGTTGTATGGCATCGTAGGATATTTTAATTACTTATTTAGCTTTAGCCAGCTTCACAATATAAGTAGATATGATTATATATTGAGGTATTCATCGGTATTCAAGACAAAATGAATACCTCCATACACGTAGTTTTGATAATTATAAAATGTACTTTTTACTTTCTTATTACATTTTTATAGTGTTTTAGAATAAGGTGCTAGTGCTTTGAGAAGTGAGTTCATTTTAACAATATTTTATATGCCCTATATATAAAATATTGTTAAAATGAACTCGCTTGTAAGAAAAATATCCCGATTGATCACAATGGGGGGGGGGGGGTCAGAGAAGATATCACGTCTAATTTTTTTTCAAAGCGGGAAAGCCAAAAGCAACAATTTTACTAAAAAATTTAATCAGATCAAATAATCCGCTCTATTTTTTTAATATTAAGTCATAAGCAGATTTTTACGATGCCTGTTTTTCTGAGATAGCATCTTGAATGTTCAATATACGCAATACAGTAGAAATGACATTAGACTTGCTTAGCGTGTAAGGGTAGAAAAATCGGCCAAATATGATCACATGATTTCTGGACGAATCCAAATATGAAAAAAATACGATCAAACTAACGTTTAATATTCCAGTATGTCAATCAATCGATAGTTATAAATTAACAACATACCTACTACTAATTCGAATACTTATTGCCTGCACGTCTTCGTAAAAATATCGATAAGTTAAAATTAAGAATATCGACTAATCCGCGGCACTTTTTTTTTTGACGTATTATTTCAATTATGTGACTTAATGTCAAATATCACAAGTTCGCTGTCCATTGAGCATCAGCTTGGTAAACATCTAAGAAATAAGCATACAAATCAAGCAATGGATGCCATTTTGACAGCTTGCATAGGAAAACGTTTTTTTAAATTATTTTAAATTATTTTTCTGGCAAAAACATATCAATATTAGCTTTATATTTGATAATTGACACCACAGAATTAATAGTTGTACTGCGATTTGTACAAGTAACAATGCGAAAACAGTGATTTTATGTTTGTATTAAATTTATACTGCACCGGTTAATGATATTGTGATCGAGTTTTCTGATCAACTTGATCAGGATTTAGGGACAGTGTTTTAGCTGTCATGCCATTTCTCCTTATACTTTAGATTTCTATGGTGTAAAATTGATGTCTGGTTACTTTGGAAACATCGTATCTCACTTAATTTAATAATGTTTTTTCATAATCAAAGTGTTCTGTCATAATTCTTACAGAGGTTTTATCTTTATTAGTTTGTTTGTGTAAGGTGACTATGATTACAGATAATAAAATGTATAAGTAACAAAAAGGTGAAAAAAATAAGAAGGCGTTATTGTTTCACTTAAACATGATGGCGATGGCGGCTGATTCATTAGCGTGTACTAATTAATTGTGTAGGGTTGCTTCTGCTCACGTCTCACGAGACGATACACGAGATGATTCACGAATCATCTTGTATATAGTCTTTCCTCCCGTTCTTGGCCCGTTACGGATTAGTGTTCTTATCAGTAAACTCCATTGTAGCAAAACCGCAAGCGCACGCGCCACGACAAAAAAAGGATTTGGGCTCATGTTAGCGTTTATAGAATATCTACCATATGAACCACGCAATAAGATTCAATATGAACTAATACAAAAAAGCTGTATATTCTTAATGGTTGCGCCCAGCGTAGGCGAGTTAAACGCTCTCCATCCAGCATATCTTGACACCGAGATCCGAAACAAATATGCGTAATCGGAGACCGCGCTCGAACTGGTATTCCGAACGCCCGACTAGGCAACGCTTAGGAGGCAATTGGAATTATTCCTCACGGACAGGTAAATTAAGGGTCGGATTTTAAATGAAACATTTGGGTACGTGTACGATTTATGTATATTTAATTTAAAAATATATATAAACATTGGGTAAATATATTACAATAATAATCGGTTAATTATAATCAGTTATACAAATAATCAACGAATTTTAAAAACATTTTTTTTATATTACTTTTAACATCCAGCAAATTACTTACTAAGAATAAAGAAATTTTAATAAAAATAATATTAGGATGCTACATCAAAACGTAATAAAACATCAATGTTTTAGATAGTTACAGGTACATTTTAAATATGTATAGGGGTTAGTTATAATCGTTTATACAAATAATCAACGAATTGTAAAAACATTTTTTTTCTTTATATTACACTTTTAACATACAGCAAATTACTTACCAAGAATAAAGAAATCAAATAAAAATAATATTAAGATGCTACATTAAAACCTAATAAATCTTCAACGTTTTAAATACTTAGCTACAGGTACGTTTTAAACAAGTAGAGGTTTACAATATTTTGATCGTTCATGCACTATAGTGTAAGGCAGAAAATAACACTACATAACAACATTTAGTATAACATAATAACTAGACTTGTAACAAAATAACATATTGTTTTTGAATATCACATTATTAAGTAGTTTTAACAACGGAAAAATCAACTTTGATAGACATAAAATTATTAATTTAGTAGAAAATAAACATGCACTCTATTTATATGTTTACCTACGAGTCTTCCTCGTCAGTGGAATCATCGGTGACATTAATAATGACAGAAGAATGTCCGAAATTTCGCATCATTTTTTTTTCTAAATCTACAACATGCCTACAGCAATTTTTCCAGTGACAACCTGTACTATTCACTATTTCTCTAATGCGATTTAATACCGCCTCGCTAAATTTAGGATCTGTATTAATTTTCCTTACGCTTGTTTTAAGGTTACCTCACATTAACTCAATGGGGTTAATTGTGCAGTAATATGGGGGCAACCTCAACACTTTGCAACCTTTTTCTTTTGCTTTCTCGTCCACGTAGTATACTTTGTCAAAGGTATGGTTTCGCAAAATAGCTAATAAGCCTTTCTTCGTTATTTTTGACGGGTAACTAATACCGTGTTTCGTTAGAAATGATTGAATTATGGCCTTTTTTGTATTTGTGCAGGGTACTAATTCTTTTTGTCTCGAATGATAAGACGCGTTGTCCATTATTATGATGCTGTCCGTTGGTATGTTTGGTAGAAGTTGCTCCTCAAACCACGTTTCGAACAGACTTGCTGTCATATCTTCGTGGTAGTCGGCGCTGCAATTTGCTATATTTTTGGCGGATAGCAACAATGCTCCTTCCACCCACCCACTTTCAGAGCCCGCGTGTAAAATTATTATTCGCTTGCCCTTCGACGCCGGAACGTTTAATGCGCATGTGGTATTTTCTTTAGTCCATCCTTTTTTGACGACATCGTGTGTGTCATACCATCATCGGCGCCGTAGGTGAAATATTTTTTTCGTAAAAATTATGTATTATTCTTTCTATAAAGTCTTTTACAAACCCGTCTATTTTTTGAAACTTTGGTTTAGTCAATCGAGGTTTCGTTTGTTGACCGCGTTTAGCGATTACACGCTTTACAGTCCTTATGCTGGTGTTAGTTAGATATGAGGTTCGTTGCACTGAGCCACGTAGTCCAATTTCAACTCTATCGTAGACTTCAATAATTGTTCGTCGATGCCCGGCATCCAATAGCTGCGACACTTTTTTATTCTTGCTTGCATCTTCTAATGGCCGAAACGTAACGCTATTACTAGCGCCTGCGCATGGTTGAAAAGCGATACTATTATTGACGCTTTCCGATGGTCGGCACAAAACACTTGTATGACAATCTTCCCATGGTCGGCACATTACATTCGTAACAGCATCTTCCCATGGTCGAAACATTACACACGTAACGGCATCTTCCCATGGTCGGAACATTTTTACATTCGAAATGTAAAAATCAGATCGAAAGTCCAGATTAACAATGCCAGAGGTCAAATAAAACTTAATACACCAAAGTCCAAACAGTAGCAAACAAAATCCAAAAAAACGTAGCCAGGTCGTCATGAAAAGGGTCGTATAGAATAAAGAGCACATGTACTTAAAGCGAGGCTTGTAAGACACTGGGAAAAGATAACCCTTTAATCCAACTTAGCCATTTCCCCCTACCCTAAGCTGATAGTGCGTAGGTAGCGCATTCCTAAATAATGAGTCACCCCAACACTAACCAAATGTGCGTTGTGTAAATAGTAAGTTTTATTATATTAATGAGCTTTATTAGAAAAGTTTTACTTGATTTACAATCCGATATTTATGTATTAAACGTAAAACGCCAATACAGCATGTTTTAACCGAAGAAAGACACATTCAAGTTATGCTTATTATCATGATTTGAATGTGTTAATGTTAAGATAATAAATATGAGTTAACACGCAAGAGTGGGTTAACTTTCTAGGTAAAAATATGTAAGTGTAACATAAAAAAAAATGATTTTATAATTCGTTGATTATTCGTATAACTAAATATAACTAACCGATTATTTCTGTAATTTATTAACCTGATTATTATTTATATACTGATTTGAATGAAATAAAATGAATTGTAATGAAATGATTATTAAAACGGAATACCTACTATTATAGTTAAAATTAAAATATACAACTGTATAAGGACTTAGCTTGTAAGTTATATGACTTGTAAATTAACCTATTTACGAATAAATAATCTGTATCAGTATTATTATTGTTATATACTTACCCAATGTTTATATTTTTTTTAATATTAAATATTCATAAATCGTATTTGTGTCCAAATGTTTCCAATCAAAATCCGACCCTGTTTTACCTGCCCGTGAGGAATAATTCCAATTGCCTCCTAAGAGCTGCCTAGTTGGGCGCTCGAAATACCAATACAAGCGCGGTCACCGATTACGCATATTTGTTTCGGATCTCGGTGTCAAGATATGCTGGAAGGAGAGCGTTTAAGTCGCCTACGCTGGGCGCAACCGTTAAGAACATACAGCTTTTTTGTATTAGTTCATATTGAATCTTATTGCGTGGTCCATATGGTAGATATTCTATAAACGCTAACATGAGCCCAAATCCTTTTTTTTGTCGTGGCGCGTGCGCTTGCGGTTTTGCTACAATGGAGTTTACTGATAAGAACACTAATCCGTAACGGGCCAAGAACGGGAGGAAAGACTATACAATGATGTAAAAGTTTCTAGTTTCATTGTTGTGGACTCCACAGCAATGAAACTAGAAACTTTTACAAATATCTTAGGTATTAATTATTATACTATATAAAGAGTTTATAAAATCATCATCATTATCAATTGAACTGTTAGTTTTATCTCGTCCTTGGTATTCACTACCATGAGATACGCGGCAGCGGCAAAAAAAACTAACCACCAATTTAAGAGGCCTTATCAAAGTACCATGCACAGGTGTTTTAACAAAGAACCAATATTACTTATGCTACTTTGGTTATCCCGCCATAATATAACTTATTCAAATAAGTTTAGATCCTAAAACAGGTAAACTGCTAGTTGTATGGGTCACTTTGAGATTAGCGTTCAGGTAATAAAATTAAATGCAGATTTTACGACACCCTTTGGTGCAAACGTGTAGATTTCCAAATCATAATGGCCACCTATTTTAAGCTCTATGTGGTTGTAATAAAGTCAACACATCTGTATAAACACAAGACCTTAAGCGGCACGATTTTAAGAGGATTTACTTAAACTATAGCATAGTAAATGTTTCCTTTTGTTTTGACGCCACGTGGCCTAATTTCACTGTGATACTTATAGGCAGAAGGAACTTTTAATATAATTAAAAAAAAAACATGCCTAAGATATAGAATATCCTATTGAGTTTTAGTATGGCTTCAATTTTCCACTTAGTCGGTCAGTTGGATACTATAGTCTTCCCGAGTTAATCTTACCATTTTAAACTAGTGTTAGTTGTTTTGTTAATAGTTTCTTTTGTTTTGTTGGTTTTTGTTGTTATAAAATTGTTATGATTGCATGTCAACGAGCTACCCAGAAGAATATAAAAAATTTGTAAAAAAAAAACCAATTTAACTGGTAAGTAGCATTAATACCAATTTACTGACTACTAATACAAATCAAGATAATGTTGAGTGTATTTAGTAATAATGGATAATCATGTTATGAGTACATCATTTATAACGTATATAGTGACATAATTTAGTGTCCAAAATAATAAATTACCTGTTTCCAGATATAAAATGATTCGAAATGGAAACAAATGGTTGATAATTTTAAAAAGAACCGTTCTGTTACTTCTGATGCTCATAAGTTTAAAATAGTAAGTTGTACCTTTAATGACACCGTAAATCAATTCATTGTATTCAACACAATTAGTAAATGGTAGTAATCAATTCATAATAGGACATGTTCGTTGTAGTGTTGAACTTTTTTTGGCCGAATTTCACTTGCTAACCAACATTTCGCTGATGATTCACTTTAACAACTAACTATTAGCAAAATTTTGTATGATAACGTTTCATTTGGTAGAATTGTTTTAAAGCTGATTATTATAATGACTCAAAACTTTTGGGATACTTATCATTTGTCAAATCTATCACTAGGCCAAGCAACTATTAAAAGAATAACGTTTCGTTAGTAAGTATATTAACAACAGAAATCTCATATGTGACGGACTCCAGTTAGGTGCGACGACGAGCGAAGCGAAGAGTAGCGTATTAGATCTACCGTGAGCAAACAGTGCACGAAGCTGAGCAAGCGAAGCGAGCGTGCCGCCGTAACGGCCGGCGAGTGCCAGAATCGACTTTTTAATATAAAAAATATCCTAAGCAATAAGTCTAATGAATAAACTATTGTATTGAATTAATAATAACTACCTGTATATAAGTTGCCCACAGTGAAAATGGCATTATTACGAAATGAATATTACGCAAACTAAACCATTCTATACTCGAAAGGAGGCATTTAAAAAAGTGATTTTATAAAAACAGGCCAAACGTACAGTTGGTAACTGAGAGAAATAAAACAAAATATTTTGACAAGTTGACACATGATCATTCCGCGATGTGAAATTACGCGAAAAGTTTGTTGGGAACTGATAATAGGCAACACAATTTTCAGCGTTAATTTAGAGAACCCTTCGTTGTACTAGGGTAAATAATTCGGGTATAAATGTCCAAATAATATACTACAGCTGCTGTGCATTGTAAGTTTCAAATTATTTTTCTTGCCCGGATTTGAATACCTAACCAAACCGTCCAAACCGCCGCCGCAGTCCACTATCTAATTTTAATCAAATATAGTGTTTTTTTAATCAATAAACAACTAATACAAAGACCTCAAAGAAGACCCAGTGTGTTGATGACGAGGGACCATCTTGTTCCTTTAGATGTCAACACAGTAAATCCTCCTTTTTGTAAAGGGTCGGCAACGCGCATGCGACACCTCATTAGTTGCAGGCATCCATAGGCTACGGTAGCTGCTTACCATCAGGCGGGCCGTATGCTTGTTTGCCACCGTAGTGGTATAAAAATAATAATTACCTGAACCTGTATTTTAAAGAACGGAGACACTATTAATTCAATGAAATAAGTATTGAGTATAACGAAGTAATATTTATATTGCTAAAACGGCCGAATTTTTATTTTAATATAGGTAATTCATCCTTTATCTATTGAAAACAAACCCGTGCTTCTACCTGCGTGGAAAAAAGGTTCGTTCAAATACACCGTTAACTAAATTTCAACTCTATGGACTAGCAATAAGATTCAACATGACTAAAATTCCCTAAGCTACCACATGTATTCATTAATAGCTCTTAAACGTCTCGACTCGTGTCTCTGCCACTCGTCAAGGACGTTTCGAGATCCGCGTGCATTTAAGGAACGTTGCTTCGGCTACCCGTTTACTCGTGGAAACGGATCTTAATTACACGTTTCTTTATTACACGTGGGAAACGGGCCAGAAAACCGTGTTCGTGTTACTCAGAAACGGATCTTGGAAACGGGTACCCGAAACCCGGAATCGACCGCGAGCCCTACTTTTTACACACTTTTTTTAGCTTAATCTTATAAGTTAAATTTCAATTACCTTCCGGTGTCTGATTGAACTGAAATTTGGCATACTTTTATAATTTAAGTGGAAATCCTATCTGTTACAGTGAGCAATAAAATTGTGTAGTAAATAAAAAATTGGGAGTAACTTATTTATTTCTTTGAACTTTATTGCACAATATAAAATATACAGTTACAAACCGGCAGGCTTAAGCCGTAAGACATTCTCTACCAGTCACCCTTAAGGCCAAACTGAGAATCATCATTGGTGCAGGGTATATAAAGAACACAGAATTAATAACTTTTTTATTAGCCTATTTGGTGTCCCACTGCTGGGTAAAGGCCTCCCCTCTTTTCCCCCATTCGACCCTGTTGGTTGACAAATTCGACCACTCTTTACAGAATGCGTCATTTATAGTTATAGTCATCAATTAATAACTAAAATAGCAAAAACGTTACCTAATATGAAGAAGCCTATAAATATATATATATATATATATATCAATAAGATAGTATAAAATGTACATAATAAACATACATAAATTACCTGCTACTGAATTTACTATAAAGACACGTCTTAATACTGAGAGTTATCAAAAATATATTGCGGAGCCTGCGCTTGAACGTGAATTTAGTTTGAGCTTGACGTATGCCGGAGGGAAGAGCATTCCAAAGGGGGAACTTACTTGTTTACAGTGATACTTGTTTAAAGCTTTTATTTAACATGCTGTATTTGGGTCAAATCTTACAAGTTTAATTTGACGTATTTATTTCCAGTGGTTGCATCGGCTTGCATTTACGTATGGATAATTATTTGTAATTTGGATGACAATACATGATGGTGGATGATATTACGATGGAATTGAACTGATCTGATTACGAAGATCAGGGTTGAGTTTGCTTGAGACTATCTTCGTGTCAAACGTATATATTGTAATGCAAAAATGTATTTTTTTGATACCGCATAAAGCTTTCGTGAAAAGACCAAAATTGGTACCCAACTTAGTCTAATACCCGTTCTAGTCTAAGACCTAGTCGTGACATATAATATACTACTGACGGAGCAACCAAACCCCTTTAGTTAGTGTATTTACGGATCGTTATAACTGGACAGGCGTCCGGCCTGCCAGTGATTTAAGGATGACTTTGAACTACATTGAACGTGCCTAACATGTTTTACTATGTTGTGTTCCTGCTAGTGAGTAAGGTCGCCAAAGTGCTAAAAAGGATACAATTGCAGTGTGTTGACGATGGGGGACCCTCTTGTCACTTTAGCCGTCAACACAGGGAATCCTCTTTTATATTAAATGACCGGCAACGCGCATGTGACATCTCTGGAGTTGCAGGCGGGCCGTATGCTTGCTTGCCATCGTCGTGGTATAAAAAAAAACTATTGACTTACCAGTAGCACTACGGCACTAAAGAAGCATGTTGCTATAGTTGCCTATTGACTAATCATTCTATTTTGTCACCAGGTCGCCCAGAACCCGTAGTTTCCTGGCTAATTGATGGCCTGCCCGCCCCGCAATACATCGGTGTGAAGACGGACACTCATGTAGTGGTCAACCGGTTGGAGCTCCAGCACTTAAAAAGGGAAGACTTGAACACCACGTTCAAGTGCAGGGCCGCTAACACACATCTTGTGCCACCACAGGAGAAGATTGTTAGGCTGGAAATGAATTGTAAGTAGCACTGAATACCTAGTCCATGAATTATCTATTTATTCATTTATTTGTTACCCTGTAGTGTCCTATTGCTGGGCAAAGGCCTCCCAGTTAGGAGAGAGGTCTCTTCAACGTGTTTCTGTCTATGACAATATCAGCCCATTCAGTTCGCCCTCCATTTTATCCATAACAGACTTATAATAAATAACATTCCACTGCTCGGCATAGGCTCATTACTGTCATGGCGAGAGGAACTGAGCAACTCGTAGTCTCCACGCTGGCTCAAAGCGCGCTGGAAACTAAACATACACTTTTACATTTCTTTGCGATGTTTTTCTCCGTCGCCAAGTGAATGATTATACTTTTCACTTAGATTTTGAAAACCTAATTGGTACCGCTCGGATTTCAAACCTACAAATTCTGACATCTTACCGCTAGGCAACCAACACATAAAATTCTTGATTATCTTTTAATCGACTGGCAGTTAATGCTTTAAAAATTAAGTTGCCCTTTCGTTCTTCCTTCTCAGCCTTTTCCCGGCTACATCCTATAATACTCTTCAACCAATATTTTCATAGGTACTTCGTTAAGTGAATCATGATTTAAAGAAGCTGTTATTATCTTCTTCCTGCTAGCGTTTGTCCCAGCTTTTTGCTTTATTGATCCTGGGGCCGCTCGGCAACCTAATCCCAGGACGTAGGCATAATTTAAAGATGCTTCTTCTTCTTCAGGCCTTATCCCATCTTTATTTGGAGTCGGCTCTCCTAATCCTTAGTCTCCAGAGTGGTCTTTGCTAGGTCGTCATTGGGTCCGTATTAGCGTTTTTGAGGTCTTTTTAGGGTTCCGTACCTCAAAAGGAAAAAACGGAACCCTTATAGGATCACTTTGTTGTCCGTCTGTCTGTCTGTCTGTCTGTCTGTCTGTCTGTCTGTCTGTCTGTCTGTCTGTCAAGACCATTTTTCTCAGTAACGCGTGGAGATATCAAGCTGAAATTTATACCAAATACTCGAGTCTATTGTCCCTTGGAGCTGTGAAAAAATCAAACTTAAAAACCAACGTAATCAAAAGATACAGTCGTTTATGCTGCAAATTTTAGAGTTTTTCGGCACTCGCAAAACCTACGGGGTACTTCCCGTGAACTCAGAAACTTGAAATTTGGCACGAAGCAACGTCATATAGCATAAACAATGGAAAAATTACAAAAAGTAGACATTTTTAATAAAATCATATAAAAAAAACATTTTTTTAAATTTTAAACTTACTACCTTTTTTCTCGTAAACGCGTGGAGATATTAAATTGAAATTCATGTCAAATACTCAGAGCTATAGGACCTTTCAGATGTAGCAAAACCAAACTTTTATGTCAACGCAATCAAAAGAAATAGCAATTTGAGTCGCATATTTTTAAACTGAGTACTCGCAAGAAACTCAAAACCTACAGGGTACTTCCCGTAAACTCAGAAACTTGAAACTTGGCACGAAGAAACTTCATATAGTAGAAACAAAGGAAAAATTACGAAAAGTAGACATTTTTAGTAAAATCATACAAAAAATATTTTTTTTAAATTTTAAACTTACTACATTTTTCCTTGTAAACGCGTAGAGGTATTAAATTGAAATTCATATCAAATACTCAGGTCTATAATACCTTTAAGTTGTAAAGGTTTGTACGGAACCCTCGGTGCGCGAGTCCGACTCGCACTTGGCCGGTTTTTTTTATTACTGACATCCATGATGTTCGAGGTTTCCCGCGTAGCCTTGGTTTCGGTCCAAGTTCCAGCACTTTTCTAGTCATGTGGTCGGTAGGTCTTCTCATAACGTGACCATACCAACGAAGTCGTGTTTCTTCCAGCTTGTCATGTATAGGCCTTATTTTGAAGCTGCCATGAATACACCGGTTAGGCACTTTGTCGAGTAGGGTAACTCCTGCCGACCACCTCAACATTTTCATTTCAGCTACGTGCAGCTTGTCGGCCTGTTGTTTTTTCAGGGGCCAGCATTCCGCTCCGTAGGTCATCGCTGGTCTCACTGCACTTTTATACACTTTCCCCTTGACACGTATTGGCATTCTCGTGTCGCACAGCACTCCTGTCAGGTCTCTCCATTTCTGCCAGCCTGCGCCGATTCGGTTTATGATGTCGGCATCGATGTTGCCGTCATTAGATAGTACACTTCCTAGATACTTGAAGGTAGGCACAGTGGTAAGGGCAGTATTTTGGACATAGAGCGTGTGCTGAATATTGCTCCCGGAAAAATTGCAGTGCATATGTTCTGTTTTTTGCCTGTTGATTCGGAGGATGCCTTTTCTAGAGCTGCTCTCCATCTATGCATAATTTAAAGATGCTGCTATTCCTTATTTATTTTATCTTGGTAGCTTCTATTGTAAAACACACATAACATTCAAATGAATCAACAGTAACGCGCGTCAGTTTCATTTCAATGCTAAACCGCTACCCAAAAAACCTTTACCGGCCATCGCGAAATGGCATGACATTGCAACCAGTCACTAAAATGAAAGTACTCTTTTCAAAGTCAGTCCGGCTAGGATTCCCTCTCAAACGGACAAAAAATGCTACAAGTTTTTGAAAGTCCAGTACCGCAGGGTTGCGTAATAGTTTGCCGCAGCACTAAATTCAAATTATGCCCTCGGATCACATAAAATACATGTTTACGTTTAGACTAGTTTCGAATAACTCGGCTTTCGGGTTCACCTTTTAGCATTCGCATTAAATTAACAATTTTACTGCTAGATGTTACGTCATGCTTTGAAATGTAATATTACAAACGTTGAGTGACGCGATTGTTGAACAATAAAGGTAGGTGCATAATTGTATCTACGCAGTGTCAACTGAACAATCAAGTGTCGAGAACGGTTGAATAACTTTTTGTAATAAATGTGTATATTTAATCGTAATATTAAATAAATGTCAACAACTGCACATTCTAACTAATTCTATTGTCCAAGCTGATATGTGTTTGAAGATAAATTACAAATACTTTTTTAGTACAGATAAAAAAATACCAAACAGAGAAAACCACCTTTCATAAAAAACAGTCCAACAGAATCATCCTTTTAATTTTGAAGTCGACTAAATAACGTTGTTAAAATAGTGTATTCAAGTAAGTATCTTATTCAAGTAGTTTTTTTTTCCTTTATCTTGTACAAAGGCTGTTACTTCAAAGACAAGTACATTCCAAACATAAGCCAAGTATACTGTTTAAATAATTAATTTCTTAAATAAAAACATTGTATTTAGTATCTTCCAACCAGAATACAGCAATGTTAAAATCGACCAATCAGAAAACGCAATTTATTTCTCAAAACATGAGGTATTTTTAGTTCCTAGTCATTAAAAAAAAAATGTTGGAAGCGCTTTAAAGTGCTAATTATACCGTAGTCTGTGGCATTTTTTTTTAACCATCTCGTGATAATATGGCCTACTTTAAACCCTTGTCAAACAATCTACTATTATTATGGTAGCCTTTCGCTCGACTAGAGCACTGGTTCAATTAGTTAGTTACTTTTGTAGCTAAAAAGCACAAATTTTTTTCACAAATTCCTAAATAAAACACGACACATCGTCGCCCAGGGACAGCTTTAGTGTGAACCCAGCCTTAAGTGAAACTGATGTTAAACGATTTACTTTGTGCAAGCTAAATCATGTTCAGCATATTATAGTATGGTATATTAGTTCTTGCTTCGTCACAAAGGTGGGACAGCGCCCTAATTTTAACTAATATACCTACCCTTGTGCTAACTTCCTTAAATACAGAAAGTCGTAAGTTTCTAGGTTTTTCTATATACTTACGCTCAATTGTACGGAGAAAATTAGAAGTGTGGAGTGTATGAGAACGAGCCTGAGACATTACATATTGTAAATGGTTTTTTGCCTTGATTTTTATTGGGATGAAATGAACGCCTCATATTAAATAAACAAAGAAAGGGAATTTCTGAAAATGTGTAGTATTAAAAATATAATATTGCAATTTTATGTTGGTCTATACTGTTATAATACAAAGTTACAGTTTTTAGGGTTCCGTAGTCAACTAGGAACCCTTATAGTTTCGCCATGTCTGTCCGTCCGTCCGTCCGCGGATAATCTTAGTGACCGTTGGCACTAGAAAGCTGAAATTTGGTGCTAATATGTATATCAATCACGCCGACAAAGTGGTAAAATAAAAAGTGGAAAAAAATGTTTTATTAGGGTACCTCCCCTATACCTATAGTGGGGAGTGATTTTTTTTTTCATTTCAACCCTAACATGTGATATATTGTTGGATAGGTATTTAAAAATGAGTAGGGGTTGACTAAAATCATTTTTTGATAATGTAAATATTTTCGGAAATAATCGCTCCAGAAGTAAAAAAAAAATGTGTCCCCCCCCCTCTAACTTTTGAACCATAAGTTTTGAAAATATGAAAAAAATCTCAAAAGTAGAACTTTATAAAAACTTTCTAGGAAAATTATTTTGAACTTGATAGGTTGAATAGTTTTTGAAAAAAAATTACAAAATAATTTCTGAACTAAGTTTGTAATTTAACCGTATAAGCAGGTGTTTATTGTACCTGTAATTTCTACAAAATCACAATGAAATGACGTGCTTTCAAATAAAGTAAAAAAGGTTAAAATCGGTTCACGCAATAAAGAATTATCCCATAAAAATCATCTTCCATACTTTAAGCTCGCGCGCAATAGTTTACTTAATTTGCCGATAGATGTCGCTGTACGTGGAACGCTCATATCATATCCTACATGGCGGTGTTATTTTAACTTTGAAGTGGGGACACTTACTGTGACGGACGGAAAACTACGGAACCCTACACCCGGCCGGTTTTTTTTAAATAATATTCACTCAATTAAACTTAGTTTTATTTTTCCGATTTTATTCTAGAATTGAACAAAACAAAAAACTTGGTAGTTTAATCTACTACATAATTATTACACACATAATATTTGGAATAGATTTATGGCATCTTGTTGATCGTTTGTTTATACTTAGCATACACTTATATGAAAAACGATTACAAAAACAGTTCAAAATTAATCTCATTCGAATACAAACAACTTGTTAACAGGTTACATATAACTTTCGGAAAATGCATAAGAGCCACAACTAAAGATCTTACTCCTCTTCTTGGCATTTACAGGACGGAATCATGATCTGAATAATTCCTTGAAATAGTTTTCGATAGCTCCTAAATGTCCTCCAGTTCGCCCCGTCACGTGCTGCCACAATTCGTTTACCGTTCCCATTTGACTGGGACTGGGGGAGTGACCGACGTAACTGACTACTGATGTACTAAATTATTCAGCAATTGCAACTATCGTTGCTCTAAATTGAGAACACAAAAAAATCCTGCAAGTAAATATTAAAATAGCAAATGAATACATGGAATTATTTAAGCAAAATTTAAGTTCTAGATTTTTTTCAATGGGAGAGTGACCGATGTAACTTATCAAGTAACAAAATTTGGCACTATAAAAGTCCTGAGAACATTTTAGAACGTGCTAATTAGCGTTCATGTTTAGCACCATAATGGTGTTGTAAACCTTTACCTAACCCCAAGTAGGCCCTAGTTTTATCACTGATTTATTCTATAAACATTACATAAAGGCTCTCACGGTGATAAATCAGCTCTATGATTGAAATATCTGCAACGTTTATGTCACAAATTGGAACTATAAAAGTAACCAAAACAGGTTTATAGTGCTATTTTGCACCATAAACGATTCCAGCGATCTTTTTTATCACCAAAAGCCTCGTGTTGTGTGCTGTCGTCGCCGTGAGGTTAATTTCACAAGGAATTAAATATATATCTGTAAGTCATTCGCCATTGTCCCTTAAAGTGACATATAAAGGTACATACTAAAAACATTCGTGCATCGTAACTCTGCTGGTACTTGCACTTGCGAAAATAATTGTATTGATAAAATCATTATGCTGATTTCAAATTTAACAATGCGCCCTCATAATTTTACAGTTTTAATAAAAATTAAATTAATAAAATTAGGACTTGTCCCGACTGTGGCTTCTATAGTACCCATGGGCTCCAGTCGAGCTGCTAATGTGCTATCACTTTCTGAAAATGGCAGCCATATTTTAATGGATTTGGGTAGCCCCATAGCGATGTTGAGGGAGAATTTAAAAGATAAAACGTTACGTAATGGTCGTGCAAAGTCCTTTTATAGTGCAGATTGATTCTGTAATAGTGTTTGCGATACTACTACAATACTACTACTATAAAAGTTAATTTGACACATAATTAGTGCATAATAGATACATAAAAGTGTCAGTAAAGTGTCTATAGTATTAAATTGTACTATAACCGCTTTTTACAAATCTATTACAGTGCAACACTTTAAAGATTCTTATTTATGGTCCTTTAAGCGCTCTAAGAGCTAAGTTATAGACCTAAAATGCTCTTTAATTTATAGAACCAAAACGCTCTACTAAAAACCTTTATAGTACAAGCAGTCACAATGGTTACCATTACAGACCTACTATATCACTGTTTGGTGATAAAAGGCCTTAGTTATAGAAGCTTTTGTTACTTGGTGTAATAAGTAATTAATTACTTATTACACCAAGTAACAAAGTTTTGTTTCTATAAATTAAAGAGCATTTTAGGTCTATAACTTAGCTCTTAGAGCGCTTAAAGGACCATAAAAAAGAATCTTTAAAGTGTTGCACTGTAATAGATTTGCAAAAAGCGATTATAGTACTATTTAATACAATAGACACTTTACTGACACTTTTATGTACCTATTATGCACTAATAATGCGTCGAATTAACTTTTATAGTACTAGTATTGTAGCAGTATCGCAAACACTATTTCAGGATCAACCTGCACTATAAAAGGACTTTGCACGACCATTACATAACGTTTTAGCTTTTTAAATGCTCCCTCAACATCGCTATAGGGCTACCCAAATCCATTAAAATATGGCTGCCGTTTTCTGAAAGTGATAGCACATTAGCAGCACGACTGGAGCCCATGTGTACTATAGCAGCCTCAGTCGGGACAAGTCCTAATTTTATTCATTAAAATTTAATTAAAACAGTAAAATTATGAAGGCGCATTGTCAAATTTGAAATCAGCATAATGATTTTGTCAATACAATTATTTTCGCAAGTGCAAGTACCGGCAGAATTACGGTTCACGAATGTTTTTTAGTATGTACCTTTATATGTCACTTTAAGGAACTAAAGGGACATGGCCAATGACTAACAAATATATTTGTTTAATTTCTTGTGAAATAACCTCACGACGACGACAGCACACAACACGATGCTTTTGGTGATAAAAAAGATCACTGGAATCGTTTACGGCGCAAAATAGCACTATAAACGTGTTTTGGTTACTTTAATAGTTCCTAATTGTGACATAAATATTGCAGACATTTCAGTCATAGAGCTGATTTATCACAGTGAGAGCCTTTATGTAATGTTTATAGAATAAATCAGTGATAAAACTAGGGCCTATTTGGGGTTAGGTAAAGGTTTACGACACCATTATAGTGCTAATCATGAACACTAATTAGCACGTTCTGAAATGTTCTCAGGACTTTTATAGTGCCAAATTTTGCTACTTGGGATTACTACTGATGTAACCACTTACTCGAGAACCACAATCTGCACGAATTTTGCAAGCGACTAAGTGTAATGATTTCATTGGTCATGATTTAAAAAAGTGACCCCCAGCTCTGTAACACATTCAGTGCCACCTAGTGCTACGCGCTACGCTCGTAGCCCGTAGCCACGTATTATTCGTATGTAGCGCGTGGTAGCTACGAAGAGAGAACCCGACAGTCAGTTTCTTGGCCCTGAATGTGTAAATAAGGTATTTTTTTCCTGAATGCCTGCATCACGCGGTTTCATTGAGATATTTAATCATTACCTTTATTATTTTACCTAACGTTGCGAACAAGAACATTCAGTTCAAAGGCACAGTCAGAAGATGAGTTTAAATCAGTACATGTACGGTCAACCAATTTGATTCCTCGGCCACTGTAGAACCTTGTCGTAATGACAGTTGCCCGCGGATACGTATAAACGTAACCTATTCGCTACCAAACTAGCTATTGTCACAAGGTTCTAGAGTGGCCTAGGAATCAAATTGGTTGACTGTACCCTATACTTGTCGGTTTTTTTTAAATTAACATGAGTTCTTTTACCAGTGTCTCCTCTGTCGGTGTCGCTCGTCAACCGACCGCAACAGCTGATCGCCGGTGCTGCATCGACGTTGCGATGCATCGCCGAGGGCAGCCGACCACCTGCTCAGATCACGTGGTTCAAGGACAATCGAAGCCTTGAGAGGGAAAAGGTAGGTGACACAGTCTTTTTTTTATTGATATAATGTAAAACAGTTATTTTTTCGCGTCGTGTTGCGCGGATTTTTGATAGAAAATTTCTGACAATATTTAATATTGTCTTCGGTTGCCGCGATAGTTATTCATGAAATAAAACAATTAAAAACGGATTTTATCGCGTGTATTGAGTTTAAATTACATCCCGACGTTTCAAACACTTTACAGCGTTCGTGGTCAACGGGTCGACCCGTTGACCACGAACGCTGTAAAGTGTTTGAAACGTCGGGATGTAATTTAAACTCAATACACGCGATAAAATCCGTTTTTAATTGTTTTATTTCTGACAATATTGTTTATTCGATATCCATAGTAATATGAGAATTAGGAGGTCTAATGTCACCGATGCTCAATAAATCAAAAGATACTTTTATTCATCTTTAGTCATAAGCAATATTAATATTTTAGCTATAATTGATTTAAAAGATGTTACCACCACAAATAGCAGGGTAACTGAATTACCAAAATTAAGCATTATTACCACCGATCAAATTATACTAGGGATACATAATCAGCCCACAAAAATAGCCCCACAATAGTACCGCAAGAACGACTCGTGCGGTACCTTCTTTGAGAGTCTTATTACGGTATAAGACTGGCTGGTTACAAATTTTCACGAGCCATATTTTCAATAAATTTTGTTTGAATCAGCACCACCTTTACTTTTGTTGCTCAAAGATATAATGATAATTACACAATGATTTTGCCAATTTAAATTTTAGAATACACCCCGCAAACGCAAATGTTTAAACAGCATACTCGTACTGGTTGGAAGACAACTCCCTCGACAAGCTAACAGAATATCAGCCCTCGCTAACTAGGTCAGTGTCTAATCAGATTTCTGTGGCCAAGGAATGACTTAACAAAATTTGCTGAAACGTAATGCATCGTCATGGTGAAAAATGTTGCGTACAAAATGTGGGGAATAGAGCATTTGCCGGAATGTTTGGGATTTACCTACGTAAACGTCTTAACCCTTTTTGCTTGGCTTTCAAGTTGGTAAATACTGTGGGTGTTTTACTGACTACAGATAAAAAGGTTTTGAATCAAGATAATTATTTTAATGAAATGTAGGTACATACTGTTTTATGAGGTTAAAAAAGTTAGCTAAAGTTTAGTATTTAGATAGATATACCATTTTTGAATTTTAGCGTATTAAACAGAGGATTTGTTCAGTATAACCTTGTTCATCTTACAAATTATGTCCAAAGGGTTCAAAAACATAATTTATTGAAGCAAATACTTACTTTATTCATAAACCTATGTAAAGTTATTGAATGCTTATTTAATACTTTTTATCAATGTCTATTTTGTCTGTCAACTAAGTACTTAATATAAACAAAATTCTCAAAAAACGTCTAATCTTCTTGTAGGCTCTTAATCAATTAAGGTTAGTTTCAGAGAAAAAAGTTTTATTTATTTGTACGTTCCCAAGTGCCAAATTCTAATTTTTAAATACATGAACAATACATTAAAAACATAATCCATCACAAACATAAGTCCAACACACAAGAAATAATCAACCAATTTGAAGTCGTATTAAAGCTGCATCGAAATAATTTTCAAGCTAATTCTGATATTTCTGATTAAGGCGTTTAGGCGCTAGGTGCATTGCGTAGAATAGTTTGGAGTTGTATTGAAGTTGGATCGTGTCTGTGTTTTAAAGTTACAATACGGCCGCAGATAATGTGTACACAATTTAATAAAACACACTCTAGCATATCATAATTTAATTAATTTAAGTGCCTCATGCTAATATTTGGAAGACGAACGTTTGGTTGTTTATGTTGTAAGTAATTAACGTGATAGGAATGTTTGCTTTATGTTAAAACTTTGCAAATTGAATTCCCAAAAGACTAATACTAGAAATTACTCATGTGAACTTTACATTCTTATACATATTAGTAAAAATACACCGTGGGCCCATATAACTAGACAGATTTCAACAGTGTATTCCTGATCATATTTAGATACTAAAATGTCCTATAAACTTTTCTGGAATACGCCTAGTTTCAGAGTAAAATAGTAATACCAATAAAAAAATACACTTTTTATTATAACTCATCACAAAACGACTTTCTAATAGCGTTGTTGCCACTATTGGACATAGTTTACACGTCCTTATTGACAGATATCAAAGTGACAAGGAAAACTTTGCAGAAACTAAATTTTTACAAAAAAAATTGTACCAATTTGTTTTAGGCGATAATTTTATTAATAACATTTGCTTTTCATGTGCAATAAACATTCAAAAAATTGAAAAAAAAAAAACGAAAAAAAATTTTTTTTGGCGTAATTGACCTAAAGTCACATAATATTTTTTCCTTCTTTTGGTCTTAGAAATTTGTGGTTAAGATCTGTCGGGTTATTCCAGCCCACGGTGTATAAAGAATATATGTGCTGTTAGCCTAGCGGTAAGACGCCCGACTTTCAATCCGGAGGGGTTCAAGCCCCGGTTCGTATCTCTTGATTAAAATTTTTGGGACTTATGTACGAAACATTTCGTGATATTTTAACAGTCGCTTTTTGGTGAAGGAAAAACATCGCAAGGAAACCGGAACTAATCCCAATACGGCACAGTTTCCACTCTGAATTAGGTCAGATAGAGTCGGTTCTGTAAAAACTAGTGCTTACTGAACTGAGCCGTGGTAAAAGCAGCAGGGACATATAGCTCCTAGAAAGTTCTAGCAACGTTTCACATCAATACACAATATCAGTGACATGTGTCATGATGATGTGTGTCTTCAAGACGAAGTTTGGCTTTGCAAGTCATACCCGAGCCTTCCATAATCCGGGAAGGAATAATTGACGGAGTCGCTGTCGCCGGATACGGCGAGGAGGGAATGATGATGATGATGATGTGTGTATGTGTGTGTGTGTGTGTGTGTGTGTGTGTGTGTTTTTTTTTTAGTTTGTCATCATTGACACTCCACCTTCCTCTTAATTTTAGTGCGGGCCTCAAAGCTAGGCCCAAGAAGGATAAAACTTACGCAGTGCGAATAACTTGAAAACACGTTTCAAATTAGCTGACAGCACTATGATATGCTAAAATCAGAGAGTTCTAAACCAGGAAAGGCCCTGAGTATCATTTCCCCTCTGTCAAAAGTATTGGCGGAAAATCTAGTACATCTATAAAAACTATTTCAATAATCGATGTCACGCATTTTCGTCATCGCTGTCAATGGATAACAAGCTCCGTGAAAATGCCCTTATGCGCTGTTTTTGGATGTAAAAAAATGTTATATTTCGTCTAGTTTACAAAAAGATGAAATACAATTTCAGATGTAACTACAGTTTTACTTTATTTATCATTACTTTCGTAATAAAATATTTAACCTAAATCGAAAATCAAGCTTCGTTTACAGAATCGATTCAAAGACAATCGTTTTCTTTCTGACGGGCAGTAACTATTTGACGTTTGACACTTCTCCATATTTAACGCGCTTAAGGATTGCTGTCTTCTATATTTTGTTTGAAAATACAATCAAAAATGATCCTTGGCTTTTTTGTTTGACATTTCCAAAGACTGCATCCAATTATGAACCATATGTTAACATTTGTACGGTCGACTATCTATTGCTCCATTTAGTGTTATGAAGTATAAAAAGAATATGTCAAATATGTTTGGTGTTTTCAAGTCAAAGGTACATCTTTGTCGGTTGTCAATAAAGCGTTGCTGCCATAAAAATTCATTTAGAAATAAACTGTATTAACAACCGACAATGATGTACCTTTGAATTGAAAACTTCACAAGCGTGCTACCTCGCCCCCCTCAGATTTTGGCAGACTTTTTTTGTTTGGAAAGATGAGGCGAAGCGTACTCCATTTATAGAGCTTTATGGCTAAAATCTATGTAATTTAGTTGAGTTATCGTTATTGTCCGCCAAGATTTGTCGCAAATTAATAACCGGGAATATAACAAGGACAAACAAAGACGCTTTCTTTACCACAGGTCTTGGTTTTACTATTACCTTGTCTCGTCTAAAACTTTCATTCTAAGTCTCTAGTGCAGACAGAGTAAAGAGCAACAAAACTTTCCATGAAAATTGCCCTATAAAATGTCCCATTTTCATTGCTCATAAGAGTACGTACCTGCGAAGTTTCGACACGATCGCGTGAACGCTAATTTAATTTCAAGCCGTCCGGTCGGCACTTTCATAGCACCGACTAAAAATAAGAAACAGTCGACACCGTAAGTGGGTTTTATCTAAAATGAAACAGAATTTCTACCTATACTAAAAATGTGGGAAGTGGTTGAGACTGAAACTCTCATAGACACACTAGCCCACACTAGCCATAGACGACATGGTTATAATAATACCAAGATTGAAAGGGTTGGTCCTATTAAACTTTCAGTGGGTATGACGGAGAAGGCGCTATTATCATTGGTCCTTGTCATAGTATCCCATTGTGATTATTGCTTACTTCCAAAAGGCCCTAAGTACAATATAAACATTAGTTACACTCCATCGCTCTTTGAAGGGGAACAAACAAACCGCCTTAATTATGTAGCCTAGTTAGTAGTTAAGGTATGTTGTCAGCCATCTTGAAACTTGAAACGTCTTTTTAAATTAAAATAAAAATCAAAATAAATAAATAAATTAGTCGCGTTGCGTGTATTATGTCCTTCTTGGGGTAACGCGTGTTGAAATACTTTCTTTGAGGAAACGCTACGTTGCACTAAGTACGTGGGGCACTACGAATGTTTTGAGATACTTGAAATTTAAAAAAGGAACGGCACTGGTTTATACTTTTTTTTAAAGATTATTTGTTTAGCATTCAAACATAGACAACCATTTGAGGAATCATTTCCAAATAAAAAAAATACGGTTATTTTATAATTCAATTCCGCGGTAATTTTTCGTCAACCATGGATTTTTCGCGAGAACATTTCCGTGCGATGATTTTGTACGACTATAAGTTTAGGTTGAATGAAAGTGAGTGCCGAGAGCGTTTAGTTTCAGCATTTGGGGACTGTGCACCGTCGCGTGCAACAGTTTGCAGATGGTTTACCCAATTCAAACGTGGAGACTTCTCCTTGAATGACGATGAAAGGAGTGATCGTCCAGATACTTCAGTTACAGAAGAAAACATCTTAGCTGTAAAAAAATTATAAAGGAAGATCCAAAAGTGACTTATAAACAAATAGAAGAGGTTCTGAAGATTTCATCGCCGGGCATTAATGATATTTTACACAACCGGCTTGGTGTCAGGAAACTATGTTCACGATGGGTGCCTCACGCATTGAATGAAGAACAAAAAGGAGCTCGCGTCACCTGGTGCAAATATATGCTCAAAAAATTTAACCAGGGTGAGGGACGGACCATCTTTAATATTATTACTGGAGATGAGAGTTGGATTTACCAATACGATCCACCAACTAAGCGGCAATCGACAGTTTGGGTGTTTCCTGACGATGAACCTCCAACAAAGGTGAAACGCGGGCGAAGTGTCGGAAAAAAAATGATGACCACATTTTTTTCCGCAAGTGGTCATGTAGCTACAATTTCTTTGGATGACCAAAATACTGTGAATGCTCAGTGATATACTGAAGTGTGCTTACCGGCTGTGTTTAAAAATTTGACTGAAAAACGACCTAAATCTGGTTTGAGGGGGCAATTTCTGCATCATGACAATGCGTCGCCACACAAGGCCATTCTCACCAAAGACTTTTTGAAGCGTACGGATATCGAAGAGTTGTGTCATCCTCCATATAGCCCCGATTTATCTCCTTGCGATTTCTTTCTCTTCCCGAAAATCAAACTCGGACTTCGTGACACGCGATTCAATAGTCCTGAGGATGCTCGGAATGCCTACTTTCAGGCCGTAGAAGACCTTCCTAAAGAAGATTACCGGGAATGCTACAAATCATGGTTTAGGCGGATGAACCGCTGAACAGAAGCTAACGGAGAGTATTTTGAGAACCTGTAATAAAAAATATTTCAATAGCTTTAGTAGTTTTTTTGTATCTCAAAACTTTCGTAGTGACCTAAGGTATGTATGTTTTAATTTAAAAATATAATAAATAGGGATGCTGTTTTAACATTGCCCAATTTTTTCCCGTTTTAGCCACTCTAGTCTCCCTTACTTTTAATTTTAGTCCAAGCGAAAAAAATATTGCATTATAGTAAAAAAAATTATCAAACAATTATTTGGAAACAAACATCAATACAAAAATGACGTGTTTACTAGCAAGAGGATCATGTTTTCTATCTACTTAACAAAGCAACTTTTTTCTGCCAAAACTGCTTGAAAAATTTGATGTCATATTTTCCACACCATTCGCCAGACGATTTCCTTTTTTAAATTCTAATATCTACAAGGTGTAACAAAAACGCTGGTGATCCGTTTAAGAGCATAACTGGTATCGTATTCTTATCATGAAAAACGAAGAAATAAATTTTCTCGCGTGAAAAAAAAGTTTATTTTGTATGGAGGGTCGGCCGGCCGGGATGACAACCCACATAAAAAAAAAATTTTTTTTCGCGTCCAAAAATTGTTCCTTCTATTTTTTCTTAGTCGCAATACGATAGCAATTATGCCCTTGAACGGATTACCACTATTTGTGTAACACCCTGTATATCTGTATTAAAAACAATATTTTTTATCAATTGTTCAGGTCAGCGATCACTCAAACGAAACGTGGTCAGTGAGCACATTGGTGTTCACGCCGACGCCGCTGGACAACGGCGCGGTGATCAAGTGCATCGCGGCCAATCCGGCGCTGCCGCGGAAGGCCATGGATGACCAAGTGCAACTCAATATTGTATGTTAGTATCGGCATCATTGTTTTCCTTTCATCGAAATAGTAGTAGTAGTAGTAGTAAAACACTTTATTGTACTAAAACATTGTACACTAAACAATTATGAAACACTAGCCTTTTCCCGCGGCTTCGCCGCGTAGTACTCAAAAAGGATACGATACCCATGTTGATTTTCAGACTTTGTGACCACATTTTCCCCTTTTAGGGGTTGAATTTTCAAAAAACCTGAAACACGTGTTTACTCATTTATCGTTAGGAATACTCCTGTGAAGTTTCGAATAAAATAGTCTAACAAATCTTGATTCCCCATACAAATTTTGGACCCCCATTTCTTTCACCTTAGGGGGTGAATTTTGAAAAGTCCTTTCTTAGTGCATCCCTAGACCTTATAAGGATCCTACGTGCCAAATTTGGAATCTCTAGAACCAGCGGTTTGGGCTGTGCGTTGATATGTCAGTCAGTCAGTCAGTCAGTCAGTCAGTCAATCAGTCAGTCAGTCAGTCAGTTTCTTCTTTTATATATTTAGATAACTTATACAATTCTTGTATTATAAAAAATAAATTTAAAATTGTACAAAAGCGAACTTATCCCTTTAAGGGATCTCTTTCAGCTAACCTTAGAGTAACTGAAAATTGCTGAGATCTGGCAATCATATTGAAATTTATCATGTACAAGACGGCAAGAGTTGAATAGATCACTTGAACAAGACGTGTTCGTGATTATCGTGTAACGTGATTGTATGTTAGTTTCAATGTTCTTGTATTTTTTTGAAGTGAAAACATCTTTAGCGGCGCTGTGCAGTTTTTGTGATGGGGAAAAAATGTTAAACTCGCGTCAGGGTCACGTGACCGACAGATTCGACAGGGTCACGTGACCGACAGATTCGACAGGTTCAGTGTTGCCAATTTAGCACTTTTGGGGCTAAATTTAGTACTATTTAGACTGACTTAGCCCTAAATTTTTATTTATAATTTCATTCGCCCAAGACATAATGAATGGACTTAGTATCCTTAACAGTACCAGGGTCACATAAGACGTTAGTTAGTCGATTTGTAATAGGATCGCCACAGTGCTAAGCAGGATTGACCTGCCCAGCTAGGTTCGCAAATGTGATGAATACATTACAGACTAGGGTCGCATGGCACAATAAGAGTTCATTTGGATAATTTGATAATTTTTGCATCCTACCAACTAATAGTAGGAGAGCCCATGACACTGAACCTAGTTCGATAAGTCTCCTATATAAGACATGGATATATATAATTAATTAGACGCGTCTTTAATGGGGGAACACGAAATGTTGATGCTGCAATGCAAAAAAAATGGTGGCGTATTTTATTATTATTTTTTGAAAAAAATTAATAACCCGGTTTCTAGTACGATAAGTCTCCTAGATTTCCTTTGTTCCTCGAAGCAGGGGAGGGGTAGGGCTACACGATAATGCGGTACTGCAAGCCCCCGTGCGTGGCCTTGTCAGTGGCAGCAGCATCAAAAGATTGTAGATTTATGAAAAAACAAAGTGCCTGATCTTTTAAAATATAAAATCATTTTAATAACGTAACATCTTGTTGCAGTTCAGGCGCTAAGTTTAGGTTACATAACATCTTGTTTTTGTTATAAAAAGATCAGGCGTTGTGTTAATTATGGTTTTATAAAAAAAGAAGCTTCCCAGATAATGAATGCTCAAAATTCGGATAGACGCTCGTTCGATAAGTTATAGCCTGATGGGCTCTCTCGTGCTCACTTCAACTATTTATTTATCTAGTCTAGTATAGTCGATAGCAGTTAGATCTCGAGAAAGTAGGAAATCTCGGTTCTTATTTATTTTGGCGTAACATTGTAATTTGGAGCAAACGATCGGTTCGCGACGCGTAAAATCGACTGCGTATGGCAGTGGATTGATCGCATCGCGAAATGATACGCAGTACGTGCTAATTGAACAGTAAGGCCGTGGCTGATTGACGCCGGTTGCGGCCAAGTGCGTGTCGGACCACGCGTAATGGCGGGTTCCGTACCTTCAACAGATTAAGGAAAAATAATCAAAAGGTTGTATCTGCCTTTGGAAGAGGGTTTTAGGAGATAACTCGAGCATGATTTAACCGTTAATGTTCAAAACCATTTTCGAAAGAATATGCAAAGATTCCTTAATTTTTTTTTATATTTTTGGAACTCTGGTTCAAAAGTTACAGCCCCCCTATACAATATTTTAGACGGAATGATTATTTCTGAAAATATTTACTTCATTATAATATATGTTTAAAAAAGCTCAATGTTATTTCTGAAGACCTATCGATTGATGTGCAACATATTGATTTTTGGTAAAAAAAATGTTTTTGGCAATTAGTTACATGCATAAGTACATAGACTTAAATATTTTTTCAGCAATTTTATTACAATACTAAGTATGGCATACAAACTACAACTAATGTTAAAATTTTATTAAGATACGTTTAGCAGTTTCCGAGTAAAATGGCTGAATAAATAATTGTAATAGTTCTGAAGTGTTCAATGTTTAATTAATTAATATAAATTGTCATGTTTGTGTACGATTAAATAATTATTGTATTTAACCACAAAAATTATAGTACTTTTATACTGATAATTGAAGCAATTCCTGCAAATTTATTTCCTAACCATTCCAAAATATCAAAGTTTTCACTTCTGCCGGCACTCCCGGAGTGCACCCCGTTGTTTATTGAATAAAATGACTCGAACGAGACATGATTGGTAAGCACCTTTTACAACACAATTAAAAAAAATACGCGATAGAGAATAGACTTGAACTCCAACCAAACCCATTTTAGCAAACCTTTGTCAAGTTAGTTTTCTTTATCTAACAAACACAAAATTTTAAATGACAAACGAAGATCGATGGCATTTAAGAGTGACCATTACAATCTAATAAAATGTACCCAATGAAAAAGTCTACTGTTATTATTATAATTAGCTACTTAATCTATACCTATGTTTGTGTGTATTCCCCCAGACAGTCCACTGGTGACCCTCACACTGGGCAGCACCCTGAACCCCCACGACATCAAGGAAGGAGATGATGTCTATTTCGAATGCAACATCCGAGCCAACCCGAGGGAACACAGGATCACATGGTTTCATGATGTAAGTTAAATGACAGTTTCCCGGTGCAGTTCGGAAAACCGTTCCATAAAGGAGGAAGATAATGTCTGCTTACATTATGACGTTAGAAGTCCCTAAGATCACATAGTTTGTCATGTAAGTTAATTGTGCACTGTGAGTGTCCTCTACATTCCAGTGATTGATTTATCATTGTCACAAATGACATTATTGTCCTTATCATATAAAGTGGCCAGTAGACTGTCGCGGGATAGAACGACGGTTTGGCGGCAACTGTCATTTTATACAAGCTTATGTCACGTTATCCACAAGATAAATGCTGTCATCGTTGTCATCGTTTGACGCGACAGTTCATACTTCAAGCGCGACTCGAAGTATGGAGTGACAGGCGACAACGTAAGATATGCTAGCCGGCCTGGTTTGATGTTTGACGGCACGACATCCACGACATTTAGAGGCATGACGCTTGGGTTCACATCATTATGCGTTTATCAGTAAGTTCACCCAGTTGTAGTCATTACTTTAGGTGTTTTTTACCAACGAACGAACGGGTAATAAATAATCTGGATCACTATACAAAATATTTATAACCTCATTACATACACATTAGTGAGTTGTCTTGGATTATTCCAAGACTTTTATGCAACAAAGAAATATTTTCAACACGAATTTATTTTCAATACTATAAATTACAAATAAATATTCTACGTGCCTCAAATTGTACATACATTGAATGTCAATTTTAAGCACCATAAAGGTTAATTCAATCTTCCTATATCTGCAATATAAGCACCACGGACAAAATGAATCACGGGCGGTTCCATGGGAGTGGATTGATTGAATCACATTTACGATGCTCCGCTTGCACTTTTTACGATGGCCTCGCCTCGTATACCTACTCATATATATGACAGATGATGGCCACATCGATTTCAACTTTTATCGCTACAAGTTTTCTACCTATATCGGCATTAGAGTAAAAAATAATTTTTTTGATATGATATTATCTTTCGGTATGACTATCAACATACAATTTACACAAGTGTTCCCGAGCCTATAATTATATTCATATTTAGTCCGAGTTAACTTTGTAGTCCACCTTTTCCGCTGTTGTACACGCAAGTTTAGAGGTACCATAAAAAAGTAAAACGTCATGACCTGGCAACATTCAATTTTCCTTTTGCGCGTAAACGCTACCGGTACATGTTTTTACAAGAATATTCATTTTATTGAGATTTTCGCATTATTCACATTAAAAAATCATGCCAAAAAGGAAGAATGAAGATAAAGAAGACGATATTCAACGTAAAATTGCTAAATATGAAAAACGACTCGCGAAATACCGCGACATACGGGGTAAGTAATTTTGACAAAGTCAGTTACAATCTTCGTTAATTAACGAACTTTATAAGCTTTATGCAATGACTTTACATAAGAGTACATTCTTCCTGTGGGGATATTGGTACTTACATATACAGATATTAAAAAACCTCATCATAACCTCACTTTAACATTTGCGTGTGACGCATTTGTTCTCCGTTGGTGCAATGGAGATATTAGAGGCATTTAACACAATCTTTTGCACTCTCATGTGATGGGACTGCACTCAGCCGTGGGCTGAGAATTACGGGTCAAACTAAAAATATTTATTTTAACGTTTTAGCTCAAACTCCGGAGCTAGACCCCGAAGTAGTGGATCAACACGAAGAGTTGGATCAAAATGACCCTAACGAAGAATTTGACGAGGTCCAAGAGCACAATAAAGTCATGGACGAGACCCAGGAACCTGATACAGACTTGGGCGTGATCCAGGAGTTTAACACAGACTTGGGCGTGGCTCAAGATCTGAATCCTGAACTAGACAATAAGTTCTTGTCTGCATTAGGCGAGTCGGCAGGTGGAATTAGGCAGTATGGGGAAGAGATTCACAAGGAGATTTTTAATACCATTAACAAGATTCTTCTAGAAGGAATGTCCAAACAAAATAAGGAGAAACTCCTAGAAACCCTCTTAATCCCAAGCAATTGCAAACTGCTTGATGCCCCTAAGCTCAATAATGAGCTAATTGGAGTCCTTAATAACCCAGCAAGAATACGAGATAAGCTAATGGAAGGTAGACAACAGGAACTCGGCTTGGCCATTGGAAGTATTTGCTCAGTTATAAATTCAATGTCAAAACAAGATTTTAACAAATACAATGCAATTAAAAAGCTGACTGATATGATATCTCACGCATTCTATGCCACCTTCATTGCCAATATACCGATATAAGAAGGAGATTGGTAAATCCATTTTTGGATAAGAACCTAGTGGAATCACTAAAAGACAACAAGAGAGAAGACTTCTTGTACTCCAATTTGGATACTTCGGTAAAATCTTATTCTGCTATGAAGCGTGCAGCTAATATGATAAAGCCCAAGCCAGCACACACTGCAAAGAACCCGCACACTCCAAAAAACTTTCATCAAACCCCTCGCCGTCAGCACCCAAACAACCAGGCTCATTCAGGGAGAGGGTCATATCGAGGGGCCCATCGGTACAATACCCCCCGCCAACCCTTCCGGCCCCTGGACAACAGACCAGTGTGGTCATCAGTGAGAGGACGTGCCAAGTATCCTTAAAGGTACCTTTTGCAGGCAGACTCTTTTATTATTATGCATGTTGGTTAGATATAACTCAAGATCCTACTATTTTAGATTGGATAAGAGGATATAAAATCCCCTTTTTAAGTCACCCTTTCCAAAATAAAATACCACAAAATAATAACATTGATCAAGTGAATAAACATATTATATTGAAAGAAATACAAGAATTATTAAATCTTGGGGCAATATCGGTTTGTGAAGATGTTCCTGACCAATTTTTATCTAGTGTTTTTGCTATTCCTAAAAAGGATGGGTCACACAGAATTATACTAAATCTAAAAAACTTAAATAGGTTTTTGAGTGAGCATCATTTTAAAATGGAGGATATTAGGACAGTATGTAAATTATTAACAAAGGGTGACTTCATGTGCACAATAGATCTTAAACATGCATATTATATGTGTCCTGTGGATTCTGATCACAAGAGGTTTTTAAGATTTAAATTTAACAACATTTTGTATGAATATAACTGTTTAGCATTCGGATTGAGTTCGGCCCCATATGTTTTCACTAAGCTTTTGAAACCAGTAATAGGATGTTTGAGAGAGAAAGGCATAAAAGTAGTGATATATTTAGATGACCTCATATGTTTTGGCTCTAATCATAATGAGTGCCAGTATAACGTTAAAATTATCAAGAATCTCCTTATTTGCTTAGGTTTTGTAATAAATGAAGAAAAAAGTAACCTGATTCCATCCAATGTCACAGAGTTCTTAGGTTTTAGAGTAGACTCACTTAACATGACTTTAAGTCCTACAAACAAGAAACGGGAAAAAATATGGTCACTCACTAATAAATTTCCAATCTTACATCATTGTACGATTAGAGAGTTTGCAAAAATGTTAGGAAACTTAGTTTCTATTTGCTTAGGTATATCTTATGGCTTTGCTTATACAAAAAGCCTAGAGAGGGATAAATTTATGGCTTTGGAACGGTTGGGGGGAAATTATGATGGCGAGATGGTGATAAGTAAACAAGCAAAAAAGGATCTAAAATGGTGGCGAGATAATATATTGCATAGATGCTGCCATATTAAACAATACAATTTTAGGTTAGAAATTTTTTCTGACGCTTCATTATCTGGATGGGGCTCTGTTTGCAACGGAAAAAGTGCTAAGGGCGCATGGTCAGCGGCGGAAAAAGAGAATCATATAAACTATCTGGAATTGTTAGCAGCATTTTTTGCATTGAAATGCTTTGCTAACAACTTCAGAGATTGCGAAATTTTGTTGAGGATTGATAACACAACTGCAATTTCTTATATAAATAGAATGGGTTCTGTACAATTTCCTAAGTTAAACAATTTGGCACAACTTATATGGCAATGGTGTGAAGCTAGGGAATTATGGATATTTGCATCCTATATAAAGTCAAAGGACAATTTTGAGGCAGATTACCAATCCCGCAGTTCAAATGAGGATATTGAATGGGAATTATCACCTTTAGTATTTCATAAGATTCAAGTTGCTCTAGGTGCTCCTGTGATTGACTTATTCGCTTCACGATTCAATAATAAATGTACTAGATATGTGTCATGGCACCGCGACCCCTTTGCATGGAATATTGATGCCTTTACCGTTAAGTGGACGGATTACTTTTATGCATTTCCTCCTTTTTCATTGCTGTTAAAAGTTTTACGTAAGATAATTACTGATAAGGCCAGAGGCATAGTGGTATTTCCGATGTGGCCAACACAATCCTGGTACCCTGTTCTAAAATCATTAGCAATATCTGAAATTCTTACATTTGGACCAGATAAATATTTACTTACATCTCCTTCCAGATCAGTACACCCCTTACACGAGCATCTTACCCTGGGGGCTTGCATATTGTCAGGGAAGCAATGAAGAGAAGAATGTTGCCTAACAAGGCAATAGATATAATGATTGCATCTTTATCTAAAAATAGTATGAAACAATATGACTCTTGTCTGCGCCAGTGGTGGCAATTTTGTAGAACCTCCATGGAGGATGTTTTAAGTGCCTCTATTCCAAAGATTCTAGATTATTTAACCTCTGTGTTTGATAAAGGAGCGTCCTACCAAACTTTAAATTGCCAAAGATCAGCATTGTCGTTAGTCATAGGTAATCACATAGGCACAGACGATAGGATAAAACGCTGGTTTAAAGGGGTTTTTAAATTACGACCAAGTATACCAAAATACACAAGTACTTGGGACCCAGCTATAGTACTTGCTTACATAAGACGCTGGAATCCTCTAAATTCCTTAGATTTGAGACAAATTACATTGAAAACTGCTATGCTCCTAGCGTTAACCA
This sequence comes from Pammene aurita, assembly GCA_947086415.1. Taxonomy (NCBI): domain Eukaryota; kingdom Metazoa; phylum Arthropoda; class Insecta; order Lepidoptera; family Tortricidae; genus Pammene; species Pammene aurita. The sequence continues at coordinate 11,213,211 of OX352306.1, read as the reverse complement.
CTGGGCAACGCGTACAGACTTTATTTTTCATTAAAGTTAACAACATTAAAATTAATAACAATGGTGTTGAAATTACTCTAACTGATTTGCAAAAGACTTCAGCACCTCATAGATTTCTATCAAAATTATCCTTGCCCTCTCTAAGTGATGACTTGGAAATTTGCCCCGTTAAAACTCTCATACATTACTTGGAAGTGACTAAAGAACATAGGGTAAGCAGTGACCATTCTCATTTATTTCTTACATTTAAGAAGCCCTATAAAGCAGCTACCACACAAACTATTAGCAGATGGCTAAAGTTAGTAATGAAAGAAAGTGGTATTAACGTTGATATCTTCTCGTCTCATTCAATACGCCATGCCGCGTCTTCAAGAGCATATAGGGCAGGTCTTATACTATGGACAGTATTTTGAAGGCTGTAGGGTGGTCTAGCAAATCTCTTACTTTCGCTAAGTATTATAACAGGCCTCTTTTAAATAATGAACAAAGTGCATTTGCACTAGCAGTCTGTGATTCTGAGGCTGTACAGAATAATTAGTTAAGTTTTTATTTTTATTTTTTATATCCCTATGAGTCTGATGAGGATAGGATATAATCATTTGTACTTATAAAGATAGTGAGAAACACTTAGGCATGTCTAAGTCTTTGGATATTGACATAAGAGTAAATTTCGCCTAGCATCAAAAGCTTTTCTCACAAAATTTTATGTTTTGTTAAAGAAATTGTTATTTTTATGTTAACTATGACTTAGATGTTAAGTTTTAGAATGGTTTGTTTTTGAGTTGATTTCTGAGAAATATAACATTGATCTCTTTAATAAAACTTTTTTAATTGTAGCCTCTAAACATCTACAAAGTTAACTCGGACTAAATATGAATATAATGACAGGATTAAACGAACTTACCTGAAGTGAAGTTCTATCCTGATTATATGAAATATTTAGTCCGAGTTATGGTGGGTCCCACCCCCCCACAGGTAAATTTTGATTTACTCCCCATTTATGCTATTATTTACACTCTAAACTAAATTGAATGTTGCCAGGTCATGACGTTTTACTTTTTTATGGTACCTCTAAACTTGCGTGTACAACAGCGGAAAAGGTGGACTACAAAGTTAACTCGGACTAAATATTTCATATAATCAGGATAGAACTTCACTTCAGGTAAGTTCGTTTAATCCTGTCATTATTTACGTTCATTAAGAAAATGATATTATTACGAAAAAGTGATATATTCTGACTATTTCTATTCCCTACTCTTTCCTGTATAATCCTTTTAAATAATGATGACCTAGTTTCGATTATAATTCTTAAGTGTCTAATATTCAGACTCAGAGAAACTGCTAGGCCGTGTTCAAATTTCTTCTTACCATACTTCTTTAGTTTCTAAGTCCTTTTATTTACTCGCTTAACATTACTTGTTATTTGTTGACTGATTTGTGTCGGCTTCTTTCTAAAACACGCACCTCCAACATGTCAGGGTGTAGCTTTGAAGGTAAAAGATAGTTTCAGATCATATCATATCATAGTGTTCGATAAAAATGTTACATTATATAAACAAAATTTATACAAGCCGAATGCCGAAGTCTCGTAGGCAACTGCCACAAATAGATGTTTAATGAATGAAATCATCATCATCATCATCATCATCATCATATCAGCCGAAAGACGTCCACTGCTGGACATAGCCCTCCCCCAAAGAGTGCCACAATGACCGGTCCTGCGCCACCCGCATACAGCGGACTCCCGCGACCTTCACCAGGTCATCAGTCCACCTTGCAGGGGGTCTACCCACGCTGCGCCTTCCGGTTCGTGGTCGCCACTCGAGAACCTTTCCGCCCCAACGGCCATCGGTCCTACGAGAAATGTGCCCCGCCCACTGCCACTTTAGTTTAGCGATTCGGAGCGCTATATCGGTTACTTTGGTTCTGCTGCGGGTGGCCTCATTTCTGATGCGATCACGCAGAGAGACTCCAACCATAGCCCCTCTCCATTGCCCTTTGGGTGACTTTGAGCTTTCTTATGAGGCCCATTGTAAGCGACCACGTTTCAGTACCATATGTCATCACTGGCAACACACACTGGTCAAAGACTTTCGTCTTGAGACACTGCGGAATATTTGACAAAAAGATGTGCCGTAGCTTCCCGAACGCTGCCCAACCGAGTCGGATTCGTCGATTGACCTCTTTCTCGACGTTGGATCTACCTAACTGGACAGTATGTCCTAAGTATATATAATCGTCCACAACTTCGAGTGTAAAGTCTCCGATTGTAACGGGAGTTGGTGCTACATGGGTATTTGACATGATCTTCGTCTTATCCATGTTCATCTTTAGACCAACTCGCTCGGAGGCTTTACTGAGGTCATCGAGCATCGTACTCAAATCCTCCATGGTCTCAGCCAAGCCTACTATGTCGTCAGCAAACCGAAGGTGAGTGATGTACTCGCCGTTTATGTTGAGTCCTAGCCTTTTCCAGTCCAGAGTCTTGAAAACATCCTCCAGTGCAGCGGTAAACAGTTTAGGAGAAATAACATCTCCTTGCCTGACTCCCCGCTGCAACGGAATAGGCTTCGAGTTCTGGTCCTGGAGTCGGACTGACATAGTGGCGTTCTCGTACAAACACTTCAGCACTTCGATATAGCGATAGTCCACTTGGCACCTCTGGAGAGATTGTAGTACAGCCCAGGTTTCGATCGAGTCGATCTCGTAGTCCACGAACGCTAAGCAGAGGGGCAGGTTATACTCCTCAGTCTTCTGTATAACCTGACGGAGCGTATGGATGTGGTCTACGGTACTAAAGCCTCTTCGGAAACCGGCTTGTTCGGGAGGCTGGAAGTCATCTAGCCTGCGTGCGAGACGGTTCGTAATGACTCTTGAAAACAGCTGTTTTCAAGAGTCATTATCTGTGTCTATTATGTGTGTCTATAAGCTTATAGACATGGCTCGGAAGTAAAATGGGTCGGTAGTTCTTCAGTAACGCGTTATCACCCTTTTTGAAGAGCAATACCACCACACCTCAGTTCCATGCCTTAGGCGTTCTCCCTTCTAGTAAAACGGAGTCGAACAACTTCTGAAGGGCCATAAGGACCGGTTTACCACCCGCCTTCAGAAGTTCTGCTGTAATTCCGTCTTCACCAGGTGCCTTATTGTTTTTGAGCTGTTTAAGAGCCATTCTAATCTCGTACAGGCTGATGTCCGGGATGTCTTCGGTATAATGTCGGGTCACTCTAGCTCTAGGGTCTTGCGCCAGATCAACATCAGGTCTGCTAGTTGATGTGTATAGCTGTCCATAAAAGTCCTCTATCTCCCCCAGAAGCTCGGGTCTGGATGAAACAATTCTACCATCCTCAGTTTTTGGCGAGCTGGCTCTGCCCGATAGACAAATCTCTTGAGAAAACTTTAGAGCCCAGTCAATGGCCTCTTCAATACGATTTGCATTCATTTGTATTGAATTGGCGCAAATCACGGGTAAGGGACTTAGAGATCCGTTTATTGAGCTGCCGGTATAATGACGCATCTGCTGAGGATTGCAGAACCATTTCTCTCCTTTCCTCGATGAGTTTCTGAGTGGAGTCAGAGAGCCTTTTCGTTCTGTTGCTCCGCTGGGCCTTAAAAAACTTAGACCCAGTACTGTGGACAGATTTCATGGTAATGAATGAATGACATCGATAGAAAGAAATAAGAATATGACGCTAACTAAACAGCAACCAGTAATATGGAGGATTGTGTTATCCTAAAATAACTGAAACGGTTATGGTTTTATATAAAATAGAGCAAGTTTGATATGCTTTGATAGTCGCCTGTTGCACACAGATCTCTATGGATTTACGGATTTGCCACGCAACCGAAGACATGACATCAACGGCACCGACATTAGAGTTACAGGAAACAGGAAGCGATTTTTGACTTTGTGTGTTAACTGTTAGATGAAAAGAAGATATCGCCGCCAAACTGTCAATATTTAATGGTTTTTCACGGTGGTTTAATGGTTCCGCCGAAAATCCTTTTGGCTAATTTAATTGAAAGTATGAGAAAAATAGTTTGGCATGCGATAATTTGCCATACAATTTTCGGCCACATATTAGTAAACACCATCGCTGGTATATTACTTAACCTTTGTCGAAAATAGTAGCCAAATTAGAAAAGCTATGTACATACGAATATTTCATTAGAGACGCGTAATGGAATATTCGCCTGTACATAATACACACATATTAAAATAAATTGACATATTATATCGATCGCGGACAACAATTAATAAAAAGAATGGTGGGTGGTTTGAATTTATGATGTTTACACCAAAAAAAATCACGCATTTCCGTTGGGTGGGTGGGTAGGTTGAGGAAACCCACATTTCTGTTTCGTGCTTAGCTTACCATACGTGAAGCAATTAACATTGAATATTGATATGTACAAATAGCTTTCATCTGTCGATCTCACACGGCCACCCGTCAGTCAATTACAGGACTAAATGTATAAAATATAACGCTAACACGCACGTAAGAGCTTATAGGTCTCCATCTTCAAGCACTAAGAGTGCTACCCAAACCGGAAAATTGGCACATTTGACGCACATAGTGACAAAAGAGACGTGAGTGTAACCGTTATATTTTACTAGCGACCCGCTCCGGCTTCGCACGGGATAAAAAACGGTTATTGTGGGTTATCCCTAAGAGATAGACATATACCATCACGGACTTTTTTCTAGCCCTTTTTAAGATGTACAGTCAGCTGCGGAGAAAAAGACCCCTCATGCATAAAAATTTTGTATGCAGCGTGGGCCTTTTTCTCTGCAGCTGACCGTATAATACTGTAGTACATTATTTTGATCTATCTCTTAGGACTCAGCCAGCGTTTGCAATGTAAGCGAAAAAATGGGTTTATTTACGACATCACATTAGAAACGTCTAAAATCATCAGTGTTTCTCTACTATATTATGCATGTATTTATATGTATAATACATGCATAATATAGTAGAGACCTTCCTCTTAAATCACTCTTATCTATTAAAAAACCGCATCAAAATCCGTTGCTTAGTTTTAAAGATCTAAGCATACATAGGGACATACAGCGGAAAGCGACTGTTTTATACTACATATATAGTGATTTATATGTATAATACATGCATAATTTATTAGAGACCTTCCTCTTAAATCACTCTATCTATTAAAAAAACCGCATTAAAATCCGTTGCTTAGTTTTAAAGATCTAAGCATACATAGGGACAAAAAGCGGAAAGCGACTTTGTTTTATACTATGTAGTGATAGAGTTAAGATGTCTCACGAAAGTTTAATAGTTTAAGGGCCTGTTTCACAATCTCCAGATAAACTTATCTGCCAGTTAAAATTATTGCTATCCTTTTCTCCAGTCATATAAAAGAAAAGGACAGCAAATATTTATCTGACAGATATGCTTTAACTGGAGATTGTGAAACAAGCCATAAATGTGATTATGTTTGTGCCAGGTGTCAGTGTAAGAACTTTGTACCTATTAAGATTATTATTTTGCTTAAATGTTGTACTGTTTGCGTTCGAAAACTAATGGCAATCAATTTCAATAAGCGCCCACTGCGGCTATTGAACTAAACTTAAATCAGAAATCTGTTTTTGAAGCCAATCCACGCTCAAAACAGATTACGTCCAAACTTTACTACCATTTAAACTGTTATTCAAAATTTTCCTCATTAACATTCACGAAGCGTAAGCGAATCGAATTTGTTGAAATTATGCTATTCATAAATTTTCAATTACGCTTTATGTCTGCTATTCAAGTAGCGTTTTTAGTAAGTACGCATTGCGTAATGCGTAGATACTGCCAATTAACTTAATTCGCTAAACCGTATCTAATGTAACTCTAAAAACAGTTGTAGAGAGCTAAAATGCATTTTGATTTATAGAATAATAATACATTCACGTACGTACTAGATTCTGCCAGCGACTTTGTATGCGTAAAATCAGTAGGTACTTTCATTTATTAAATAAGTACAACTAAATAGCTTAGAATTGGGTTCCTTAAGTTTTTTGAAGTGGCTAATATCATATTTTTATCAATAGATTTAATTCAAAGATTAAAACTGTAGGTAATTAGATTATTTTTATTACAAGGTACCGTTTTCTTTTGTATTTTCAGTGTGAGATTATACACAGTTTGTAGTTTGCAGTTGGTAGCCCACCAAATGAAGGAAAACTTAGAGGAAATAATTCGTGTATAGCCAAATTTGGTGTAGTTGTAGGCAAAGGTATCTTACACAACATACTAAAAGTACCGGTGGATGGGGGCGCCGCTAGCGGGGAGGAGGGGGTGCAAAGGTCCCTTATTTTGGTTTTTCGTAAATAACTCGGTAACGGTGGCTCATACGAAAAAATGTTCTATCGCTTAATTCATTCACATATAATTTTCAATAAAAAATATTCTTTGCACTTTTTTGCTGGGATCAATGTTAAATGAGATATCGAGGAAATACGATAAACACTTTTTTAAACTTTCGGAGCTAATATTTACGAAAGTATTAGTTTTATCCAAACATTGATTTAGAGTACCCTCATTTGTTTTAAAATACCTATCCAACGATATCTCACACATTAGGGTTGGAGTAAAAAAAATATTTACCCCCCCACTCCATGTGTACGGGAGGTACCCGAAAGAATAATATTATTTCACATTTTATTTTAAAACTTTGTCTGCGTAAGTACTAGCCATCACTGAGCAGGGTGCCTACCCTTATAATTTCGGCATGTCCGTCTGTCCCCGTCTGTCCATCCACGGCTTTGCTTAGTGATGGTTAGTACTAGACGTCTAGACGGATATATGGGGTCAGACGGACATGGCGAAACTATAAGGGTAAGAAGTGAGGTAGCAGGGTGAGCAGCTTGCTCAGTGACGGTTAGTACTAGAAAATAAAAAAAATCGTATGAGTATGTGTTTTATTCACGCCGGCAAAGTTTTAAAACAAAATCTGAAAACATATTATTTTTTCGGGTACCTCCCGTACACATGGAGTGGGGGGGTAAATATATTTTTTACTCCAACCCTAATGTGTGGGATATCGTCGAATAGATCTTTAAAAAAAAATAAGGGTAATCTAAAACTATTTTTGGATAAAACTAATACTTTCGTAAATATTAGCTCCGAAAGTTTAAAAAAGTATTTATCGTATTTCCTCGATATCTCATTAAACATTGATCCCAGCAAAAAAGTGCAAAGAATCCTTTTTATAGAAAATTATATGTGAATTAATTAAGCAACAGAACATTTTTTCGTATGAGCCACCGTTACCGAGTTATTTACAAAAACCAAAATAAGGCGCCCCCATCCAGCGGTACTTTTAGTACGTTGTGTAAAATACCTTTATCTACAACTACACCAAAATTCAGCTATACACGAATTATTTCCCCTATCAGGCAGTTAAGCGTCTTCGTTTGGTGAGCTATGGTGTTTAAGTGTGCCTTTGCCTCTAGATAAATGACGTGGGAAAAAAACAACAGGGCTATCAAGTGTGTACGGGTTATTTAATTAAGAAAGCTAATTACGAAACTATGATATATAATAATGACAGATGGGTTATGCATACTCCAAAAGTGAAGCACTTAATATGAGTGAATTCAAACAACTGTCGCTAGTCGCGCACCGGCTAGCGTGAGATGCGGACGTGCGAATGAGCTCCCGTTACCCGCGTGAGAAAGAGACAAACTGTAATTTACTAACAATGCGAGTGACAAAGATGTAATGATTGTCAAAATAGATAAACATAACAGAATCGTTGCTAAGTAGGTTATGAAATAACTCTGGAAGTATTTTTTCTGCTCATTTTTTTAGAGTATAACCCATCCATAGTAAATATCATTGATTAAGAATAGGTACATTATAGCCGTCAATCAGTAAGTGAAGTATAAAAATAGAATATGTCAACTTCATAGTATACTGACAAAATGTAGCTAGTTAGCAAGAAACCCTGCTTTTGATGTAAACCTTAATAAAGTGTCATCTCAAACGTCAACATGTCATTACTTTTTTTCCACAACGTCATTTGTCTGGAGGCAAAGGCGCAAACTTATACAGCACTGACAGCAGTCAAATTATGTGAAATGTAACAGACATGTAACAGAAGATATTGGATATTTAAAAAAAACGGTAAGTAATAACAAAATCTAATTAAAATTTTAGACTTGGAATTAAATCGACTATTAATAAAAAATGTAACATCAACCACTTAAAAAAACTTAAGGAACCCAATTTATAGCACTTCCATAGTAGATTCCTCCCCCTCTTTTCACCCCTGTTATTTCGGCGATAAAAACAATACAATCTTATTTTTGGAGTATTCAAAATATCAACGACGTCTAAATCGGTTTAGACGTAAAGAAGTACAGACTTCCGACTTTTAAATTTATAATATTATATACTGGGTAGGGAATGTGCATGTTCTATTTTAAACAGACTTGAAAATGTTAAAGGAGGTTATAAAATACAGTCAGTAAAGTAAATGATTTTCATTTTACGATCATAACATGATGCCATCAATAAAACCAAACTAAAATTCTGACAGAGGTTAAAAACGTTGTAACTTTGTAACAAATAAGTTCTTATCAAACAATTCCAGTGACATAAATTTACTGTGGCAAGTCATTAAAGAAGTCCACAATTTCTATGGCTAGTACAGTGTGTAATTGTGAGTACACAATGAAAAGCCATTTCTATAGACTAAACGTGTACAGGACTGGATTGTTATTCGCCCAACTTTACGAGCAATCGCTTGAGATAGACCTGTGTGAAGTGTGTGAGTGTGGTCTTCAAATACATAAACATAATTACCAGTCGCTTTTTGGTGAATTAAAACATCGCGAGGAAACCGAACCAAGAAGGTCTAAGTTTCCTATCAGATTTGGAAGATCAGATGGCATGGCAGTCACTTTTACTCGTGAGATTGCCAAGTCCCAAGTTGGCCGCTGTAAGGAGAACATGGCCCAAAGGGGACTGCTCCGTGGCTCTTCGACCCAATGTGGTTGCGGCAAGGCATCGTAAACCATGGCACACCTACGTATATTACTGCTCAGCTCGACGCCCAGGGCTGTCAACACCGCCGCCTATTGAAGTATGAAACTTAAGACAACCTCGACATGAAAACAAGAAGAATTGTCAAGCGGACTCTAGGCTCCATTAAACCGTGGCAATCTAGGGCACACCCTTGGGGATGATCATAATTAACTTGGAGGATTAAATTTTCCAAAAAAACTAAACTATTTAGATTCTTCATTTTAATTTCAAGGTTAAATTACACCAGTCCCTCTGAGCCAATTCTCATTGGGCATTAGAAATAAACCCTGCTTTGTTACGCCTGATTGACACCGCCAGAGCTTTTCATAACGAGGTCGCGCTGCGATATTGTTTGGGCATGTTTGAAATTGGACTGGCGGTTGGCATTTGTTTTTGACGCGATGCTCAAAATACAGCCACGTGGCGACGGCCGAAACAAGTATACACATTAATTTTAGTTTACATACATATTAATATTTAGCAAGATTACATTAGAGTACGCCCCACCCCAGCAGTGGGTAAAAGGATGAACAGAAAGAAGAAGATAGAAAAGTGGTGTGGTACGCATATTTAATCGTATTTTTATGGCCTCAATCTATCGTAGGGTGATTGTGCTAGTTTTCGTCCACAGATGTTAGTTTGCCGTCCATACTTATTTATACATTTTTATTCAAGTTTATTCCAAAATAAACGCTTAAAATTAAAAAAATAACTATTAAAGAATAAATAAATTTTTTTTTATTTATAATGTTTTCCCCATATATTTATAGCAGTTTAATCAAGTAAACTGAACTTGGACGGGAAACTAGCACAATCATCTTATATCACCTAGGTACTTTTATTTCGTTTTTGAGTAAAGTTCTTCAGAACTATATGAACTTTCTAGTAGCTATACAAATTTCAAGCACTTTGAAAAATGTTTAAATATTTTCCAACACTACTGCATAATAGCAAGGAAGTACCAATTTTATTCAATACTTAAATATGTTAATTATAGTGTCGCCGTTAAATATTTATTTATTTATTTATTTAAACTTTATTGCACATAAAAAAGTACAAGTGGCGGACTTAATGCCTTAAGGCATTCTCTACCAGTCAACCATTGGGCCAAAAAGAAACATTTGTTGGGTGCAGGTTCGAAAATAGAAAATGAAATTATAATGATCACTTACTAAATACATATATATATATATATATATATATATATATAATAGTACTTAAGATATACTTACATATATACTTTATATGATATACTTACATACATATTATTATACGTACCTATTATGAAATATAATGCAGACAACTAATCACGTAAATTGTCAAATAAGTGCTTGCGTACCATGCGCTTGAAGATAAATTTGCTCTGAGCTTTTCTGATATCAAGGGGTAGATCGTTCCACAGACGAGTGGCCTGAAGAGTGAAAGAATTAGACAGAAAGCCGGTGCGGTGAGGGGGAATAGACAACTTAAGGCTGCGGGAGGTACGGAGAACGCGTCCTGGGCGAGCAATTACGAATTTAAATTTGGATTTGAGGTAATCTGGTGTGGATGGATCAAAAAGAAGAGAATATAGTAAACATAACATTCTAAGCGACCGACGTTCACGAATGGGCAACCATTTCAGCTGTTTCCGATAAGCAGATACGTGGTCGTACTTTCGAAGGCCGAATATGAATCTAATACCATTGTTGAGCAATCTATCTAGTTTGTTCAAAGAGGCTTGAGCGACATTGGAGTAACAAACATCAGCATAATCAATAATGGGTATTACCAGAGCTTGAACAAGAAGGGTCTTAGTGCTTACCGGTAGAAAATGCTTAAACCTGAAAAGCGATCTTAATGCGTTCGTCACTCTACGACATACCTCGGACACCTGAGGATCCCAACTAAGGCCACTATCTATAATCAGACCTAGGTTCTTCACTTCAAACGACAGAGGAATTACAACATCCTCGAACTGGATCGGCGCCACACAGGACAGATCCATCAAAGCAAGCATACGTGGGCTCCCTATAACGATGGCTTGACACTTAGACGGGTTAACTGCGATCCCAAAAGAGCGTGACCAAGCAGAAAGATAGTCCAAGTTCCTATTTATAGAAGCAACTGCTTGATCAATGTCCTTAACGCTCGCCTGAGTGTAAAGCTGCAAATCGTCAGCATAAAGATGGTAAGAGCAACTAATTCTAGTGGTAATCATGTTAATAAATATTGAAAAGAGAAGAGGCGATAGAATCCCGCCCTGAGGTACTCCAGAAGGGAGGTCACACCAGTCTGAAAAAGATCTGTCGGCCCTGACTGATTGGCGCCGATCATGAAGATAAGAAGTAAACCACTGAGCTGCTGATGATGACATACTTAAGTGTCTAAGGCATGCTAGTAGGAGGTCGTGATTCACAGCATTAAATGCGTTCGAAAAATCGACCAGGACCAGCACCGTTACCTGTGTCAGTTCCATGCCTTGCCTTATATCCTCAATAACTTTGAGCAAAGCAGTGCAAGTACTATGCCCTGATCGGAAACCAGACTGTAAAGGAGAAAGTAGTTTATTTGAATTGATATATAAAGACAGCTGTTTGTGGACAATGGCTTCTAGAACCTAGAAATATTATTATTACAAAGGAGTGAAAGTGTAAACAAAGTTTTTATGTTGACTGTACCAAATGTAAACATTTTTTTTTTCGCTTGTAGTAATTCTATTTGCTGGTGCCGTATTCTAATTTTAAAGTACCATCGGGTTCAAAATTGCATGGTCAATTTATCAATGAATTCATTCATAAATTGGCCATGCAATTCTGAACCCGATAGTACCTACATAAATAATACATTAAAAGCACAATCTACCTTAAACATCTACCTTAAACATAAATCCAACATCCAACACACAACAAATAATCAACCAATATTGAAGTTGCATCAAAATAATTTTCAATCAAATTCTGATATTTTTGATTCAAATGTTTAGGCGGTAGCTGTATTGCGTAGTAACACTTTCCGTACCTCACTTCGCTACGCGCTACGCTCGTAGCCGATCCTAGCGTTTTCCTCGTATGTAACGGAAAGCGCCTACGAATAGAGAGCCCGGTTACCGGGTTCCTGGTCGTGAAAGTGTTATTGCATTCGATTTGTATTGAAGTTGGATCGTGTTTAAACGGTTTTTAAAGTTTTACGGTCCCTGGAAACAGAACTACTAGTGTTAAATCAATGATTTTGATCAGAATTTTATCAGAAAAAAAGCATCGACGGGGTTCATCATTGGAAAAATAGAAAATCAAAATTTTCTGGAAAGTTTTATGAAGCTCTGCAATAAATATTAAAACATTCGATGTTGTTGTAAAGAAAAACTTTTTTATGCCTTATATTTTTTCAACTCGATTGAGTTGGATAACGTTTTATTTTATTATGCTGTTAATAAATATTTACCTACTTACAATACACACTTGTATTTACGCAAAGGAATTGTATAAATATTATTTCAACCTATTTGGGCAATTTACATTCAACACAGTGCTACTCGTACCGTTATTACCTATTAAGGCATTTTTATTTTACCTTTTACTTTAAAGTACGACTTAAGTCGTGTTTCAGTAACATCTAACCGTCACAAAATGTATGGAATTTGACATTGACCGTCAGTTTTGTGACGATTGCTAACCGGCCGTAATGGTACACAGTTAAGTGAAAATTCCCGTTAACCAAAACGAGGCTTTTGAGAGCGATATGCATATATACATTACATGATCTTATGAAGACTCGAGGATCCCTCAAATCTTGAAACGTCGAAGGTTAATATAGGGTTTTTCAATAAGGGCGGGTCAATTTTAAAATTCAATAAAACAGGCTATGTGTAAGATATTAATTACTTATTAGTTTTATTTGAAAGGCCCATACCTCCCTTTTTTGTGAAATACGACTTATTTTTAATGTCCGAATTTCCAATAACTCTGCCGCAGACATCAGGCTGAATTTCAGCGATGGCTTGGGTTATATTAATTTTAAGAACATACGGCTTGTTCGAGTAGACCTGCGATTTCAGGAATCTCACAAAAAAGTCAAGCGGGATCGAATGCACGGATGTCCTTTAAATCAATATAACCCAAACCAACGCTGAAATTCAGCCTAATCTGTGCGGTAGAGCTATTGAAAAGTGGACTTTTAAAATATGGGCTACCCGAAGAAGTCGAAGCGGACATTTGAACGATGTCATATTTCACAAAAAATGGCAGGTATGGGCCTTTCAAATAAAACTAAAAAATAATTCATAGATTTATATCATTTTAAAATCGACCCCCCCTTATTGGAAAACCCTATATAAGTCCAACTTGCACTTGGCCGATATTGATTTTAAACATTCAAAATGCAATAATTATTGTAGAAATATGACTCTCAAACTAAACTTCTTTCACTAGGACAGACCGGTGACGCAGAATATGACTTCGGGCATCATCGTCAGCACCCGATCCCTGGTTCTGCAGAAAGTGACCCGGCAAGAGGCAGGCGCGTATGCTTGCAAAGCTGCCAACGCTAGAGGGGAGACGTCAAGCGAAATCGTCAGGTTACGGGTGCAGTGTGAGTACACTTTCAAAATAAACTCCTTTCACTAGGACACACTGGTGGAACAAAAGGTGACGTCGGGCATTATCGTTAGCACCCGCTCCCTGATTCTGCTGAAAGTGACCCGGCAAGAGGCGGGCGCGTACGCTTGCAAGGATGCCAACGCTAGAGGGGAGACATCGAACGAAGTTGTCAGGGTGCAGTGTAAGCATACTTCTATAAACATTGTATGCATGTTATAACTAGACTTGCTTTGGGATATTGTATGCTTAGATGACAGTAAAATATTTATGTAATTGGATAATTTTTTTGTCATTATCTGACATTCGTTAATTGAAGTCTGTTTTTGTAAGTGGGCTGAAGGTAAACGAGTGATTAGATTTTTAGAGGATATCCATCATGAAACTTGTAATAGCAACATTCTTTCTTCTTATTCTAACTAGGTACTTATTATTCGGTTTAGAAGTTGCATGCAAAAAACAAATTCTTGTAGAAACTGTATGCATTTGACTGGTTGTGCTAAGTATGGTGTACGTTGATTGATCTAGTACGATATAAAAAAAAATCCCAGATTTCATTGGAAAATGTGGGTTATTCGCGGATTGTCTAGAACGCAATATGACTAGTGTAGTGTAGTAGTATTTTGCCAATATCGCCTTTAGTCTACATCGCGAACAGTCTAGAACGCAAAATGTCTACATCATTTTGGACGTTTTATCTTTACGTTAGCGATGTCGACGGAGCCCCGTGGTAGCTATTTCTGTGCGGTTTGGCCTTCGGCCATCAGAAGATAACTAACAAACCTAACCTACCTATGAGAGGTCATTTTGCGTTCTAGACCATTCGCGATGTAGATTAAAAGCGATATAGGCAAAATATTACACTAGTTATTTTGCGTTCTAGACCGTCCGCGACTATACCATACAGAACTCCTCTTACTAGAATTCGTTTAAGAAACGTACTCTAATGTACGTACTACAAACGAAAATTGGTTAAATACTAAAATTTTATCCCATGGTAGAATAGGAAATAATCATACCCTCCCATATACAATCATACATAATATATAAACTGCTTTAACTCTTTCCGTGGATAAAAACAAAGGGTTGTAATAATTTGAGGGCGTTGCGTACGTCAACGTAACAAAGGGACCATCACAGGAAACCTAAACCCCACCTATTAGACAGCATCATTTGCATTCTCCCCGTAATAACCATCAAATACGTATCCGTGACATGTATCGCCACCATAAAATGTCACTGCGCAGTATGAATTACTGGCCATAAATACCGCCATGTCCGCAGTGGGTATATTCAAATGATTGCGGTTGGATCGATGTATCTACCCACTTCCTTCCGCGGCCGCATAGTAATTGCTGAGGAAAGTCGGCGAGGCCGGTAAATCATCGAAATTACACCCCTAATATTACAGCGATTCGTAGTCGCAATCTGTTGTTCCGCTCACTTTAAATCATAGAGCTTTTGCTTTAGTTAGCGCTTGCGAATACATTTCACGAAAACATTTGCACGTTCATTGTCCGTTTTATTTGTTCTATTCTTGTAGTAATTACGGATTTTTTTTACAACGCGCAACAAAAACTTGAGTTTATGACATTGAGTTAGAATATAGTAGAGGTACAGAGTAAAACAAGATTTACCCACAAAAAACCGGGCAAGTGCGAGTCGGACTCGCGCACCGACGGTTCCGTACAAACCTGTAGGTATATAGGGGTAGTAACTTTAAAATTATTAAAAATCTTTTAATTATATAATGTAACCAAAAATTTACAATTTTCGCAATTTTTCCTTTATCTGTGCTATAAGACGTTGCTTCGTACCAAATTTCGAGTTCCTGAGTTCACGGGAAGTACCCTGTAGGTTATGATTCCCTTGCGAGTTTCGAAAACTTACGGATATTTGCGGAATAAACGGCTGTATCTTTTGATTGCGTTGGCTTAGAAGTTTGATTTTTTCACAACTCCAAGGGACAGTAGACCTGAGTATTTGATATAAATTTCAGCTTGATACCTCTACGCATTCCTGAGAAAAAGGGTCTTGACAGACGGACGGACGGACGGACGGACGGACGGACGGACAGACAAGAGAGTGATCCTATAAGGGTTCCGTTTTTGCCTTTCGAGGTATGGAACTCTAAAAATATGGCTCTTGAAAATTTGTAACCCGCCAGTCTTATCACTGACTAAAGTGTAATAAAACTGACCGAGAAACTGCTGTACCAGTCGTTCTTACAGCACTATTGTGGGGCCATTTTTTGGACTGATTACGTAATCCGTTCTATTACATATCGGTGGTTTATGAAGTCAAAACTCAGATTTCCTGAAGTTTATCTTTGAAACTTATTTTTATTTGCGTAATTACCAACAGTTTCAGATAATAAAGAAAGTTACTCGAGGAAAACAAAGTGGATTAGATTAACATAGTGTTTTTCCTGACAGTTACAAGACATTTCACTTTATGTTTGTAAGCGCAATTTAGATGGTTGTTTTCGAGTGAGCACCCTTTAAAGAAAATTATTCCGATAATTTAAATTCACATTGTTGTGCGCGGAATCCGTACCTTTCAAGCGGTACAATGTAAATCAACAAGCGTCCGGGCTAAGATTAATTATACAATTCTATATTGGCGCATCGAATGGCTTCCTTCCGCGGTCGTGGCCAGTCTGATTCATGTCCTCAGGAAGAAAGTAGTAACTACATATGAGGGTAAATATTTGGTCTTACCTTTTAAATTAGGGCCGGTTTGGCGAGCACGTGAGGAGACGAAATAATTAAAGCTACCGCATAAAGGAAAATTAGTGTTTGTATTTCTAGAATGATTGGTTTCTTCTTTGATATGTTTTGTTTTTGGTATCGTTCGTTTCATTTACGAGTTTAGTTTGTTTAATGATAAGGTGCAAAACACTTTTAAAGCTGGATGAAATTTTTTTCTATTGGCAAAATTCTACGCATTTTGGAAAGTCTGAGAATTATTAGTACCTATTATTATAATCATTATTAAAATTCATTAATAAATGCAACCTAACACAAAAAATAATTTGAGAAGAGGAGGAGAGGTGAAAATAAAGCTAAATTATTGAAAAACGATCGTTACTAGACAATTCTATGTCGAATATGTGTCGTATTTTAATTTCAAAATACATAAACAATACATTAAAAACACAATCTATCTCGAACATAACTCCAACACACAACAACTAATCAACCAATATTGAAGTTAAATTAGACTTCCATCGGAATAATTTTCAAGCAAATTCTGATATTTCTGATTCAGGCGTTTAGGCAAGATATACATGGTGCCATCTGAGACGTGATCAGTTATATGTTCTAACTCCATAAACAACTAGCAGTTGAATGCCCCAACTTTTACTAAAACCAGACTTTTTTTTTCTATTTTTTTACATGTTTTTGTAATTCATTTTTCATTTGACGGGGTTTTCGGGATATTTAAACTACTTATTAGAATATTTAAATAAGTAAATTGAATTACCTCTTTGAAATGGAACTGTCGTTAATAACAATTTTGTCATTTAATCCGGATAAAATGTAATTTAATATTTTTTTTACCTTAAATTATTAAACTGTTTTACACTAATATTATCACTTTTGAAAGAAAAATAAATTACAAAAAATAGTAAAAGTTGGGGCATTCAACTGCTAGTTGTTTATGGAGTTAGAAAAACATATAACTGATCACGTCTCAGATGGCACCCTGTATAGCGTGGGCTTTGTGCATTGAAGTTGTATTGAAGTTGGATCGTATCTAAACTTATTTTAAAGCTAGAATACGGCACAAGGTTTTATTTAAGCCACTACTGTCGACAATTTACCCAGCAACGCCCCAAAGGAATTATAATTACTACAAACAAACAACAATGGCAACACTTAATGATAAATTGTATCTCATAAATATGCCTCGGAGGTTTTAGTACGCGAATGATTAAATGGAAGAATGGAGTAAACAATTAAGTCCTGGAAAGTTTATATTAATATGTTTACATATTGCCAATGCCTATACAAAATTTCAAATACTATACAATTCTGAAAAACTAAATCATCTCGGGCGTAGTCGGGTAATGGAAAAACGTGGCGCGTTATTCCGCATAACTATCAATGAAAAATCAAGACAACAAGATTTACAATAAGTTCGTTTTGAAATCCGCCATTTCTGTTCAGAATTAAGTACCCGAATACACTTATCTCGATATGGATTTCGTGATCGTCTCTTTTACTATTTGTTTATGTTGGAGCATCTTACAGAATAAAATACAGAATGGTTTCTGTTCTGGGTCATGATCTGAACCCCTTTTTAGGGTTCCGTAGTCATCTAGGAACCCTTATAGTTTCGCCATGTCTGTCCGTCCGTCCGCGGATAATTTAACTCAGTAACTGATCAAAATTATCATATGGTAGTATTTGCATAAAATATAACTGATTTAATTTTTCTTTATGTTTATTAAAATTAATCTTAAATTATGTAAATCGTGATCAATTTTGTAATACACAAGTACACAGGATGTATCAATAATAGTGTTATTCCGTTTAAGGGCATAATTGGTATCGTCTTTCGACTAAGAAAAAGTGGAAGAAAAATTTATTGGAGACGGACGATTTTTTGTACGGATCCCGACATCCCAGCCGGCCGACCCTCCATTTAAAACCAATTTTTTTTCCGCGTGAAATTTGTTTTTCTTAGTTTTTCATAATTAGATTACGATACCAATTATTCCCTTAAACGGATCACCAGCATTTTTGTTTCACCTTATATGTATGTACCTAAATCGTTTAATTTAATAAACAAAAAAAAGATTTTAGTCATAAAAATTATCTAAGTATCTTTTACAGACAGCAGAACGCCTTCACATGAGTTCAGTGACTTGCTAATAGGTTCTTCAAAGTTTGGAAGCCGGGAACTTAAAAGTAACAAACAAACTTCGCTCGGAATATTGATTAGATCAACTATAGAAGCTCTTGAATATAAACCAAGCAGGCATATTAAGAAAGACAATTAATAATTGAATTCTACAGTATTTCTCATTAGTACTTTTTATTTCATTTATTCCTGCACATGTGTAGTTTTTTCATTCGTCATTTACGTTCTTCTTTTGGATTGTTTGTTTTTTTTTCTATTTTTTGTCTTCAGTTTGTGTTATCTGTCGTGACAACACCAAATGGGCCCTACGGAAGACCAGCGCTAGCAGACATACTAGCCAGCTAGTATGTCTGCTAGCTCAATACGTCTACATCAATACGTCTTTATTTTCTTTGTCTGTAAATTTGTTTGTGTAATATTGTGTATATCATGAATAAATATCTTGAATCTTTAAGATAAAGAAAAGTTAATCTTTTCGTGAAACACTTAATAGCGACGATAATTTAGAAATAGAAGAGCGCCATCTGAACAAGAGTTACCGCATAATGTATGGGGCTGTACAGCGTCAACTAGTAAAGCTATCGAACTAGGAGCCTCAAAAATTCTTAGAGTATGCCCCTCTATTTATAAATTCTCTTTGTTAATAGTTAAATTAAAACGCCGCAATAAATGCCTTTTATATATAAATAATAATAAATAATAAATATTTGGAACAATCTTACACAAATCATCCGAGTCCTACAGTAAGCTCTATAAGGCTTGTGTTGTGGGTACTAGGCAGCTATATACTTATATAGTTGATGGATATAGATAAATACTTAAATACATAGAAAACACACATAACCCAGGAACAAATATCCATGATGAACACACAAATAAATGCCCTGACCAGGATTCAACCCGGGACCTCCTGCTTCATAGGCTTCACACTACTGGGCTAGGAAGCCGTTAAAATTTAGACTTACAAAACATGGACTAGTTTTAAGTTTTATTTTTTACGCTCGTTCATTTTTCTAATTTCACACGTTACAGAGCCTGGTAGTACTTTTTTTACATTACGCTAAACGCATTCCTCAGGGTATATTTTCTGTATAAGGTGCTGCTGCAGTGCCATCTGTTGGACGGAAGTTGAGTTATTATGGCAGCCTCAAATCGCCGAACTGTATGGAAGTGAGACGTACGGCGTTACATAAGAACTGTTACATACAAACTGTTACATAAGAACTGTTACATACAAACTGTTATATAAGAACTGTTGCATAAGAACTGTTACATAAGAACTGTTGCATAATAACTGTTACATAAGAACTTTATATATTTCTTAATCGCCACTAACATAGTTAATTGCTTTGTTTTACATAGACGCACCAGTATGCGCGGAGACGTCGCCTCAAGTGGTAGGAGCGGCGTTGGACGAGGCGTTGCACGTTCGCTGCTCCGTCCACGCGGATCCTGTTGACGTCACGTTTCTGTGGGAGTTCAACAACAGCGGCGAGAGCTTTAACGTGTCACCCGCAAGATATGGTGAGTTGATTCCTGTGTCCAGGTTTGCAGGTATGTTAAGACCGTTCCACATTTAGTGAGTGAACCAGGCGTCAAGACGCGAACGCTAAGTGTACAGTCACCGGCAATGGTATGTCCCTACACGAAGGCCGCAATAATATGTGACACGCTCTTATGGCCCTACAAATAGGAGCGTGCCACATATTTTTGCGGCCTTGGTGTAGGATACTATTGACGGTGACTGTACCTAGAGTCGATTTTTCATATGCATGAAATTCCACTTTCATTTTACGCCTGGTTCACGCACTAAATGTTGTGCAGTCTTTAGTTTGGCAGCATTGTTACTGCTGATATCTCTGGAATCTAACTAGTCTAGTCAAAGGTTTTCCACGGCACTGCACGGCACTCTGTGCGGCGGCAGTGTGGTGTGGTGGTGCGTATGGCTTGCAATCCAGATATTTCGGATAGTAATTTGTATGGAATTATCCGGACATTAGCTATATTATCAGGTTAATATCCCGATAAATGAAAGCACTAGTGGTGCGGTAACTTAATGTCCATTGGCTGATCAAACAATTTTTTTCTTTACTGTTCAATGTTTCGATTAAAACGAACTAAGATGCTCTGAAACAAGTGCCTTTTTCTCTTAGAGTCGTGTCGCCGGTTGATTGTTTTTGCTTATTTTATCCTTACTAATTAAAAAAAAAGCGAAATTAACTCTATCTGTCTGCCTGTTACCTCTTCTTAAACCCATGAACCGAATTAGGATGAAATTACCTTGAGTCCAGGGGAGGAAATAGGATAGGGATGAAAACGGTGATATAAATTAATGTGAACGGTACATGTAAAAATTCTGCACCGACTAAAAGCGCGTCTGCCGGTTTTAGTGTGTGCAGAAATTTTACATGTACCGTTCACATTAATCTATATTTCTCTAGTTAATCCATATTTGGCTCCTTAATTTCTAATGGTTTATAATTTTCCGGGTATCTAAATCATGAATCGGCAACTTTTCTAAGGCGTATAATAATATAAATTGGCCGTGAATTAATATTTTAGCGACAATATTTTTTTATAAGCCTCAAACATGTGGCATCATATTATTGAAAAACGGCAGCAATATATAGCTGACCAAAAAATTTACCGGGAACTTGAAATAATAGGTTGGCAACAAAATATGAACTTGGCATCTATTATTCAAACCAAGCCTGGTTTAAATATTTGTTGCCAGCTATTTGTATCTACCTAATTAACCATTTTTTGGGTATCAATTGCTGGGATTATTTTAATTACGAGAGCACTAAATTTTCAGAAAACTGGAATATTTTTAAGGTTCCGTACCAAAATGGTTTAAAAGGAAGCATGTACTACTCTGTCTTGTCACAAAGTCTATTTGCTACGAAATTGCTAGATCGATTGAGCTGAAATTTTGTAGGTTGTATGTCCCCTGGTGCTTTAAGGGGGTAATTAAGAAAATTAAATAAAATGTTTTGCAAACCATAGGGTCATTGTTAGTTACCATCAGGCGGGCCGTATGCTTGTTTGCCATCGTCGTGGTATAAAAAAAATTGTCTGCGCGACCAGTATGCATGTTGGTTAGGTAATGGTCGTTTTTCACATGAATCTTCCGTGGCAATAAATATTTAATAAAATTAAAATTCTGAGTAATTTGTATATTTAAATAAGCCTAGGAAGATTTAGGTGCGAAGACGTGCAAAGGAACAAGGAGCTTAACTGTGATTAAAAGTTAAAGTTCAGTGCATTTGTCATAAAAAAATTGCTAACAAAAATATATGATAAAAAATTTGATCTGTATGGAACCCGTAGTATGCAATTTTCCCTCTCTTTATTACGTATTTTGTTACGTTATATGTATACATTGAGCACTTCAGCTTTAGGTAATACCTACTTCTAAAAGGTAGGCACATGACTACTATCTAGGTATAATCAAATAATTTCATTGAATATTTTAGTCGTTTATTTTTTAGTAGAAACACTACTACATATACATTATACAACTTGTTTTTTTTAAATGTCAATAAACAACAGGTGATGATTATTATAAACTGTAATATGTCTTTTTCTTTTCCTTTAAAACTTAAGAAGGTGTGGTCTGTGTAGAAGTAAGGTCGGCGACTGTACCTCTTTTTTATCACAATAGAAAATTAACGATCCATTTCGCCTATGTATCTTTTTTCTAGGTTCCTAACTAGGTCCTTAACTAGGTTGGTATTTTGGTAATACTATACAAAAGGCACCTTTAAATTTTTTCTAAATCATATGTGGCATATGAATTTTGGTTCTAGATATCTGACTATAGATACTTACCTACCAATTCATAGAACCAAGTAACTTTTTAAGAATCCATTTTATCTTATAATTACAGCTCGTGTAAAAATGCCCGTTGTACTAATATTGAATATGTAATTCACTTTAATTGCTTCCTAAATATTTTAAAAGTAAGTACCTTATTTTTAATTCAATAGGTAATTGTTTTCGATTAAAAAAAGGCTTCTTAAAATGCTTCCCAGTTATAAATTCAGTTTTCAGTATAATTATTTGATACATACCTATAGTTAAACAATGGCTATTAAGACATTAAAAAACAGCCCATATTGAGATAATGTACGGCCCCAAATTAGTCGCCAACCTATTAATTTTGGTACCCATTTAAATTTTTTATAGCAACCCAAATTCAATTATTTAGCAGCCTGGTTAAATACATGCCATTTCTAATTCTGCTCCCTACAGGTACAGTGAACAGTAGTATAAGTGAGCTGAGATACACGCCGGCAAGTGAGAGGGACTACGGAGCCCTGACGTGCCGGGGAACCAACAGCGTCGGTATCCAAGCCAAACCTTGTGTCTTCCAAATTGTGCCAGCAGGTACCTAATTAAAGAATTTACATTAAAACATTTTGTGTGCATAGGTGGTTGTTATTATGTGGTTTTACTGGTTCTCATACATTGGCTTTAATTACTCTGTGAGATAATTTAATTTAAGTATCAATTTATTTCTAATAATGAACAAGGTTCCATAAAGTAATGCACTACACTAAGTTTACCAAGCATCGCACTAAGTTTAGGTATGTTATAGCCGTAGACCGTTTTAAGAGCAACGACTATAAGGTACCTAGACGTTACAATAGGACATTAAGAACCGATAAAAGACTAAAATATGTCGAACCAACGAGTTGTAATTACTATGGAGAAAGGACATTGCACTATATAACTCCACGAATTTATAATAACACCAAAATTGGAACTAAAAACATAAAAAAACGGGCCTTTAAAAATAAATTAAAATGTAGTATGTTGCAAATATTCAATCCAAATGTTACTTAATTAATCACAACTTTAAATTTGAACTCAAGGTGTAACTACTTGCTTAACTATTTCATTAATTTTTACCTAACACATATGCATGTTTTTACTGTTTATTTTCATTTAGTCACCTATTAACAATAGACATAAGTCACATATTTATTGTAAACAATTACTTTATTGTTAAGTACCTATGTGATTGAGCGCGACGCGCCAACAAACAGGGCCCCTATTCGAGATGCCAAACTGTAAGACGTTGCTCTCACAGTTGTCTCACTAGGTGATAGAGTGATACACCTAACTGTCAAGCTGTCAGTAGGTCTCGCTAGAGCGTTTTGTCTATGGCTATGGCCACCATTTTAGATATGTTGACAGGACGTAGGGAACCCCATGGCAGAGAGTTTGGTGGTTTTTTTTAGTAGGTATACGTAGGTATCGAACCATGGATGTACAAGAAGTGGATCTCATTCTTCGGTCACAAAGTGAGGCCGACAGAGAAGCTTATCTAAGGGAGTGTCTCGTTTTGACTAAGGAGGTAATGACGTCAGCAGACAGTCAAAATGTGAATATGTGTCAAATGTGACAATTTTGTAACGAGTGCGAGTGAGGTTTCGCCCCCCAATATTATGCTCTCTATCGGACCGTTTTTAGTACTTTTAAGGGTTCCGTAGCCAAAATGGCATAAACGGTACCCTTATAGTTTCGTCATGTCCGTCTGTCTGTCCGTCAGTCCGTCTGTCCGTATGTCACAGCCATTTTACTCGGAAACTATAAGACGAATAAAATAAAATTTAGACATAAGTTGTATTTTTCATGCCGCTATTTAATTATAGTCTGGCAAACCATTTTTTCAGTAGAAAAGCGCGGCAAATTCAAAATACGTACATGTGCCGACCCTTTGTGATGAGACACCGTGTTCGTGACGAACATTTCAATTCGCATATCTTTTACATTGAATTTGTTTCTATTGCATTTCACTCTCTCGTCTTAAGCGCGAGTGAGATAGAACTCCTGCAACGTTCTACATTGAATTTAAATTCGTTTTTATGGCATATGTCAATTGCCTCAACCAGATTATTTGTTACAGTTGATGACAGATCAGACGAAATATATCCGTCTCCTTTTTACACACCGTGAATGTCACGTAATGAAAGGGGTGGAAATACCAACTAAAATTAAAAATATAGAATTTGATGATCATTGCTGCTTTTTTCACTGATTCTTAGTGTTGTCATACTTTTGGTCGCTGTACATTGCTACTGCGTTCGTTGGCTGGACAGACTATATGTAGTTAAATTGAAGGAGAAAATATTTTTATGGGGGCGCTCCATGTAACTAAATTACAAAAAACAATTTTTCCCCTAATATCAACATGTTGCACATCAATCGATAGGTGTTTAAAAATAACATTGCGGGTTTTTTGAACATTTTGTGATTTAGTGAATATTTTCAGAAATAATCGCCTCGAAAGTCAGAAAACTTTAGTGAACCCCCCCCGTAACGAACCCTAAGTCCATATAATAAACTTAAAAAAATTTTAGAAGATTATCTTATTTTCCTATTACATACTTTTTACGAAAATTATTTTGAACATTATCAGTTCAGCCATTTTTGAGTTATCTCCAAAAAACTTCTTCCATATGTATCAGATACGACCTTCTGGTAATAGTTTGGTTCCTATTCCATGGAAGGTACGGAACCCTCTATTATGCGTGGTCCGACACGCACTTGGCCGGTTTTATGCTAGTCGCCTATGAACGACTCTTACTCGGTAATAATTTTCAACTGTGGCTAGGGCACCGAGTAAACAATAGTACTATACAGAGGTCCCTCTTTGACGTTACGAATCATGTTGTCCCTTCTTCACGCATGGCAAGTTCTCTTTCTCACTTAGGCAAACGTATCGGATACTAGTTGTCAAATTCAATGACAGAAATGCACATCCTTGGTTAGGGACAAGGTTTAAGAAAAAGATCCACTTCATATAAATCCGTGATACGAACACAGATTAGATTACATACACCCTGTTAGCCCGCCCCACTGTAAATTTATCAAAAATCTTATCGGTTGGCTTCCATATAGCGATATAGAGCCCATCTTCGAGATCATGAAAAAATAAGTCTTACTAGGTCTTAAATGGGCGCTAGTATGTATAACACGATGTAAATTGTTTTTGAATAAATATCATATCATATCATATGGCGTCAAGTTGAAAATACAAGAAAATAACGTTAATTAATCAGTGGTTTTACCGCTCCAAATTTGTACTTACGGTAAAGTCTACTTCAAATAACCTACATACCAAATTCCGGTGGGAGCATACAATATAGGCATGGTGAATTTTTTTCATGTATGGTATCAATCGATTCGTTTTGTTGTGAGGATCAAATGTCTATATGGGGCCAATTGCGTTAAAGCAAACTGAAAAGTCAGAAATGAGACTTAAAGTCCGAGATTTGCATTTGTTTCTCAAAACGCTCCAAAATGACGTGCAAAAGTGACGTCACGATCACATAGTTGCCCTGTTTAAAGTATGGAAAAAATATGAAATTGCTATTTTTACAGTGAAATGTTGCGTTTATGTGTATGGTTGCCATACAATTTATTTTACAGTACAATGTTAAAAATCATTTCAATTCACACTTATGTTTTTTGTAATTGTCATGAATAAATCTTTCATTCATTCATTCATTCATGTTTCTAAAAGAATGCTTTAAATGTTCATCCTTATATTTTTTTATTTTTGAAAAAAAAATGGTATTCAATATTTATATGACGTTCTAAATAAAGCTTGAACACAGTAAAACATGGGCACATAAAGTAACAAAAATAAAAATGTTATTGAACATATTTCAAGGAAATTTTTATTGCATTTATTTACTAGACTAATAACCATTTTTACAAATATATACAATTATTAAATTTGCTTTCTATATGCCATACTGCGTGCTTTGCGTCGAATCCGGCTCATTAAGTCTTGCACAGCACTATCAGGATATCTTTTGCAAGCCCATTTCCATTTGTTTTGCAATTCAGCTGCCGATTTAACTTCTCCGCCTCCTTTTTTTAGAATCCCTTTCATAATTGACCAATATTCTTCAATCGGCCTCAGTTCAGGACAATTTGGAGGATTGCACTCTTTAGGTACCACTGCGACATCGTTATGTTTATACCACTCAACTACTGCTTTAGAGTAGTGACAGCTCGCAAGGTCTGGCCAAAATAATGGCTGTGAGCTATGACTGCGTAAAAAGGGCAGTAGACGCTTTTGCAAACATTCTTTTTTGTAGATTTCACCGTTTACTGTGCCTGTTGTTACGAATGAACGACTTCTTTTACCACAACTACAAATAGCTTGCCATAAAAGAATTTTTTTGGAAACTTCGATCTCTTTTTTATCTTGCAATCTTCTGGGGCATCCTTACGATTCTTAGAAGTATAAAATTCTTGCCCCGGTATCTGCTTGAAGTCTGCTTTGATGTACGTTTCATCATCCAATACAACGCATCCAAATTTTGTCAAGTAATTGTCGTACAACTTTCGTGATCTCTGTTTTGCAGACAGATTTTGCTTAGCGTCGCGATTGGGTGCAGCTTGTGCTTTGAACGACTTTAATCCAGCTCTTGACTTAGTTTTCTGTACATATGACTGCGACATTTTGACCTTTTTTGCGACATCACGGGACGATAACTTCGGATTCGCTGTAAAAAGTCGCAAGACATGGGCTTCTTTTTTTTTATCCTTTGCGCCTTGCTTACCTGCACTTCCCGGCTTGCGATCTACTGTCAATCGTTCTCGGAACCTTTTTAAAACTAAACATACGGAAGATTGCGGTAATTTTAAAAGTTTTGCTAATGCCCTATAACTTAAATGAGGATTTTCAGTATGTTTGCGCAAAATAATTTCACGTTTCTTGTGTTCAGAGCTCGCCATCGTTAAAACAAATGATCAAAGTGGAATGCTGTCATAATAGTTTTTATTCAGGATATCAAATAGTTTTTATTTATAATACTAAGAAGTTTCCATATTGTATAAATAAAAATATATAAGCATTTACTTGTGCCCACATTTTACTGTGTTCAAGCTTTAAATCAATTTTTTTTAACGTCGTAGAACGCAATTATTTAAAACGGGGTATTTACCGTGGGTATTTGTTTTGTCGAGGTTCCGATATATATTATATGTATCGACATGTTAGAAACTAGCAAACGAGGATGGTGGCAGCATTTCTCCGCTGTATCGCAAAACTTATGAGTTGAGCGAGGAAGCTGCCAGCTATTTGGTCACCAATTGAGTCGACGAGCCTCTTTTTGCGTTCTTTAAAAAGTTACTGAGCACTGGGTCCCCACGCGCCAAGGGTCTCGACTACGTTTTTATGGGTCTTCAGTTTTTCAGCTTCTTTGGCCACCGCACCTGCTTGTTTATTGGTTCCGGTGAAGTGAGAAGCCGCCAGTTTGTCTACGCATATAGCATCCCACAGGCACGCATGTGGTATTTACTTAAGTACCGCAATAACACCTGTGTGGAGCACAAACACGGACTCAAAGCCGGAATCAGATTTCAATCAATCAGGTGCCGGTCCAGACACAATACGGTTTAAGACATTTATTTGTCTAAAATATTTACATAAATCACTTACTGAGAAAACAATATTTATCTTCAAGCTAAATAGGAGAGGGTAGAATGCAAAAACTGGTGGACGAGTTAAGAACAAAGGCGCTCGGTAACACCAAGCGCAATGCAACAATGTAATGTTGTGCATAGGGACCAGTTAAACCGAACTACCCGGTGCGATCACTGGTTAACTGACATATGATTTGTGTGTATTCATTAAGTGCATACTTTGTGGAAAAGCCTTAGAAGACGTTTTTATTTTAGTTTTTAACTTTTTTATGTTATACATTTTTGTTCATTTATATATATATATAAATTTTTTTTTGAAGTATTTTAATTATTTATTGTTATTATTATTTGACTTAGTTCTATCCAGTAATAATGTCAATATTTCTGTACCCATCCTTTTCTATATATATGAATGAAGGATGAGCAAGATGAGTAGAGAAATAATGTCATTATTACTGACAGTGTCTGGAAAAGCTGTCCACCCGTCACCAAACCTCCTGTTTGGTGACGGGTAAGCCGGTAGCCAGTGCTGCGGCTTAGGAGTGAGTGACTCGTAAGAAATTTGGCACAATACGTGCCATTTAATTATTTAATGTTTTTATTATTTGACTTATTTCTATCCAGTAATAATGTCAATATTTCTGTACCCATCCTTTTCTATGTATATGAATGAAGGATGAGCAAGATGAGTAGAGAAATAATGTCATTATTACTGACAGTGTCTGGAAAAGCTGACCACACTGTAAGCCGGTAGCCAGTGCTGCGGCTTAGGAGTGAGTGACTCATAAGAAATTTGGCACAATACGTCTTCCCAGCTCCATTGACAATTTGGATGGGTAAAAACATCCTGACCCGCCAACCACTTCACCAAGCTTTTTTGGCCTCCTCTAAGCCCACAGTTCCATGGTTTGGGGGTGGGGGTCCTGTAAGATTTTAGTGACTTTACCTACGAGGCTGGCTGAGCTGTAGACGGAGGAGTGTCTTACAGTTGATGTTATGAAGCCGACTATTTCTTAAAATGGTCTTAAATCCTTATGCGCCCACGGGTATGGTCTTAAATTTGGTATTTTCTTACTAAACGGGTCTTATAGCTTCTGTAAAAATTTCGAGCAGTAAGCTCAAAAATAAATTAAGGCTCAACAAATTGCGATTTCAACTGGTCTTAAAACCTTATACGCCCACCGTAATGGCCTTAAATTTGGTAAGTATGTAGATTTTGTGGGTGGTTAAGTAAGTGGGCTTCGCCGTGTGTCAAAATTTAAGCGTAACGATAAATTAACGTATTAGGGTTCCGTAGTCAACTAGGACCCTTATAGTTTCGCCATGTCTGCCCGTCCGTCCGTCCGTCCGTCCGCGGATAATCTCAGTGACCGTTAGCACTAGAAAGCTGAAATTTGGTACTGATATGTATATCAATCACGCCGACCAAGTGATAAAATAAAAAGTGTTTTTTTTTTATTATGGTACCTCCCGTATACGTAAAGTGGGGAGTGATTTTTTATTTTATTTCAACCCTAACGTGTGATATATTGTTGGATAGGTATTTAAAAATGAATAGGGGTTTACTAAAATAATTTTTTGATAATGTAAATATTTTCGGGAATAATCGCTCCAGAAGTAAAAAAAAATGTGTCCCCTCTAACTTTTGAACCATAACATTTAAAAATATAAAAAAAAAATCAAAAGTAGAACTTTTTAAAAACTTTGTAGGAAAATTATTTTGAACTTGATAGGTTGAATAGTTTTTGAAAAAAAAATACAAAATAATTTCTGAAATAAGTTTGTAATTTAACCGTATAAGCAGGTGTTTATTATACCTGTAATTTCTACAAAATCACAATGAAATGACGAGCTTTCAAATAAAGTAAAAACGGTGAAAATCGGTTCACGCAATAAAGAATTATCCCATAAAAATCATCTTCCATACTTTAAGCTCGCGCGCAATAGTTTACTTAATTTGCCGATAGATGTCGCTGTACGTGGAACGCTCATATCATATCCTCCATGGCGGTGTTATTTTAACTCTTAAGTGGGGACACTTACTGTGACGGACGGAAAAATACGGAACCCTACACTGAGCGTGGCCCGACACGCTCTTGGCCGGTTTTTTTTTGTATTTTTAACTTGACGCCACACATACTAGCGCCCATTTACGACCTTTAAGACTTATGTTTTCAATATCTCCGTGATGGGCTCTACAACGCTGTCAACGCTATATGGAAGCCGACCGGTAATTTTAGATTTTTGATAAATTTACAGTATAGCCGGCACCAGTATCTATAATGTTTAAGTAGTGAAGTATCAGATGTCAAACAATCCTTTAAGGCACTGACTACCAGGCTACCGATAGTAACGATGGAGGCGACCTCTAGTAATTGCCCCCACGAAACTTTTGCGCGAAGTTGATTTCTGACTATTCAAACTAGGTAAGATACCTCTAGAAGTAATTATAAAATTAATATGATTTTAAGACATTTTCACTGAGAACACATTAATATTTATAATTTTTATGATTATTAATTGTAGGTATTTATTAAAAATATATAACTGTTAAAATATAATATGATTGGCATTACCTATTTAACCTAAAGTTTAATTAACATGCCATAAAAGAAATGTCGATATCTGGCCGAGGAGCGAATGGATAAACATCAAAAAGTGCGATGAGTTGTAGGTGTTCTTCCACCCTGCTGTTGGGAATATCTCTACAGTGCCCTGCATTCACTGTGCTCTGCATTATTTTGTGTAATTTGGATGCTATGTTAGAGTAGATTTCCTCAGATTAAGCAAGCCACTAGCAATAAATCTCCTACAACGCCTGACTGTATGCGGCTGTATAGCCATTCCCCATGCACATGTGCATGTGGGATACTACATGCGTAGACACACTGGCGGCTTCTCACCTCACCGGATCCAATAAACATACAGATGCGGTGGCGAAAGTAGCTGAAAAACTGAACACCCTTAAAAAAAAAACGATATTTAAAGAAACTAGTATGTATAGTTTAAAGTGCCATGTGTAACCATATCAATTCATTATATAAGAAATATAATATGATATAATATTGGAATATAACTTACACGTAAGTCAGTCAGATACACAATTACATTTACTTGCAGTAAACGTCAACTTCTTTTTTGAAATGAAGACCCATTGGTTTTCATATCCCGAGTCTCCTAAATAGTAATTCAAAACTTGGGTCTTGCTAGTGGCAATTAGTTATAATCATGAGGATTATGACTAGTACTACTGTGCACTGTATTTATTTACCTGATATGTTTATATTTCCATAACATCCTCAACTCTCAGGATTAGGAATACCTTTGTAATATAAGAGTCTTACATTAGATTAGAATCTATGAAGAATATGTGTAAAATTGTTTGAAGTGTCTAAAACCTTAGTTAAGTTAGGAGGCAGTAGTAGGAGCCAAGTTTGAACCCGCGATCCTTAGAGCGTAAGTCGGGCGTCTGGCCGCCAGGCTACCAGAGTTTGTTTTGATAATTACTATACTGTTGTTCCGTTTACTGCAAGTAAATGTAATTATGTATCTGACTGACTTACGTGTAAGTTATATTCCAATATTATATTTCTTATATAATGAATTGATATGGTTACACATGGCACTTTAAACTATACATACTTGTTTCTTTAAACATCGATTTTTTTAAAGGGTGTTCAATTTTTCAGCTGCTTTCGCCACCGCATCTGTATGTTTATTGGATCCGGTGAGGTGAGAAGCCGCCAGTGTGTCTACGCATGTAGTATGCACATGTACATGGGGAATGGCTATACAGCCGCATACAGTCAAGGCGTTGTAGGAGATTTATTGCTAGTGGCTTGCTTAATCTGAGGAAATCTACTCTAACATAGCATCCAAATTACACAAAATAATGCAGAGCACAGTGAATGCAGGGTGTATATTCTCAACAGCAGGGTGGAAGAACCCTATAACTCATCGCAATTTTTGATGTTTATCCATTCGCTCCTCGGCCAGATATCGACATTTCTTTTATGGCATATTAATTGAACTTTAGGTTAAATAGGTAATGCCAATCATATTATATTTTAACAGTTATATATTTTTAATAAATACCTACAATTAATAATCATAAATATTATAAATATTAATGTGCTCTCAGTGAAAATGTCTTAAAATCATATCAATTTTAATATAATACTTCTAGAGGTATCTTACCTAGTTTGAATAGTCAGAAATCAACTTCGCGCAAAAGTTTCGTGGGGGCAATTACTAGAGGTCGCCTCCATCATTACTATCGGTAGCCTGGTAGTCAGTGCCTTAAAGGATTGTTTGACATCTGATACTTCACTACTTAAACATTATAGATACTGGTGCCGGCTATACTGTAAATTTATCAAAAATCTAAAATTACCGGTCGGCTTCCATATAGCGTTGACAGCGTTGTAGAGCCCATCACGGAGATATTGAAAACATAAGTCTTAAAGGTCGTAAATGGGCGCTAGTATGTGTGGCGTCAAGTTAAAAATACAAAAAAAAACCGGCCAAGAGCGTGTCGGGCCACGCTCAGTGTAGGGTTCCGTAGTTTTCCGTCCGTCACAGTAAGTGTCCCCACTTAAGAGTTAAAATAACACCGCCATGTAGGATATGATATGAGCGTTCCACGTACAGCGACATCTATCGGCAAATTAAGTAAACTATTGCGCGCGAGCTTAAAGTATGGAAGATGATTTTTATGGGATAATTCTTTATTGCATGAACCGATTTTCACCGTTTTTACTTTATTTGGAAGCACTTCATTTCATTGTGATTTTGTAGAAATTACAGGTACAATAAACACCTGCTTATACGGTCAAATTACAAACTTATTTCAGAAATTATTTTGTATTTTTTTTTCAAAAACTATTCAACCTATCAAGTTCAAAATAATTTTCCTAGAAAGTTTTTATAAAGTTCTACTTTTTAATTTTTTTTTATATTTTTAAAAGTTATGGTTCAAAAGTTTTTTTTTACTTCTGGAGCGATTATTTCCGAAAATATTTACATTATCAAAAAATTATTTTAGTAAACCCCTGTTCATTAAATACCTATCCAACAATATATCACACGTTAGGGTTGAAATGAAAAAAAAAATCACTCCCCACTTTACGTATAGGGGAGGTACCCTAATAAAAAAAAAATCCACTTTTTATTTTATCACTTTGTCGGCGTGATTGATATACATATCAGTACCAAATTTCAGCTTTCTAGTGCTAACGGTCACTGAGATTATCCGCGGACGGACGGACGGACGGACGGGCAGACATGGCGAAACTATAAGGGTCCTAGTTGACTACGGAACCCTAATACGTTAATTTATCGTTACGCTTAAATTTTGACACACGGCGAAGCCCACTTACTTAACCACCCACAAAATCTACATACTTACCAAATTTAAGGCCATTACGGTGGGCGTATAAGGTTTTAAGACCAGTTGAAATCGCAATTTGTTGAGCCTTAATTTATTTTTGAGCTTACTGCTCGAAATTTTTATAGAAGCTATAAGACCCGTTTAGTAAGAAAATACCAAATTTAAGACCATACCGGTGGGCGCATAAGGATTTAGGACCATTTTAAGAAATAGTCGGCTTCATAACATCAACTGTAAGACACTCCTCCGTCTACAGCTCAGCCAGCCTCGTAGGTAAAGTCACTAAAATCTTACAGGACCCCCACCCCCAAACCATGGAACTGTGGGCTTAGAGGAGGCCAAATAAGCTTGGTGAAGTGGTTGGCGGGTTAGGATGTTTTTACCCATCCAAATTGTCAATGGAGCTGGGAAGACGTATTGTGCCAAATTTCTTATGAGTCACTCACTCCTAAGCCGCAGCACTGGCTACCGGCTTACAGTGTGGACAGCTTTTCCAGACACTGTCAGTAATAATGACATTAATTCTCTACTCATCTTGCTCATCCTTCATTCATATACATAGAAAAGGATGGGTACAGAAATATTGACATTATTAATAGATACAAATAAGTCAAATAATAATAACATTAAATAATTAAAATACTTTAAAAAAAAGAAAAAGAAAAAATATATAAATGTACAAAAATCTATAACATAAAAAAGTTAAAAACTAAAATAAAAACGTCTTCTAAGGCTTTTCCACAAAATATGCACTTAATGAATACACACAAATCATATGTAAGTTGACCAGTGAACGCACCGGGTAGTCCGGTTTAACTGGTCCCTATGCACAACATTACATTGTTGCATTGTGCTTGGTGTTACCGAGCGCCTTTGTTCTTAACTCGTCCACCAGTTTTTGCATTCTACCCTCACCCATTTAGCTTTAAGATAAATATTGTTTTCTCAGTAAGTGATTTATGTAAATCTTTTTGAGAAATAAATGTCTTAAACCGTATAGTACCTGGACCGGCACCTGATTGATTTAAATCTGATTCCGGCTTTGAGTCCGTGTTTGTGCTCCACACAGGTGTTATTGCGGTACTTAAGTAAATACCACATGCGTGCCTGTGGGATGCTATATGCGTAGACACACTGGCGGCTTCTCACTTCACCGGAACCAATAAACAAGCAGGTGCGGTGGCCAAAGAAGCTGAAAAACTGAAGACCCATAAAAAAAATTATACCTTTGGTAGTCGAGACCCTGGGTGCGTGGGGACCCAGTGCTCAGTAACTTTTTAAAGAACGCAAAAAGAGGCTCGTCGACTCAATTGGTGACCAAAGAGCTGGCAGCTTCCTCGCTCAACTCATAAGTTTTGCGATACAGCGGAGAAATGCTGCCACCATCCTCGTTTGCTAGTTTCTAACATGTCGATACATATAATATATATCGGAACCTCGACAAAACAAATACCCACGGTAAATACCCCGTTTTAAATAGTTTTTGTAACTTCCATAAAAAAATTGCGTTCTACGACGTTAAAAAAAATTGATTTATTTAGAACGTCATATAAATATTGAATACCATTTTTTTTTTCAAAAATAAAAAAATATAAGGATGAACATTTAAAGCATTCTTTTAGAAATATGAATGAATGAATGAAAGATTTATTCATGACAATTACAAAAAACATAATAAACATATACAACCCGAAACATTAATTGCCACGAAATCGTCGCAACTCAGCGTTAAATGCCGGCAGGGCCAGCGCTGGTCTTCCGTTGCAACCATTTGACGACACGGCGCATTGACGCCACGATCACATCCCCAAAGTAAGAATACATTAATCAAAACAAGAGAAAAAAAAACAATAAAAAACAGGAAAAAAAAACATATACCTGTTATACACTTTATAACGGCATGTTAAACTATAAGCCACTTAAACACTTCAAACAATATTACACATATTCTTCATAGATTCTAATTTAATGTAAGACTCTTATATTACAAAGGTATTCCTACTCCTGAGAGTTGAGGATGTTATGGAAATATAAACATATCAGGTAAATAAATACAGTGCACAGTAGTACTAGTCATAATCCTCATGATTATAACTAATTGCCACTAACAAGACCCAAGTTTTGAATTACTATTTAGGAGACTCGGGATATGAAAACCAATGGGTCTTCATTTCAAAAAAGAAGTTGACGTTTACTGCAAGTAAATGTAATTATGTATCTGACTGACTTACGTGTAAGTTATATTCCAATATTATATCATATTATATTTCTTATATAATGAATTGATATGGTTACACATGGCACTTTAAACTATACATACTTGTTTCTTTAAACATCGATTTTTTTAAAGGGTGTTCAATTTTTCAGCTGCTTTCGCCACCGCATCTGTATGTTTATTGGATCCGGTGAGGTGAGAAGCCGCCAGTGTGTCTACGCATGTAGTATGCACATGTACATGGGGAATGGCTATACAGCCGCATACAGTCAAGGCGTTGTAGGAGATTTATTGCTAGTGGCTTGCTTAATCTGAGGAAATCTACTCTAACATAGCATCCAAATTACACAAAATAATGCAGAGCACAGTGAATGCAGGGTACTGTAGAGATATTCTCAACAGCAGGGTGGAAGAACCCTATAACTCATCGCAATTTTTGATGTTTATCCATTCGCTCCTCGGCCAGATATCGACATTTCTTTTATGGCATATTAATTGAACTTTAGGTTAAATAGGTAATGCCAATCATATTATATTTTAACAGTTATATATTTTTAATAAATACCTACAATTAATAATCATAAATATTATAAATATTAATGTGCTCTCAGTGAAAATGTCTTAAAATCATATCAATTTTAATATAATACTTCTAGAGGTATCTTACCTAGTTTGAATAGTCAGAAATCAACTTCGCGCAAAAGTTTCGTGGGGGCAATTACTAGAGGTCGCCTCCATCATTACTATCGGTAGCCTGGTAGTCAGTGCCTTAAAGGATTGTTTGACATCTGATACTTCACTACTTAAACATTATAGATACTGGTGCCGGCTATACTGTAAATTTATCAAAAATCTAAAATTACCGGTCGGCTTCCATATAGCGTTGACAGCGTTGTAGAGCCCATCACGGAGATATTGAAAACATAAGTATTAAAGGTCGTAAATGAGCGCTAGTATGTGTGGCGTCAAGTTAAAAATACAAAAAAAAACCGGCCAAGAGCGTGTCGGGCCACGCTCAGTGTAGGGTTCCGTAGTTTTCCGTCCGTCACAGTAAGTGTCCCCACTTAAGAGTTAAAATAACACCGCCATGTAGGATATGATATGAGCGTTCCACGTACAGCGACATCTATCGGCAAATTAAGTAAACTATTGCGCGCGAGCTTAAAGTATGGAAGATGATTTTTATGGGATAATTCTTTATTGCATGAACCGATTTTCACCGTTTTTACTTTATTTGAAAGCACTTCATTTCATTGTGATTTTGTAGAAATTACAGGTACAATAAACACCTGCTTATACGGTTAAATTACAAACTTATTTCAGAAATTATTTTGTATTTTTTTTTCAAAAACTATTCAACCTATCAAGTTCAAAATAATTTTCCTAGAAAGTTTTTATAAAGTTCTACTTTTTAATTTTTTTTTATATTTTTAAAAGTTATGGTTCAAAAGTTAGAGGGCAGGGGACACATTTTTTTTTACTTCTGGAGCGATTATTTCCGAAAATATTTACATTATCAAAAAATTATTTTAGTAAACCCCTATTCATTAAATACCTATCCAACAATATATCACACGTTAGGGTTGAAATGAAAAAAAAAATCACTCCCCACTTTACGTATAGGGGAGGTACCCTAATAAAAAAAAAACCACTTTTTATTTTACCACTTTGTCGGCGTGATTGATATACATATCAGTACCAAATTTCAGCTTTCTAGTGCTAACGGTCACTGAGATTATCCGCGGACGGACGGACGGAAGGACGGGCAGACATGGCGAAACTATAAGGGTCCTAGTTGACTACGGAACCCTAATACGTTAATTTATCGTTACGCTTAAATTTTGACACACGGCGAAGCCCACTTACTTAACCACCCACAAAATCTACATACTTACCAAATTTAAGGCCATTACGGTGGGCGTATAAGGTTTTAAGACCAGTTGAAATCGCAATTTGTTGAGCCTTAATTTATTTTTGAGCTTACTGCTCGAAATTTTTACAGAAGCTATAAGACCCGTTTAGTAAGAAAATACCAAATTTAAGACCATACCGGTGGGCGCATAAGGATTTAGGACCATTTTAAGAAATAGTCGGCTTCATAACATCAACTGTAAGACACTCCTCCGTCTACAGCTCAGCCAGCCTCGTAGGTAAAGTCACTAAAATCTTACAGGACCCCCACCCCCAAACCATGGAACTGTGGGCTTAGAGGAGGCCAAAAAACTTGGTGAAGTGGTTGGCGGGTTAGGATGTTTTTACCCATCCAAATTGTCAATGGAGCTGGGAAGACGTATTGTGCCAAATTTCTTATGAGTCACTCACTCCTAAGCCGCAGCACTGGCTACCGGCTTACAGTATGGACAGCTTTTCCAGACACTGTCAGTAATAATGACATTAATTCTCTACTCATCTTGCTCATCCTTCATTCATATACATAGAAAAGGATGGGTACAGAAATATTGACATTATTAATGGATACAAATTTAAGTCAAATAATAATAACATTAAATAATTAAAATACTTTAAAAAAAAAGAAAAAGAAAAAATATATAAATGTACAAAAATCTATAACATAAAAAAGTTAAAAACTAAAATAAAAACGTCTTCTAAGGCTTTTCCACAAAATATGCACTTAATGAATACACACAAATCATATGTAAGTTAACCAGTGAATGCACCGGGTAGTTCGGTTTAACTGGTCCCTATGCACAACATTACATTGTTGCATTGCGCTTGGTGTTACCGAGCGCCTTTGTTCTTAACTCGTCCACCAGTTTTTGCATTCTACCCTCACCCATTTAGCTTTAAGATAAATATTGTTTTCTCAGTAAGTGATTTATGTAAATCTTTTTGAGAAATAAATGTCTTAAACCGTATAGTACCTGGACCGGCACCTGATTGATTGAAATCTGATTCCGGCTTTGAGTCCGTGTTTGTGCTCCACACAGGTGTTATTGCGGTACTTAAGTAAATACCACATGCGTGCCTGTGGGATGCTATATGCGTAGACACACTGGCGGCTTCTCACTTCACCGGAACCAATAAACAAGCAGGTGCGGTGGCCAAAGAAGCTGAAAAACTGAAGACCCATAAAAAAAATTATACCTTTCGTAGTCGAGACCCTTGGCACGTGGGGACCCAGTGCTCAGTAACTTTTTAAAGAACGCAAAAAGAGGCTCGTCGACTCAATTGGTGACCAAAGAGCTGGCAGCTTCCTCGCTCAACTCATAAGTTTTGCGATACAGCGGAGAAATGCTGCCACCATCCTCGTTTGCTAGTTTCTAACATGTCGATACATATAATATATATCGGAACCTCGACAAAACAAATACCCACGGTAAATACCCCGTTTTAAATAGTTTTTGTAACTTTCATTAAAAAATTGCGTTCTACGACGTTAAAAAAAATTGATTTATTTAGAACGTCATATAAATATTGAATACCATTTTTTTTTTCAAAAATAAAAAAATATAAGGATGAACATTTAAAGCATTCTTTTAGAAACATGAATGAATGAATGAATGAATGAATGAAAGATTTATTCATGACAATTACAAAAAACATAATAAACAATAACATATACAACCCGAAACATTAATTGCCACGAAATCGTTGCAACTCAGCGTTAAATGCCGGCAGGGCCAGCGCTGGTCTTCCGTTGCAACCATTTGACGACACGGCGCATTGACGCCACGATCACATCCCCAAAGTATGAATACATTAATCAAAACAAGAGAAAAAAAAAACAATAAAAAACAGGAAAAAAAAAACATAAACCTGTTATACACTTTATAACGGCATGTTAATGTATAAGCCACTTAAACATGGATATCCAGTTATCCGTGTGCCAATTAAGTAAATATTTGAAACTATTTAATGTATCTTTTTTCAAAACTGTCCCGCAAGGTTAACTTTTACGGTTTAAAATTTAAAATAAGGCGGTGAAGTGCCTAGTTAATGGTCAAAAAATTTGGAGTGTTAGCTCAAAAATAATACAAATGCAAAAATTGCGATTAGATTCCAATCTTAAAATAGGCATGATGACACATAATGATTTATGCAATAAAACTTAGTTGATAGGATGCAAAATGATCTATATATCCAACTAAAGTGAAAATTTATAAATTCTTTTGAAGTGGCTCTAAGATATCAAGCTGCAAAATTTCAAAATTTAACGATTTTTTAAAGTGTGAATTGAAATGATTTTTAACATTGTACTGTAAAATAAATTGTATGGCAACCATACACATAAACGCAACATTTCACTGTAAAAATAGCAATTTCATATTTTTTCCATACTTTAAACAGGGCAACTATGTGATCGTGACGTCACTTTTGCACGTCATTTTGGAGCGTTTTGAGTAACAAATGCAAATCTCGGACTTTAAGTCTCATTTCTGACTTTTCTGTTGCTTTAACGCAATTGGCCCCATATAGACATTTGATCCTCACAACAAAACGAATCGATTGATACCATACATGAAAAAAATTCACCATGCCTATATTGTATGCTCCCACCGGAATTTGGTATGTAGGTTATTTGAAGTAGACTTTACCGTAAGTACAAATTTGGAGCGGTAAAACCACTGATTAATTAACCTTATTTTCTTGTATTTTCAACTTGACGCCATATGATATGATATGATATTTATTCAAGAACAATTTACATCGTGTTATACATACTAGCGCCCATTTAAGACCTAGTAAGACTTATTTTTTCATGATCTCGAAGATGGGCTCTATATCGCTATATGGAAGCCAACCGATAAGATTTTTGATAAATTTACAGTGGGGCGGGCTAACAAGGTGTAATCTGTGTTCGTATCACGGATTTATATGAAGTGGATCTTTTTCTTAAACCTTGTCCCTAACCAAGGATGTGCATTTCTGTCATTGAATTTGACAACTAGTATCCCATACGTTTGCCTAAGTGAGAAAGAGAACTTGCCATGCGTGAAGAAGGGACAACATGATTCGTAACGTCAAAGAGGGACCTCTGTATAGTACTATTGTTTACTCGGTGCCCTAGCCACAGTTGAAAATTATTACCGAGTAAAAGAGTCGTTCATAGGCGAGTAGCATAAAACCGGCCAAGTGCGTGTCGGACCACACATAATAGAGGGTTCCGTACCTTCCATGGAATAAGAACCAAACTAATACCAGAAGGTCGTATCTGATACATATGGAAGAAGTTTTTTGGAGATAACTCAAAACTGGCTGAACTGATAATGTTCAAAATAATTTTCGTAAAAAGTATGTAATAGAAAAATAAGATAATCTTCTTAAATTTTTTTAAGTTTATTATATGGACTTAGGGTTCGTTACGGGGGAGGGGGGGGGGGGGGTTCACTCAATTTTTCTTACTTTCAAGGCGATTATTTCTGAAAATATTCACTAAATCACAAAATGTTCAAAAAAACCGCAATGTTATTTTTAAACACCTATCGATTGATGTGCAACATGTTGATATTAGGGGAAAAATCGTTTTTTGTAATTTAGTTACATGGAGCGCCCCCCATAAAAATATTTTCTCCTTCAATTTAACTACATATAGTCTGTCCAGCCAACGAACGCAGTAGCAATGTACAGCGACCAAAAGTATGACAACACTAAGAATCAGTGAAAAAAGCAGCAATGATCATCAAATTCTATGTTTTTAATTTTAGTTGGTATTTCCACCCCTTTCATTACGTGACATTCACGGTGTGTAAAAAGGAGACGGATATATTTCGTCTGATCTGTCATCAACTGTAACAAATAATCTGGTTGAGGCAATTGACATATGCCATAAAAACGAATTTAAATTCAATGTAGAACGTTGCAGGAGTTCTATCTCACTCGCGCTTAAGACGAGAGAGTGAAATGCACTAGAAACAAATTCAATGTAAAAGATATGTGAATTGAAATGTTCGTCACGAACACGGTGTCTCATCACAAAGGGTCGGCACATGTACGTATTTTGAATTTGCCGCGCTTTTCTACTGAAAAAATGGTTTGCCAGACTATAATTAAATAGCGGCATGAAAAATACAACTTATGTCTAAATTTTATTTTATTCGTCTTATAGTTTCCGAGTAAAATGGCTGTGACATTAATTACCAGACGGACTGACGGACAGACAGACGGACATGACGAAACTATAAGGGTACCGTTTATGCCATTTTGGCTACGGAACCCTTAAAAGTACTAAAAACGGTCCGATAGAGAGCATAATAGTGGGGGGCGGTACCTCACTCGCACTCGTTACAAAATTGTCACATTTGACACATATTCACATTTTGATTGTCTGCTGACGTCATTACCTCCTTAGTCAAAACGAGACACTTCCTTAGATAAGCTTCTCTGTCGGCCTCACTTTGTGACCGAAGAATGAGATCCACTTCTTATACATCCATGGTTCGATACCTACGTATACCTACTAAAAAAAACCACCAAACTCTCTGCCATGGGATTCCCTACGTCCTGTCAACATATCTAAAATGGTGGCCATAGCCATAGACAAAACGCTCTAGCGAGACCTACTGACAGCTTGACAGTTAGGTGTATCACTCTATCACCTAGTGAGACAACTGTGAGAGCAACGTCTTACAGTTTGGCATCTCGAATAAGGGCCCTGGTCACTCCAGTTTGGCGCAATACTGTAACTCCCGAAACCTGTAATTGTTTTACATGAATAAATAATTTAATAAATAAAATAATGTAACAGCTGCTTCTTTAATGTTTGTCTTTTTTAAGTGGAAATTCGGAATACCCCTTTTATGGAACAAAATCCATAACCAGACTGTTCCTCATGTTTTTACCAGCAAAACCATCACCACCTCGCAACTGCACCGTTTCCACCGGCAACGGTTCTAACTGGATCGAGGACTCGAGCCAGGACGTGGGCGATAGCCTAGTGATCCGCTGCGTTGCGGGATATGATGGAGGTCTACCGCAGCTTGTGGTTTTGGAAGCTGTGGATTCGGGGAGTGGACAAACGCGGTTCGTTGTCACTGCTAATGAGACTGGTAAGTTCAACAGGGCTATTATTAGCATTACGGTTCCAACTGGATCGAGGACTCTAGCCAGGACGTGGGAGATAGCCTATTGATCCGCTGAGTGCCGGGATATTTTTTTGTGTGAAAGAGTATAACTTCACAGTTGGTCCCATTGTCATCAAGTCAGGATCTGATGATGGGCTCCTGGAGAAATCGAAGGAACTCTTCAAATATTATGGACACACCTATAGTTATTTGAGTATTATTTACAGGGCATTTGCTTTTGGAAAGGTGGATGCTAAGTGAAGTTGATTCTTTTTTGTTTAAAATAATATAATACCAGATGTCGAGCGAGAAGTGCTACATGTCTTTCTGTGTACCTTAAGCTGAGGTTGAACATTTTGCTCGATAGATGGCGTGGCAATATTCCTGGTGCCGATCGGGGCGCTCTGGTCAATCGGTGGCAGTT
Organism: Pammene aurita; assembly: GCA_947086415.1. Taxonomy (NCBI): domain Eukaryota; kingdom Metazoa; phylum Arthropoda; class Insecta; order Lepidoptera; family Tortricidae; genus Pammene; species Pammene aurita. The sequence goes on along the minus strand of OX352306.1, from coordinate 11,170,233 downwards.
TGCAATTGACAGTCCATTCCAGGAATGACAAGGGCAACTCTGATCGGATCACTCTACATTCGCTTGCATATCGTGATCCTGAGAGAAGAACCGGTAAGTTTATTTACTTGTTAATTATGACTGTTGAAAAGATCATGAAATTTACATTTAAATTGGTGAATACGCGCAAAGCATAAAAAAGGTAAACTTATATTTTCGATTTCCCAGATCGGTGTCGGACAAAATAAACTTTAACAAAATAAACAAAAGACGAAATTAATTCAGAAAAGAACACGACTTATTGATTTCTTTTAACATTATTAACCACCCACAGATAAATTTAGTTCTTCAATATTATTGTGTTAAATCGCTTTAAGATATTGTTAAGGCTATTATAATTGCCGGTATTTTATTACATTCATACTATTGAGTGTTTTATTAATAAAGACTGTGTACGATAAAATCTGGACATGTATGATCTGGTATATCTTTTTTTCGGTACCACATATTCAAGCATTTCTTTTATTTAATAATCTGGAATTGTAGTAATATATACTAAAAATAGAATCATATTATAATTGTATGGGCTTGTGTGAGTTTTTGCCAAATATATTCCATCATATCTTGAATTATTTGTCCAGCATTTTTTGATAATCTTCACTCACTTCCTGCTACAATGTCACAATTGTATTTATATTTTCACAAGCTGTTTTATGCTCACTAGAATGTTATCTTACAAAAAAAAATACGATTTGAAACTCTTTTCTACTTGAGGCAGTCAGGAAGACTTTCTACTCCAAGCACTAAAAGTAGTTTCTATATGGGAGGCATATTTTTGTAAAAAAGTCAAACTCACCAAAGCTAGAACACCTCACAACTATTTACATCTAAGTACAATTAGAAAAATGTAAGCTATTATGAAAAGAGAATGTAATAAGGTATAATTTGGTTTATCTAGTTAAAAATAAAAAAACTATTTTTCACAGGAAAGTTTGGTAAACACTGTCAGAACACCGTGGATAAAAAACTATAGGCACTGTGGAATATATAGTGATCAAAGTCACAAACAACGTAACGTTATATTATGTTTGTAATTTTATTATGTAGCTTGATGACCACAAATTATTTAAAAGAAGTCTTGCTTGAATATGTGGTACCTAAAAAAAGATATACCAGATCATACATGTCCAGATTTTATCGTACACAGTCTTTAATCGGGCATAACAAACGACCAACAATACAAAATAACAATCCTACTCTAGAAAATACAACTAAGAGTTCTACAAAATTTGAAAGCGGTAGTTTAAAATAACCTTGTAAATAACGATGTGAAATAGTAAAATTATTATTATTTTAGATACCAATCCATTTTTGGAAAAAAAATTTAGACGTAGAGACATGAAACAATAATAAGAGCAACGAAACCCCTTTAGTCAGTTGACTATACCATGCTTATCTTTAGAAAGTAGTTTTTGTTTCCATAATAATACTCAATGTTTTTTGTTGTATTGATTTGAACTACGAAGCAGGAGGTCCCGGGTTCGAATCCTGGTCAGGGCATTTATTTATGTGTTTATCACAGATATTTGTTCCTGAGTTATGGATGTTTTCTACGTATATAAATATTTATTCATATCTATCTATTATTTATATCGTCGTTTAGTACCCATAACATAACAAATCGACCTAGTCCAGACTAGGTCGATTTGTGTAAGAATGTCCCATAACATTTATTTATTTATTGATAAAATATAGGCCCGTCCTTTATAACTGAGACAACTTCGGCAGTTTTTACCTATTTCGGTATTACTATTTTCCAATTAAAACATTTTGCTAGTCTGTCACTCTGACCTCCACCCATTAAATGCTGCCAGATGCCCGGATCTAGCAAGAAGGATAGTATAGCAATCTAATCAGACGGGTTTTGTTGCTCTCATTATTGTGTCATATCTGAAGAAGCCAGCTCTTAGGCGGCTTCCACACTGCTGCAGTTTCTGCATGCGGCGCCAATGCGCGAGCGAGATAGCGCTCTGTATGTGTATAGCGCTGTCACGTTTGCACACCGCAACCGGATGCGGTGCCAGTATGATAATCACCTTAGTCCATTGACAAACTATCAGTTAAGGTAGAATTAATAATTCAGTGGAGTGATTTGACAGCTCTCGGCATACAAAGCGGGTATCAAATGTATGTAAAGTTCTGTCAAATCACTCCACTGAATTATTAATTCTACTCTAGTTCCGTTACGTTCAGGAAATTGCCAACCCTTTCGAAATGACGATTACTGTATAGTTATTTTAAATTAAAAACCCTCGACAAAGCAAAGCTCAGATACATAATACCTTAAATCCAGTCTAATCCACTGTAAAAGAAAATCAAAATTTTAAAAAGAAATTAAGTTTTATATTCTTAATTACCAGCTACTTGAAGTAATTTAAAGCCGGGCAGATAAACGTGTTTAAATAATTAAGTCTACTTAAAAAGTTGGTTTGATTACTTGGCTTTGCTTGTTGAAAACTTCATAATCTTAAACTTGTTAAGAAATATTTTTCTGTGATATGAAAATAATAACCTTACTTAGGTACTAAGTTCTCATTTTATCAAGTTAGGAAACAATCTTTAAGAAACACCTCTTTAAAAATATAGCAAAGCTGTTGCTTAAAAGTTTTAGATTTCTATTAAAACCTTGCAAATAATTATGGTTTATAATTCTATTTTAATACAATAGTGACATAATGAGCCTTTCAGTCGAGTACCGTCACTATTGTATACAATACTTTTTATACGAGTGTCTAAAATAGGCAAGCCGGTAAGAATTAAGTTCGGTGAATGCCTCACAACTTAGTAATTTAGTAAATTCGATCTCCCGGTGGATCGTACAGGCGGTCGGGGAGGAGGACGGTACGCTCCTCCCCGACCGTTGTATAAAATTGTCTGAAAATCCATTTCAGCATAGTCGACGATGCTAATATTTGCGACCATAAGAGCTCCATCGAAAAGTATGTAGCAGACGGACATGACGAAACTTTATAGTTATACCCCCCTTATGGGTTCCTTTTTGTCATTTTGGCTATGGAACCCTAAAAATAGAGACTAGAAAATTCTTTCAAAATACACGTCCTTGTAAACATTTTACCCGATTTTCTCACCTGGTTGGTGGTCTCATCGGAAGATCAGCGCAATCTGAGATGAGGCCATTTCGTGGCACTTTCTTTTTTTTCTACTTCTTTCTCAATGTATATTGTCTCTGTGTGTGTTTACGAATAAACAATATTATATTCTATTCTATTTATACGCAAGTATGAATCAATACATCCAATCACAGGAATCATGCTTGTTAATTAGCTAATAATGCAACAGATGGCGCTAACAGCATCATGTCAGGAGTGTCCGCTACCACGTTTTGGGCGATCGCGCTCACTTTGGTCGTCGGAACTTGCGCTGCCATCCTCATTGCGTTTCTTCTGAGAAGGAAAAAGTAAGTCACGTTTTGATTTTTACTTGCTGTTCTGTTAGGTAATAAATGGTACGTACATACATAAGTATATTTAGATTGTAAATACGACATACGTGACGTGTACCATCTGTAACTTAAAAAATGCGCTCAGCTGACGCTCGTGTTTATTTATTTAAACTTTGTTGCACAACAAGTGATAATGTACAAATGGCGGACTTAATGCCAAATGGCATTCTCTAACAGTCAACCATTGGGCCAAACAGAGACTTGTAAGTTGGTGCAGGAAGAAAATTTAATTGATAGAGAATAGTTATTCTAAAGCAAAACTTATGAACTGGTAAACATATATTTACAATAAATAAAAGCTTATAGTTTAAGTTTACTTAACAGAATAATATTTCATGTTACCAATGATTAGACTGACATATATTGCAATAGACTTATTACCAGTATTACCCCGTATTACCAATTGTTTGACACTAAAGACTTATAATTATTTTAAACGACTGGTGTGATAAGTTTACTACTACATTTTTCAGCGATTCAAACATGACTCATAGGCACACGTTTTCCTGTGATTCATATAACCATATTAATATTTTTTTTCACGAAACAGGGCAGCCCTGCCAACGAAGCAACAGTCTCCCGAGCTTCAATTAAACGCGGGCGACGGACAATACGTAGTCGCATACACGCTCAAGCCACCCAAACAGGCGCAGCCAGATATACTGAATCCACCGCCTGGTAAGTTTTTTTTTAAATAAAATATTACATGCCCGCTGGTAAATAATTTCAGGCGAGCTTTTGTCAATCAATAAAGGTATACACGGAGTTCAAATCACAGGATGGATTTCACTTGCTTTTCACTTGCGGCAAAATTTTACTAAATGTGTTTACTTTACCCTTTATTGTGTTTATCTGTTACTGAACTGGTAGCCCTTCACAAAGGAAGAATGTAGTGCGAATGGTTAATTGCTTACCAGGATCGCGCTGGTAGGTGGTGGCTATAGAGTGTATTACTAAGCCAATAAAGACTTAAAGTATTTTTATACGTTATAAAAACATACAGTATTTATTAAACCCTACGCTCAATATAGTATTTTATGCAACAGTTGTATAAGAGGGGTCAAAAAAGGTGAGTGGCGTGGGTAACAATTTGAGCCGTAGGCGCAGCCGGAGGCGAAAATTGTTAAGAAAACCGCCACGAACATGTTTTTACCTACTTATACGACGTTGCATACAATACTTTTTCTACGACTACACATAGTTTTACAAAAAATGCGAAATTGAACACTTCATGGATATTGCAGTTATTTTGTCAACATAATCAACAATAATTTAAGTTTCACCTTTTAAAACACTGTATTAAATGAATTATCAAAGAGTGACAGCGACTAGTAAAAAAATATTATTTTCAAAGTTTGCAGTTTGCCATCACAAACGAATGGCAAACGTAAAAACTACAAAGTATGTCTGTGGTTCTTTTCATTTTTTCTTTTTTAAAGCTTTTTTTTTTAAAAAACGCTATTTATTATTACGCGTTATTTAGGTTTCCTAGGTTGGCAGTAATGTATTTTCTTCTAAAGTCCTGACTGCACGCGATTCTATTTTGGCGCTTTTATTTAACAGTTGTTTTTTTGGGGAATAGACTAGATAGACTTTTCTTCGAGTATATTATCTATGTGTTTCTTCGAGTATATACCTAGATGATGACGAATGTATACATGATATATAACCGGGAGTAGAAAAAATATATTTGTTGGGTTCACAGACTAGATAGACTTTTTTGAAATTGCATAAGACATGCTTTTATATTCGTTTATGGGACCATATAATTGACAGATAAAAGTACCGGAGTAGAAAAAGTTATTTATACTCACAAACTCTATGACTGTGTGTGTGTGTAGGTACTATAGCTGTGCGGTGTAGGCAATAAAATTCGGATCATACAAAAGTAAAGAATGGGTTGTTTGAATTATTTTTAATGTTCAATTGTTAGGCCAAGTTTTTTTTTAACATTCGAAATTCAAATAAAACCTCCCAACTTAGTCCAGTACTGCAACTATGGTCCACAAGTTATCAAGATGTAATGAAGTATTTTTTTGGATTTTTCTATAATTTTGAATTATGTATTTTAAATAAATAAAATAAATAAATATTATGGGAAAATCTTACACAAATCGACCCAGTCCCATGGTAAGCTCAGTTAAGGCTTGTGTTGTGGGTACTAGACAACAATATATATAGATAAATACTTAGATACATAGAAAACATCCATTACTCAGAAAATAACACACAAATAAAATGCCCAGACCAGGATTTGAACCCGGGACCTCCTTCTTCATAAGCAGGGTCATTACCGACTAGGCTAGGGGGCCGGTAAAAAAAATACCTTAATGTTGTCATAGACCTGTGTTATGTAAATAATAGCCACACCTGAACGAAGATATTCCAGTCAGATTTTGGACCATAGTTGGGAGCTTTGGATTATAGTCACAAAATAGATAATAGTATTTCATACAGAACCCGGCCCGAACGGAATTACCTCAACCCGCGGTAGCCCATTGGTAGGGAACTAGTTGGCTTATCCGTCAGGTTAACAGCTATCGATAAAAAGCAAAATGTCGGTGTATTTACAGTGACGACGACAGTGGAAACAGCACCCTAAAGGTGCGACCACACCGCTGCTTAAAATACGGTGACGCTACGGAATCGCAGTGACGCATCGTATCCATACCGTTTTTATCGCATGCCCTCCACACCGCTGCTCAAAATACGGTGACGCTGCGGAATCGCAGTGACGCATCGTATCTGTACCGTTTTTATCGCATGCCCTCCACACCGCTGCTCAAAATACGGTTTGGAAGGTTCGCGTCAAAAATATTTCGTATGGGGCACGTCACTGCATACACGTTGCGTCTGCGTATTTTGAGCAGCGGTGTGGAGAGCATGCGTTAAAGTCGTGACGTTTACGGCACATCATTGCGATTCCGTACCGTCAGCGTATTTTGAGCAGCGGTGTGGAGGGCATGCGAAAAAAATGGTGCGGATACGATGCGTCACTGCGATTCCGTAACGTCGCCGTATTTTAAGCAGCGGTGTGGTCGCACCTTAAGACGCGTTTACAGATATGTTGTTCACACAAAGGCGCTCAAACGAGTTTTGTAGTATGACGTGTCCGCTCTGTGGTATATTTGTGGGAGGATTTACGGTGATTATTATTATACCACCAGTAACATTTTTTAAATTCGTTTGAACTGAAGAATGTGCTAAACTTAAACACAAAGTACACGAGTCCGTCATGAAAAGGTCGAGAGCCTTGAACTCACAACCAAATCGTGATCAAACGCTAATTCACTGCTGGATAAATTTGCCCAATTTGTCTTTATACAGCCGCCATCAAAGATCTGTATTTAAGATATCAGAAAGCAGTTATTTGTTTAGGACTCGCGGTGTTGCCTGCGGTAACGCAATTATTCTATTTGCGACAAAAATTGGTTTACACCTAGATGATGATGGTTAGTTGGATTGATTGTGGGAGAGTTGTTATTGTTTTTCAACCGACTTCAAGATTTCGAAGAAGGAGGTTCTCAATTCGTCGGGAAATTTGTTTTTGCTATTTTTTGTTGTTATATTATGTGAGAATGGGTAATTATTTAATCCAATAAAGCAGGTTATAATTTTACACTATACAAACTAACTTGAAATAATAAATATCAAAATGTGACTAAGCTAAATATGTGTGTCGTACACCAGAAGACTTGTGGGTCCTACCATCTTGTAGGTCCTACAAGACCGAGCCCGGAACCAGGGTAGCTCAGAAAGCCATCACTTTTTTTTTGCTGGTGTGAGACTGCTTAACAAATAATACATGGCAGCAAAAGGGGGAGAAATTTGTTCAGCACCAAACTAACTAGACCCAAAAGCGTATGATTAAAAAAAAATAGAAATATTAGAATACAAGATTACAAAATAACCAAGGTCCTTTGAGCTGCTGAAAAATTTAATAGATACGTTAAGAACTATGAAGTTAAATTACTAACAATAATATAGCACGGCATACTTTCCATTAAAGTTCCTACGCAATGTTGGTTTATAATCCTAGCGAGATCAAAGGCTCGTTTTATGGTAGACAGGTGTCAGAAACATCCGCCAATGTGGACTATGCTTTAGGATTACGCTTCGCTACAATTTAAAAAAATATTAATTTTACTTTGTTTACGTTTTTTATGCTCTTCGAACCAGGAACCTTTGGATATTAATAAAATAATTAATTCAGGTTTCAGTTATGATATAATTCAATGTATGTTAACTATCGTGAGCGGAATGACAACGTGTTATATTTTCCGTCTTTGAGTAGTCAGTGAACATACATAACAAAAATAGCAACAAAGATCCCGACGAATTGAGAACCTCCTCCTTCGAAATCTTGAAGTCGGTTTAAAAGAAAAACTTTACGTAACAATGTGACTCGTTTTTATTATCCTTGACGTATTATTTACATTCTTTATTGTGCCAACCAATGTAACCAAAATCTAAATTAAAACTAGGTGACAACAGGCGGTCGCTTAAAAGCGATCTCTTCCAGACAATCTATTTTATGGTATAAAGTCTTGTTCTCTCATAGTAAATGCTCTTTTTTATGACATGGATTAAGCAAAAGTGCTGACAGGCCATGTGTCTGATGCTAAGCAGGCAGTCTTATTTCCGCACCAAAAAATAACAATGTTACGCTGTATATAGTATCTTTATTAAGGTTTAGTACCTAAACTAGAAACTTGTTGCAGAAATATTTTAAAGAAAAAAAACCGATTTCAATGGGGGAGGCCGGTGTAAGATTATCGTAGATGGTGAACTGTTAAATTTCATACCATGAAATAACTTGCTTAACAAACATAGCTAAGAGGACAAATCCCCAAACGTGAACTATGCGGCGTTCAAGATTTCCGTTCTGATCATCATCAGCAGTTTCACTTCATCAAATTTCACTTTTTGAATGAAAATGATTGATTTGTTGATGAAAATACTTTTGATATGCCTTTGACATTTGATGAGTTCCCTCGATTCCTTATGGATCCCATCATCAGAACTGCGTTAGGACAAAAATGAGACCAATCTGTTTGAATTTTCAAAATCAGTTCAGACATGACGGTAACATAAAAAAGAACAAAATTAATAAAAAAAAACATACAACCGAATTGAGAACCTCCTCATTTTGAAATCTTGAAGTCGGTTTAAAAGGCCCGTAAATGAGTTGGTTCGTTGAAATGTTTTGTGGTTGACGAAGTTTTACTGAAACGTAAATAAATTTTAAGTGTATTTTTTAGTGGTGTGATAAAAATTACCACGATCATTCTGAACACTTCAAATGCTTAGCTTCTCTGCTGCTTACTACTATAACGCAAACTCACAAGCAGACTCGGTTTGTATTAGGGTTATCTATCAATTATAACTATAATCTCTAAGTCTATATATACGCAGAAATATTGTCGTTATACTAGTGACATAGGGTGGACACATCATTCTACATTTGATCGCCTATGTGACTCTAAAGGTTGCGTAGCCAAAGTGCTAATCGTTAACGCTTCGTAGCGAACAAAACGTACCTGTCACTGTCGCACATTAGTGTTCCACCATATTAATGGAAGAGTGATAGAGAGAGGTGACTACGATACGCTAGGGAGCGTTAACCTTTGGCACGTTGGCTACGCACCCAGTAAAGATTCTTTTTCAGATGGCGATCCGCCTCCAAACCGGTGTACGGATGCTGTGAAAAACGGGGCCCATCGAGACGAGTGGCCGGCGGGCGAGCTAGCGTGCTCTACGCAGCATGAGCCCCGTACGGTAAGGACACTAAGGACCAGCCAGCAAAATTTTTAGAGCGAAATCTAATGACGTAATTCAAACCCGAACTCCATGGAAAAAACGGGATTGATATCGCTTGACGTTCGCGCGTCGACCGCCATTTGCTTGTTTTAAACCCTGGTTGGCGGTCAGAAGGAGCATCCAGCGATATCGCACTGAGCGTTTTATTCGCGGCCGAGGTAGTAACTTCTCATCTCATAAGAAAGGTAAGCATCACTTCTTCTCAATTACATAAGTAGAACTCCCGAAGCTCAGGCCACAATGACATATAGACCCTACTTTAGTGTTGTGTTCCTACCGGGTGAGTAAGGTCGCCAGAGAGAGTTATTTTTGTACCAATCTTTTATGGAAAAAAAACAGAATGATTTAGCAGAAGAAATTAATCCTTTTAGCTATCGCCAAATAATTAACAAGTATTTTTCAAGTGGCAAGATATAAACAAACAATTTGTAATTAGGAAGGGGCAAGTCGACCATGTAAACGTGTTTGTAGTTTTTGGCATCCTGAAGGCGAAGGTCGGTTAATAACGAGTTTCTTAGCCTTAAAACTTCTTAACGTATTTTTTTTTGTTACAGTTACTTTCGCCAATAGCAGCATCTGCAAAATCTGGTGCCACAACGCTCAGTAGGAGAGAGCATCTTATAGCAGAAGAAATCCCGGGCCCAGAAAGCTGTGTATAGACAATTAAAGGATCGACCACTATTATTTGACGTAGCGTATACGCAGTGATGAAAGCGTGTTTTGAAGCGGTCGTGAACACACAGACTATTTACGTGCATAGTGTTGTCTTGTTCACCTCGACTGGCGAGCGGATCTGCATTATTGTGGTAGCCGCGTTGAGTGTAGCCGATCCTTGATAGTGTTTATTTTAAACGAATTTTGTACATAGTAGGCAATGTAGGTATGTATTGACTGTCAAATTGTGATAAAGATGATGTAAATATTATAAAATGAAGGTATAAAGGAAGATTAAAATTGAGCCAGGCTACTTTTTGTTTTATTTGCCCTTGTTAGTTCACAAACACGTATGATTGATAGAGATTTGTATTAACTGGCCACCTGCATTGCATAATTGTACGTAGTACTAATCTTTATCTTGTACTAAAGGGAGACATGAAGCCTTGCTAATAGTCACCCGCAATAATAACTACGAAGCGCACAAAAATATCTGACAGAATCATTGATTTATTATGTATTCTACTAGATGTGACATCTAGAGCAAAGGAGATCGTCAATTCTGGGCCACCTGATATAAACCGTATACAGTTTGTACTGCAATGTAAAATAAATACTCATTTTATTACTAAAGTAAACAAAATATTGCATAAAAATGAAAAGGGAATTAGAAATACTAAATAAATAAACATTATGTTGATTTTTCCGCGATTAAAATACAGCAAGACAATTCGTTAACGTCCTTATGGCATTGACATAAAGTTTAACTTCACTCTGGTTTGAAACGGGATTGTTTTTTGGTTCGACACTGTCAATGTATACCGTTACATAATCTGCGTTTTGATACTGTTCGGTAAGTTAGAACATTGTAATACTAAAATAGTATCTAAGCCTACGAATACGGAAGTTTAAATTAGAAATCGACTGTATTAAAACGCCTAAAGATTGAAAATGCGTATTTTTGCATTTTTGATCGGAGTTTGAAAATTAAAAGTGGGTTTCATAATGGCATAATATCTTGCTCCTTCGATAACGAAACGCATCTTTTTTTCAAGTTTGTAATGTCAGATACTAGTGTTATCGCAATTAACGGTGGTAAACCTTATCCCTTCGCTATAGGTGTTAGGAATGTTCAGTTAATAGTATCAACGATGGTTTGACAGCCGTCTTTGTTTACCGAAATACAGGAACAATAAATACGATCAAAATATGACTTTTAAATATTAAAAAGTCACAACCATGATTCTCGTTTCGTTTTCAAGTCCACTTTTGTACATTATCTTTAAAAAATTGGTACTTTTTTACATTAATATATAAATCATAGGCAAGCACGCTTTCAAATATTGTCCTTGTCAGATTCAAGTTTTAAATGCATGATTTTTCAGTTTTGCCATTAGATTTCGCAATATTTTTACCACCATCCTGATCTAGAAATTATGACGATTCTTTAAAGGTTTGAACCATTCCTAAACGGTCCTAAATAATCTGGGCCAGATCACCTAACAAAAATTGACGATCTCCTTTTGTGCGCCATGTTTGGCGGTTGACAGCTGTGACTGATTTAAACAGTATATTTAGGCGTATAGTGATTTTCACTATAACTTTTGGGACAAAGAATTTCTTAGGGATGTCATCTCCTGTTACTCAATGAACAGAATCTTATTTTTAGAGACATAAGCGTGTCACTTTTTTGGCTTCTCCGTTGTGTGTCAGTCAGACTGCTAAGGCTAGTGTACAGGCTAATCACATTCGAGCGAGATACGGTTTCCAAAAGCAAAACTGATGCAGGCTGTTTTACTCGTGACATTGTTTTATTGACATTTCATTACGCTAATGACAATATGTGGGAGTAACTAAATACGACACGCGAGTGCGCTGAATAAATAATTTATATGCAGTGTTCATTAAACGACATTAGTTTAAAAATGTTAATTAACTGTATTGTGAAGTTCGGTATTACAAAGTCACAATATATGCACTAAGCTTACCAAGTCCATGAAGTTGAAACTACGAGTAAGCTTTAAAAAGTTCAGTCAGAGTCAGAACTCAGAACTCATCATTTTAATTATTGTGCTCTTTTAACATTACAGTTCATGTGCAATTCCAATTTCAGTTTTCAAGTTGAAAATTAAAGTGTTTTTATTTATAGTACAGATAGTACAATAACAGTTAGATTAGGCACATTAAGTAATAAATTCGATAATAGACTAGTTTTTTGTTAAAAAGATTGGGCACGTTTTGTTGATTGAGGCAGCTCGAGCTGTCATTTTAGTCTCTATAATAAAGAAACAGACTTTACTTTAACTTGTTACATTTGTATTGTTTCAGAAAACAATATCGCAAATATCTTTAGCCTGTACAATGTGATAAATAACTCCTTTCAATTCTATAAAATATAAACGGTACTTACGTCTCGTTTGTCACTTCGCGTGACATGTTTCGGAGAGCCTAGGTCTCCATCCGGCCGGCCATAGGGCCGGTTCGAATAGCACTCTTAGTGCTTGAAGATGGAGACCTAGGCTCTTCTAAACATGTCGCGCAAAGTGACAAAGGAGACGTAAGTGTAACCGTTTATGTTTTGTAGTAGTCTCACAAAAGTTTAAATTTATTGACTCCTAATTGGTACATGCAATAAAAAAATACGCCAACGATTCTGTGCTTAACAAATGATTAAATTATATCCTTATTAAGAAGGTCGATAGTCGATGTCTATTACGACTATCTAATAAAACGTTTAAACTTGGAACTGCAGCTCAAGCAGGAAAATGACATGAATAAGTATGTATACCTATACCTACATACCTACCTATAATGTAGTCTAACGCGGATCGGACCGCGCGATCTTGCCAGCTATTAACTAAACCCCTAAGGTTTTCAATAGTGGCGCATATGTTTAGAAAAATGTCACTTTCTTTCGTATAAAAAGCACTTTCTTTAATTAAATGACACATTAAAATTCATCAACCTGAATTTCGACACCAACTTTTAAACGCATAGGTAACAAATTCATTCAGCGCCAGACAAAGAAATCGAATCGTCGATTTCCTACAACTGAACTACGTACTTCATTACACTAAAACGTAATAATAGCTTTCAAATGTCGGTGTCACATCGTGCCTGCCGCAGTTCAATCAAATTACAGTAATGGAATGACCGAATCTCTTGATTGGAGATGCGGCGCGCGTATGTGACGAGCCAGTGATATGTGAGAGGCAAACATTAATCAGACTGATCTTTCTAGTAGAGACAAAGCTCGCGTGTGCAGATAGTACAGTTACTTCTTTTGAGTTTTACAATTTGGAGCGAATGACCTAAAATGAGTTTGTGTCTCAACAAAATGCAATTCTAACTGATTGCATCATCTAATGTAGAATAAGTATATCAAAGTAGTTTACCTAGTTTATTTTCAACTTTGATAAGGACGTTAATATTTGAAAAGATATCGATGAGAAAGCTTTAGTAAAATATAAAAAAAAAATACTAACTAAAAACAAAAAGGCATTAATAAATTTTCTAGTTAAAAAACTTTGAAGGGCGCAACAAAGTTGGACAGCAAACAAGTTTTAAATTTATTTACGATAACAAGTACTTTTAACTTACTAAACTAATTGTACTCAGCCACTCAATCTCAGAAAATCGAATTGAATGTTGGACATAGGACCTCGGCATACCTAATCTCAGCAGTCAGAAAATGCCCTTTCTTAGTTGCACCGTTCTCGAGAACGTTCTCCGTTTTGTATGAAGAACGTTCTCGCTCGAGAATATTCTCCACAAATCCGAGAACATTCTCGAGAAAGTACATCTCTACCCGTCAAAACTACAACCGTCACAAATCTCACATTCACTTTAGTATGTATTACCTGAATCGCTACTGCGAAGCGTTCATCTGTGCCTTTCCACCCTGAACCTTAATTAAAATGTCTGCAGGCTGTCATCCCGGTGGACCCACTCGACGTAGCCAGTTTAAAATCTTAAATGAATATCCGATTCTCATAATAAAATTAAACCCCGGGCTTACCCGCAAAGCCATTTCAATTTTTACCCGTCAAATGGACGGGAGAGTTGTAAAAACTGAAAGTTTGTATTAGATTGTTTGCTTCTTTATCAGAAAGGTTGGAATTGATGTCAGGATGAGAGGGATTTGAAAATAGATTTGAGTCTTTTTATTGGAGAGATTTAAATAGGCGATTGCATGGTAGAATAAGTAACAAAGATAAGTTAAGCGGCCTCGGTTGCCTAGTAGGTAGTGACTCTGTCTACGAAGATGGAGATTCTAGGCTCGAATCTTGGGAAGGGTTTTTATTAATTTATGTTTTCATCATGTTCCTGAGTTTTGTGTATTTTCTATGTAAGTATATATTTATCTAATTTAAGTATGTATATCGTTGTCTCGTACCCATAGAACAATATTTACTTAGTTTGGGGCTAAATTCAGTTTGTATGATTGAATCCCCAAATATTTATTTATTTGATTTTCTTTAAGACCTAGATGAGAATAATGTTGTATAGATGATAATTATAACAACATTTCATTAATTTGATAGAGCCATTATCATTAGTACATAATAATATTTTTGATGGTGCCAACTTACGAGTAAGAATGTTAACTACATAAACCTGTTGATTTAGTAATTGTAGTTACATAGTGTTATATAATTTTTGCCTTTGAAACACGTGAAACACGTGAACCACGTGAACGGCGGCCCATAATATATTAGTTTTTTTGTTTTGTTTGTTGTGTCAGTGTCATTGCGTTTTGTTTTTGCTATGGTCGATTTAATTCTTGCCGTCTCGAAACAAATGGCACTGGTTGATCGATATAATTATATTTCGTCGCGTTCACGTTTTTTAGATTCATTGCAACAATTATCTGATTGAATCTCTGTTAAAAAAATGTTATGTTCTGTTCTTTGCTACTTTTCTGTTGTTAGTTGTACTTTATCTTTATATTACTTATTTCAATGTTTTGTCGCACTCCGTGCCCTTACTCACTCACTCAAGGCCCCCAGGGAAAACCAGCGTTAGCCCAACCAGGCTAGCATCATGCGCATGAGTCGTGACCATTTCGTGGCTAATAATGTGTAATGTCATGTTAGATATTCGTCTTTTCTTTTAATATTTTTACCTGTTTTCTCTTATTTCTTATTTCACCTATGTGCCATGTAACAGTTGTTCTTCTTTTTCTTTTCAATTTCTATTTTAATGACGTTCCCAAAGTATCTCAAGATGATGCTACCAAACGCGTATTTCTTTCGCACACAATTTCTAAAGGTAAACTGTTGGTTGGTATGGAAATAACATATTCAGCTTCTCATGGTGTTGCACGATATTGCTACAACACAACGAGTGTACAGCTGCTTCCAAATTAAAAAAGCTTTTACATTGCTAAAACAAATGCCTAAAAACTCTCGCATGATAAAACACGGTTCAAAGAAGTTATTTCAGAAATGGAAGCAGATATGTAAACAAATAGAACGCTTAAGGCATAAGCACATTATAAATATTGCAGTATGTTCTCTAATGCAGGCGGGTTAATCGCGGCCGTGTGAATTATGCAAGAGTCCGCTAAGGTCTGGAACACACGGAGCGGTGCGGCGTCGAGCCTGATAGATAATTTTGTAACGTTCTAGCATTAAAAACCATAAACGACTATATATGGTGCAGCCGCTATACAGAACAACAACTGATCTAACCCGAGAGCCACGACATGTTTGATTTGAGATTGATTGAGATTTTCCACTGCTGCGATTCTTACTGGAACACGTAACGACAAGTTCAGGCACTACTTGAACCTACAAATATATGTCTGTTATCAACATAGCTCGGACATTTCATCTCAAAAACGTCGCAAAACGAATATAACACAGAAATAAAACAAGATATATTAAATTCGTATTATGTACAGTATTTTAATAATACATTTCTACATTACATTCATAACCATAACCCCAAAAGTGTCCAAAAGTATGCATCTTATTGTAGAAGGTGTAACAAAAATGCTGGTTATCCTTTTAAGGGCATAATTGGTATCATATTCTAATTATCAGTATGCCTAAAATATCTATGGAACGTATGAAGAAGATAAAATTGTCTACAAAATTTCCTTACACAATACATCTGTAAGTCTTACAGATATAAAGATACAGGGGGTGAAAAAGTGTATATTTTCTTATATCATAAGAATTTTATTTATTAGCTTCAAAGTTTTGTGCTTCGAGATAAGGAAATGAAGTCTCTACCACAGTTTTGTCATCTTCTAATGATTCTTTTAAAAGATATCCAAAAGTTGAATTCAGCCCTAGAGCGCTTATAGAGGGGGTGAATGTAGTAAGTCTCACACACAATATCAGTGTTTCATCCAAAAAAATTTTTTTTAAAGAAAGTGCTTGAAAATATTTTTATTTTTTAAACTTCATATAACTGTCAAGTTTGATTTAATAACAAACTTATATAGGATAGTTATTTACGGAAACCATCCAAGTATGTCTACAAATTCGCGAGCAAAAGCTAGTACCTAATATAACATACTAATTATGGTACGATCAACGAAGACCCGAAATTGGCAAATAAAAGCAAAAAATTGTGTAGTCTGGATTAATATTTTTTATAATAGGGTTGACCCTCAGGTATAATATACTAACAGTTCCCAGCCAAGGGCCGCTTGCTTTAGGAGAGGTGGAGGGGAGGGATATGTACCATATTTTAGTTTTTCTTAAATATATCAAAAACTAAGCGTCGTAGGAAAAAAAATCTTAAAACGTAATTAAGCTTATTACAAGAGTTGGTGTGAAACATGTTTACCGCTACAAAGACAGGTGTGTTCTCCGCCTAAGGGGAGTCCCGAAAGCGCAATAATGAACAACTAGGGTAATCCGCGGCCACTGCTTAACCAATTACGTTGTTGTCCGCGTCCAATGCTTCACCAGTTACGGGGTTGTCAAAGCCTCAAAATCATTGGAGCATTTGCCTTACAAAAGGTGGAGTAGAAAATGTTTTAATGGTTATTGGTAGGCTATAGGGTGGTTAATAAAATACTAGATTTGAGACCTTGAGGGGGGGAGCGTTGGCCGCCATCTTGGTTTAAACGTGCCATAAGTCCGTTTTTGAACCTTGGCGCTTAAACGGTTATCAGTATGCCTAAAATATCTATTGAACGTATGAAGAAGATAAAATTGTCTACAAAATTTCCATAAACAATACATCTGTAAGTCTCACAGATATAAAGATACAGGGGGTGAAAAAGTGTATATTTTCTTATATCATAAGAATCGCCATACGATTAAATAAAAATAAATATCATAAGAATTTGATTTATTAGCTTCAAAGTTTTGTGCTTCGAGATAAGGAAATGAAGTCTCTACCACAGTTTTTTCATCTTCTAATGATTCTTTTACAAGATATTCAAAAGTTTAATTCAGCCCTAGAGCGCTTATACTCGTAGAGGGGGTGAAAGTAGTAAGTCTCACACACAAAATCAATGTTCTATTACTCATCATAAAATACTACTAGGCGTTGTCAGGTATAGCTATCGATCAATTCGGGTGTAATTAGTTTAGATTTGACAAAAAACATATAAGTATGCTTTCATACAAAAAAATTTTTTTTAAAGAAAGTGCTTGAAAATATTTTTATTTTTTTAAACTTCATATAACTGTCAAGTTATTATTAATATATCGTATAGGCTTTAGCATTTTTTACATAATGCTTGAATAGTTGACTTTATAACAAAAATGTCGACGAAAATGTGGACGTTCATCAGGAATTGAAAGGTCATTCTAAAACACATATTTTGAAATAGTTAGGTACTACTAGTGATGGGCCCTTCCCGGAAACGTGCCCCACCGTGGGGAATACTATGGAAAGTTGAATATGTGTATAGCTACATTATTTTTTTAAATGGTATCCATTATAAAAGGAATAATAACAATATTTAGCATGACAATATATAATGTATTTCTTTTCCAAAATCAAATTCCCCCGTGTTCCCGGGAAAGATGGGGAACGTTCCCCAACTTTCCCCAACTTTCCCGGGCACGTGCCCCAATGTTTCCGGGAATTCCCCATTGTACCGGGGCGGGGAAGCGAAGAAGGACCGTTTTAATCATGAAGAAACTTATATTATTGCATAATTATCACAGATTTTGGAACGAAGTTCCTTATCGGACGGTTCGCGGATGGGGGGATAGGCGAAAAAAAGTCACGTGACCATAACGAAAACGCCACACAAAGCCATATGATTGACAAACATGTAAAATGAAATAAAATAAAGTGTAGTAAAAGTGAGAACTGACAAAGTGAAAAATCAAAAAGTCAAAAAAGTAAAAAAAAAAACAATAAAGTCGAAAAGTAGAATAGTCAAAAATTCAAAAATTACAAAAAAGTTTAAAATGAAATAAAATTTAATAACATAACTTCGTTCCAACCGAGTGTTCCACGACACTTACGTATTTTTTTCATTATAAATGCAATAAATATATAATTTTTATATAAGTAACTAGTACTCATATAAAAATATATACATATATATTGATAATAGACATCTATATATTGTATTAGTCGCATACTAACACGTAATATGAATTACAAATACTAACCGTTACAAAGATTATTTAAAACACATTGATTTTTAAATACGCTATTTGCGGTTGGTAATTTAAAACGTCCATACGATTTGTTAGGAGAAATAAGTTTTTAAGCTTCAAACGCAAGTTTGTTTTAATTATATTAGATATTTACACTTTTACGAAAAAAACATTCTCACAAACAAGTCTCACATTAAAATGTCAATGTAGAACCTAATCTGGTAAACTTTAGTAAAAACCGTATAATAAACATCAGACTTATGTAATTTAGTATTTTGAAAAGGCAACCATGAAAAAATCACATATTATCATCACTTAAATAAATGTCATAAAAACTTGCGAATCGTTTTGTATTTTTTTTAGTTATCACATATTGTAGTAAAATTAAATTTTTAGACGACTAAAATATAATAAAAAATAATGAAATGTAGTCAATACGAGTATCGTACAGCAATCAGACTAAGGTAATTTGGTACTTTAAAAAAGGTAACATTTAAAAAAATCTGTTTTTTACCATTACTTAAATAAAAATTAAGAAATATATATAAAAAAATCATTACAGGACGGCATCTTTTTTAAATGATCATATATTTTTATAAACTTAAATGTTTTGTCAACGCTAAAAAAAATCAAATGAAATGAAGTAAAAATCGTACAGCAATCATCAGACCGCCAGGGAATATTATATTTAAAAATATTTATTAATTATTATATTTATAAAATATTCTTATTTTTTCCCATACATTTTTTTTTTACTATTTGTACTGTAAAATACAAAATATTATGGTATTTCTATTATTAATTGAATTTATTGTTTTTAGATTATTTATTTTAATAAAATTCAATAATTCAATTCAATTGTTGAATTTTTAGTTTTTTCTACTACTACTTTTCAATAAATAATTTATTTTTCTGATAAAATAATATAATTGAAATACATATAAATACTTATAAATATTTATCTTATTTTGTCTACAATAATAACAATAATAAACAATCTTTATTGCAACTTTAGGTTGTACATTGTACTCTGTACATATGCTTTTTATCTATTTCATTTTTAATTTTCACTTATGGAACATTTTTACCTTGTATACAACTTTCCCCTGTTTGGGGAACGTGCCCGGGAAAGTGGGGAATTCCCGGGAAAGTGGGGAATTACCGGGAACGTGCCCGCGGGGCACGCTCCCGGGAACGAGGCACGTTCCCCCGGCCCATCACTAGGTACTACTTACACTGTACAGTATGGTCACGTTTTGGTCAATATGTCAAAAGTACGTAAACGTTTACCTAAACATGGACGATACTAATACGTGTATTTTATTATTGTTGTAGTTTAATACATTTTTTTAATAATTTTACCTGTGTATATATTTAACACTCAAGAAAATGATAACAAACACGAGAGACGAATTCATGATAATAATATTCATAACTAAACCCATTGCCTAATGAGTAATGAATTACCAGGTTATCAAATCAAAGTTATGAAATGCATTTCACCTGAATAATTTACGGTGTAAAATATTAACATCAGTTGGTTTTACTATCCTGTAATTACTTAACCGGGAGCGGTAATCTAACTTTAAAAATATTGGTGTGTTATGGACGACTGTGTTAATCGAACGAGCGGAGCGTAGCGAAGTGAAGTTTTTAGAGACAGCTTTAGACACAACGATACCGAGACTGTCAGCTGGATGGAGCGACCGTGAATTGTGATGGCTTTTTGATTTTGTATGATGCAATGAATCAGCTATAACTTTAATACTGTTTTCCTGTATGAATGATGTGTTGATGTTGTGGAAGAGATAAATATAATTTGAGAGTTCTTTTTTTCGTTTCTCGTTTGCAAGGAAATCGCGAGTTTTCAGATCGAGGCGGACAACTAGTATGATCTGTTTTTGATCACCAGTATCACTAAAACGTGTGACGTATTGTAATGACTTAAAAAAAATCACTTGATATAAATATATTTCATATGAGCTTGATTAAAAGAAAATAATAATCCGATTAATCAAAAATTCAAATCAAATTATAATTAATGGCTAGGACATCAGGTATACTTACATATAACTTTAGTGTAGGCTTGGTATATCTTACCTTATTGAGCTTACTGTGGGACTAGGTTGATTTGTGTAAGATTGTCCGATAATATTTATTTATTTATCTAATAATATTAAATCATCAAACATAAAGTACTGCATTGCGCATCAAAAAAAATCAAATGCACATCAAAGCGATGTATTGATATTTTTTTGGATTTTTTTGTATGCGCAAGTTAGTATTTCAGTTCAGTTGTGGTAAAAAAAATTGACGTACTTTTAAACTAGCCTATCTAAAGCAATTAAAATGAACTACTAATTTAATTTCGGCGCTGATCTACAGTTCTTTCTGAATGTTATCTAAATATGCTTCGATAAAATAACAACAGAGAGCGGTTCTCAGAGACTTCTAATAATTAGTTGATAAAATAAACGTTATCTATGTAAGTACCTACAGTTAGCGGGCGTCCTATGTAGTTATTTGATTCAGAAACTTTCAGTGTATATTTTAGGAATAAAGCCGTATTTTATAATATAAACAAACAAACCCAGTTAATCCTAACTTAAGAAAACTAGTCTTATTACGCATTTCACGAAAATCAAAACGGTGAAAATATTTATTCAAAAAGCAGACAAAAATAACTCACGTAAACATGTTTCAAAATACCTCGCAACGTCGCCCTTGACGCGCGACGACGTACAAAGAAACACTCGAGGCATGAATTTAAAAGAGGGGAATTAAATTAAGTCTACTAATGAGCAGTATATTTCATCGAAATTACGTTTGTCAGCTTACGTTCATCTAAGTTTAAGACTTACGTAAGTAAGTCTACGCATTTCTTTACTGAGAATGAGCACGAATTCCCAAGCGTGTGCTCGTTTAGCTCGTAATTTTTCATTGAGCCTGGGAGTCGGCGGAAAGCCTCCAATTAAGTTTCTCTTTACCGTTTGGCCCCCGGAAAGGAGAAGAAAAATGAACAACAGAGGCAAGGGACAGTGGAAAGAGCTACGTCTGCAGTATATAGACAAATGGCTCGCTGACCGCTAAGGCGCGTTTTTGCGCGATCTAATTATTAGGTACACGTTTTGTCACGTCATTGTGGCTTTGAATGTTGTGTGAAAAAATCCTTGAAAGCTGCGTAGAATTCAATTTCATAAGTGTATTTAACAAATACATACTATTGTTGCATAACTTTGTTGTTGTTAAGTTTATCGAACTTAATAAGGGTAACGTACTTCATTATAGTAAGCAGGTTTGTAAAAAATTCGAGAAATGTGCATTGATTCTAATAAATACGTCGAAGAAATATTTACTGAACCAAATATCATCGGTGCGACAAAGGCGCAAAAGCTTTGGTGGCTCGGCAATCTAGAGTGAATGGGAGGCGAATGGACGACGAAAAGAGCGTAATATAAGGGAAAAATGGTACGACGTCGTCCGGTCGGTCGACCTAGGTATAGATGGGCGGATACAGTGTATGCGGATCTGTGCAGGCTCCAAGCTGGCGACTGGCGAGAAACTGTGCAGGATCAAGATCGGTGGCGACCAGTCGCGTTGGAGGCCAAGACACACTTGGGGTCGCTGTGCCAGAGAGAAGTAAGTACTTCGTAAGGTAAGGTAAATATAGCTCGATACGCTTATGCACAATAGATGACATCCTGCTGTAACCTTTATAATGAATGGCATAGGTTGAAAGATGACATGTATAGTGTCGAGTACTCAGACGTTTACCTTACTGTGTTTAGGTACTTATGGACTAAGAGCTGGCTACTGCAGATATGAGATGACATAATAATGAAAGCAACAAAACCCGTCTGGTTAGATTTTAATAGGTGGAGGTCAGAGTGACAGACTAGCAAAATTTTTGAATTGAAGAATAGTAACACCAAAATAGGTAAACTGCCGAAGTTGTCTCAGTTATAAAGAACAGGGCCTATATTTTTACATAAGAACATTTTACAAAAACATTGCGTATTATTGCTGAACAAAAGACAATAGGCGACAAACTATGAATTACATATACGTCGTTTGGCACTACTTTCCCCCAACAGAAACTTTTGGCAATGATATAAATATAATCTAATTATTTATATAATTTCTCATAATATTGCATCAAACCCAGAGCTCAAAGAGGACCCAGTGGGTTGACGATGAGGGACCTTCTTGTTCCTTTAGCCGTCAACACAGTGAATCCTCCTTTTTGTAAAAGGTCGGCAACGCGCATGTGACTCCTTTGGAGTTGCAGGCGTCCATAGGTTACGGTAGCTGCTTACCATCAGGCGGGCCGTATGCTTGTTTGCCACCGTCGTGGTATATAAAAAAAAACTCTAGGATTTGTTTTCTTAGTGGTTTGCATTCTTTGACCTCCACCACTTTACAGCTGCCAGATGTCCAGATCTATAAATGAGCATAGTATAGCAAACTGACTAGAGGGGTTTCATTGCTCTCATTATTGTGTCATATTCATATCTAACGTGGTTCGATTCACTCCGTCTATTCTTGAAAGTAAGAGGATTGTTTATTTAGAAATGTTTCATGATAATGACAAATCCATAAATAAAGGTTGTCTGGAAGAAATCGCTCATTAGCGATAAGACCGCCTTTTGTTACCTCTACCTAAATTTATCTAATTGTAAAATTTGTGCTTGTAACTGTATGATGTGTGCAATAAAGAGTATTTATTATTATTATTTATTTGTATCTCCTTTGAGTATCACGGGCCTTTATATCCCGGTCTTTTGATAGGCTTGCGTGGGGATACAGATCCAACACGCAGAGGCCCCTTGGAGAAATTTGCTATGTTATACACCTGTTAGAACCCATTCCCGGGTACATTAATAGATACCCGTGAACCGGTTCCAGCAGGCGTTGTGGATATTGTAAATAAAATGGACAGAGTAATGGGCTATGGTATTGAAGTTTGGCTGGTCAAAGATTAGGCTATTGTAAAGAGGTCCGGACACCTGCCATAACAATTTTATAACATGTTATCGAGGCAGGCGGTGACTCGCCGCCAACTAGATGGGCCCCTGAAACTGTCGTCGCAAAAACTACCAGGAGCAACATCGGTGTGAGCGGCTCAGGGTGTGGAGAGGTGTACACCGCTTTCTGCCAGTGACTGTAGGAAGCCCAGCCACTGTACCAACTCGCGACTTATGCATATTTCACTTCCACCCTGCGAGCATATAGCTCTGACGGCTCCTCTCTGGACGGCCAATTAAGGCAAGCCAGAGCCGAGAGTCCTGCCCCTTGGGGTCCACTCCGACCGACGAAGACACGCCGGAGACGGAGACCCTGACCGACTCTCTGGAGCACTCGGGTCCGCGGGGTCGTCACTCCCCGACAGCTCGCCACAAGCTGCCCTGCGGGCTTATTATTATTATTATGCTCTTTATTTATTTTTCTTCTTAGTTTAGGCTTTTTACAATATTTTTATAAAAGTAAAATATAAAAATACATCTAAAACATATAAAAACAATAAAAGCATCATAAAAAACCTAAACTAGGGTGCCGCCGGCAACGGAGCAGGGCCCAGGCTGCCGGTGGTTAGGGCCGCAGAGTGAGGAACCTTCGGACTATGCGCGCCGTGTCCAAGATTACCGCCTTCTGAATCTGACCCCTAATCCAACCACAACCCCGTAGCGAAAGTCTCTCAAGATGTTGGTCGAGACTCTTCGCTATGAGACCGTTCGCAGAGACAACTATCGGCACAATGATCGCCGAATCGACCTCCCACATGGCGGTTACCTCGTGAGCCAAGTCTAGGTACTTGCTGGACTTGTCCTTCTCGGCCTTCACGAGGTTCTCGTCACATGGGACGGTGATGTCGATGAGCATGGCCCGGCGTTGCGGTCGATCTATTACCACGATATCAGGCTTATTGGCTACAATAGTCCTGTCCGTGATAATAGATCGATCCCAATAGAGCGTGGCACGACCATTTTCGAGAACTGGCGCAGGTGTGTACTTGTAGTACGGCACTTCGTGGTCCACAAGACCGTATAGGAGAGCAAGCTGCTGGTGTATAATCCTGGCTACGAGGTTATGTCTGTGCAAGTACTCGCCGTTAGCAAGATGAGAACAACCGGAAATGATATGCCTGAGTGACTCTCCAGGACGGCGGCATGCCCGACAAATGTCGACCGTACCGTCCTTCAGGATATATTTCCGGTAGTTATTCGTCATGATAACTTCGTCCGCAATTGCACAGGCAAAACCTTCGGTTTCTCCGAAGAGGTCCCCGAATCGTAACCAGTTCACCGACGCGAGCAGGTCCACGTCGGGTCCCGTGAGGGCCCTGTAGAACCGCCCGTGTAGCTCCTTGCTCTTCCATACCGCCTTGCGATCCTCGGTGCTTAGCACCACAGGTTTGCGCCAGTTCTCGTTTGCCAAGGAGAGCGGCGTGAGACCCTTATCTACTGCCACCACATCACGATGCATCCCACACTCGTTGTTAAGGAAATAATTCCTGAGATTGTACACCTCACGATTGTGGAGATTTTTGGCGTTTAAAAAGCCGCGACCTCCACACTTCCGTGGGATGTACAATCTCATAACAGACGAGCGTGGGTGAAGCATACGGTGTGTGGTGAGCAATAGACGGACTCTCCGATCCAGGGCATCCAGCTCGGTCTGAGTCCACCTTAGTATGTGAGTAGGAGTATGTGAGTAGGGGCATCACCCAGGCATTGAAGGCGCGCACCTTGTTGCCACCTGACAAAAGACTATTAAGTACTTTTGTCAGCCGACTAAAGAAGCGCTCCTTCAACGCCTGTTTAATACCCACATCCTCAACACCCAAAGACTGTGACATACCAAGGTATTTGTAGGTTTCTGATTCAGAGATAGATCTGAACGTCATTGTCTCAGAAAGCTGTAAATTTGCTGAATTTACTACTTTCCCCCGCTGTACATGCATAACCGCACATTTATCAACACCAAACTCCATCTTGATGGAACTACTGAAGACTTCAGTGGTCTTCAGTAGCTGCAACAAGTCTCGGTTATTTGGTGCAAATAATTTGAGATCGTCCATGTACAGAAGGTGAGATATGACTTCACCCTCTCTCCGAAGCCGGCAACCTAGCTCCGAATCCTTCAGCAGAGTGCTGAGCGGATTTAGAGCTAGGCAGAACCACAGGGGACTCAGACTGTCACTCTGAAATATTCCTCGCTCGATCCTTATAAAGTCCTGTGGGCCAGGGGGGTCATCCCCACCTCCTGGTTGACGAAGGACTGTGGTCCACTGCTTCATACACGCGCCAAGGAAGGATCTTAAAGCTGTGTCAATTTTATACAGCTCTAAGACCCTCTCCAGCCATGAATGAGGCACCGAATCATAGGCCTTCTTGTAGTCAATCCAAGCGGCCGAGAGGGCCCCCCTGTTCCGCCTGACTCGTTGGCAAATGGTCATGTCTATGAGGAGGAGCTCTTTAGTACCACGGGACCCAACCCTACATCCATTTTGAGCTGAGGCCAAAATGTTGTTTGCGACCAAGTGCGCGTTTATTTTTGCTCTCAAAATGGATGTAAGGAGCTTGTAAAGTGTAGGCAAGCACGTGATGGGTCGGTAGTTCTTCGCTTCCGTGGTACTACCGGACTTATAGAGCAGGAAGGTTACACCGGTTGTTAAGGAAGGCGGGAGGGAGCCAAGTTCGAGGGCTTGTTGAAATTGCGTTGCGAGCCGCGAGTGCGAGCACCGAAACCATTTTAGCCAGGAGTTGTGCAATTATTATTATTATTATTATTATCCATCATGGGCACACTTCCAATATAGTGAATCCTTGTATGTATATACCTTAAGCGTCACCAACACGCGTATCTTCCCACTGCAATCGCAAGCGCCTTAAGAGGCTGACAACACCCGATGACCTTCAAATTGACTTTACTCAAACAGTTTTTTAGCTATAACTACTTATTTTGAGAAAGCAAAAAATAAAAAATGTTATTATTCGTTATATTTGCAAGAACTTCGTTCATTCCGATACACGTTTGGTCGAAATCGGCTCTATAGAAAATAATTCCAAATTTACATCTTAAAATTTGCTTTAGTTTCTTGACTTATACGTCTGTAACTAAGGACAAAATTCCACCACACTGATACTAAAAACTTCGTTATTTTATATTTCTCAATGAATGCGTAGTAATTTTTAATAGATCATATTGCAAAATTTGCAATGAGCTCCCATACTAATCGTAACACAGTGTTTTCTCTTTCACTCGCGCTGAAAAAGATAGGGAGGGAATTTACCTGTGGTCAGCCCCTTAAGGCATGACTGCCTTATATCGCAGGGACCACACGGTTGTTTGCTATCATTATGGTATCAAAACGTATATTTTTTCAACAAAAATCACATACAATCAAAAGGAACACTAATAACGAACGTACTCGAAAAACTCCATCCGTACACCGAGGCTTCAGCGGAAGACAAAAGCATTGTTACTTCAACAGTAACAATGCAGACTCGTACGGACATTTCATAAGCGAACGTGCAAAGAGAAAATAGATCCACCACCATAGATCCACTTTGTAGATGGAGCACACGAAGATGTGTACTCGACACCCTAAATAAAAAAATAAATGTTATGAGACTATCTTACACAAACCAACCGTCCACAGTAATCTCAATAAGGCGTATGTTGTGTTGTGGGTACTAGAGACGACGATATATACACGGTGCCCGCGAGGAAATAAAGAAAATTCTTGAGGTTATATATATATATATAACCTCATAATGAATATTCATTAGAAGGAAAAAAACATATTTAGTTCAATTACGGCAAAAAAATATGTCTTTTTTGGACTGTTTGTATGTTTTTATACATAATACGTAAATGTTCGTGGAAAAATATCGATTAATATATTTTTCGTTCGTAAAAACTAGTCTATTCAGAGTGTTCCTTGTCACTTTGATATCTGTCAGTAAAGACGTCTAGACTAGGCCGATTAGTGGCTACATTGCCATCATAAAGGCTTTCGTTGTAGGTGTGGAGATTTACTCCAAATATCGAGCTGCAGTGTCCAAGAGTTTCGTTTCGGTTCCTATGAGGTATCTATAGTAGGAAATCTATTGAGTGCGAAATACACTAAGTAATTCGTGTACATATTTTTTTGCTCCGCTTGGCCAAATGTGTACGTGTTAAAACCATTCGAGGTATGTTTTGCTGAATATTTAAAATTTACCTAGATATTAAAATATCTGAAACAAAATGGGTCATTGATATCCCACCAAAAACATAAATGTAAAAAAGGAGAGCCAAGTTCAATACAAAAATTATGCTTGTGGGCTTCGTCGCAAAAAGAATGGAGATCTAAATGAGTGCCAAGTTCTATGCAACATCCAAATATGTATTTATAGGAACAAAATAACATTATTAACAAGTATTAAACCCTATTTCTTTGCTTTATTGGATACCTATAACAATTGCTGTTATTTAAAAATATGAGATCTTAAAGTAGGTTAGATTTGACTTGGCCAGTTTTCATTACATCAGTCATTTTATAAAGTGATTCAACATATATATATATATATTTTTTTAATTCTGATAAAAACTGGCCAAGTCAAATCTAACCTACTTTAAGATCTCACATTTTTAAATAACAGCAATTGTTATAGGTATCCAATAAAGCAAAGAAATAGAGTTTAATACTTGTTCATAATGTTATTTTGTTCCTATAAATACATATTTGGATGTTGCATAGAACTTGGCACTCATTTAGATCTCCATTCTTTTTGCGACGAAGCCCACAAGCATAATTTTTGTATTGAACTTGGCTCTCCTTTTTTACATTTATGTTTTTGGTGGGATATCATTACTTTTTGTAAAGAAAACTAGGCAGGTATTGATGTTTAATGTTTTTTCTTGCCTTTCCTGCATGGTTTTCTTTTTTATGCTATTGTCTACATTCTCTTTACTTCTGTTCTGTGTGTAATTATGTGGTGCCGCGCGCCGCCGACGACACACCGTTGGCCGGTCGTTTAGCGCGTATTACAAGTTTTTTGTATGGGGACACCACTTATTTTTTGACTTAACTTTATTTTTCTATTTCTGTTATATAGCAAATATAATAATACATATATTGGGATAGTTTCAAATATCTACTTGTAACGGTTCCAACGATACAATTAAAAAAAAAATTGTATGGGGACCCTCGCTATTTTTCTACATTTTTTTATTTTTAGATTTTTTCCTACGCTTACACACAATTCACTCCAAATTTCATCCTTCTAGGTCATCTGGAAGTAGGTTAGGTTTAGGTACTATATGTCAGTCAGTCAGTCAGTGCTAAAATTTACGACTTTTTGACCTTCATATATTTATAACCGTTT
Source organism: Pammene aurita (assembly GCA_947086415.1). Taxonomy (NCBI): domain Eukaryota; kingdom Metazoa; phylum Arthropoda; class Insecta; order Lepidoptera; family Tortricidae; genus Pammene; species Pammene aurita. The sequence continues at coordinate 11,141,302 of OX352306.1, read as the reverse complement.
GAGCTAGCTTTATGAAATTTGGGCTTCTAGATGTCCTTATGGATATAATTAAACACACGTAGTTTTATGTGTTTACGTTAAAGAGGTTTTGAGTTATAGAAGGGTCAAAAGTGGCACCAAGTGGTTCGTGTAATATACACTTGGCGCTGACTAGCCCGTTCCTTTGCTTGAACTTGGCTTGACACGCTGCCGCGTGTCTAGATTAAAGGTAGCCCAGTGATGGTGCGGCAAACATTTTATGAAACAAGCTGGAGCTAAATTGGTTTTTATATCTTCATATTCTGTAGGAAAAACTGCTCTACTATCTAAAAAATAGGCAAGTCGTCGGGAATTACGTACGATACGGTTTATTTGTAAAAAAGTTAAACGTGTTACGCTTATCTGTCATGCAGAGCGCAACTGGAGAAGTGACGACCCTACAGAAAACTATAGCCAAATAGCACTAGACCCAACTTAGGTTGGTTAGGTTATGTTTGATTTTAATTTAATATTGAGCAGGACTTTAACGAGTCTGAAGTGACGTTTGTCTTATTCAGATCGTCCTCCTTTTCTTGTTATTAAGTTCATATTAAAATGATTCCAATGCGATTTACCTACATAACGTCAAACAATTTAGTAAAATTGATTGTCAGAATCATTATTATAAAATAATATGTTAAAAGTAAAAATACCACATGGGGCAGAGTAGCTATAGAAAGACCAGAATGGAGAAGACTGGAGGAGGCATTTGCCTCTTAGCAAACGGACGAGTAACTGTGGAAAAAACATGAAATATATGAATACTAATTACTTATACTAAACTTAACTAAATAACTGTTTACCTAAATGTGCAAACTGTAACTGGTAAATATTTATGCCCGAATAAAAGGCTTATATTATTATTAAAAATATCTACCGCTGTATGGTTTCAATAATAAACAAATCACCAAGCGCAAATTGCTTATTATTATATACTCGTACTTAGCGAAGAATGTCAATTGTCTCCATCTCTGGCAAAGCGTTCAGTAAGAAAATGACTGCGGAAGGGCATTTCACGGGCCACAAATTTTCCGTGAAAACAATCGTAAAACGATTTTATTACTGAAACATTCGCCATTGATTCACGGGGCGAAACAATAAAAATACTGACTCAATCAACCTACAGAATTTTACGGCGTTTGTAGGTGAGTGGATTTATTGTCCAAACTTCAATAAAATAATGTTTCATTTACACCTCACCGTAACTTTACTTGCAACGGTTAATATTTTATGTTATATCATAAACGGGAGTACTGTTTGACGGTGTTAATAAATTCCGTTTCGATTTATGAGATACGAGTATGACGAGAACTTTTATATATTTTATGCAAACGTTGCCGTTAGAATAGTGCAGACTGTTTTAGCGTTCGGGCTGGTTCTTACCCATTGTGGTCTTACGGCCTGGCCACGAATTCGCGTATAGGCGACGGCGGCAAGTGGGGTGGTGGTAAGAGTGACATACCTTTTGTTCTCACCTATTAGACTCCCTAAAAATAATATACAATTAGGAGCTCGGAGTTAGTTTGGTATGTGTATTACCCTAATTGCTAGATCCGGGCGTCTGTTAGCTGTTTAACAGGCCAGCAAAACTTCTTACACTTACCTACTTCTAAAATGAATCCCAAAGTGTTAAAAAAGTACCTCACTGACTCATTTATAGAAGGCCGCGAATTTATTTTGTCATAAGAATTTAAAAAAAATCACATTATTACAGAAACGAAAATCGCAGGCGTCAAGTATCACCTGGCACTACATTTTCCCCGAAAGAAGTGCCTGGATATTCATCATTACCCGTAATACTGCATCAAAGCCAGTACTTTGTAACTTACATGCTTCAAATCTCCATTTTCTGACCTCCATCGACGAACAGTTGCCATGCGCCCGGATCTGGTATAATTACTAGAACAAAACACTCTCATTTACTAATGAACAGTAAAGCATAGGTGGCGTATGGCGGGTGGTCATGCAATTTGTAGCTAATTTATCAACCATCATTCAACATACACAGTAATTAACTGAATTAATTATGACCTGGTCATAATGATAATTAATGCTGAAAATTAAGGAGACTTCATCCATCATACACCTATGTCTAAATTATGATAATAATTTCAATTTCAATATAAATTATTACTCCGCTTTTTTGACTGGTATGCTGGCTTTTGTTGGTGGCAGCGACCCTAGTTGCGCCGCCGTGGAGTCCCTATATAGGGCTATTACCGCCACTGCGTGATGCTGTGGCCAGGCCGTAGCTGAATAATGGGTAAAAAGCTATAAATGAAACTATATAGTACATTCGCCATCAGATATCTATACTATAATGGGAAAGTGTGTGTGTTTGTTTGTTTGTTTGTCCGTCTTTCACGCCAAAACGGGGCGACGAATTGACGTGATTTTTTAAGTGGAGATAGTTGAAGGGATGGAGAGTGACATAGGCTACTTTTTGTCTCTTTCTAACCCCCCACTTCCCTAAAATGGGGGGTGGAAGTTTGTATGGAGCATTACGGGGGGCAAAGGGGAACCGTGTTACCCCGAATTTAACGCGAGCGAAGCCGCGGGCAAAAGCTAGTATTATCTAAAATAAAAATTCCAATTTGTAACACCTCGTCCTGGTTGCGAGCTACGTACCTCCCGAAGTCTTAAACTCTCAATTCCTCTTCACCACACTGGTTTTATGGCAAACTCTTTCGCCCGTCAGGCCATTCGCCTCTGGAACGTTCGTCCTCTCACAAGCACAGAGCAAATTTTCCTTCAAGCGCAAATTACGTAAACACCTCTCTGATGCACTTCAAGGTTAATGATCTGCATGATGATTATACATGGGTACAATATTATTTATTTATTTTATTATGTAATTATATATGTATGTTTATAGTATTGCATATTTATGTACGTGTATTAACTACTACCTGTGCCCGCGGCTCCGCCCGCGTGGAATTCGGTCTGTGTCAGTAAGCGGCTAATTCACCCCTAATTTCTCTCCCGCTACCCTGGAGGCGGAACTTGAAGTAAAGTTGACAGATGGATACGCTAGAGGACAGTAGTCCTAATAAATTATTTTACAATTACCACTAAATGAAACTACACTCATAAATGTATACTTTTTTTTATTATATTTGTTTTTGGCATGATTTAAACGACATAGAGAGTAGTAGGTGTATATCGGACGATACAGGACCACTTTTGTATTTATACGTTCATGTCCACGGCAAATATCATCCAAATCGATCCTCCCGTCAAATCAGTTGGGGGGGGGTGTCACAGAGGCAGAAATGATTTTTTTCTATTTTAGGTGCACTTGGAGGGGGGGGGGGGGGTCCATGACCCATGCAAATTTAACTCAATCGAGTGTAGTGGCTACCCCCCCCCCTTTTAGACGTTGAATTTTTATAGGCTACGTATAACCTGGCTGGGGATTTTCTAGAATTGGAATTAGTAATCCTTAATTGGGTGATTTCCGGGATAACAATGAAAAAAAAACCGGCCAAGAGCATGACGGGCGATGCTCAGTGTAGAGTTTCGTAGATGCTGCCCTGTTACAAAACATCCGTTCTAAAGGTCGTTTATTTGGCGGCGCTTACGTCAGTTTACTATTCGGCACTTCCTTTCCCTATGCGTTTTTGACTAATAATTCAAAAACGGCTGAACCAATTTTATTCAATATAGTTTTTATTGAAAGTTCTTATCAGGCCTCACCAAATTTCAGCTTTCTAGTGCGAACGGTAACTGAGCTAGACCGCGGACAGACGGACGGACATGGCGATCTAACTGTTACGTAATAAGGCCTAATTATGTACAGAAGCATACACTGCTTTACCGACACACATATTAAAAATCCATTGAAACCATTAGAATGACCACCATTACACCGCCATGACCAACATTATTGCGCCGGCGGTCGGGGGGGCATGCCGGCGCAAGGGGGGGCGGATTTTCATTACGTTACCGTAGGTAATGAATTTTCATACGTTTTTACCACACTTTCACAGATAATACACTGATGTTACGTTATTGGTTGCAATAATGTTGGTAATTAATTACATACGGTTCCGAACGCGGAATAGAGGATTTATGATATTGGTGTAGATCAAGATATTTATTCGTCAATGTAAGCACATTACAATGCACTAATGAACGTCAGAGAAAAATAAAATACGTGAGTGTCGTGAAAAGTGTGTGAATCAAGTGCGATTGGAACGAAGTTATGTTATTTAATTTTATTTCATTTTTTACTTTTTCGTAAATTTTGTGGTTTTATTTTTTTTTGCAATTTTTTAAAAATTTTGGAAATAGTGGAAATAGTGGAAATTTTGGAAATAGTGGAAAATTTTGGAAATTTTGTGAAATTTTGGAAATTTTGAAAATTTTGGAAATTTTGGAAATTTTGGAAATTTTGGAAATTTTGAAAATTTTGGAAATTTTGCAAATTTTGAAAATTTTGGAAATTTTGGAAATTTTGGAAATTTAGAAAATTTTGGAAATTTGGGAAATTTAGAATTTTTAAATTTTTGACATTTTTGAAATTTTTGACATTTTCGACATTTTCGAAATTTTTGACATTTTCGACATTTTTAAACCTCTCGACTTTTGAGGTTCTCGACTTTTTTCACATTTATCACTTTGCCACTTCTCAGTTTCACTACACTTCACTTCACTTTATTCTATTTTATATAGTTTTTATTTCATTCCATTTTACATGTTTCTCAATCGTATGGGTGTCGCGTTTCCGTGACGTGACGCTTTTTCGTAACGGTCACGTGACTTTTTTTCGCCTAGGCTCCCATCCGCGAACCGTCCGATAAGGAACTTCGTTCCAAAACTCCACCGGTTCTAACCCTGTAGGTGTGTGTACCTCTGGCCCAAGAAGTATTGTGACCGAAAAGAAATTCGACGGGACTTATTTTTTTCAAAACAGTAATACATTATTAGATCTTCAAGGTACAAAATAATGCGTAGTTCTTCAAGAAGACATATCAAAACTGCTTGAGAGACAGATAAGATAATGTACCTATTGTTTAATTATAAAGAAAAATAAATCCTAATCTGACTGCTTCACAAAACGTTTGATATGTTTTCCTACCTAAACGGTGTCCTATAAATGTTAGATGATTTTGTAGTAGTTTTTTGGTTTGCTGCAATAACCCTTTGACATTCATGACATTTTCAAATATTTCTTAAGAGCGGGTAAAGGTAAATGTAAAGCATCGACGGGTAACATGTATTGTTATAAATATGAACACCTTGACCAAAAAATTACAAATTATTTCCATACCAACTTTCAACATACAAACTTTCAACCCCCTTTCCACCCCTTCCAGGGTTGATTTTCGGGATGAAAATTGTTCGTTGTCCTTTCCCGGGACTCATACTATCTCTACACAAAATTTCGTCATTATCCGTTCAGCCGTTAACTAATTAAAAATACTTGGAGCGTGTTCCGTTATCGATTCTAAGTATCTCCAGCCAACTTTTTTTCGAATATATTCCATGAACAGACTTTCGACCCTCTTCAGCTTTATTATATGTATAGATAGTTTTTATTGAAAGGCGTCACTTCCATTATTTTTTTCAAATTTTTTGGACCTACGGTTCTAAAGTAAGGTGGGGGGGGGGGGGGGGGGGGTGAAGAAGAAACTATCCTTTGTCATTTCTCGAGACCCATACTATCTCTATACCAATTTTCATCTAAATCAGTGCAACGGTAAAAAAATCCCTTTTCACCCCCACAAGGGTTTGAAAACTATCCTATGACGTTTCTCGAGACTCAAATTATCTCCATACTCATTTCTATCTAAATCGTTTCAGCGGTTAAAAATTCTCCATACAAACTTTCAACCCCATTTTCACTCCCACCAGGGTTGATTTTCGGGATTAAAACTATATATTATCCTTTCCCAGGACTCAAACTATATCTACCCAATATTTCATCAAAATCCGTTCAGCCGTTTTCACGTGATGCGCGGTCAAATAAACAGACAAACAGATAAACAGACAAACATTCTAAAAATTGTTGGAACGTGTTCTGTTATCGATTCTAAGTATCCCCATACAACTTTTTTTCGATTATCTTCCATGTACAGACTTTCGACCCTCTTCAGCTTTATTATATGTATAGATTAGGTATGTTAATGTGATTTGTTTTTATTGAGTCATCTCTGCTCTTATAATCCTGCACCAATCATTAGTTTCTCTGTAGCCCAATGGTTACTGGTAGACAATGCCTTAAGGCATTAAGTCCGCCATTTGTACTTTCTTGTATTGTGCAATAAAGATTAAATAAATAAATATATCAAAGCGGCCAAGATAGGCACAAATATCTGAACAGCGCCTCTATTATCAAGGCCATAAATTACATGTTCAGTTATTTTTGAGTACCCTGGCCTCTTCGATATATTTGATAGCGACTACACACATTACAATTATAAGTTATTTTATTTTCAAACACAAAGCTTTACTCAATGATCTCTCTGAGACTATTAAAATCGGATGGTAATTAGCGATTACTGGCGATAAATTGCAAGTAATTAAAGTAGCAATTAACTTAGCACAGCTTTGTCATACTAAATAGAGATAAAGAGCAGTAGAATAACAGGATGTTTCAGTTAAATAATGCAAACCGGTAAAAAAAGTATTACGAAAGTATACAAAATACTTATTTAAAAAGGTTGCATTCTCTAGTTGCAAAGAATATAGGTCTTCTAAAACAATTTTTGGATAAAACTAATATTTTAGTAAATAAAAAAACGTTAAAAAGTCCGAAAGTTAAAAAAAAAACGTCCCGTCATCTATATTTTGAACCGTGGGTCCAAAAAAAATAGAAAACTTCATGGAAGTGACGCCTGATAGATACTTTCAATGAAAACTATATTTATTGAATAAAATCGGTTGAGACGTTATTGCGTTACAGCTCTAAAACGCATAGTAAAAGAACGTAAGTGCCATATCTTAATAAACGACTGGTCTAAGAGCTGACCACGTCAGATTTGAAACAATAATGAGAGCAATGAAACCCATCCAGTAAGATTGCAATACTATCCTTATTGCTAGATCCAGGCATCTGGCAGCTTTTAATGGGTGGATGTCAGAGTGACAGACTAGCAAAGTTTTTGAATTGGAAAAAAGTAATACCAAAATGGGTAAAAACGGCCGAAGTTATCTAATTTAAGAGGACGGGGCCTATATTTTAACATTAGAACCAAAAACATTGCGTGATATTTCGGAAACAGAAACAGTAGGCGACAAACTATGAATTACATTATACGTCGTTTTGGACTACTTTCCCCCATCAGAAACTTTTGGCAATGATATGATTTAATTATTTATATAAGTTTTTATAATACTGCACCATAACCAGAACTCTAGGATTTGTATTCTTAAAGTGGTTTGCATTATTTGAGCTCCACCACTTTACAGCTGCCAGATGTCCGGATCTAGAAATAGGCATAGTATAGCAAACTAACGAGAGGGGTTTCGTCGCTCTCATTATTGTGTCATATCTGACGTGGCTAGCTCTCCGTCTAGACCTTTTGAACGGATGTATTGTAACAGGACGGCAACTACGACATACTCTTAGCCGGGTATTTATGGCTGTCAATTCCTGTGACTCATCACTTAGTACCAGTTGATTATGATTATATGCATTTTTTAAAATCTATTTCGCTATAATGCTGACCCCCTCCTAATTTTGCAAATACCTCTTAAATTTTCGGTAGCGGATATTTATCTATAACAATATCTTTGTTAAGAGTGACCGAAAAATCGCCTGCAATTTTTACTGTGCCGTTTTCTTTACAACGGGTATACTAACTAACCGGTACTACAATGCCCAAAGTTACTTATCGATCCCATCCTCGTCGTCAGATGATAATTATAGAAACGGAAGCGATAGCAATTAAAACAACCGTTTACTTGAGTGTCTGATTTATTACTGACGAGTGTAGGTAGCACGCAAAACAAGCTTACATATCAATTACTCGCTATTTTTTCATAAATTAACACCAAAAAATAAAATCCTCCACTACTGTTTGCATCGACATTGCGTGAATAATCACCGGGCAGGGGCAATAATCCACTGGTGAGTAATTAGTACAAAATCAGGTGTTATTTGCTCTCAATAGTGGGCCACATGTGTTTTGCTGCTGTTTGCTGCTGTTTACTGCCGTTTTTATATAAAATAGCTGTTTTCCCTTGTACACAACAATGGGAATTTTGCCAATGACGACGTTTTACACTTTTCAACCGACATCAAGATCACGAAGGAGGTTTACAATTTGTCGGGATCTTTGTTTTTGCATGTTTTTTTTAATGTATATACCGATTAATCGAAGACGGCTGGACCGATTTGGAAAATTATTATTTTTTGAAACAATTGGTTCCATTGTCATCAAGTCATAATCTGATGATGGGATCGTGGAGAAATCGAGGGAACTCTTCAACTATTATAGGCATACCTATAGTTATTTGAGTATTTTTTACAGTAGCTTGGGAATTTGCTTTTGGAAAGGTGGAGGCTAAGTGAAGTCCGTCTCATTCTACTATTGTGATACATGTATGATGCTCGCCGGACATGACCCATGTATTGTCATGTGAACGTACCTTACAACATGGATCTATCTATACTGATTTGACAATATCTAATATATAATCACGTTCCCATAGTTAAGACGATTGTCGCCGGAGTGTCCTTGAGCGTTTGGGCGCTCTCTACCCGCGCCACCCGCGTACCCTTCTCATTGCGATCGTGCGTAAATCCGCCGCGATGCACCGCAATAATGTTCAAAGAATATGACTTTACTCAGAGGCGCGCGGGCAGATTTGTAATAATCATACCTAATCCTTTTGTGGATGTTTTGTGATTTGAATAATTAAGTACTACGGTGACATTTTTTAGGAATGCTACTAAATACGATAAGTAATAACGATCTCGATTAGTAGATTTTTATGTAAAAAAATGAAAACCTAGATTTTGAATTTGAAGTACAGTGAGCGGCAAAATATTTATGAATTTACGAAATATGGTTAAAAATATTCCGCATATCAGAAAAAAATAAAAAAATACTGACTTGTACCGCAAAAAAAACTGAATACACATCAAAGCGGTGTTTTCATGTGAATTTGGTTTTTTTTTGCTGTGCAAGTGAGCTTAATAGATGGTTATTTTTTGTTGCGATTTGAAATATTAACCGTAAAAATTCACTTAATTACGATAAATTAACAAAACAAAGCCTGTTGCGAGTTGCGAATAGTAAAAATGCACATGTAAGGAGCGGTATTTGTGCACGAAATTGTCATACAAATGAGAGCTGTAAGCCCATTAAATTTAGATCTTTAAAATATAACACAGCATTAAAAATATCTTATATATATATTTAACCTCGTAACGCCCAAGAAAAAAAACGCAAGTTCAGCTAAACGCCCAATGTGCAATGTATAAGCCAATATGTTTTATAGTCGTTAACGCCCACCAAAATAAATGACTTTTTTTCAGTGATAAACTCAAGTGGGATTTTTATTTTATTTTTCTGGGTCCAAGTGAATACAAATAAATACAATAAAGTGAATTCTAACTTCGTATCTTTTGTTCACTTCCATGCACATTGGGTATTTGGTTGAAGTTGTAAATAATATAAACATTTAACTACAAACCAACTTTTTATTACGTTTAAAGGCACAAAATCACATAAAAATGCTTAAAAATGCTTGATAACAAGCTTTAAAAAAATAGGTTTATAACTTGCTTAACAAAAAACTTAATTTTCTATTCATTTTTATTTTAAAAAGTTATGCAATACCTCTGAAATCAATTTTTTCAAGAGATTTATGGCACAAAATCACATAATACCTACTTTTATTCAGTTTTAGGCACTAAATCACATAACATTTCTCCCAACTCTAACAAATTATACATCAGTAATATCTGCAAAAAGAAAAAAAAATGTTTTTAGAAAACAAAATGCCCCAAAATGCTTGAGAAAAAACTAAAAAAAAATATTTTAACAACTTTTTAACTTAAAAATTACTACATTTATATTAATGGAAGTTATTTAATAACTTTGAGATCAATTTTTCCGAGATTAATGTAACAATATCACATCTTCACAAACGCCCAATATGCATTACAATGTACATAATATTCTGATAAGGAATTAAAAATAATTATTAGTACTTTTACAAACAAATAACAGGTTATTCCAGTAAAACACACATTTAGGATAATTTTTATGTCATCCTCAAAACAAAAAAAGCCATGATTCAATTAATTAATTAAGATTAAATACTTACGTGTCGTGCGCGTACGCGGCATGGTGACAAAATGGCGGAGGCCAAAAACTTGTCTCTGCGTATCTGTCAAACGTCAGCTGTCAAAATGGTCGCCATTGAACCGACTATTCACGACGTCAAGGTGAAATTCAATTACGCGCGAAAATATAAAAATTACATTTCATAAGCTTTTAAGTACAGCGTACTGTACACTGGGCGTTTACCTCATTTTATTTTTTCGAAAGTCAGGGCGTTAATGCTGAGTGTTACTTTGTACACTCTATTGCACATTGGGCGGCACGAGGAATATATATATAGAGTATTTTTAAAACTATTTTATTAAGCAATATTTTCAGAAATAATTGCTTCGAAAGTCTAAATATAATAGCCCCCATCTAACTTTTAATCCGTAAGTCTAAAAAATATACCAAGAAGGCTTAGTACTTAATTTTCTACGAGAATTATTTCACATATTATCGGTTCATCCGTTTTTGAGTTATCTCCAAGAAACTACTTTCTACGGAACCCTACATTATACATGGTCCGATACAAACTTGGCCGGTCTTTTAAAGATATTTGATAGGTAGTATTAAGCCTTAGTAGTAATTTATTTATTCACTTGTGTTGATAATTAATATAAAATTTGTATTTATTTGCATTTCACCGACATAGTAAAGCTTTTTTAGGGTAGTCAACGCGCATGTGAATCTTCTGGGGTTGCAGGCGTCCATAGGCTTTATAACTGCTTTCAATCAGGCGGGTCCTATGCTTGTTTGCCAGCGTCGTTGTATAAAAAAAAAGCTTTTTTTCCTTTATTCTTACATACATTCTTTCGTACAACTCTTAAATATCAGCAATTTTTTATTAGATTCTCAATCAGGCTTTGCTCAGTGATACCTAGTTAGAAGACTGAAATTTGGTATGAGTAATTATGTGTTTTAATTACGCCTACAAAGTGGTAAAACAATAATTATCTGAAACCCATTGTTGGATAGGTCTTTCAAGAAGAATATGCCTTAAACAACTTTTGGATAAAACGATGACTTTCGTAAATAATAGCTTCGAAAGTTAAAATGCTCTTTGATTTTTGAACCGTGGGTCCACAAAAATTGGGAAAATTCCTGGAAGTGAGGCCATTGAAATACTTATCACGTATTTTCAATAAAAACTATATGGAATAAAATCGGTTGAGCCGTTTTTGAGTTATGCCTATGGTAAAATAACGTAAGTGCCACAAAATATTTCTTTATAGACTACCTTTTGAATGGATGTATTGTAACAGGCCGGCAACTACGGATCCCTACACTGAGCATAGCCCGATATTCTCTTGGCCGGTTTATCTGCAATCCTTTGCAGTTTACTTCGCAATTTCTAGATTTGAGAAATTAGTACAAAGTATAACATTAAAGATTGTGTTTAATCTTAAAATAAAACGCATATTACATTCGTTTAGAACACGGTATTCTTAAATAAATATGTTTAAATAAATTCAGTTCTTTGGAGTTCTTTATTAAATTAATTATTAGTCTATTGTATTGCAGTACTAGCAGATTTCCGCAACTTGACGACTAATGCCTATTTTGCGTGATGCATGCATCTACTAAAATATAATAATTTTAGTTTACTTACATGACCAAATTTGTTTTCAGAGCAATGTGAGATTCATGATCTTTTTCTACATTTTTATTTCATTAGTTTTTTACTTGTATTATAATCTAAATAAAATACACTTTATATACGAACTTACATAAACATGCATACGAGTACATTAATCTTAAAAGATAAAACGTCAATACATTATTGATTCCGGGAAGACACGTTATATCCGCACCGCATGAACCCTCTGCAGTTATTTAGTCTTTAGGCACAGTAAGTCCGATATTATTGCTCACGGGCCAAGCACAAGTATATGTAGTACAAGGGAAGTACGGAGCGACGAGTGACACAGCCTCCTCGTCTCAAAGCTAACTCACGACTCCCAGCAACGCCGTTTTCGAGCTAATAACGCACGAAATGTGGAATAATGATCAAGTTGTTTAAGAAAATTTAATCAATTTAAATATCCTACGTTGAGTTTGTAGTGTTCTGTAGTACAAATATTTTAGTTCAACAATATTTTAAATCGAATGAGCCGTTCAGTAGATATAAGCAAAATTAACCGTAAAACGACATTTCGTTACATTTACATAACGGAGAATCTATACGTTCCACGAGTTATTCAAACGTTGACAATGTACATGAAATGGTTAATAACATATATTTTTTTCAAAATTTTTGAATGACCCGTTATTGATATATATCTCTTAGAAAGTAACAGTTTTCGGCCACAATCAGCGCCTAGCGCCTTAAGGAGAACGCCTAGCGCCATCTATTGCATCACCACCAACGCAGCTGGTCTCAGCTCCATACATTTTATTCAGCGATTCAAGTTCTCATAACAACTGATTTTCTTTATAATAGATGGCACTTTGCTACCTTATCGAAAACAAACGTGTAACCTGAATTTCGGTGAAAGGCGATTTTATATAATCATATTGTCCAGCTTATTGGGCCTTCCAATATAATTTCTGTTACATGACCAAGTCTCATTAATCCCATTACCTTTATAAGCCGCCATCACGTCCAATTACGAAGCGTACACAAAACGGATTCCGAACCGATGTATCCAATTCCAAGTTGGTCGCTAAGAGAAAGCAGAAATAGGTGACCGCAGCGGAAATCCAAGCACGCTCACGGCGTTTAAGGACAGCTATATACTGACTAACTGCGATTTGCGACTGTTATTAACACGACAAACACATAATCATGATCTAAATTATACAACCAAATCGGTTTTTTGAGCACGCTTATAACGCTTAAGGGGTGTTCGCACAGGCTAATACTGCGACTTGCGACTGCAGTCGCGACAAACGCATAGCCATAATTGTAATTATAATGAACACAGTGGAGATCGCAGAAAACATCGTGAGGAAACCTTACATTGGCGAAGAAATTTAAAGGTGTATGTGAAGTTCCCAACCCGCTCTGGAAAACCGTGGGGACTATAGCCCGATCCTTTCGTGCATGAGGGGAGGCCTGTGCCCAGGAGTTGGACGTATTATATTTTATGGTGATTTGCAGAAAATTGTTATTAACACATTGAAAGCTGTCAATTGGCTAAAATGGACAAAACGTTTAGTCGCCAGTATTTATTGCCCAAGTGTGAATTCACCCTAACTCTGGGCAGCTAATTAGAGGAGGGTCGGATGTGCGAACAAGCCAAATGAAGATTTATCATCGCCCTTACCGATTGCTGGCACAGTTGCAAATTTTAGGTTATTATATTATTTTTATGAACCGTTTCGGTCGGCTACTTTTTTATTTGATTGTCAATTTACGTTTTATTTTGCCTCTATTGTATATAATATTGGTTCTTTATGTTAGGTTATTTACAAAAATACTGATGATCCCTTAAAGGTAATATTTGTGTCGTACTAGGTAAAAACATCATATTTTTTTTTGAAACTTACATTTGTTTACATGGGATAGGTGGTTCCAGCAGGCGAACCGTTCTTACAAAAAAAAATTGCCTTAATATTGTCTCTCTCTATTTTTCTCATCAGATGGCGATACCCTTAAATGAATCACTAGTATTCTTATTTCACTTTGTAGGTAAGCCTATAGCGCAACAGCGTCATTCACGTAAATTAAAACAAAAGTTGTCACTCCTGTGGACAATAGTTAACAACATGTGCGTATATGTATAAGTAATCTTTCACATACCTCGAAAGTGACTCTTTTATGCAAATAAAGAAAGATAGAAGATTAGGCTTTATTGCTCTAAAGTATGGGCATCCACAGGAAAGACGTGAACCTAATTGCAAACAATATGGTTTGGGACTTACTGTGACGTATGTTGCTCGTTTTAGATTCAGAACCTTGTCTTTTTTATCTTCTTGTATCCATACAAAAGAAATAACTAATCTGCCAAAATTGTTAATACCCATAAGATATTTTCTCTTCTCAATAATATAACTGAGTTCGTTAAACTAAGTGTTTCAATCGAGAGAATCCATAACATCTGGCGACCGTGACTTTGTGCATCTATACATATAATAAAGCTGAAGAGGGTCGAAAGTATGTACATGGAAGATAATCGAAAAAAAGTTGTCTGGGGATACTTAGAATCGATAACAGAACACGTTCCAACAATTTTTAGAATTTTTGTCTGTTTATCTGTTTGTCTGTTTATCTATTTATCTGTTTGTCTGTTTATTTGACCGCGCATCACGTGAAAACGGCTGAACGGATTTTGATGAAATTTTGAATAGATATAGTTTGAGTCCTGGGAAAGGATAATATATAGTTTTAATCCCGAAAATCAACCCTGGTGGGGATGAAAATGGGGTTGAAAGTTTGTATGGAGAATTTTTTACCGCTGAAACGATTTAGATAGATATGAGTATGGAGATAATTTGAGTCTCGAGAAACGTCATAGGATAGTTTTCAAACCCTTGTGGGGGTGCAAAGGGGGTTGGAAGTTGGTATGAGGATTTTTTTAGAAATGACAAAGGATAGTTTCTTCTTCAAACCCCCCCCCCCATCTTACTTGAGAACCGTAGGTCCAAAAAATTAAATTTGAAAAAAGTAATGGAAGTGACGCCTGTAAGGTACTTTCAATAAAAACTATCTATACATATAATAAAGCTGAAGAGGGTCGAAAGTCTATTCATGGAATATATTCGAAAAAAAGTTGGCTGGAGATACTTAGAATCGATAACAGAACACGTTCCAAGTATTTTTAATTAGTTAACGGCTGAACGGAAAATGATGAAATTTTGTGTAGTGATAGTTTGAGTCCCGGGAAAGGACAATGAACAGTTTTCATCCCGAACTCAACCCTGGAAGGGGTGAAAAGGGGGTTGAAAGTTTGTATGTTGAAAGTTGGTATTGAAATAATTTGTAATTTTTTGGTCAAGGTGTTCATATTTATAACATGTTACTCGTCGATGCTTTAAATTTACCTTTACCCGCTCTTAAGAAATATTTGAAAATGTCATGAATGTCAAAGGGTTATTGCAGCAAACCAAAAAACTACTACAAAATCATCTAACATTTATAGGACACCGTTTAGGTAGGAAAACATATCAAACGTTTTGTGAAGCAGTCAGATTAGGATTTATTTTTCTTTATAATTAAACAATAGGTACATTATCTTATCTGTCTCTCAAGCAGTTTTGATATGTCTTCTTGAAGAACTACGCATTATTTTGTATCTTTAAGATCTAATAATGTATTACTGTTTTGAAAAAAATAAGTCCCGTCGAATTTCTTTTCGGTCATAATACTTCTTGGGCCAGAGGTACACACACCTACAGGGTTAGAACCGGTGGAATTTTGGAACGAAGTTCCTTATCGGACGGTTCGCGGATGGGGGCCTAGGCGAAAAAAAGTCACGTGACCGTTACGAAAAAGCGGCACGTCACGAAAACGCGACACCCATACGATTGAGAAACATGTAAAATGGAATGAAATAAAAAATATATAAAATAGAATAAAGTGAAGTGACATGGTGAAACTGAGAAGAGGCAAAGTGAAAAAAGTCGAGAACCTTTTGAGGTTTGAGTCGAGAATTTTAAAAATGTCGTAAATGTCAAAAATTTAAAATTTCTAAATTTCCTAAATTTTCAATATTTCCAAAATCTCCAAAATTTCCAAAATTTCCAAAATTTCCAAAATTTCCAAAATTTCCAAAATTTCCAAAACTTTCAAAATTTCCAAAATTTCCACTATTTCCAAAATTTCCACTATTTCCAAAATTTCCAAAATTTTAAAAAAATGCAAAAAAAATTAAAACCACAAAATTTACGAAAAAGTAAAAAATGAAATAAAATTAAATAACATAACTTCGTTCCAATCGCACTTGATTCACACACTTTCCACGACACTCACGTATTTTATTTTTCTCTGACGTTCATTAGTGCATTGTAATGTGCTTACATTGACGAATAAATATCTTGATCTACACCAATATCATAAATCCTCTATTCCGCGTTCGGAACCGTATATAATTAATTACCAACATTATTGCAACCAATAACGTAACATCAGTGTATTATCTGTGACAGTGTGGTAAAAACGTATGAAAATTCATTACCTACGGTAACATAATGAAAATCCGCCCCCCTGACCGCCGGCGCAATAATATTGGTCATGGCGGTGTAATGGTGGTCATTCTAATGGTTTCAATGGATTTTTAATATGTGTGTAGGTAAAGCAGTGTATGCTTCTGTACATAATTAGGCCTTATTACGTAACAGTTACATCGCCATGTCCGTCCGTCTGTCCGCGGTTTAGCTCAGTTACCGTTCGCACTAGAAAGCTGAAATTTGGTGAGGCCTGATAAGAACTTTCAATAAAAACTATATTGAATAAAATCGGTTCAGCCGTTTTTGAATTATTAGTCAAAAACGCATAGTGAAAGGAAGTGCCGAATAGTAATCGATTTGGATGATATTTGCCGTGGACATGAACGTATAAATACAAAAGTGGTCCTGTATGTAATTTATCAAAGGTAAGAAAGCCTGTTAAATTTGCTTAAGGAGCAATCATATTGCAAAGAAATGCAAGTTTTCCGAAATGTATCTTTTGCAAGAAACGTCATTTTACAATTATGTGCACAGACATAGCATCGGGTCTAGACAGTAGCAACAAACAATCGGAGTCATCAAACAACTTGTCATGTCTGCATAGGTCTGCAAAAACAACTTTATTGCAAACTGTCATGGTCAAAATTGCACACGGCAAGAAAGAGGTCTGTGTTAGAGCATTTATTGACAACGGTGCACAAAGGTCTCACATAAAGAAAGACCTAGTACCTCAGAGAAATAAACCAATGGAGTGGTAATTGTCAGGCGTCCCCCTCTGCCAAAAGTACAAGACACTGGTCGTAGCGGTTATATAAAACTGGTTGTCGCGCGTCAAACGCCATTCAATGAATGTTAGTCAGCCCGGAACGATCCGAGGTAAAAATGCCGAATTGCTGCGTGTTTTCATGTAAGAAAAGATCTGAATTATCTAGTTTACATAAGGATAACGTTTCTTTTCATCTGTAAGTATAATAGGAAGGGCAATAAACTACTACTGGTTCGGAAAGGAGCCCCAACTAAGAAGAACCAGCGTAAGAAACTCAGCGTATGTGTGCTTGTAGTACGGCACAATAGCTGAAATTTGTCTATGGTCTCAAAAATACAGCTACCATAAACAAATTTCCGTTTTAATAGACAAATTTCAGCTAGTGTGCTGAATTCCGCTCTAATGTGTGGCGCCCCTTAAGTGAAATATATTTGTAGATGCTTGAAATAACGATATTCCTGTTTAGATATTAATTCGTTCCTTTATTTTACCATACATTTTATGTAGCATTTTAATTTTGTATGGATTATACTTTATTTATTATAAGGTACGGTATACACACTTATCCCCTTAAATAGGCACTTTTAATTTCTGACTCTGGTATCACTGTACCTAACAGGTACAGTGATACCAGTTTAGTAATGAGACAGCACAAAAATAAATGTCGATACTAACATTAGCAGTATGTTATACTTTTTATTTATAATAGAAAATGAAGAAGAGATAATAGAAATAGAAACACAAATTGGAAACAGATGCCCATTACAATCAAAATATCAACTGCGAAGGACTCTGGAACATCACGATGTCGCTAGTGACTGATTCATCATTGTTCATTACAGTGAAAAATTCACTGAGGTGGAAAGAGGAACGTCTAGTGTAATTGGAAGCACATTGGAACGGTAATCTAAACACGTGGGTTCGAATCCCGTGATGTTCCAGAGTTTTTTGCAGTTCAATGTTTCATTGTAATAGTTATTTGTTTCCAATTTGTAGTATTTTCCACTAAATTTAAAAGCAATTACACATCAAAATATTAAATTGATTATATAAAAGTTATTCTAAATCAGCTTTCAAGATTTGTCCTGAACAAATAGACAAACTAACTTACGTAGAATACGAGTACTAACATTGTAAGTAATATGCTGGTAGAAAAACTTGATATTTAATCAAAACTTAACATTATAATTTTATCAATAGCTTATACTTGGTAAAGAAACAAAAATATATAACTAACCTACGATCAATATTTCTCTGCGTCCGTAGGAAACACCTTAGACAACCCTACACGTAATCCCTGGGTGGTGCTAAAAGAGTTACAAACTTGGCAGCTCTACTGTCCTACCTGGACCTCGCAGCACTCACTGGATTTTCTTCATCATCTGCTTTCCCACTACCCTAGGGAAGAAATGCCTATCTATATCCAGTGACATGTAGGCATACGATAAATAAATCTACGATAAAATGTGACATTTTCAAGTCCAAGGTACATCATTATCGGTTGTCAATAAGGCGTTACCATAAAAAAATCATTTAGAAATTAACTCTACGAGTATTAACAACCGACAATGATGTACCTTTGACTTGAAAACGTCACAAATATCGATACTTAAGTATATTATTATCGACGCGTTCCTCGCACTGTGTACGTTTATTTAAAGATGACATTATCTCGTTCACGGACAGGTTGTCTGTGTCTGTGTTTATACTTGTGTGAGTATATTTTATGCTAGTGTTTGATAATTTTATCGTGTGCGTGTGTAGCGACGTCAATGGAAAATGCATTAGTGTTAACAGTATTTGTGTGCGTTTCCTCGTCCCCCGCGCCGATATTGGTAGACTTTTTCTGATAGAAATTAGTGCGCGTCTCGCATCCGGTTGGTTTAATTATCAAAGCCTAGTACAGAAGCTTGTATTGATACCTAGTAGAAAGGAGGTAATAACCAATTGCTTGTTTCGCGGGTTCGAAACGAAGAAAGAAGAGTACGGCGTGTTTGACATACGCGTCAGGAACGTCGAAAACAAATTTTCTATGAACTTATCCGTTGTAGAGCAAAATAATATTTGTGGTTTTTTACCTAAAATAAGATCCAATGTAATTCTAGAGCAACTGCGTCAAAATAATATTAGCCTAACTGACTCTATGACTACTCCTGACGAGGTAAGTCTACTGATTGGAGCCGACCACGGATCAGAAGACAATCCGGATAGTACTTTTACTATATTTCCCTAACCACAGTTGAACCTTATTACCGAGCAAAACAGTCGTTCATGGGTCACTAGTAAAAAGTAATAAAAACGGTCCGATAGAGAGCATAATGTAGGGGGCGGTGTCTCACTCGCACAATGCTGCCAACTTATGAAACTTACCAATGTGGTTTTATTTATATACATTTATTTTAGTAACACACTAGAAGTTAATTCCTACTTATAATAATTTATTGCAAGATTTGAATTAATACTTTGTTCCCTTTTAGCTGCTTTGAATTTTTTTACGACGTAAATATTATTAATTCATTAAATTAAAGAATTGCAATTAATATTGCAGACACTAGTAAGTTTTGTAATATTTAAAATACGGTCTGGTATCCCCATCCCATCAATCCCATCACTGACATAATATGTCACTGATATTATTTCAAATGACGCCGCTCAGCTCAACAACATTTCGTAACAACATTTTTAAGTAAAAATGGTCAAGATATGTTGCGTAAAAGGGTGCAGGGGTGAGACTTTACAATAAAGTAGACTCTTTCCTTTCATCGGTAATCCACAATTATTAAATTTTACGATTTAACAACGTGTTAAGATTGTCAAACAATAGGGTGACTATGATGTCGGCAAGCTGCGGGTCGGTTTTGTTGTTTTTACAGAAATGTACATAAGTACATGGTCTGTTCCTAAGTATTACTTACACAGGACAGGAGTGGCCCGCGGGTATTTTTAGGCCCTTTAGAAAGGGTCCTAAAATGGCACAAGGCCAAACAAAAAATTGTAGTAGTGGCAGTATAATAAATAAATATTATGGGACAATCTTACACAAATCAACGTAGCCCCACAGTAAGCTCAATAAGGCTTGTGTTGTGGGTACTAGACGACGATATATGTAATAGATATATACATATAAATACTTAAATATATAGAAAACATCCATAACTCAGGAACAAATATCCGTGATAAACACACAAATAAATGCCCTGACCAGGATTCGAACCCGGGACCTCCTGCTTCATAGGCAGGGTCACTACCGACTAAGCTAGGAGGCCGTTAAAATATACTTTATTGTACAAAATTTGTACAACAAAGAAAAATACAACAGGAAGAATATACAATATTTGTACATGGAAGATATCCCTTCCAGTCAACCATTGAGCAGTTTGATGTTATTGATGTTTTCTTTATTTACCTTTAAGTATATTGAACTCGGAGAACTGTCCACATTAGATATGACGCAATAGTGAGAGCCACGAACCCCCTGTACTTACTTAGTTTTAGTTTGCTACACTAACTATCCCCTATTTTAAGACGCAGACATCTGGCAATTGTTCATCGGTGTTATGCAAACGAGTTGTAAGAAATAAATATCTTACAGTTCTAGGTTTGATGCAGTGCAGTATCATGTTAATAAGATTATATAATTTTCGGGAGTTTCTGTTGGGGGAAAATAGTGCAAAATGACGTTACGTTAATGCATTGTTTGTCGCCTACCTACTGTTTTTTTTCCGTAGCGATACGCAATGTTTTTACTTTTTTGTTATTATATTAGCGATAGGCTTCGACAGTTTTTACCTATTAACTGAAATATTTTGCTGGTCTGTCACTCTGACGTCTTCCGATAAATAGCTGCCAGATGCCTGGATCTATCAATAAGTTTAAAATAGTAAACTAATTAGAGGGGTTCTCTGCTCTTATTATTGTGTCAACGTATCTGAAGTGGCCAGCTCCTTAAGTCAGTAGAATGTATAAGTTCCCATATGAACTATGAGACTTCTCTTTCTGGAAAATACCTACTTACTAGACGACAAGCATATTTTATTTTATATTTATCTTCATACTATCCCAATCCCACATACATCATAATACATATGGTCACTCTACTTAGAATGAGATGCAGCTTCCTACATTACCTTCTCTTTCGGCCTCACTTTGTGGTCGAAGTATGACCTCCAGATTGTATTTAACTTCATGGAGCCGACTATTCCGGGTTACTTTTGACAGGTGCCATTAAACAGTTAGAAAACAACTTAACCGCTGTACAGACTAAATTTGGCTGGACTATTCAAGGTCCAATAACTGGAGTATACAGTTCGATGACAAACGCAATAACGACTCTTCATTGTCTAAGTAAAATTGATCTTACAGATTTATGGAGTTTGGAAGCTTTAGGCATCAACGATCCCGCAACACAAGCAACAAAGGCAGCGCGTCAGGAAGAAGTCTTTAGATCTTTCAACGACAGCATCAAGATCAACGAAGAAGGTCGTTATGAGGTAAGTTTACCATGGCGTGAGGTTCCGCGACCTAAACCTAACTACGGGCTTGCCAAAAAGCGGTTAGATTCTAACATGATTCGCCTTAAACAATTAGGTAAGCTCAGCCACTACGATAAGGCATTCCGTGAGTGGTTACAGCTTGACATAATTGAGGAAGCACCCGACCAGGCTGTCCAAGGTCATTACTTGGCGCATCATCCTGTCGTTAAGGAGTCCAGTTTGACAACTAAGATTCGTCCAGTTTTCGATGCGTCAGCCAAGGATAGTAATGGTATTTCCTTAAATTCATGTTTAGAAAAGGGCGTGAACCTTTTCGAACAAATTCTTAACCTGTTAATTAATTTCAGGAGAAATAAGATCGGAGTGACAGCAGACATAGCAAAAGCGTTTCTTGAAATTTCGCTGGTTCCAGAGGATCGTGATTATCTTCGCTTTTTATGGTGGTCCAAGATTGATGACGAATAAAGAACGATGATCACTTATGGTCACAGACGCGTTGTTTTCGGAGTGATATCGTCACCGTTTCAGCTAGTAGCCACCATCAATCACCACCTGGATAGTTGTTCGAACCCACTTAGAGAAACTGCAACGAAATTGAAAAAATCGTTTTATGTGGATAACTGTGTCACTAGTTAAGATTCGGAGGCAGAGCTCGAGACATTTATAAGGGAATCAAAACAGGTAATGCTGGAAGGTAAATTCGACCTTAGAGGTTGGATATCTAGTCCTGTACTTGTAGATGTAAATGTTCAAAACACTTCAGTATTATTAGGAGTACTTGGAACGTAAAAAGTGACACTCTCCAGTGTAACGCAAATTTTAGTAATATTGACCAAAAATTTACCAAACGAACGTTACTCTCTGTAGCGCAAAGGATTTTTGATCCTATAGGTTTAGCCTGTCCTACAACCATAGTCCCGAAAATGATCTTACAGACAACGTGGTGCAGGAAATTGACCTGGGACCATGAACTACCCGAAGATTTGGCCAAGGAGTTTAGAAAATGGATAGAACAAGCTTATGTAATTAATGACTGCGCTATTCCTCGACGGCTTACAAGCGTGTCCCTGCAGGAGTGTGAAACGTCTTTGTACGTTTTTTCCGATACAAGTAAGAATGCTTATTCGGCTTGTATATTTCTGCGGTCAAAACAGGGTGAAAATGTCACTTTAAGCCTAGTCCTAGCAAAGTCAAGAGTGACACCAGTTAATAAAATAACTATTCCAAGGCAGGAATTGATTGCTGCAACACTTGCGTGTAGACTATCCGTGACAGCAATTGAATCTCTGGCCTTGCCTAATTGTGCTGTGTACTACTGGTGTGGTTCAAGTGTCGTGATCACGTGGGTAACCTGCGAAGGGCCTTGGAGTGTATTTGTTTCCAATCGGGTGCAAGAGATAAAAGGGCTGAGCCCAACTTCGGCTTGGAGACACGTCCCTGGCCATCTAAACACTGCCGATTTGCCATCAAGAGGCGTAAATCCCAAGGGACTCCTCGAAAGTCGATGGTGGGAGGGACCAGAGTGGCTGCGCCTAGGTCAAGAACATTGGCCAGTTACAAACTTCACACAGGACTCACAAGCAGATGTCGAACGGAAGAAGACTGGTACTGTTGCTATGCATGTCCAAGAAGAATCTTTGTTAGATAGATTAACCTACTTCTCAAGCTATACGAAATTAGTCAGAATGATATGCTGGATGTTACGACTAAAGAAAAAATCTTCATCAAAAGAACTGACCTATGACGAGTTTGAATATGCGGAGAATGTATTGATAAGGTTAATACAAAAAAGGTACAAAGAATCTTTAATAAATAATCGAAATATACAAACCTATGTCGATGAAAATGGCATTATACGTCTTAACACAAAGTTGTCATTCGGCAATGGAAATTATAATTTCAAGTTTCCCGTGATTCTTCCTGGGGCTGACTCGATTGTTCGGCGTTTAGTGGAGCGTAGGCACGTTGAGCTGAAGTATGCTGGAGCACAAACCTTGCTTAATAGCTTACGCCAGAACTTTTGGATCACAGGTGTCAGGAGGTTAGTTCGTAACGTGATACACCGCTGCATACGATGCAAAAGGTTTACAGCAAAACAATGCCAAGCTCCCACTGGTGTTTTACCAAAAGAAGGAATAGAATCCAGCGCAGAATTTCAGTATTCAAGCGTTTTTTTTTTTTTTTTTTTTTTTTTATTATCAACAATTTATATTAATTTTCGCCAAACATAACGTTTATCGGCGAATTGTTGCACTCACTTACAGTTTTGTGTACCCGATCTTATCTTAAGAACTTATTATGTTGATCTAGCCGGACCTTTGATTTTACGCACATGAACTAAGGCATGGATCGTCCTATTTACCTGCGCTACTTACCGTGCTGTACACTTAGAAGTTGTAGGGTCGCTGTCAACTGGTGAGTTCTTAATGGCACTGAGAAGATTTGTAGCACGGCGCGGAAGAATAGAAACGTTTTTTAGCGATAATGGTACAAATTTTCGAGGCCTGGATAATGCGTTTAGTTCTCTTGATTGGGACGAAATACAAGGGTTTTCCTCGATTACAAGGATCAAGTGGAACTTTTTGCCTCCAGCCGCTCCTTGGTGGGGAGGGTTCTATGAAAGGTTAATTGGATTCCTAAAACAAATCCTCCGCAGGGTCTTAGGAAAGGCCTCCATCTCTCTCATGGGGCTGCAGACGGTACTTTGTGACTGCGAGTCGGCGATACATAATAGGCCGCTTACGTACGTAAGGGAATGAAGGGATTGCCAACCATTGATGCCTTCAATGTTTATCCAGCCGTTGCCCTCTAATCATTAAACTGATTTTGATGAGGTTGATATGTCAGATCTTAACGTCAGACACCGCTATTGACAGGATTTACGCGAGCATTTACGTAAACGTTTCAGGGACGAGTACATCAGTTCGCTCATACAAAAACGTGAGCGGAATGGACCCGTGCAACTTCAGACTGGAGACGTGGTCTTGGTGGAGACTGCAGATAAGCGCGTAACATGGCCGTTGGCCATTGTTGAAGAGGTATACGTAGGTGCCGATGGCGTCAATAGAGTAGCTCGTGTGAGAACTGTTACCGGAACCAAGGTAAGACCAGTCCAACGCATTTTCCCATTAGAAATAAGCTCGCATGTCAGGTATGACGTCACGCCATACGTCGGGTCTCCGTGCTACGTCATCACATCGGCCACGTCACACCACGTCATCGCCACCGGCTTACGTAGTTCGATGCACCGCCACGTATTAGTGATTGTGAAATCATTTGTAATCGATAAAAGCAGATCGCTGCCTCCCGCGCGGTCAATCATTAATCCTAAATCGCTTAGGACACTTACTTAAGTTTAATTATATTGTATTTTTGCACCAATATACTCTAATTCTGTAGTACAGACTTCTTATCATTTTCCTCCGCTGCTGCCACTCCCTATATCTATATAATTGGCGCAGTCGTTGAGTTGATTCGGTCTAGTCGCGAATAGATCACCGTGATCTCGTTCCGGCGTCGATCAACAAAAGGACCCTGGCAGACAGACGAGGCGATCAAGAAGTATAAACAGCGGAATAGAGTCGGCGCACACAAGGGAATCTACGATGAAATTGGCTTGGTGAGTACACATATGAGATTGGTTGTAATTTACTATCCCAGTGTTCCCCACCGCCAAAATTTTTCACCCACGTAGATCAAGTTCCCCTAGGTTAGTTAATAATTCAAGAAACGCCCTTCTAGACGCTAACAGAGATCTTGATAATTTATTAAATATTAGCTTAGAGTCTGATTCGGAAGAAGTAATCAATATGGCAAATTTGGACGTGGTTTACAAGGCCGTACGCCTGTTACCCGAATTCGACGGAAATCCGCACGTTCTTACTAGATTTATTAGACTCTGCGACCAGTTAGTAGCAGAGTATGTCCGCGAGGGACAAGATTTAACAAATTTTGCACTATTAAATGGTATATTAAATAAAGTCACTGGATCTGCCGCCCGATTAATAAATACAAACGGCATTCCAGAGGATTGGATAGCAATTCGCAATGCTTTAGTGAATAATTTTTCAGACCAGCGAGACGAGACCTCTCTTTATAATGATCTTGCCCTCCTAACACAAGGGTTGAAAACACCCCAAGAGTTTTATGAACAGTGCCAAAATCTTTTCAGCACCATAATGACCTATGTAACATTGCATGAGACTGTGAACAGTACTATTGAGTCAAAACGCGACTTGTACAAAAAACTGACCCTACAAGCATTTATTAGAGGACTTAGGGATCCCCTTGGTTATCGTATCCGGTGCATGCGCCCAGATACAATAGAAAAAGCTTTAGAATTTGTACACGAAGAAAGCAACACCCTTTATCTGCAAAACCGTAATAATAAATTCTTATCCGACAAGAAACAGACAAACTTTCAGCAACCTAGATTTCCTAGTAGCTTCGTATCGTCATATATAGCCCCACAATCGAGACAGAATGAGACTACGACCATTACTCCTGGCCCGGCTAGGCAAAATCCAACGAATGCTAATAACCAACCTTCAAACCAACAGTCCTCACAGACACCATGGGCCCAGCGTTCTAATAACATCCAACAAGGACCCTCTCGCACTCAGCAAATATTCAGAGCCCTCCCTAGGTCAAATATGTCCACTGGATTCAGAATCCAACCCAGAGCGCAGAACAATAACTACCCACGACCTATGAGCGGCATAAGCCACCCAGTTGCTAGATCCTTGCCACGCAGCAATAACCAAAACAATAACATGGACGTAAATTTGAATGACTTAAGTTATGACCACGACAATATCTATCAATCCGCTTATGACTACTCAGACGACTACCAGAATTACTATGACTATGACTATAGCTGCTACAATAACAACGAAGTTAGTTCAATAATAGCAAACCCTTCAGAAACCCCCGACATTCGCGAACTAGATGACAGACAAACTGACTCAGACCATACAAGTTTAGAAAATCCTATTTTAGAAATACCCATTTCAGAAGATCCCCTTAACACATTTCCTAGACAGATCGTCCTAAATATATTAAATCGTAAATCACGCATCTCAGACACAACCACAAAACCTTTCAATTCACGTATAAAAACTATTGTAGAAATATTTGGAGAAAACCTGGAACAAGAAGTTATAAACGCAATAATAAAGCATGTCGATCCTAAACAACGAACGGCAATCCTAGTTAAACCAGCGGACAAAATGTACGAAATAGTCCTTATTATTCAAAACAAGTTTAAAAACTCGTCAATGAAACTTTTCCTGGTAAAAACCGAATTAGAAAATGTCACCGGTATTGAGCAACAGCAAACGATTCTCCGAAACTACCACGAAGGTAAGACAAATCATCGTGGGATAAATGAAACATACCTTTCATTGTCTCATAAGTATTATTGGCCGAAAATGCGCGATAGCGTTTCTCAATACATAAACAATTGTCATGTATGCGGTTGCGCAAAGTATGACCGCAACCCAATCAATCAGCAGTTCCAGGTAGTCCCACCTGCAACAAAGCCTTTTGAAATCATGCATGCCGATACCTTTACAGTTGAGCAAGAAAAATACCTAACACTTATCGATTCATTCACTAAATATGCACAAGCTTATATCTTACC
Source organism: Pammene aurita (assembly GCA_947086415.1). Classification (NCBI taxonomy): domain Eukaryota; kingdom Metazoa; phylum Arthropoda; class Insecta; order Lepidoptera; family Tortricidae; genus Pammene; species Pammene aurita. The sequence goes on along the minus strand of OX352306.1, from coordinate 11,113,996 downwards.
TGATGGTACGGCACCTAGCATAGTAAAAGCATTATTAAATCATAGCACACACCATAACTTCCCCTATACACTTGTTACGGATCAAGGAACGGAATTTAATAACCAAATTGTAGGAGAATTTCTAAAACTACATAAAATCAACCACCACAAAATAGCAGCACACGCACCTAACGAAAACGGCCTGATAGAAAGATTCCATAACACTATACTTGAACACCTGCGACTATTAAAGATTCAAAACAAAAATGATCACTCTAAAGATTTATTACCCTATGCCTTACTGGCATACAACAGTTCCATTCACAGTTTAACCAAATGTCGACCGTATGACCTTCTAAATGGGCACTTCGACCCTAGAGACCCGATACACGTAGAAACGGAAGAAACCCTATTGCAGAAATACATAGAGAATCACAGAAATAAAATGAAAATTGTATACAACTTAGTTCACGACCACTGCCAAAATGAAAGATCCAACATTATGTCACGAGTGAACAGAAACAGGGAGCCGGTTGTTGACTATTCCCCCAATCAAGAAGTTTACATAAAAAATCCGTTAGCCGCACGACAGAAACTAGCCCCGCGATACACGCAGGATAAAATAGAAAGTAACTTACCTGTTCATATTTATACATCTAAAAAACGCAAACTCGTACCCAAATCACTTTTAAAAAAGATACCTCAATCTCGATTGTTACAGGTTCCTACTGTGGACCTGGATCAACCTGGGCCTAGCTCAGGAGATCCAACTGGAGAAAATTGACGATGGACCTGGACTTTTACCCTTCAAACTTGGACAGACGAAAGTAGTTTCCCACTACCATACCTTCTTACAATACATTGACCTTGACGATATACAGAGAAACCTTGACTTGATCCTAGCATAATTGACTGAAGCGACTAACTCCTTGAACAATAGTACCTTTAATATTTTCAAGTATCAAATTAAACACCTGTATTCTAAAATTGACAAGATTTCGGCACAGCTTAATACTTTTTCTAATAAAAGAGTAAAGAGGGGCCTTATTGACCCTTTAGGCTCGTTAGTTAAAAGTATCAGTGGGAACCTAGACTATACAGACGCAATAAAGTATGACAATGCTATAAAAATATTACAGGGTAATAACGAGATCCTGTCTAAAAAATTCAATCAGCACATTAGCTTACTTAAAAAGTGGATTATCGCACAAAACCAAACCTTGTCGACATTAGTTATAAATCAACGAAAACTAAATAAAGCATTGCTGGTATTGAGTAACAGTACCTTGACGAATAATGACAAGTTGATTCAATACGCACATCTTAATCAGCTTTTTAATATCATAGCGGACAACGCTAATGATTTGTATTCTGAGATGTTACGCCTAGAAAACATCTTAGCGTACAGTAAAATAAGTAACGTGCACCATTATATTTTAAGTATCACCTCAATAAGAGACATAATTATAAATTTGCACAAAATATACGATAGCAAACAAATTCTTAGTCTAGACATAAGGGATTATTATACTTGCATTAGGATAGGCTCATATTTCTCAGGAAATAAATTAGTAATTGTATTAAGAGTACCCATTATCTATGAAAGCACCTTTGAACTATATAAGTTGTGTCCTTTACCTAATAAATACCACGAAATCCTAATTCCCCCTTATCCGTTAATTGCAACCAATACTCTAGAACATGTGTACATGGAGGCAGAATGCCCGAAGTCCGGAGATTGGTACATTTGCGAGCAAAAACTGAATCATCAGATACGCACGGATCAAGACTGTATACATAAACTCATACATACACAGGAGGTAGATGAAACGTGTAAATCCACGCCTATCTCACTGTCCAAGGAAGCTCTATTGGAGCTGGATGATCAACACTATGCCGTCAGTTTCCCGAAACCAACGAAAGTACAACTAAATTGTCAACAAGAACAACACGTCATGTTAACAGGAAGCTATGTCGCTCTTATACCCCAGCATTGCTCCATGAAGACATCGCAATTTACCATAATTAATACCAACAATAAAGTCCGAGGTCAACCCCTGAAGATTATGTACGTACCCCAGAAAACGCCTAATTACATTAGAGAAGATCGAACTAGCATACTGAAAATGAACTCTATTAATTTGGACAACCTCGAGAAAATTGAACAACAATTGGCCATAGAAAAGCCTGTGGAAATTGACCGAATTCAAGCAACAAATTTTTATCATACATCGATACCGTTTTACATACTTACGCTATCCGGTGCAAGCGCACTCGCATTCATACTATACCGCAGACATAAGGTCGCCGCCGCCGCCGTAAAAATTACCACGACGCAAGGAACTCAAACTGAAGAGCAGAACGTCGCAACATTTTCTGTAGACCCAGAAAATAGTTGCTCAGCTTAGGGGGAAGGTGTCAGGTATGACGTCACGCCATACGTCGGGTCTCCGTGCTACGTCATCACATCGGCCACGTCACACCACGTCATCGCCACCGGCTTACGTAGTTCGATGCACCGCCACGTATTAGTGATTGTGAAATCATTTGTAATCGATAAAAGCAGATCGCTGCCTCCCGCGCGGTCAATCATTAATCCTAAATCGCTTAGGACACTTACTTAAGTTTAATTATATTGTATTTTTGCACCAATATACTCTAATTCTGTAGTACAGACTTCTTATCATTTTCCTCCGCTGCTGCCACTCCCTATATCTATATAATTCGCACGATAGACTTGACACAACTTTTCGACGAGACTGCGAGATTACGACAGTAGACACGGAACCTACTTGTACTAGACAGGTGACAGATGAGAATCGTAATTCGACACGAGCCAGGAGGTTACCCCAACACCTATTTGATTATGTCATGGACCGAGGCATGGGTAACGTAACCTTCCGGTTCTTCCCTGTTGGGAGTGTGACGTATGTTGCTCGTTTTAGATTAAGAACCTTGTCTTTTTTATCTTCTTGTATCCATAGAAATGAAATAACTAATCTGCCAAAATTATTAATACCCATAAGATATTTTCTCTGCTCAATTAAATAACTGAGTTCGTTAAACTAAGTGTTTCAATCGAGAGAATCCATAACACTTACAAAATGCATATTGTCCATCTAATATTGACCTACTTTCTGGTGTTTGTGTAGTGATTATTATTATTGAGATAAGCTATGACAAGTCTATCCCATCAAAAACATTATATGTTCAAAAATGCCAGTCTCGCAACGCAGTTCTCCAGCCGGCTTACCTAGAATTCAATCCCTACTGGATTTATCTATTTGTTATTACAAACGGGACTTAACCGCGTATATATTTCTAAAAATTACCTTCGACGTTTCGAGGACGACATTGTCCCCGTGGTCCCGAAGAAAGACTGGCTCCAGTTGACATAAACATCTTCTAGCCGCGCGAGTTTTTCGAACTACCCGTACTTGGTCTTGATTATAAACTTGAACGTTTTGCACACTAGGGATGTCACTCGGTCGACATACAACACTCACAATGTCCGGCTTTCGAACCGGCGGTATTCGTTGACGCTTACATTTACTAATGACAGGATTCCATGTAGATGAGATACTAAATCCATCGTCCCGATTGAAATTGCAGTGTTTTTTGATTTCAATGGCTTCACGAACTTTTCTACTGTAAAACCGACGATCCGTAGAAAGGATTTTAGGATTATGAAGCTCAATCCAATGGTCCGGTCTTGACTCCAGTAAATGTTCAGTAACGGCAGACTTGTTCACCTGACCATTTTTGACAGCTGCTATATGTTCCTTGACTCCTTCTGCTATTGTTCTCTTCGTTTGTCCGATGTAGGAACTACCACATCTGCAATCGATCTTATAAACGCCAGGTGACTGAAAAGGGATAACGTCCTTCGGTGACCTTAGATTTTCCCCGATTTTCGACAACGGTGTGTACACGGTCCTTATAGAGTACTTCTCAAGTACTGTACCAATCTTATCCGTTATCCCTTTTACATAAGGCAAAAATGCTGGTTGTCTTGACACATGTGGACGCTTCACTCATGCCTTTCGTCTGGGTTGCCACTTTTTCACCATATACCCATTCCACCTAAGTACCTCCTGAATATGCGACATCTCGCTCTCCAAATATTCAGGGTCAGACAGATCATGTGCTCTATTAACTAATGAGCTGACAACCGATTGTAAATGACGGGGATGGTGGTGAGAAAGAGCGTTTAAATACCTGTCTGTGTGCGTCGGCTTTCTGTATACGGTATGCTTTAGGGTTCCACCTGTATGACCAATCACTTTGACTTCCAGAAAGGGTAAACTGCGCTGTGCTTCCAACTCATACGTAAAATTAATCTTAGGATGAATTGAATTTAGATGTTGGAGTAGTTGCTCTATTTCCTGCCTCCCACCCTTCATAATACAAAAGACATCATCTACATACCGCTTCCACAACTTCACTGCCCATTGCTGCAGGTCTATACTGGCTTCGATATGTTCCATCCAGATATTTGCCAAAACCGGTGCTACAGGGCTTCCCATGGCAAACCCATCGATCTGAAGGTAATGTCTTCCACAATATAAAAAGTAACTACCCTCTAAGCAGTTTCTTAGCAACACCATAATCGACTCCGACATGCCACTATCGCTAAGCTTCTTTCTGACAACCTCAAGATATTCTTTCACTGGAACATTGGTAAACAGCGACTCCACGTCGAAGCTCACCATTACATCCTACGGTTCCAAAGTTACTTCCTTGAGAATGTCTTTAAAGTGACGAGAGCCCTTCACATAAGACGACGTTTTATCCACAAGAGGCTGCAGTACTGACGCAACATGCTTTGCGAGGTCAAACAAATACAAGGTATTACACATAGATATGTGTAAAAACCGTGAAAGTTTAAATCAGTCCCTACTGGATTTTACTAACATGTCATTGTGGCCCTTTGAAAATTACATGTCAATATTTTTATAATAAATAGAATGATCTGGCGATCGCACGGCTAAATATACGAATAGCGCTAGCCCGCCTATCAACGGGTACATATATTATTCACAATGACATGTTAGTAAAATCCAGTGGGGATTGAATTCTATGGACACCGGCTGGTTTTACATTAGATATAATATTTATAATGTGAATGACCATGTGAGCTTGAAATCATATACAGGATGATTCATGAGACGTGAGCAGGAACAACCCTACACACTTAGTTAACGATAATGAATCGACCGCCATCATGTTTAAGTGAAACAATAACGCCTTTAATTTTTTTTAAACCTTTTTGTTTCGTAGAAATTTTATTCTCTGTAATCATGGTCACCCCACATAAACCAATCAATAAAGATAAAACCTCTTTGACAATCATGACAGCACTTTGATTATGAAAAATTAAAAAAAAAATTAAGTGAGATACGATGTTTCAAAAGTAACCAGACATCAATTTGACACATATCACAGAAAAACAAGAGAATATCAGTACTCGACGGAGTATTCTAATTGTAGAGTGACCATGCGTGTCGTAAATAATTTCAAACGTTTTATTTTTAATTAAAAAAATTTTTTTGCGCTTATCACACTAATATTGATATCAAACAATAGCTTAGTTTTAACTGAATCCGTAGTGTTAAGCCTGCTCACGTCTCATGAATCATCCAGTATTAATTACGTTTCATCAGTATAACTTAAAACACATTTTTTTACTTTGCTCGGTAAGGTACATGAGCGATTCTTCAGATACCATGTTTGGCTCTGTACCAGAAAGTGATGTGCGTACCGCATTATTGCCGTAATGCCGTCAATACTAAACGCCGCCGCGCGGAACTTCCATTACGGCCCCCCCATATCGCGGTATAACGGTAATCATACCACATGCTTCATCTTAATTGTTGCTTAGACTATCCCGCCAAAACGGCTCTATTGAAAACTATCGTTAGTTACTTATCTAATATCGTGAATAGGCTACATTGTAACATGAGTAATCAAATAATGTACTTAACTTATTAATGGTGATGCGTCTAGTGAAAGGAGCTGTTAATTGTGTTTCATTAGTACAACTTAATAGTAGATTGTGTAACAAGGGAGCAAAATGAAATATTTACGGCGAGGGCGTGTATTGAATCCCAAACGAAGCGATGGAGTCTATAATAGAATCCCGAGCGTAGCGAGGGATTCTTAAATAGACTCCTAAGCGTAGTGAGGGATTCAAGTGTTAACGCCCAAGGTGAAAATAGTTTTGCTCCTATGTGACACATACTGCTTTTCACACCACCTTAGAGAAAATATTTTTTTTATTGCTGAATCATATTTATTTTAACTTTATATGTGCTTCAATAAGAAATATGTTTTTAAGGACGGACTAGCTGAAAAAAAAGCTAATGTCCTAGAACAGAAAAGTGCCACTTTCTTCCCTCCTAGCAGGGAAGAAAAAGCCCGTATACGATTAGGTGGTGTGAAAAATATATTTTTTTACTTTGCTCGGTAAGGTACTATCGGGTTCATAATTGCATACCCAGTTTATGAATGAATTCATTGATAAATTGGGTATGCAATTATGAACCCGATGGTACAAGAGCAATTCTTTAGATACCATGTTTGGCTCTGTATCAGAAAGTGATGTACGCACCGCACTAAGTCCCGTCGCACGGAACTTCCATTACGGTCCCCGTTATCGCGCGATGACGGTAATTATAGCATATGCGTCGTCTTAATAAAATTGTCGCTTAGACTATCTCAGAAAAACAGCTTCATTGAAAACTACCGTTATTTCCTTACCTACATAATGCAAATAGGTTGTTTGTTGTAGCGTGTGTAATTAAAATAATGTTACTGATTGTTGTGTCTAGTGAAAAGAATATACAACTTAAAATACATATTTGAACTTAGGTCCATTCGGTAAAGTACTTAAATCAGCAATTCTTCTCAGTAGCCTTATGGAACAAAGTGATGTGCGCACCGCACCGCATTCATATTATGGCAGTGCCGTCAGCACTAAGCGCCGTCGCACGGAACTTCCATTACGACCCTCGATGACGGTAATCATAGCACATGCTCCGTCTTAATTGTCGCTTAGACCATCCCGGCAAAATGGCTCTATTGAAAACTACGGTTACCTACACATTGTGAATTGGCCCCAAGCCAGGGGATTATCCCGGCTCCGTTGCAATATTTGTGTCTCACGTACTTGCTACTATTCAGAGGATCGAAAAACTTTTCTAATATTCTGGTTGGGACGAACATACTTCGGATAGAGATTTGCCTGATCAAGGTGCTTGGAAATGCATCGGATACAGTGTAAGTTATGCAGGACCACTTTAAGTTTTTGATTGATTGGTGCTATTTTGTTTTAAAAGGACACGTACCTAAAGACTTACATCTATTTTAGCCTGAGCACAAATACTGCTAAAGCGATTTTTTTTAAATAAGTTAAGTCGGGTAAGCTATCGTTTAAAGACACAGGAGGTGGTAACATTGTTTCAAAAATCAGACTGATATCAAGTAACAATGTTAATATTCTGAATTAAAATAGGTTCAATCACAGGTTATAAACAACTAACTTACATAGTGTTTAGTTATTTTTTTAAGAATATTTTTTGAAATGGTTTATGAGCTACAACGCTCTCATGAATTGAAAACAACCGTAGTTAAAATATTTCTTCTCGTCAGGGTTTTTTTTAATAGATTTGCTCAACTACCATTTTTTCACATCTCTTTGCTGAAACAGGATAATATAACTCATTGCCCTAATGAGGTATTCCAGGAAGACATCATCATTGTACAGTCAACGCTAAATATACAATTGTATAAATACAATTTTGAACCTTATTACAATGGAGCTAAGTTGAAAAGTTTGTATTAGTTTGTATTTAAAGTGTGTATTAGCTTTTTAGATAAATCATGTAAAAAATACCTGCTTTTTGATTAGGCCACTTGTCTTGTTCGCATGACTATGGTATTACCTATTCGCTGCTGGAAGTAAGTAAAGAAAAGTATACGAGGTAAAGTGATAAGTATGTCAGCACGACGCAACGCTGTAGGTACGATCACATAACTACAGGATGTATCAGAAATACTGGTGATTCGTTTGAGGACATAATTGATATCGTATTACGACTGAGAAAAAGTAGGAGAAAAAAAAGTTGTAGGTACATGAAAAAATTTTTTTTGTTGTGTGGGACACGTGGTCCCAGCCGGCCAACAACCCGATACAAAAAAAAATGTTTTGCACGAAAACCTTTTTTTTCTTACTTTTTCATAATCAGAATACGATACCAATTAAGAGCGCTGGTAGCCTGGCGGTGAGACGTCCGACTTTCGATCCGGAGGTCTCGGGTTCAAACCCCGGCTCTTACCACTGAATTGTTCGGAACTTATGTACGAAATATTATTTGATTTATTTACCAGTCGCTTTTCGGTGAAGGAAAACATCGTAAGGAAACCGGACCTAATCCCGATAAGGCCTAGTTTCCCCTCTGGGTTGGAAGGTCAGATGGCAGTCGCTTTCGTAAAAACTAGTGCCTACGCCAATTCATGGGATTAGGTTGTCAAGCGGACCCCCAAGCTGGGACAAACGCTAGGAGGAAGGAGAATACGATACCAATTATGCCCTTACAAGGATAATCAGCAGTTTTTTTACACCTTGTATAAGTCTACCGGTTACAATGAACAATAAAAGCATGGAAATCGTGTTAGCTCTGAAAAATTACCCCACATTATCGTGGGCATCGGGGAAGGGGTATACAACCTCCGACAGTAATGAGTCCGACTATAAAGTAAGTATACAGGGTGGAAAGATAAGTCGGGCCCTGGAGGAAAACTACCTTAAAACGTTGAGATAGCTCAATTCACTGAAAGGAAACATTCTTTAATTTCTTTAAACGGACATAACTGCATTTACAAATTTTTGGAAAAGAGTACAGTTTTCAAAAAAAGTATTTATTTTGTAATTTTTGCCATAAAAATTTTTTATGACAATTGATGCCAATCGATCCTGTTTCCAACGAGGATAAAAACTTCTAAATACCAACCAAGTTTAGGGCACAAGAGAACCCATGTATAATAATATTTATCATACAATTATAATGGACCCGGTTTGGACCCGGGGTATGTCCTTAAACTACGTCCGGACCTGGGTATGTCCTTAAACTACGCCAAAAAGAGAGGTATGGGCACTGCGAATGGCATCTCGCTAAGTGTGGTAGGGCACGTTCAGCGAATGTCATCGCTCAAATCTGGAGCAGAGCCCGACTGGGGAAGTACCTCCACCTTACAGAAAACCACAGCCAAATAGCACTAGACCCTACTCATAGTGTTGTGTTCCTGCTGGTGAGTAAGGTTGCCAAAGAGCTCAAAGAGGACCCAGTGTGTTGACGATGAGGGACCTTCTTGTTCCTTTAGTCGTCAACACAGTGAATCCTCCTTTTTGTAAAGGGTCGGCAACGCGCATGTGACGCCTTTGGAGTTGCAGGCGTCCATAGGTTACGGTAGCTGCTTACCATCAGGCGGGCCGTATGCTTGTTTGCCACCGTCGTGGTATAAAAAAAAAAAAAAAAAAAAAAATGGAAAAAAGTAAAAATTAAGAAAAAAACTGTGAATGCAGTTTTAGTTTTTAAGGAAAAATAAAGGAATGTTTCCTTTGAGCGGATTGAGCTATCTCAAGGTTTTAAGGTAGTTTCCCTCCAGGGCCCGACTTATCTTTCCACCCTGTATAATGTATTTCTATAGTTTTGGATCTGATGTATCTAAAACAATTTATTTATTTATTTAGTTCTTATAGACGATTACTCTTTTCAATAACATTGTAATCACACCATTAGATATCGTCTTAATATTTCATAAATAAACTGGCAATGCAATTTCATTTTTTTTTTCATTTCATTTGAAGACCCACGTTCAAAGGCAGACACGCAAAAAAAGATTTTACTCTACTGTACATTTACGAGTATTGCCCACACATTCCAACTCGTTTCAAATAAGCATTCCATCTCGTTTCAGAAGTTTTAGTTTTTACTATTTCAGTGCTAACAGTACCTCTACCACGAGTCATGCAAATAAGCCCAATTCGAGATTCGTTCACGAATTCGTAAATTATTTGTATGGAGAATTTGTGCAGGGCCTCTAGCGGTCACTTATAGAACTAAAAATTACTGCCATACCATAAGTTAAATTATCGTTTATGCAATTCGCTCACGAAAGTTCGATTGCTTGTTTCGTTTGTGTAGATTTCAATACTTTACAAAGTGACGTGACGTGACAAACGTCACATCCTTCACACCAACCGAAACCAGTAAGCGCCGTTTTATATCTATGACCGAAACAGATTGTAGGTAAACCAAAAAGGTTTTACTTCCTAAGTACATTTTATCTGAAGGTTTAGAACTGTAGACAATTATATGAGCAGTGAACAATAATAAGCATAGAAATCGTACTAGCTCTGAAAAATTACCCTACTTTTTGTGGGCATTTAATACGCTTGCTAGGCCGTTAACTAGGAATAATTTCCGTTTGTCATCGTGTCCCAAGCGGTAAATTTTAAGTCGTTAAGGGCGGTCAATAATCAAGCTTCGTGATGGTCAGCTGCCGTTCCTTGAGTGGGTTGAGGAACGGCAGCCATTTTCTCACATAAAATATATATAAAATAAAATGACCATCGCGTCCCAGTTGAAACAGGTGATAGTTTATATGCTATTACAAATAAAATAAAAATCATCAGCTGTCTGTATACCACTGAAAAGACCGTAAACTAGTCACATGAATATATGGTATTTAGGGTATCAGCAGACGGTCTTTCTACCTCAATACAGCCGGCTGACGATTTTCCTGATAATAAGAGCATCAAATACTGACAGCTGACCTACGCGAGTCATCATTATACTTCATCCTTAACCACTTCAAAAATTATCATCGCCTGGGACGCCTTGCGATTGCTCATGAAATTTGTTCATGGCTTACGGTTCATGCCATCGGAGCCGGGAAATACAAGCTATGACAGTAAGCCTTTCATCATCATCATCTCAGCCATAAGACGTCCACTGCTGAACATATGCCTCCCCCTTAAGCCTTAAGTGTGGTAAGCCTTTACCTTCTTTAAACGCGCGTGACTTTGAACGCATAAAATGTTATCAACCGACTTCAAGAGTTCGAAGGAGGAGGTTCTCAATTCGTCAGGATCTTTATTTTCACTATTATTTCATAATGTTCACCGATTGCAACTTTTTTTAAACAGGGAAATTACGTATTTCGTCATACATATTCAAAGCTAGGAAAAGGGGTGAAAACTGTCAGTACTTCATCCATCCATCCATATACTTATTTCGTCGTAGGATATAGGATTACCTAAGAAAACCAAATTGATGAAATTTCAAATGTACAAATAACACTACTAGTTTAAAACGTCCTAGAACTACGTCCATATGTAATAGGTGATTCTTAATTTATTTGGTTATTTTGTCAACATGACAGTTCGACTTTCAGTGATCATAGTGGATCATAGGTTTATTTCTTATTATTTAGGTCTATTGTATAATCACAAAAGGATGAGTACCCTTTCAGGATGTTGTTGATTCTCTAAAGTATTAGGCAGTGCGCTACTGTTACACATCCCACCTGCGTCGACGCCGACACGTTGGCCAAGTCCTTTAATTTATTTACCAGCGAACAAGCCGGAGCGGCACCCGACATCCGAAATCACTACAATACTATTAAATATAGTTGTCGTTCGTCTAACTATTGTTGGTGTCGAGGCAATCGATCCGTGCAGCAAGGGGCACGGAGCCTCACGACCTAACAAACGCACAAGGGAAGCTAAAGATGCTCCAGCAAGCCGCCGGTTTTCATACATAACACAACGCAGGATTGCGGCTTTGCCGCTTCTTACATAATGATGGTTTTATTTCTATTTATAAGTTACACGTACGAGTAATTGTTAGTAGTACTTATAAGTTTCTAGTTTGTGACAATGTTACTTTAAAAGGCTATTTCGCAATAAATAAATCTTCAATATAATTATGTACATTATAATTTCAAAGTGCCCTGTATAAATCTGGATGTCTTTTAAGTAAGCACTATTTTATAGTACTTGGATGCAATAATTCGAAGATCCCGGCCTGTAACGCAGTTGTTACTTCTTGAATATAAAATAATACACCTTCCTGGGATAAATAGTTTGCCTTGTTGGTGATAAGTTAGCTGCTACAGCAATCAATCAGAAATGAATGATGCACAAGAACCTGTAAAAGAAGTTTCAATATTATTTGATATTTTTCACAGTTTCATTGTAATTATTATGATTGAAAATGAAAGTGTTTATAACTACGAGTATCATATCAAATTTCAACTACTTACCATTCATTTTAGGTTAGAGTTGGTATTTTTGTGTCGATTTAAAATCAGATTAATTGGCTATTATATACATAAATCTCACAAATATTCAGCAGTTCTTGGGTCTAGATTTCTTTTTTAAAAATATTCTTATTGAAGTGTTGATGTGGATATTTCTATTTCTCATATCGGCTTGAAATTTACCGTTTCGTTTTCCAGTTCCAGTTATCATATTATGCAGTCTTATTAACAAATTATGCTTAATATAAGGCTTTGTCGATATTATTTCGTCAACTAATAATATATAAATATAACACAATAAATACGAATGGTTTTCACTTTCACCATGTTTTGACATCTCACCTTATAATTTGATAGTGAAAGAGTTTTCTACAGTCGATACGGTATTTTTCGGTGACGTAAGTCAAATTAGTGTCTTATGGTAACGTTTTAATAAAACCTATCGATAACAAACTGTACTGTACCTCTACCACGAGTCATTACAGAAAATTCTGAAACCTTTCTGCAGTCGTTAACGAATCAACGGGCTTCGAATAGTTTTCCTTCGGTATCGACAGCAAGAAATTCGAAATCTCTATGCTGACATACATCCGTCTCATAGGTAGAACGAGACGGATGTAGTCAGTGCAGTTTGTTATCGATAGGTTTTATTAAAACGCTACCATAAGACACTAATTTGACATACGTCACCGAAAAATACCGTATCGACTGTAGAAAACTCTTTCACTATCAAATTGTAGGGTGAGATGTCAAAACATGGTGAAAGTGAAAACCATTCGTATTTATTGTGTTATATTTATATATTATTAATTGATGAAATAATATCGACAAAGCCTTATATTAAGCATAATTTGTTAAGAAGACTGCATAGTATGATAACTGGAACTGGAAAACGAAACGGTAAATTTCAAGCCGATATGAGAAATAGAAATATCCACATCAACACTTCAATAAGAATAATTTTAAAAAAGAAATCTAGACCCAAGAACTGCTGAATATTTGTGAGATTTATGTATTAATAGTCAATTAATCTGATTTTAAATCGACACAAAAATACCAACTCTAACCTAAAATGAATGGTAAGTAGTTGAAATTTGATATGATAGTTATAAACACTTTCATTTTCAATCATAATAATTACAATGAAACTGTGAAAAATAACAAATAATATTGAAACATCTTTTACAGGTTCTTGTGCATCATTCATTTCTGATTGATTGCTGTAGCAGCTTATCACCGGCAAGGCAAACTATTTATCCCAGGAAGGTGTATTATTTTATATTCAAGAAGTAACAACTGCGTTTCAGGCCGGCATCTTCGAATTATTGTATCCAAGTACTATAAAATAGTGCTTAATTAAAAGACATCCAGATTTATACAGGGCACTTTGAAATGATAATGTACATAATTATATTAAAGATTTATTTATTGCGAAATAGCCTTTTTAAGTAACATTGTCACAAACTAGAAACTTATAAGTACTACTAACAATTACTCGTACGTGTAACTTATAAATAGAAATAAAACTATCATTATGCAAGAAGCGGCAAAGCCGCAATCCTGCGTTGTGTTATGTATGAAAACCGGCGGCTTGCTGGAGCATCTTTAGCTTCCCTTGTGCGTTTGTTAGGTCGTGAGGCTCCGTGCCCCTTGCTCCACGGATCGATTGCCTCGACACCAACAATAGTTAGACGAACGACAACTATATGTAATAGTCTTGTAGTGATTTCGGATGTCGGGCGCCGCTCCGGCTTGTTCGCTGGTAAATAAATTAAAGGACTTGGCCAACGTGTCGGCGTCGACGCAGGTGGGATGTGTAACAGTAGCGCACTGCCTATACTTTAGAGAATCAACAACATCCTGAAAGGGTACTTATCCTTTTGTGATTATACAATAGACCTAAATAATAAGAAATAAACCTATGATCCACTATAATCTTGATCACTAAAAGTCGAACTGTCATGTTGACAAAATAACCAAATAAATTAAGAATCACCTAACACTACATATGGTCGTAGTTCTAGGACGTTTTAAACTAGTAGTGTTATTTGTACATTTGACATTTCATCAATTTGTTTTTTTTAGGTAATCCTATATCCTACGACGAAATAAATATATGGATGGATGGATGAAGTACTGACAGTTTTCACCCCTTTTCCTAGCTTTGAATATGTATGACGAAATACGTAACTTCCCTGTTTAAAAAAAAGTTGCAATCGGTGAACGTTATGAAAAAAAAGTAAAAATAAAGATCCTGACGAATTGAGAACCTCCTCCTTCGAAATCTTGAAGTCGGTTGATAACATTTTATGCGTTAAAAGTCACGCGCGTTTAAATCAGGTAAAAAAAAGGCTTACTGTCATAGCTTGTATTTCAGTAAGCCAGAAACAAATTTCATGACCAATCGCAAGGCGTCCCAGGCGATTATAATTTTTGAAGTGGTTAAGGACGAAGTATAATGATGACTCGCGTAGGTCAGCTGTCGCTCCGTTGGTGGGTTGCGGAACGTCAGTATTTGATGCTCTTATTATCAGGAAAATCGTCAGCCGGCTGATTTGAGGTAGAAAAACCGTCTGCTGATACCCTAAATACCATATATTCATGTGACTAGTTTACGGTTTTTTCAGTGCTATACAGTCGGCTGATGATTTTTATTTTATTTGTAATAGCATATAAATTATCACCTGTTTCAACTGGGACGCGATGGTCATTTTATTTTATATATATTTTATGTGAGAAAATGGCTGCTGTTCCTCAACCCACTCAAGGAACGGCAGCTGACCATCACGAATCTTGATTATTTACCGCCCTTAACCACTTAAAATTTACCGCTTGGGACACGATGACCAACGGAAATTATTCCTGGTTTACGGCCTAGCAAGCATATTAAACACCCACAAAAAGTATGGTAATTTTTCAGAGCTAGTACGGTTTCTATGCTTATTATTGTTCACTGCTCATATAATTGTCTACAGTTCTAAACCTTCAGATAAAATGTACTTAGGAAGTAAAACCTTTTTGGCTCACCTACAATCTGTTTCGGTTGGTGTGAAGGATGTGACGTTTGTCACGTCACGTCACTTTGTAAAGTATTGAAATCTACAGAAACGAAACAAGCAATCGAACTTTCGTGAGCGAATTGCATAAACGATAATTTAACTTATGGTATGGCAGTAATTTTTAGTTCTATAAGTGACCGCTAGAGGCTCTGCACAAATTCTCCATACAAATAATTTACGAATTCGTGAACGAATCTCGAATTGGGCTTATTTGCATGACTCGTGGTAGAGGTACTCACCTTCAGTCATAAAGCTCTATAAATGGAGTACGCTTTGCCTCATCTTTCCAAACAAAAAAGTCTGCCAAAATCTGAGGGGGGCGAGGTAGCACGCATGTGAAGTTTTCTAGTCAAAGGTACATCATTGTCGGTTGTTAATACAGTTTATTTCTAAATTAATTTTTATGGCAGCAACGCTTTATTGACAACCGACAAAGATGTACCTTTGACTTGAAAACACCAAACATATTTGACATATTCTTTTTATACTTCATAACACTAAATGGAGCAATAGATAATCGACTGTACATACGTTAACATATGGTTCATTATTGGATGCAGTCTTTGCAACTGTCAAACAAAAAAGTCAAGGATCATTTTTGATTTTTTTTAAAATTTTTTTGATTGTATTTTCAAACAAAATGTAGAAGACAGCAATCCTTAAGCGCGTTAAATATGGAGAAATGTCAAACGTCAAATAGTTACTGCCCGTCAGAAAGAAAACGATTGTCTTTGAATCGATTCTGTAAACGAAGCTTGATTTTCGATTTAGGTTAAATCTTTTATTACCAAAGTAATAATTAATAAAGTAAAACTTTACTTACATCTGAAATGGTATTTCATCTTTATGTAAACTAGACGAAGTATAACATTTTTTACATCCAAAAACAGCGCATAAGGGCATTTTCACGGAGCTTGTTATCCATCGACAGCGATGACGAAAGTGCGTGACATCGATTATTGAAATAGTTTTTATAGATGTACTAGATTTTCTGCCAATACTTTTGACAGAGGGGAAATGATACTCAGGGCCTCTCCTGGTTTAGAACTCTCTGCCTTCAGTGCGTTAACATGACAGATCACATTCGACGTGCCGCATACATCCGTCTCGTTCTACCTATGAGACGGATGTATGCAGCGCACTAAACGTAATCCGACATAAAATGTCAGCATAGATCGTTTGTATGTGTTGCTGTCGAAACTGAACGAAAACGATTCGAAGCCACGGATCAGAAGACAATCCGGATAGTACTTTTACTATATTTCCCTAACCACAGTTGAACCTTATTACCGAGCAAAACAGTCGTTCATAGGTCACTAGTAAAAACTAATAAAAACGGTCCGATAGAGAGCATAATGTAGGGGGCGGTGTCTCACTCGCACAATGCTGCCAACTTATGAAACTTACCAATGTGGTTTTATTTATCTACATTTATTTTAGTGACACACTAGAAGTTACTTCCTACTTATAATAATTTATTGCAAGATTTGAATTAATACTTTGTTCCCTTTTAGCTGCTTTGAATTTTTTTACCACGTAAATATTATTCATTCATTAAATTAAAGAATTGCAATTAATATTGCAGACAGTAGTAAGTTTTGTAATATTTGAAATACGGTCTGGTATCCCCATCCCATCAGTCCCATGACTGACATAATATGTCACTGATATTATTTCAAATGACGCCGCTCAGCTCAACAACATTTCGTAACAAAATTTTTAAGTAAAAATGGTCAAGATATGTTGTGTAAAAGGGTGCAGGGGTGAGACTTTACAATAAAGTAGACTTTCCTTTCACCGGTAATCCACAATCATTCAACTTTACGATTTAACAACAAGTTAAGATTGTCAAACAATAGGGTGACTATGATGTCGGCAAGCTGCGGGTCGGTTTTGTTGTTTTTACAAAAATGTATATAAGTACATGGTCTGTTCCTAAGTATTACTTACACAGGACAGGAGTGGCCCGCGGGTCTTTTTACGCCCTTTCGAAAGGGTCCTAAAATGGCACAAGGCCATACAAAAAATTATAGTAGTGGCAGTATACGTAATAAATAAATAAATAAATATTAAATAAATATTATGGGACAATCTTACACAAATCAACCTAGTCCCACAGTAAGCTCAATAAGGCTTGTGTTGTGGGTACTAGACGACGATATATGTAATAGATATATACATATAAATACTTAAATACATAGAAAACATCCATAACTCAGGAACAAATATCCATGATAAACACACAAATAAATGCCCTGACCAATATTCGAACCCGGGACCTCCTGCTTCATAGGCAGGGTCACTACCGACTAGGCTAGGAGGCCGTTAAAATATACTTTATTGTACAACATTTGTACAACAAAGAAAAATAAAACAGGAAGTATATACAATTTTTGTACATGGAAGAGGTCTCTTCCAGTCAACCATTGAGCAGTTTAATGTTATTGATGTTTTCTTTATTTACCTTTAAGTATATTAAAGTCGGAGAACTGTCCACATCAGATATGACGCAATAGTGGGAGTCACGAACCCCCTGTACTTACTTAGTTTTAGTTTGCTATTGTTCATCGGTGTTATGCAAACGAGTTGTAAGAAATAAATATCTTACAGTTCTAGGTTTGAAGCAGTGCAGTATCATGTAATTAATAAGATTATATCATTTTCAGGAGTTTCTGTTGGGGGAAAATAGTGCAAAATGACGTTACGTTATTGTATTGTTTGTCGCCTACCTACTGTTTTCCGTAGCGATACGCAATGTTTTTACTTTTTGTTATTATATTAGCGATAGGCTTCGACAGTTTTTACCTATTAAGTGAAATATTTTGCTGGTCTGTCACTCTGACGTCCTCCGATAAATAGCTGCCAGATGCCTGGATCTAGCAATAAGTTTAAAATAGTAAACTAATTAGAGGGGTTCTCTGCTCATTATTGCGTCAACGTATCTGAAGTGGCAAGCTCCTTAAGTCAGTAGAATGTATACGTCCCATATGAACTATGAGACTTCTTTTTCTGGACAATACTTACTAGACGACAAGCATATTTAATTTTATATTTATCTTCATACTATCCCAATCCCACATACATAGTACATATGGTCACTCTACTTAGAATGAGATGCAGCCCCCTACATTACCATCTCTTTCGGCCTCAATTTGCGGTCGAAGTATGACCTCCAGATTGTATTTAGCTTCATGTTCGAAGCCCGATTATTCGTTAACGCCTATAGAAAAATATTCAGTATTTTCTACATGACTCGTGGTAGAGGTACAGGGATTACAAAAACTTGCTTTTAAATCCTACCCATTTTTCAACGTTGCAATACACGAAAAGATAACCTGAGTTAGTAAAAAAAACAAGTGGTCTTGTGAACCCGTTTAAGTAAAAAAGTTTGTAAGTTATTTTTTTTAGACGATAGTTTGTAATGGTTATAAGCGGCGGTTACAAAGTAGATTAGTAATCAATCTGATTACTAATCTACTTTTAGTTTTGAAAAGGTACAAGTTCATTTCAAAACTAATTACCAAGAGTAAACAAACAGTCGTTTGAGGAAAAATGCTATGTAAATAGTCTTTAACTATCAAACTCGGGCATATTTAATGATATTTAGTGCGTTTAGTACTTTTATAATTTTGGTACAATAGTTAAACACTACGTGAGTGACGACTCTATATATTTTTTTAATAGCCTATTTTCTATCCCACTTCTGGGCAAGGTAAAGGCCTATTTGCCAAACGTCACGGCTCATTGCACGCTCCCGCTAGTCACCACATATTTTGTATACATATACATATGTACAGTATTTATCAGGTCAATTTGGCATATCACTCGACGATCTAGATGCATTTGGCATACGCGTCCCGCCCAGTCTCAGTACAAAAAATAATAATTGGTACCATATAAAAGGCGTATTTTTCCTCCTTGCTTACTCATATATATCAACTTATAATATATATTATAACTTTTTCTGGTACTTATCCACTTTGCTGGCTCATTATAGTCCAAATAAACTTTACAGATTAGTTATCTCTTTTAAAAATCTCTTAAAAATCCCACTTCAAATAATATGTATTATAGCCATAGACAAACAAAAAGGAATATGAGTGACGTTCATAGCAAACAAAACTGAAATGTGGTCCTTCACCTACACACTTGTAAAATGCTACACACCGCTATAATGTATGTGCATAATGGACAAAAGAGATAAACCTATATAGTTAACACAGGTATGCAAGGAAGACCTCCATATTTTGGGCATTGCTCAAAGTGTAACTGAGAGACTGCCACACGACTAATTCAATATAGGTCCCGGAACCTATATTTGATGGCACAGAATCCAGCGCCTGATACCATATCTCCCCTTTTTGTATAAATCAATGATTATAGCACACCTACGGAAGTAACACACTTTCTGTATAATTACTAGGCATAGGTGTTGATATTGGAAAACTAAATTACGGTATACCTATGCACGAAATCACTGGCTTCAGGATGGACTGGTCAATCAATCGTTCGGAAATGAGGAAGCGGCTCAAGGTCGCAGCGAAGAGCGGCTCCAGCGAAATATGATAAACAGTTATCCAAGTTTTTGGGTGCGTCGGCGAGTGGCGATGAAATATCACTTTCGTAACTTTAATTATTATATTTAGTATAGTAGCACACTGAACAATAGGTAATTATAGTTGTATGCGGTCAAGTTTAAAGAGCCGTGTCTAGTTAGATATGGCGTCATAACCAAGAGAGCGAGCGGCGTGCCCTGGCTGTGTTGCCAGTGTTCTCAGGATCTTCATTTTGTAATTTTGAGTTGAAATGTACTAATTCATGCCTTTTCAACCGACTTCAAGATTTCGAAGGAGGAGGTTCTCAAATCGTCGGGATCTCTGTTGTTGCTATATTTTTTTTGTATGTTCACCGATTATTCGAAGACGGCTGGACCGATTTGGAAAATTATTTTTTTGTTTGAAATATACTTCACAGTTGGTCCCATTGTAGCCAGGTCAAGATCTGATGATGGGATCTTGGAGAAATCGAGGGAACTCTTCAAATATTATAGGCACACCTATAGTGATATGAGTATTTTTTTACAGTAGCTCGGGCATTTACTTTTGAAAAGGTGGAGTCTAAGTGAAGTCTGCTCTTTTTTATTTAAAATTATTATTTTTATCAACCTAGACAGGTGCAAAGCCCCATTGCAAGACGAAGCTGGTATTCGTTGGTGGTTTTAGACGGTATGCCTTTAAGTATTGGTTAGTCTGTCATCCTCCCTGGTCCCCCCGAAATGAACCGGGAACCGAAACGGGATGCGTAAAAGCATGCCCTCACGTTAAAAAACATTCGCTGAATAATTTACAATTGAAAAGCTAGCTTCCGAACCTCCGACCATGAGAGTAAAGAAATTTCGTGCTTAATTTTCTTTACGATCCTCCTTAATCAATTCTGGCTGCTGTTCATCGGTGGTGTCAGACAATGCAGACCACTTAAAAGATGCAAGTTCTGGGTTTTGTGCAAGCAATATGATATATAACTAATATGTACTGCAAGGAGTTTCTGTTAGGGGGAAGTAGTATCAGGTGATCTCAAATGTTTAAGTACTTAGTAAATCATTTTAAAGAAAAAAAGAACCGACTTCACTTGAGCTACCCCACCTATTCAAAAGTAAATGCCCGAGCTACTGTAAAAAAATACTCAAATCACTATAGGTGTGCCTGAGAATCTCCTTCGAAATCTTGAAGTCGGTTGAAAATGTATGGTGGGTCCAGTAGATGTGTAAGTGGGTAATTCCAGAGTGCGCATTAAAGTATTTTTGGTGAACATCCAGTAAATAATAATTATTTTTAATACAGAACAAGTACCTATACACATAGAGTCGCTCGCCACTCAAGACTCACGCACACACATAAATCATGCGCTGATCGGCTGTAATTGCTGTCAAATTGGCTAATCTCCCACTGCACTTCGTTACGCCGCCCTGACATTCCAAAATGTCATATATCTTGCATAATTTATATGCACTTAAGCCCTTTGGTCAATGTGGGACTGTTATTAATATTGCGTACTACACGCAGGCAAATGAGAATCAATGGAACCAGTGTAAGTGGTTTTCATGAATTTTATGATGTAGTTACTACGGTCATCGAAGTTTTAATATTGATTCATCCTCAAAGCGCTTATCCCGGCTTTTGCCACTCAATTGAGCCTGGGGTTCGCTTGGCAATCGAATCCCATGAATTGGCGTAGGCACTAGTTTTTACGAAAGCGACTGCCACCGGACCTTCCAACCTAGTGGAGAGACAAGGCCTTATCGGGATTAGGTCCAGTTTCTCCACGATGTTTTCCTTTACCGAAAAGTGACTAGTAAATATCAAATGATATTTCGTAGGTACCGAAAAACTCAGTACGAACCGGGGTTTAAACCCGACATCTCCGGATTGAAAGTCGGACGTCATATCGCCAGGCTACAAGGCTACAAGTGTGTTTCAATAATATTGGTTGTTCTGAGGCAAATAGCTAGTGAGCAGTAAAAATAATAGCGCACATTATACATGATATGATTTATTTCATGTATAAAATTGTATGTGCAAGTTATCTAATAATAATTAATGATCAATTGTAGATGTGCAAATATCAGTATACATCGTAATTTGGGTTAATTGAATATCAACTATTTGATTTGATTTGTGGATTACTCTAAACTTCCTATTTAGTTATGGAGCGGTATTTGAACTTCATCAAAATAATGATAATTTATCTTAGAGCATTCGACCCGGAGTACCCATCTCTGTCATTTTTATGCAAAAAAGCCTGTCAATGGCGACTCCGGTTGGTTGAATGCTCTAAGTAATTTATAGATATATTGTCCAAATGATTGTCTTTTGTTATCAAAATTAAGGCTAAAGAAATTAGGATTCTGACAACCAATGTCGCTTAAACATTTCGTATTAATTTTAAGGAATCTCTTTTTGTTAGGAACATAATAACAAATTAACTTAGAAAACCATAGCTAAATAGCACTAGACTACTCATAGTGTTGTATTCCTGGTGGTGATTAAGGCTGCCAGAGAGCTCGAAGAGGATGCAGTGAATAGACGACGGGGGACCGTTTTGTCTCTTAAGCCACCAATACACTAAAACCTGCTTTATATCGAAGTGTCGACCCTTCAACGCGCATGTGACATCTTTGGAGTTGCAGGAGTCTATAGGATACGGTACATATCTGTATCTGCTTACCGTTAAGCGGGCCGTAGCTTGTTTGACACCGTTGTGGTGTTAAAAACAATGTGACAAAAAAAGGATGATCTGAATAAGCCCTATGTGTTAATAGATATATTATATCCTTTTCAATGTCAAATTAAAATCACATTAGTATAAATTATTTTGTTCAAATAGGTCTCCAGGTTACATGAAGTTTTCTCGTACATTTTCGGTGGAAGGTACTCATTAGAGACACCCCATGACGACGAGGCCATGCATTTGCCAATAGCGCTGCCTAGACACCGACGCTCAGGTGACGCCAATTGTGGGGTATCTTTTAGTATCAGTTTAATAAATTTAATAATCAATACTAGTATCGCAAGCATCGTATAACCTTACATAAGATTACACTATTACTTATCGCTAGATATGGGATATAGGAGAATTAATCTTTTACCCGATATGGTAATTTTCGTGTAAGGCTACTGTTTTTTTACAGCGTTAACGGTACCTAAATAAAATTTTGCTGAATGTTGACTAGCTGATGAAGTGTATAGATATAATTAAAGTAGCCATCTTGTCAGTAATAGATGGGGAAAAACGTACTCTCACCACTCCTTTCCGGAAAATATGTCTTGTGTAAAGTAAACAATGAAAATGAACATAATATTATATAGATATTGACACACATTGATGATGTTGGATGGTGGTCAAAAATAAGATTTTAATAATTGATATGATATTTAATATCTGTTCATTGTGCTTTATTTTTGAAAGGGACTATTTGAACATTACAAATTATTCTTATTTTAACATGACTTACGACATCGCGGCATGCAAAAGATCAAAACTCAATTCAATAACATTTAATTCAGAAAGCAAATTTCATTTAGTGTAAAATGTATTTAATTTTCAAAATTCAGTGCTACCACCATACTGGCACCAGAGCGCTTATCGCAATTTAAATCGAGCGAGCATTAGAGGCAGATAGTAATTTTTCGAAATTCAATATTCACGGGAGCCCCGCAGGCTCCAGCCTTACGTCCAGGTAAAACTACAATTTGTCTCCACCGTCTTCAGGTCGCTGTAATATAAATAAAGCCTGAGATATAACGAAACACTGAGTTCCAGGGAAAGATTAAGTGGTCCCCTGACGAGCCGGGAATATATTCAAAATCGTGCTCAACTCGTGTAGGTACAGTTTAGCTGGGTTTAGATTAAGAAAGTATCCTTCTTGTTTTATAGCAGTAAAAACTGGTGATGTGCGAGACGGAATCATATTAAGTCCAGTTTAATAAGGCCTAGTTTGTGATCTGATCACAGACCTAATATTTTTTTTAATTTGCAACATACCGACCTATTATCAATATAGATACCAAAAGCATTTATTTGAAATTAAGCAGCAACACGAGTCGAGGATAATTAAATTATATAGTTATAATTGTGGGTAAGTGCCGTGTGGAGTAAACTTACTTGTGTAAGTTTTTTTAATAAGAACTTTATTCTTCAATTTAGTATTATTCTTATTGCAATACGCTATTGCTTCGTAAAAAAAATACGACCCGGTTATTACCCTACAACTCAGACCCGATAATAATTATGACCGGCAAAAAACTCGGCCGTAATACATTACATCTCAAAAATAGGTACGTGATTATGGTATTCACATATACGGTCTACAGGAGAAGATAGGTATCAAAACAGTGAAATACCCATGTTGAGAAATACCATGTATATGTTCATTAAAATCTGACTGCTTTACAGAATTTTTAGATGACGCTAATAAGGCTCTCTTCAGCTTAATTAAATTAGGGCAATAATTGGCAATGAAATCGATTTAAAAATTAATGAGGGTTTTCGTGATCGAGATCTTAACTAGATGGCAGCACCGTGACGAGAGGTCTTTTTGACAGCAGCTGTCAAAATCTACCAATAAAAAAAAAGATTAAACATGCTGCCACGATGCTGCCATCTAGTTAAGATCTCGATCGTCGAAACCCTCATTGATTTGTCTCTATAGTAACAATTTTAATTTTAATTTTAAATGCAATATTGCTTGCTAAAAGGAATAACCCTCTTAAATATCTCATAGCGCTGGTTTTTCTAGCTTCCTCGCAAGAAACCTGCCAATTTGTTGCCATCGTTACTCTGAGTTTTCTTTGTTTACCAGTATTTACCTATACTTAAAGCTTGAGAGTGCTCTTCGCTGTTCAAAAAAGTTGTAGTTTACGCAAGATATAGTACGATACAGGACTGCCGGCTGGTCGGCTTGGTTTATAAAATGTTTAATATAAGTAAACATCGGTATCAACGTTCAAATTTCGTGGCAATGTACGGTTGGCAGAAAAATAAATACAAACAAATCACTTAGTATTTTTAACCTTTATTTTGTATATGTAAATAAAAAAGCCCCTAAATAGTACATTTCCTAATTAGGGTGGTAAAACAAAGAAAGGCCGCGCAATCGCAATTGTTGCGGCCCAAGCTGCAAGCGAGGGACGTAATTATGCGATCGAGGGCTTTCTTTATTACCTCCCGTGTTGGAAAAATATGTGCACATTTGGCCAGAAAGCGGCTCTATCCGTACGCGTAGCGTGCGGAAAAAGCCACTTTATGTCCAGGTGTGGCATACAATATTTTACGAGTTAGAATAGATCACTAAAATTTGTTCCATAGATTTTGCTGTCAATCTTTGACGTCTGTAAGAATATATCCATTTTAAATGACTAAAAGATCTTTCCACGCTGACTGAGGTAATAGGAAGGTATGTCAAGCATTGAAAATTTTGCACACAGTTTTTATTTACACTTTCTGGTATTTCAGCCTCGTTGTTTTTAGATAGTTGGTTAATTATTTGTACAGTCTTATAACCAGGACTTTTCTTTAATACACTTTTTAATTTAAAATAAACTTTTCTGGCATTTTGATGTAACCTTAACGTTGATATTTTTTTTTGCAAACCATGAACAATGTTTAATGATTCTGCTAGACTCAGTTTTGGATCCTCCAATAATTTTATTGACTTAGCAATTATACTAAAGTGTGTATCGACGAATAGTAACTCAGTTTTTAAATTCCGGTTACGGAAAATTTTTTTTGCTTTAGAAATTGCACTCGCTTCACGCGGATTTAAGGCATCGATGACAGATTTGATTTTATCATAATGCATGTGATAATATGAGGCAGCATTTAACCATGTTCCCCATCTTGTTATCACGGGTCGGGGTGGTAGAGGAATATTTACACACATTTGATGAAATAAATTTGTCCTTGAAGGAGCGTTACGAAATATTTTTTTGATACAGTCAATCAAACTGTTTATGGTCGGGTAAAGACTTCTAATTATCTCTGCGACTCGATTACATCCATGTGCTATGCATGTTACATGAGTCATATTTTTATATTTCTGAACAAGGTTTTTAGCTGCTTTTACCATGTAGGAACCGGCATCCGTTATAAAAAATAATAATTTATCCATGTTTTTTTTGTATTCATCGCCCCAAAGATCTTCAAGGGTTTCCTCAACGAGTTTGGTTATTGTCGAATGGTTAGTCGCCTCCAATACCTTAGAAGCAAATAAATGTGGCTGGGTACTAGTTCCATCTAGAGCTCCGATCAAAATATTTGCCACTTTTTTTCCCACGGAATCTGATGTTTCATCAACACTGAGGTAAATCATTTTATTTTGTAATTTCTCTTTCAATTCATTTTTTTTCTTTTCATACAATTCAGGTAAGCATTTTACTCGTATTTTTGTTTCACTCGGCACAGTAATATCGTTTCCATATTTATGATTTAAAAGGTTTTCTACAAAATTTCTAAATTTAGGATTGTCTAATTTTGACCACGGTATATTCGAACAAATCATAAACTCTGTTAAATCTTTATTAAATTTTTCTTGTGCATTATTTTTATGAATTTTGTTGTGTAAATCTGTTTTTAAATGGCGGTCGATACTAGATTTAGAGGGAAATAATTTCGAATTACACAATTTGCAATATACGATATCGTCTTTAATTTCGAAATCAGCATTATCTCGTATTATATCCTGTAAATGGCAGCGTGAATCAGATAATTTATCTTGATGAGATTTTGATTTCAAATGTTTCTCTATATTGTACCTTTTCTTTTTTATATTCATTTCGCAAATAGTACAGCAAGCACCTTCGTTAGTGAATATAAAATCAGTATACTGCGTCAAATCCATTTTCTCAAGTCTGATAGGGAGTTGGGTAAAGATTTATCAATGCTAAATTGTAGTTGTAAGTGTTTTTAAGAACTATTATCGTTGAAGATTTTACCACATATTATTTTGCATGACAATTAAATTGACATTTGTTGCCTATTTGGCATTTAGAATTTTTTTTACAAATGGATAATGAAATGAGTATTGAGGTTCTATGACGTATTAAGAATATAAACCTCTTTAAATATATGTACAGTTTACCAAAGTACGATTAAGAATAAAAATAAATTAAATGTTATTTATTACTAATAAATAAAACAATGATACCTATGTATTTCTTTTTTTGCGACCCTTAACAAGTGCCACGAAATTTGAACGTTGATACCGATGTTTAAATATAAGTCAAAATAGATCATGGAGGTTATTGTACAGTTATTTGGATGATTTGCTAATTATTCCGATAGTTGTGTTATGAATAGGTTACAGGGACTATGCGAATGATATCTATACATATAATAAAGCTGAAGAGGGTCGAAAGTCTGTACATGGAAGATAATCGAAAAAAAGTTGGCTGGGGATACTTAGAATCGATAACAGAATACGTTCCAACAATTTTTAGAATTTTTGTCTGTTTATCTGTTTGTCTGTTTATCTGTTTAACTGTTTATCTGTTTATCTGTTTGTCTGTTTATTTGACCGCGCATCACGTGAAAACGGCTGAACAGATTTTGATGAAATTTTGTATAGAGATAGTTTGAGTCCCGGGAAAGGATAATATATAGTTTTAATCCCGAAAATCAACCCTGGTGGGGGTGAAAATGGGGTTGAAAGTTTGTATGGAGAATTTTTTTACCGCTGAAACGATTTAGATAGAAATGAGTATGGAGATAATTTGAGTCTCGAGAAACGTCATAGGATAGTTTTCAAACCCTTGTGGGGGTGAAAAGGGGGTTGGAAGTTGGTATGAGATTTTTTTTACCGCTGAACTGATTTAGATGAAAATTGGTATAGAGATAGTATGGGTCTCGAGAAAGGACAAAGGATAGTTTTCAACCCGAAAATCAACCCTAAAGCAAAGGGAGTTGGAAATTTGTATAGGGAATTATTAACCGCAGAATCGATTTAGATAAAATTTGGTATGGAGATAATTTGAGCTCTGGAAAAGGAAATAAAATAGTTTTATCTCGGAAATTATCCCTTAAGCGGATGCAAAAGGGGTGGAAGTTTACATTGGGAAGAAACAAAAAATAACCGCTGTACGTATTTAGATGAAATTTGGTATTGAAATAATTTGTAATTTTTTGGTCAAGGTGTTCATATTTCAAATTCAAATTCAAATTCAAAAATATTTATTTCAGACAACATGGTCCATTTTGTTAGTATACATTCTAAGTTGTTAGTAAGTAATCATATTAACATACTTAAAATAAAACATAAAACATCTAAAACTTATATTCTAAATTGGACTTTACCAGTTTGATCAACCCGTAGACTATCGGGCAATCAAATCTACCGGCAATCATCCTCAGAATGTTGTTGCTACTGCATATTTATAACATGTTACCCGTCGATGCTTTAAATTTACCTTTACCCGCTCTTAAGAAATATTTGAAAATGTCATGAATGTCAAAGGGTTATTACAGGTTCGAGGACTATATATGACGGACAAAGTTGCATGGCCCAAACCAAAAAACTACTACAAAATCATCTAACATCAAACGTTTTGTGAAGCAGTCAGATTAGGATTTTATTTTTATTTATAATTAAACAATGGGTGCATTATCAGTCTTTCAAGATGTTTTGATATGCCTTCTTGAAGAACTACGCACTATTTTGTATCTTTAAGATCTAATAATGTATTACTGTTTTGAAAAAAATAAGTCCCGTCGAGTTTCTTTTCGGTCATAATACTTCTTGGGCTCAGGTGTAGGGTTAGACCCGGTGGTAGTTTTGGAACGAAGTTCCTTATCGGACGGTTCGCGGATGGGGGGCTAGGCGAAAAAAAGTCACGTGACCGTCACGAAAAAGCGTCACGTCACGAAAACGCGACACCCATACGATTGAGAAACATGTAAAATGGAATGAAATAAAAAATATATAAAATAGAATAAAGTGAAGTGAAGTGAAGTGTAGTGAAAAGTGAAAGTGAGAAGTGACAAAGTGATAAAAGTCGAGAACCTAAAAGTAAAAAATGTCGAAAATGTAGAAAATTGCAAAATTTCTAAATTTCCAAAATTTCCCAAAATTTCCAAAATTTCCAAAATTTCCAAAACTTCCAAAACTTCCAAAATTTCCAAAATTTCCAAAATTTCCAAAATTTCCAAAATTTCCAAAATTTCCAAAATTTCCAAAATTTCCAAAATTTCCAAAATTTCAAAAAGTTCAAAAATTTCATAAATAAACAAATTTCCACAATTTCAAAACTTTCCAAAATTTCAAAATAATTAAAACCACAAAATTTACGAAAAAAGTCAATAATAATATAAAATAAAATAACATAACTTCGTCGGCTGCCCTACGCAGAAATCAAGTATCTCGAAATTTCCAAAAAAATGTTTTTTTACATCATTCGATTCACTTTTTCAAAAGACATCTTTCAATCTTTTATTTTTTTTTAATAATGTATATTTTTCAAAATACAAAACTTTAAAAAATTCAAGTATCTTTTTCTAACGGGGTATTCTACGCTAAAGTCAAGTATGTATCCAAATTCTACCTTGAAATCAAGTATCTTGCGATAGATACTTGCAATTCATATAGACTGCCAAGTTACTTGACTTCTGCATAGAAATATTTATATAGATTGCGAAGTTACTTGATTTCAGCGTAGAAATTATCATTTTGTTACGGTGTCCAAAACCTTGTAGTTATATTTATTTGGGTTTCGGGTAGAAATTGTCTTTGACATTTGAAATCTACCTTTTTAATTTAAGTAATACACAGTTTGCCTGTTTTCTCATACGTGTATATTCGTCAGTCATAGATCTTATACAAGCGTAAAGTGTTATTTAAGTGCTAATTATCTGATAAATGAAGTGTTTCCCTGACTGTTTATTACCTGATCGGTTTTAAATTATGAAGCGACGCAAAGAACTGAATTGGAATAATTCAAATGCTCGTCATAGGGCAAAACAGATCGTTTCTATGTGTTTGGAAAATAATAACAAGGGGTAAGTAGCTTCTATTTTTAATTCTGTTGATGGATCCGAAAAAAAAAACTTATGTTATGACTATATTTACTTACGTATTTAGTCGTTTTTTTAGGGTTTAAAAAATAACGACCATTTTTGTTTAAGTTTCAATTATTATTCCTTTATTCTTCTAAATTCTAAATGAAGTTACTTATTTTCAGGTCTGAGGTGGAACTTATCTTACCATCAGAAGAGGTATTCGAGCTGAACGGGTCTTTAATTGGTCATTCTGATAGTTTACGGGATTTTAACGAATTAGAATATTCAGATGTCTTAAATGGAAACCCTAATTCCTTGATTCAAGAAAACCTTGACAGCTTTGTCGAGAACAGCAGCGATGGAAACTTGGAACACAGATTAACAGAACTAATGCCAATGCTTCCAGAAAATGATTATTTAGGTCTCCTTGACAACAGCCAACTCCTGATTCCAAGCATGCATGAATCCGATTATGTATCCAGTACACAAGAAATTGACAGTGCGTCAAATAGCTCTTCAATAATTGTTGACAACAATCAGGGCCGCCTACCTGTCGTTGTACCGGAGACACCGAGTAATTCCGAGACTGATGTAAGCAATATTTCGTCGGAGAGCAACAGTAACAACATAAAGAAACGAAAAAAGTTTATCAAATATCCCAAGCTGACAACTGACGAAAAAAACGAGAAAAATAAACAAACATATCCAATAAATTTGACTACATGCAAGAAAAGCTGTAGCCGTAATTGTTCTCAGTTTTCAGTTTCAGATCGAAAAAAAATTTGGGGAGATTATTGGCGCTCACCTAAAGATGTTCGCTTACAGTGGTTAGCACGCAACATACATCTACAGCCGGTTTCGAAGCAAACTACTGATGGTGTAAGTCAAAGAAAAAACACCAGATTTTTCTTTTTGGAAAATTCACGTTGCCATTCTATTCGAGTATGCAAAGTATTTTTTTTAAACACTTTGGGGTTCAAAAATGATTCCATTATTACAACGGTGTCCAAAAAGATTGAAAATTGCCCGCTAAATATTTTCGATAAACGTGGAAGTAACAAAAAACCAAAATTCGACACTGAATTGATTAAAGAGCATATTATGGGTTACAAACCTTGTGTAGCTCATTATCGAAGGCATAATTCTCAACGGAGAACTCTAGCTCTACAAGCGTGATGTCTTGGTTAAGATATCTTGTCAACGGACAAGATATCTTAACCAAGACATCACGCTTGTAGAGCTTCATAAGAATTACATTGAACAATATCCCAATTCTAAATGCTGTTTAGAAATATACCGTAGAACTTTAAAGGAAATGCATATATCTCTTCACAGCAAACGAAGCTAAAAAAACACACACTGTCTTACCTCTGAAAAAGATGTGTCATATAATTGTTCATAAACATAAAGTAAAACAGGCCCATTTAAACTATAAGTATAAAGAGGACACGGAAAAAGAATCGCAGCAATATACAAAAATTTATTCCATGGACCCTGAAAAGTCTTTACTGATACCAATTATACCAGACGTGAAAGATTGCTTTTTCACTAGTCGTTTGGTGGTTTTTAATCTTACATTTGCAGGTTTAAAGAAAAAAGATTCATCAACGCCTGCTAAATGTATACTCTGGCATGAAGCAACATCGGGAAGAGATGCTAAAAATATTATTGACGCCATTTATAAACTTATATTATCAGAGAGAGACGTGAAACATTTTGTATTTTGGGCCGATAACTGTACCTCGCAAAATAAAACCTGGTATATTTTTACAGCTCTTGTAACGATTGTAAATACCTTGGAAATTGACTCAGTAACTATTAAATATCTAACTAAAGGACATACACACATGACAGCTGACGGAGTACACGGAAACATTGAAAAAAATATAAGAAAACAAAAATACATTTACGATTTTGAAGATTTTAAAACGTGCGTTGCTACTAGTCGCAAAAATACAATTGTTATAGAAGTGACGGAAGGGGATATATACGAATGGAATAAAAAGAGAAGGAATGTAATAAAGAATAATCAAAATGACAACTTAAGGAATTTCTTATTAAAAGATGTTGTTGAAGTTAGCTTCAGAAACGGAAAAAGAGAAATATTTTATAAAAATAATTTTAATGAGGAATATCAAGCAGTGGACTTCTTACAGAAAAAATACACAGTGCACGAATTACCAAAAAAAGTCAATGTTTCAGGTGGCAGAGGTGTCAAAACAACAAAAAAGAAAGAGATTTTGGAAAAGTTAGTGCCCTTAATGCCAAACAATCGGCAACTATTTTGGATGCAATTACAAGAAAATTCACAATCACTAGACTTAATAGAGGAAGGTGAAGTATTTAGTACAGATGTTTGAATAAGGTTATGTATACTTTTATTTTTATTAATGGGAAAAAATTTTTTTGTCTTTAGGTCTTTTCGTATTTTCTATAAAAACAATTAATAGGTAATCTTATGATGTTATTAAAACCAACCGGATGTAAACAGTTAAAGCATGAAGAAAATATTATAACTTCTTATATACAGAATACGAAAAACCTTTCCCCGACCTAATATATTAATTTCTAGGTGTTCTGTACCACGTGTACGTAATATAATTATATTTAACGTTGATTAGTTGATTAATGTAATTAAACAAAATTATAACTTGTACTTTTTTATTTCTATGCCTTCGAGTACTTATTAATATTGTGCATTCCACGGGTGTCGCATTCGAAGTTCTTTTTTTAATTGTTTAAGTAGTTACTTGCAATTTAAATAATTTAATGTAAGTTTGATGAGTATATCTAAATTTGTTACAGAAAAAAACCCTTAAACCTATCAATCTTAAGGCAACTTGCATTCAAGCAGAACAGGAGATACTTTTCCGTGGAATTCTCCAATATTACTTGTACGAGTAGAAACATAATTTACACAAGCATGACATATTACTTTATAGGCATCTATCTACAATGTAGTATACATCATGCTTGTGTATCGTGTACCTAGTTATCAAGAACAAGCCTACCAAAGCTAAACGAAAACATCTAAAGATACTTGCTTTTTTGTAGAAAATCTTTAAAATCATCTTATCTCATTCTAGGCAGAAACCTGTTTTTGCATTTTAAAATGGTTGTGTGCATAATTTTGAAAAAAAAATTATAGTACACTATTGCTGATATCTCGCATAACAAAACATGACTACTTTAAATGCTGTTACTTAGTTAGTAAGCATGTAATCAGGAAAAGTTTAAAAAAAATAGTTTTTTCGCTCTACTGTAAAATTTGTCAAAACACAGATACTTGATTTCAGCTTAGGGCAGCCGCGTTCCAATCGCGTGTTCACGACACTCGTGTATTTTATTTTTCTCTGACGTTCATTAGTGCATTGTAATGTGCTTACATTGAAGAATAAATCTTGATCTATACCAATATCATAAATCCTCTATCGGAACCGTATGTAATTACCACCATTATTGCAACCAGTA
Source organism: Pammene aurita (assembly GCA_947086415.1). Lineage (NCBI taxonomy): Eukaryota > Metazoa > Arthropoda > Insecta > Lepidoptera > Tortricidae > Pammene > Pammene aurita. Next base: position 11,080,619 of record OX352306.1, on the reverse strand, counting down.
ACGTAACATCAGTGTATTATCTGTGACAGTGTGGTAAAAACGTATGAAAATTCATTACCTACGGTAACGTAATGAATATCCACCCCCCGACCGCCGGCGCAATAAGGTTGGTCATGGCGGTGTAATGGCGGTCATTCTAATGTTTTCAATGGATATGAGTGTAGGTAAAACGGTGTATGCTTCTGTACATAATTAGGCCTTATTACGTAACAGTTACATAAACTACTATTTATCTCTTTTTAGGGTTCCGTAGTCAACTAGGAACCCTTATAGTTTCGCCATGTCTGTCCGCGGTCTAGCTCAGTTACCGTTCGCACTAGAAAGCTAAAATTTGGTGAGGCCTGATAAGAAGGTTCAATATAAACTATATTGAATAAAATCGGTTCAGCCGTTTTTGAATTATCAGTCAAAAACGCATATTGAAAGGCAGTGCCGAATAGTAAAATGGCGTAAGCGCCGCCGAATATCCCTTAATAAACCACCTTTTGAACGGATGCTTTGTAACAGGGCGGCATCTACGAAACTCTACACTGAGTATCGCCCGACATGCTCTTGGCTGGTTTTTTTTGCATTGTTATCCCGAAAATCACCCCTTAAAGATTACTAATTCCAATTCAAGAAAATCCCCAGCCAGGTTATACGTAGCCTATAAAAATTCAACGTCTAAAAGGGGGGGGGGGGGTAGCCACTACACTCGATTGAGTTTAATTTGCATGGGTCATGGACCCCCCCCCCCCCTCCAAGTGCACCACAAATAGAAAAAAAACATTTCTGCATTTGTGAAGAAATTAGGGGTGAATTAGCCGCTTACTGACACAGACCGAATTCCACGCGGGCGGAGCCGCGGGCACAGCTAGTGATATGATAAAACATATATTTAAATGTCATTTATTAAAAACAAATTCTTGTATGTATAACTAGGTACCATCGGGTTCATAATTGCATACCCAGTTTATCAATGAATTCATTCATAAATTGGGTATGCAATTATGAACCCGATAGTACATTGTGTAGCATTACGCTACGTATCGTACGACATCTGTCGACTTTCTTTAGAACTTCTGAACTTCTGTGTCTAAGGCTAGGTCACGGTTGATATATAAAAAAGCGTACATTGTGATTCACGGCATTACAGGTAGATGGCGCTTATATCAGTCCGTATTTTGTAATACGTCTGGCAGTTATAAAATTGAGATAAGACTCGCGCTAATTTTGAATGTGAATTTTGAGGTATTCCAGATTGTCAAAAGAAAAAAGTTGATTTTTGATGGAGTCTGTCAGAGCGCCGTGAGATTTTGAAAGAAAAAGAGATAATCTGGATTTGTTCTGGTCTTTTTTGCCATAATTTGCTTAGCTGCATCGTGATAAAGTGCGATTTATTTCAAACATTGTATGGCAAGTGCTATTGTTGCATTGTTGGAGCAGAAATAAAACCGAAACCCTTGCCGGGCGAAGAGGCCCAATATAAATTATTTAGCAAGTGCTATACCCTGAAACCGCCTGATTCCGGAAGGCCCTTGTGAGTGCCGGGCCGGCGGGACAGTCTGCAGCTGCCGCGATTTCCGCGGGTTTCTTCGCCACATCATCGGAGAGTTAGAGTCCGCATCCAGCGGGCTCTCGCAAGTGAGAAAAGGAGTTCAGCGAGCTATTGGGTCCGCCGTATCAAAGCGGACACTGGCCCACGAACTCTTTTTTAATTTAAGCAACAGCTTTTGCATCCTGCTTTCGAGAACATCAAATTATTTATACTTTTGTTAAAAAAACGTTACAAATCGGATTCCTTTTTTGTATCCAGTATTTTTGTGCCATAATAGTTTTTTTTGTTGTTTTGCTAAATTTCCCCAAATTCCAATTGCCTCGTTTGACGGGCGTATAAAGACTCTTTAATTTAGGCTACGTTCAGCCAGCGCATCATCTGTCACCATCCATATCACCCGCCTCATTAACCCATTATTTTCCTGCAGCCAAATTATTACTAGCCGAGTCTTTATTTTTACTTACCGGTTTTGCTAACTATTGAATTTGTAATGTCCTTGTTTAGGTACAGTCGTCTTCATTTTTAAGTGAAGTGCTAATATTAAATATTTTTAATTATTGTAATTTAATTACATTCTGGTCACTAGGGAGGTTGTTGAATGTGAAAGTGAAATAGGTACAGTTCTCTTCATTTTTAAGTGAAGTGCTAAATTTAAATATTTTTGTTATTATAATTTAATTGTATTCTGACCACTAGGGAACTTATTGAATGTGAAATACCCTTATTCAGATGCCATTATTGTGATTTTTACGTGAAATGCTAAATTTTAAATAATTGATAATTTTTGCTAATATTAAATATTTTTACTTTGTCGTCAAAATTAAACGTATTAATGCAAGTAAGAAGTGTTTTACTGCAAAATGGCGCCCGAGAAGGTAAAGAACTCTGGATTTACTTTTAATAATTGTAATTAAATATTTTTTTTTTTTTGGATTTGTGAGACGGTGACCGTAGACCGGTCGCGGTTCTATTAACCTTGATTTTGGTTTGTTTCAGCCTGCTGCCTCCTTACGTCCCATCACTAACCCGAATTCCGTCATATAAAAAATTGCTATTATTTATGTTAAAAAAAAAACGAATTTATCTGTTGCCCTTTACTTATGCCTTTTTCTCAATTACCCGTAACATATCCCGAATACCTTATTTCATAGTCTGAGTCCTGTAGTTAGAGCCCGTAGACGTTAGGGAATTCGCAGGTAAGTCAGACATAGAATGTATGATTTGCGTTTTGTTATTTTTTTCAGAAACTGAACTTGTTTTTTTTAAATTCGAACTCTAACTTGGCATTTAGACTTCGAGTGTTATTTTCTTTCTTTGACTTAAGCGCTTGGTTTAGACCACGGATATACTCGAACTTCGGATTTTATTATTTTAGGTAGATTAACTTTATTTTTTGTTTGAACTTGCAACGCAAGACAACATTCGACTTTTCGCCATGTCGCACTTAAGTAATGAAGGATCAATTGCTGAGACACCTCATACGCACTCATCTTTAAACTCGTACGATCCGAGGATTTTAGATCCAATGGCAGACGATGAAGAACAGTTTTTTGATTCTGAACCACGACCTCAGGCGATGCATATGTCCGGACTTCCCCCGCCTTTTCCTTTCAAAGATTATTCACTTACGAAATGGAACTTGAACTTTTCCGGGGACACTTGTGTTCGCGAATTTTTCTTTCGAATCGAGGAAGAAGGTATGGCGCGTAACGTCAATCCTTCATATGTTGTCAGACGTTTCCATGAATTGTTGTCAGATAGTGCCTTGAAACATTTTAGGGCAATCAGATATCAAGGTCTTACTTATGCGGAATTAAAGTCTGAATTCGTTAAAACCTTCGACGTAGCCGATTTCGATTTCAAGCTTGAGAGCCAACTTCGCGCTTTATCACAGAAGGACAACCAGTCAGTGGTTGATTTTGTTATTCAGGCGCGCGATCTAAACGCAAAGCTTCGTACACCGGTTTCCGAAGACAACCTGTTTAACATTATTAAATATGGAATGAATCCTAGATATCATCCTTGTCTTGCAACTAACGTGGTCAGGGATATTGATGGTTTGTTAGAAGTCGCGAAAAATTTTGAAGCCTTTCAAGGTTCACGTCCAGCACGTTTGGCTATTGCACCGATTAGTGCTCAAGTTGTAGGTCAACCCAGTTCTATAGTGTGTATGAAGTGTGATGCAACTGGTCACAACTATCGTAATTGTCCTAACGTTTCAGGTGCAGTGTGCTTCAAGTGTAAGCGTGTTGGTGCAATCACACGCGATTGTCCTAGTTGTAATTCTGGTCCGTCAAAAAACGAATAAGTGGCGCACTGAGAGGTCCATCGGTGTCGCCCGTTTATATGAATAATTCCCCGGATAATAGACTTTCTATTGATGTTTTAGTTGCTGGCTCTTCGGTAAGAGCTCTTTTAGACTCTGGTGCTCAGGTTTCACTAATTGATATATCCCTCTTATCGGAGCTCGGTATAACATATCACAAGGATATCCGGCCTTATGTTGTCTCCGCCGACAATTCTCCTATTGAAATTCTAGGCGGTTTGGACGTCCCCATTCTTTTTAGTGGCATTCGCGTTCTGCACCCCTGTCTAGTAAGCAGTAATCTTCCTACTGCATTTATTTTAGGAATTGAGTTTTGGAATGCTGTTGGTCTCATTGACATTTTAAAGAAGGCATTCCGTGATGGTTTGTCAGGTAAGCTTTACGTCGCTTCACATCATGTTCCTGTCGCAGTCCCACGAGTAGGTGAGGTTCGCTATGTCCACCCTCGTACGGTGCTTGCACCACTGCAGGAATCAAAACTCCAATGTGTTATTGACGAGTTTGAGGAGATTTCTTCTGATAAAGCTGGATTAGGTTGTACTTCGTGGCTTTCGCATAAAATTGAGACTGTTGGTTCGCCCATCCGTCAACGTTACTATCCCTTATCTCCAGTCAAACTCAAGATTCTCAACGAAGAGATCGACAAGATGTTAGAGTCAGGCGTTATTCGTCCCTCACGATCACCCTGGGCTTCCCCAGTGGTGATGGTTACCAAGAAAGATGGTAGTGTCAGATTTTGCGTGGACAGTAGGAAGTTGAACAGCGTTACCATCAGGGATTCATACCCTCTCCCGCGCGTCCAGGACATCCTTGATAACCTACGAGGTGCCAAATATCTAACTTCGTTGGATTTTAGGAGCGCCTTTTGGCAAATCCCCTTAGCTGATAAGGCCAGTTGTGAGAAAACGGCCTTTATTGTACCCCAAAGGGGCCTCTTTGAGTTCGTTCGTCTCCCTTTTGGTTTAACCAACGCTGCGTCCGAGATGCAGAGGCTTACTGACATGATTGTCAATTTTGAATATACCCCTGAGTCTGAGGATTTTATCTTCGGCTATGTTGATGATTTGATTTTGGTGTCTCGTGATTTTGACAGTCATATGCGGCTTATTCGTAAGGTTCGTGATAGGTTGAAAGAAGCTGGTCTTACGGTTAATTTAGATAAGTGCGAGTTTTGTAAGTCTGAATTGAAGTATCTCGGCTACATCGTCAATGAGCGTGGTCTTCAAACTGATCCAAAGAAATTAGAAGCTATTAGGGATTACCCTACCCCTTCTTCTGCCAAGTCTCTACGTGCTTTCATTGGTATGTGTTCGTATTATCGCCGTTTCGTGGATGGTTTTTCTTCGATTATTGCTCCTCTGACGGCACTTATTGGTAAGAGAAAGGGACGTGATCCCATCGATTGGAACGATAGTGCTAGTGAAGCTTTTTCTAAATTGAAGGATGCCTTGATGAGCGCTCCGTTGATGGCTTGCCCGGATTTTTCGAAACCTTTTATCCTTCAATGTGACGCTAGCCAGGTTGGCTTAGGCTCGGTCCTGGCTCAAGAGTTTGACGGCGTTGAACATCCAATTGCTTATTATTCTCGTTTATTCACTAAAGCTGAACGTGGATACGGGACAACCGAACATGAGCTTCTCGCCGTTGTTGATTCCATAAAGCATTTCCGCGGATATCTCGATGGAATGAGGTTTAAGATCATTACTGACCATATTGCTCTTAAATGGTTGATCACCCTTGATAATCCTACCGGGCGCTTGGCTCGTTGGGCAACTTTGATTTCCCAATATAACTTTGAGATTGAACATAAAAAAGGTGTCCTTAATGTTGTTCCAGACGCCTTGTCCCGCGCTCAAGTTGGGCTTATCTCATTCGCGCGTGGCATGGATCCTTCTGGAGATCCTTGGTATGAACGAATTTACCAGGGAGTTTTGGACAATCCTCAAATGTTTACTGCATTTGCTCTTCGGGATGGTGTCTTAATGCGCAGGGTATCTATCGAAAACCCTTTAGCACCTAATCCATGGCGTATAGTTCTTCCTGCTTCAAGGACTAGAGAGGCGGTTGCTGAAATTCATAATGGATTTCCCAACGTTCATCCTGGTGTTATGAAAACGTATTTAAAAGCTCGTGACTTATACTATTGGCCGAATATGTACCGTGATGTTACAAGGTTCCTTTCCGAATGTCAGATTTGCAAGTCTTATAAAATTGCAAATTCACAACCTCGTGGACTTCGCTTATTTCCTCGTCGTGTTGCGGCTCCAATGGATCTTCTTTCCATTGACTTAATTGGTCCTTTACCGGTTAGCCGTAATGGGTGTCGTTATATTTTGACTTTGGTTGACGTTTTTACCAAATTTGTTTGGTTGGTCCCTTTGAAGTTGGTGAATGCGAGGTCAATATCGATGGCATTAGAGTCGGAGGTTATTTTGCGGTACGGTGTTCCTACTAACATTCTCTGTGACAACGCTACAGTTTTTCATAGTCGTCAATTTCTGGATTTCCTGGCGAGCTATAATATTCCAGGTCCGTGTTATACCCCATATTATTCGCCACAAGCGAATGTTGTGGAGAGATATAACCAGGTCGTGATTACAACTTTGAGCATTTTAATTGAAAATGACCAACGCAGTTGGTCGGGTCATTTACATCGGGTCGCTCTTTATTTAAACTCTTGTATAAATTTGGCTACTGCTTATACACCGAATTTTTTGATGTACGGCCGCGAGTTGTCAATGATTCGTGAACGTGTTGAGAATCAGGTTGTGGACCAAGATGTGGGACTCAGCCGGATGGAACACGCTTCGAATCTTCAGACGCTTCGTGAGGTGTACGATAAAGTTTCTGATTCGATGGCTTTAGCCTTTCATCGTAACGCCGCCAAGTTCAACACGAACCGTTCTTCGCCAAGAATCGTTGGTGACCAAATCGTTTGGCGCCGGAATTTCCAGCGTGGATCCGCTGATCCTTTTCGAGGCGGTAAATTCGCTCCACGTTTCGTTCGGTGCCGTGTGGTTAGACGGGTGTCTCCACAGGTATATGTACTGGCTGATACCGATTCCGAGCACGTCGGTACCTATCATATTAAAGATATCTTGAAATAGTTTCTTCTTTCGGCCCGTTCAGTTTTCTCAAAATTCTAAAATGCGCTTTAGTCCGCCATTCCCTTGTCGGTAATCCTTGCTTGATTTGTTTCTTATCGTTTTTTTGTTTTCGTTTGAGCGTTTCCTTGCTCCTTTTTCCAGGTTTGACCTTTTTTACCGTTGGTGTTTAAGGCTTCGTTTATCTTTCCCGGTCTATGATAGCCTGGTTGTATAATTTGATGACTCGATGTGAGGGATTAAGATCTGTGGCCAGGTGCAGTTTCTGTCCTATCCCGGCCGTCACGTCTTGGACCGCGTGACGCGTTGGTTGGCGTTTTGTCATCTTGTTAATCTATTAGGTTAGTCTTTAGGGGTAATGTTAATAACTGGTTAGTTTTGTTTTTTTTTGGAATTCGTTTAGGATTCTCTTGTTGTGCCTTTTTTTTGGCCTTAGCATTAAGTTGTGTTTGTTTTTGTTGCTTGGGGTTAGTTTTCTTGTGTTTACTTGTGTTGTTGTTTGTTTGTTTCTTTGTTTGGTAGGGAGATGCTGTAGCATTACGCTACGTATCGTACGACATCTGTCGACTTTCTTTAGAACTTCTGAACTTCTGTGTCTAAGGCTAGGTCACGGTTGATATATAAAAAAGCGTACATTGTGATTCACGGCATTACAGGTAGATGGCGCTTATATCAGTCCGTATTTTGTAATACGTCTGGCAGTTATAAAATTGAGATAAGACTCGCGCTAATTTTGAATGTGAATTTTGAGGTATTCCAGATTGTCAAAAGAAAAAAGTTGATTTTTGATGGAGTCTGTCAGAGCGCCGTGAGATTTTGAAAGAAAAAGAGATAATCTGGATTTATTCTGGTCTTTTTTGCCATAATTTGCTTAGCTGCATCGTGATAAAGTGCGATTTATTTCAAACATTGTATGGCAAGTGCTATTGTTGCATTGTTGGAGCAGAAATAAAACCGAAACCCTTGCCGGGCGAAGAGGCCCAATATAAATTATTTAGCAAGTGCTATACCCTGAAACCGCCTGATTCCGGAAGGCCCTTGTGAGTGCCGGGCCGGCGGGACAGTCTGCAGCTGCCGCGATTTCCGCGGGTTTCTTCGCCACATCATCGGAGAGTTAGAGTCCGCATCCAGCGGGCTCTCGCAAGTGAGAAAAGGAGTTCAGCGAGCTATTGGGTCCGCCGTATCAAAGCGGACACTGGCCCACGAACTCTTTTTTAATTTAAGCAACAGCTTTTGCATCCTGCTTTCGAGAACATCAAATTATTTATATTTTTGTTAAAAAAACGTTACAAATCGGATTCCTTTTTTGTATCCAGTATTTTTGTGCCATAATAGTTTTTTTTGTTGTTTTGCTAAATTTCCCCAAATTCCAATTGCCTCGTTTGACGGGCGTATAAAGACCTGGCTCTTTAATTTAGGCTACGTTCAGCCAGCGCATCATCTGTCACCATCCATATCACCCGCCTCATTAACCCATTATTTTCCTGCAGCCAAATTATTACTAGCCGAGTCTTTATTTTTACTTACCGGTTTTGCTAACTATTGAATTTGTAATGTCCTTGTTTAGGTACAGTCGTCTTCATTTTTAAGTGAAGTGCTAATATTAAATATTTTTAATTATTGTAATTTAATTACATTCTGGTCACTAGGGAGGTTGTTGAATGTGAAAGTGAAATAGGTACAGTTCTCTTCATTTTTAAGTGAAGTGCTAAATTTAAATATTTTTGTTATTATAATTTAATTGTATTCTGACCACTAGGGAACTTATTGAATGTGAAATACCCTTATTCAGATGCCATTATTGTGATTTTTACGTGAAATGCTAAATTTTAAATAATTGATAATTTTTGCTAATATTAAATATTTTTACTTTGTCGTCAAAATTAAACGTATTAATGCAAGTAAGAAGTGTTTTACTGCATTTGATGATACATTACATGCGTTGTGTTTTGTGTTAAGTACATTACAAAATTTTTCAACGTTGTTAGGTTAACGAACCGGGTACTAAATAGGTAGGTAATACTGTGAGTGCATAACAGATGGGTTGATTAAATATTACATATTCTGGCACTTAAAATAGGCATCCAGGGAGTAGTGGGTTTCAGTGAGAAGTTTATTTAAAAATAAATAACCGAAAGCAGAGTAGCTGGTTGCATCTTTTATTTCCTGCGGTAGTGTATTGTAAACCTTTGGTCCGACCGTGTGAAGACATTTTGTCGTTTTTACAAGTCGTGTTATGGAAAAGTGGTGGTCTAAATTGAAAACTATAGCACTAGGTACGGTCGCGTCTGAAAATATGGATACATTTAATGTGACAAAAACATGTATCCAAGACCTTACGCCTTGGTAATAGAGTCGTGGCTACATATTTTTATCACATTCATTGTATCCATATTTTCAGACGTGACTGTACAGTCACGAACTCGCACGCAAAATGGGCGCAACATATAAACGTCGATTTGTGGAAAACAGCCCGCGTTAACCTTAACAGTCACGAACTCGGATTGTTGAGCCACTTGCCATTGTTCGTAATTTAGCCATGTTATGAATGACCGATGTTACCTGACTAACTAAGGGGTCATTGATAACCAATATCGGTGGTTGCGCCAACGAGATATGCCGTTGAATTGGCATGGCTAAGAGTGCAATGGCTAATCTGGACAGGATTTGAAAGAACAGAGGTATTCACCGCTCAACTTAAGTATGCGTGGTAAAAGTCCTAATCTTCTCAATATTTTTGTACGGTGCCGAAAGGTGGAGCCTGAACAGCTGCGATAAGTAAAACATTGACGCTTTTGAGATGTAGTGTTGGCGAAGACTGCTGCGTATTCCCTGGACAGCTAGAAGATCTAACATCGTCATCTTAAGAGGCCTTATTCCCAAAACGCGCGAATTTCACGAAATGCTTCATTTTTTTCGAAGGCTATGGCGAAAATACTAAGTTTTTTTAAATCAACTATTGATGCACATAATAGTTCATTTCTTTATCTAGACGGCCATCGGAGCAAATATTACATTTTAACGAGTGAAATATGAAAAAAATTGGTTGTCTTGGAAGGCCTTTCCGGATTTTCCAGTTAGGTGTACCGTTCATTTTCAGATTACGCAAAAAAGGGTAAAAATTCTTATTCAATTTGAATTAAATTCAATTGAGTATATCATGTATGAGACGGCCATGGAAATAAAAATCGAAGATTCATCTTGGATAATCGACAAAATACCTTCTGATTATATGCCAGTTTTTTGATGAAAACACGGTTACATTTCATTTTTTCCACGAAAACCCTATGAATATTTTGCCCCAAAAATATTACCATTGCAAAGTTAAACTATATTTCTATCAAGATAAAAAAAAAACATTACTATAGCAGTAAATTTCAAATTACTATGAATTTTTAAAAATGACACTTAAATCACACTTCACAGGACACTTTTTGTAAGAATCGTATTTTTGGGTACTTAATAATAATAAACATGGTTCAAAATTATTTTTTTGTATTACTAATACTTCAAACTATCTTATAAATAGCATTTTATGCGGCTTTTTTCATTAATAGAGTTTTTCGACCTTTTAGGGAATAAGGAGCCTGATAGCTCAATATTGACACACGACTTTCCAAAATATGCCATGAGCGTGCTCTTGGTTCTTCGGATATATGCGGTCTAGAATACATGAGGTTGAGAAACACATCATTCTAGGCCGAATAAATGGCAAACGTGCTCGCGATGGGGTACGGATGAGGTGGTCGAACGCTGCAAAAAGGTCAGCTGGTCGCGATCCTCAGCAGTGAGCAAACGAGCAAGAAGAAGAAAGAAGAAGTTACTGACTAGCTGTCATACTGCAAGTTACATCGGGCATTCATTACACGGCTAAATTACGAACAATGGCAAGTGGCTCAACAATCCGGGTTAGTGACTGTACACGCCAATAGCAGCTACTGCCCGAACTATATTGTATGATCTGCCATCTAGGGGACTGATTTGCTAACTCATTCGTATCTTTTACGTCTACAATTTACGCACGCTCCCTATTTACCTCACTGAAATAATTTGGTATTTACCAGTAATTTTCCATATTTAATATAGGCACTTATTGTACATTAATTCATGACATGTAATATTTCACAATATTATGAATAAATGAGTATAATAAATCAGCCGAAAAGCGACCTCTATTAAGGATCTCCAAAATCCGGTAGCGGGGTGTTTTACTCAAAGCAGTTCGGTTTACTAGATCTACCTCTACCTTATTTTTAGAGAATTTAACCCGGATGGAGTAGCCATGTCTGTCATTTCCGATACAAAAAAATCTGTCGATTTTTGCGGGTGAGGGGAACGTCAAATGTATGCTATTCGTACGTTAACGTACAAATAGCTACGTCAGATAAACGTCAGTCCATACATGTGTATGACCACTGGTTATATGTTTTAGGCAGAGGGGAACACCTGTCAATGGCGACTCCGGTTAATTTGAATTCTCAAAGACCTTATTGGACTTTCTCTCATTTCAGGCCACCAGACACTGTCAGTACTAATGACAATATTTCTCTACCCGTCCTTTTCTATGTATATGAATGGTGAGAAGGATGAGTAGAGAAATCATGTCATTATTACTGCCAGTGTCTGGTGGCCTTTCGACTTCCTTCCATTGATTGTAAAGTTTTCATTAAATCCATCTTTATTTATAACACTCTTAAAAAACACCACAGTGCCGATATTTTAGCGCTCTTAGTACTTTTAGGAACAATATTGTGTGAAATATTCGCAATATTATCCTTTCAATTTGCTGTATTATTTGTCAGCTCATATCGCTTTGTGTTCGAAACCTATTCAATCGCCTTGACAAGTCACTGGCCTAATATTACAGGGTTCTATGTTCCACTTTTATCGAATTGAAATTTGAACATTGTCATAGTGACACTAAGTCTAAATTTAATTACCCTGAAAATGTAACATAGAACTCTGTAATATTGGTCTAGCGAAGTGGATAACAGAGCTTAGCCGGAGCATGTTTTTGTCAGTTGTGATTGTCAGCAATATTGTCTAATCAATCTTGTTTGTCACTACCTGGACTGACAATCGTCATCCTCCTACCGTTTGTCCTGGCTTTTAGACATGGCTCAATTTAAGCATGGGCTCCGCTTGGCAACCCAATCCAGTGCCCTCTGATCGTCTAACCCCTCTGGGTTTCCCCTCTGGGAAACTAGGCCTTAGTTGTGGTTTTCTGACGATGTTTTCCTTCAGCGAAAACCTCAGTGGTTCGAGCCAGGTTTCAAACCCAAAATATTCCGGATTTAAAGTTATTTCAAATACGCAAAAGGTATTTAACTGCTTCATAATACAAGTTCCCTAGATTAAACACCAATTCCTTATACAGTCGAATGCTCCAATATCTATACACACAGATGTCCCAAAAATATATGAACACAACCTTATTTGTATGTGTATAAGGTCGTGTACTAATATTTTTGAACGTTTGTGTGTGATATTGGAGAACCCGACCGTATTTAAAGTTATTTCCAACACGTAAAAGGTAACTGCTTCAAGATAAAAGTTTCCTAGATTAAACACCAATTCCTTATACAGTCGAATACTCCAATATCTATACACACAGATGTCCCAAAAATATATGAACACAACCTTATTTATAAGGTCGGGTAAAAATATTTTTGAACGTTTGTGTGTGATGTTGGAGATCTCGACTGTACCTATATAGTTATCAATGTTCCCTAAAAACCTATTTTGATTGCGAAATTTGTATGTTATAGAATAATATTGCAGCCAAATTGTGTTTAAACAGATGATATGAAACACACAGACCAAACCCATGTTTACGCAACTATGTACACATCATAATTAATCCCATACAAATAATTCCGCCCAAGGCCAGCCGGAAATAATGAATCATCGACAAACAGTGCCCTTACCGTGCGGACCGGAAGTGTTGAAAATATCCCATCATTCAGTCCAACGACAAAACAAGATATGGATGTCGTTGTCGGTACAAACATGGCTCCCAAAAACGGTCCTCATATTCTTCTGACCGTTATTTTTTCACTTCCTTCTCCGGCTTTGAATTTTACCCGATAAACATTATTCTGCTACTAGTATTTAAAAAAGTTGCGATTGATCAATGAAAGTTTCGATTAATAACGAAAAATAATCTAAACTCATGCGCTTAGGTAATATGCTTGCACGCCCCGCTTTTAATGGCATATGCACACCCAATAATGTAAAATCATCAATTCTTTGCAAAACAAATATTAAGCTAAAAGTTGCAAACCCCCCAATAGTATGAAACCTACGTGCCCATTTCTTAATACCTATTTAATACATATTTTAATAGCAAAATAAAAGGAAATATCATTATTTACTTTTTGAATGATTTATTGCAATTGCTTAACTTTTTTTTAATTAAGCGATAAATGTCTGATGTTAATATATTTTCTGTATGAGAATTTTTGTAACTAAAGCGAGTTCCTTACTTTTCATTTTCGCTGCCGCTCTCCTTCCTACCGGATATGAGGACTGTGTCGTCAACGCCAACGTAATGGTCTTGCAAGACGTTGGAGGTTTTTTAAGAGGACAATGATCATTAATCATACTGATAAAGGGAAATAAACAGAGCTGTGTTGATTATCTGAACGTTGTAACGCTTACATTATCAGAGATATGACAGAAAGTTATCGCTTTGTTTCATCTCTTGGCTTATGTAGCTAATGTCCCAATAATAAATGTATTGGACTATGGATGAAAAAAAAATCGTTTCTTTTTTATATGTATTTAGGCAATTTGTTACTCGTAATGGAGCGTAAAGTAATCAGTGCCTCTTAATAAATAAATAAATATTTGGGGACAATCTTAGACAAATCAACCTAGTTCCAAACTAAGCAAAGCTTGTACTATTGGTACAAGGCGACGATATACCTACTTATATAGATAAATATATACTTAGATACATAGAACACACCCAAAAAATGTCTGAGAATTGGAACTTTGTCTGTGTTAACTATATATTTACACCAAAATTCGCTCTATTTTAGCAATTAATAAATAAATAAATGAATTGACGGACCGACATATTGATGGACATGTGGTGTGAATGGCGAATTTATGGCGAATATTGGCCAGAAGTGGTAAAACCAAGTATGCGGTAGCGTTGAATGTGCACGCTTAGAGGGTGTATTGTGGCCAAGCAGAAGAGTTCCTCATTTACTACAGAACCATTAAAAATTGAAAGATAATTCTTGTATTATTATACTTTATCTAAGTCTTAGATTAAACGAGCTTATTAGGTTAATTTTTTGCGCTAGCCTAACGATAGGCTAATAATATAGGGTAGGGTAATTTAGGGTATTTAGGGGTTACGAAACCAAGTCTATTCGTTTTGCTGAGGTCGCAGTTCCAACCTAACCTAAACTACTTTTTAAGCAACTATTCGTTTCTGCTGAAATCGGAGTTGTAACCTAACCTACTTTTCTAATAGCATTTAGTTTCTGTTATGGTCGCAAGTTTTATCTTACTAACCCGTGTAGCATTGAAATTGGTTTCGATGGTACGCCAACTAGATATTTAGACTAATTAAAATAATATTCAGCAATGCAAATTCGACGAAAAGTTATTAGACGAACCGAGGGTATACCGACTAGAACATGCCTAGTTGTGTCAGTAAGGAAGTAACACTCTCAAATATCAAAGTAATACGAATATAGCAGTATTACTAACAACCTGACGTGACAAAACGAGTGTAGTTGCTACTGGCCGATAGTGTAAAAGATATAAAGATTTAGTTACGAGTAGAAAGAAAATTGCTAACATTCTGCCTCGTTAAAAATGTAACTTATGTGTACTTGAATTGTGTGAAGAAGCGTTTGGTTGCCTGGTGAAACCGTCGGATTTTTATTACGGAGGTCGTGCCTTGCTTGAAACCAGACCTAGGGTGTTAGACTAATATTATTAGTGTGGTGTCATCAATCAATTATATGGGTTTCATACGAATTTACAGATCTTTGACTAATAAAATAATACTAGTCTAATATTATCGTTTGAGAAATGGGTCCCTAATCCGAACAAAGCCTAGTTTCCGTCAGGGTAGGAAGGTCAGTCGCTTTTCAAATAAATAGTATCCACGTTACTTCTTGGGTTTAGATTGCCAGGAGAACCCCAGGCTCTATTGAGCCGCAGCAAAAAAGCATGGACAAACGGCAGGTATGATAGTGTACTTAATTAATTACGGTTAATAAATTCTAAATCTAATATATTTCATGCTCATTTCATTTATCTGCAAGATTTACCCGTTCACGAAGAAAAGCTAATACATATGCCAATACAGGGTGTAAAAAAAAATACTCGTGATCCGTTTAAGGGCATAATCGGTATCCAACCGCGAAACAAAATTTTTTTGTATAGGGTACGTCGTCCCAGCCGGTCAGCCCTTCAACAAAACCTTTTTTTTGCGTGAAAAAAAATATTTTCTTAGTCTTTATTATAATTAGAATACGATACCAAATACGCCCTTAAACGGATCACCAGTATTTTTGTTTCACTGTGTATAAGGCAACATAATTTCTGCACTATTTTACGATATTGCTATAGAAAATCGGTCAACGAATAATATCCGGGCGGAACTCTAGTGTCCCCTTGAGTGATGAGGGACCCGTCATGTCTTCCCGTCAGGCTGAATCTTAAGCACAGATCACTTTGTCTACCTGTATATTAAAGTATTTATAACGTTTAGTTTTAGTTTAGTTTTTTATTATATCTTCAATACAATTTTCATACATAATGTAAGAGTAGGTACCTACACAGGCATTACTAATCGTAGAGTGATCGTCAGAAACTTTATTATAATTAGTACATTAAGTAGGTATTTGATGTTGCTAGTTATCTAACAAAAAAATGTAATGATCAATGTCAAAAACAAAATTAAAGGAATAAAATAACAATTTATACAATGTCCAAAATAAGTAATAATAATAAAAAGAACAATAGTGCCATAAGGTACGTATCAATAATATAAAATGTCACGGGTTACTCACGTAATTTAAGTCTTTGATAGACTTGTTGCGATCAATTTACGATGATCATTTTCACGAGCGGCTTTCCGCGAAGGCGTATGTATACTACTATTTACTCAATGGACAAACATTGAATGTAAATACTTGCTTTACACGGTATTAAGAGGATACCGGTACGTATAAAATAATACAAAAAGTACAATAAATACAGTAAAAAATACAATTATGTAGGTAATATAAGTGCAACTATGTGCAGTAAGTATATAAGTGCAATTGAAAGATATCTCGATCTACATTGTTATAAATAATGTTTCGTGTAAATTTTAAATCGGTTCACTGTTTGCTAAAAAAATATACCCACTATTTGAAAGTGAAATAATATAACAAATGAAAATAAATATAACGAAACGATACAGAAAAAAAGGGTGTTTAGTAAACCAAGTTTTGGTACGAAACAATAAAAAGAGCGGTGATATTGTGACCGTCCTCGAAAACACTTAATAATGCGAAGTCCGTGGGAAGTGGTCTACGATCTAAGCTATAATTGTCATAGTAATACTGTCTCATATATCATTCGTAGGTCATAAGATAACATGTTGCGTCATTCATTATGGTTTGCTAGTTCATCAGTAAGTTACACTGATATCTCTGACATTGAGAGCCGATACAAAATTACGAATCTCTCGGAAACGATACGAGACATGCACCTAAACAGTGGAAGGTATATAGGCTATTTAATAATTATTCTTTGCCTTGGACCTTAAGACCGGCATTTTGAATATTTAAAAACCGGCCAAGTGCGTGTCGAACCACGCATAGGAAGGTTCCGTACCTTCAATGGAATAAGAACCAAACTAATACCAAAAGGTCGTATCTGATGCCTATGGAAGAAGTTTTTTGGAGATAACTCAAAAATGGCTAAACCGATAATGTTCAAAATACTTTTCGTAGTAAGTATATGATAAGGTGCATCTCTTAAATTTTTTTTATATTTTTTGAAGATACGGTTCATAAGTTACGGGGGGGGTGGGCTACACAGCTTTTCTGACTTTCGAAGCGATTATTTCAGAAAATATTCACTTAATCACAAAATAGTCAATCATACCTCAATGTTATTTTGAAAGACCTATCGATTTATGTGTCACATGTTGATATTTGGTTAATTTTTTTTATTTTTTATTTAGTTACTTGTATGGAGCGCCCTAAAAATTTTTTTTTTTTCAAATTTAACTACATAAATAAGTAGCTGCATACAATATACACCTTATGTGTAAATTTTATTCAGATACGTCGTATAGTTTCCGAGTAAAATGCCTGTGACATACGGACGGACAGACAGACAGACAGACGAAACGAAAAATGGATATACCTCTTCCCAACGAGCCAACAGACGCCAGGGGCTTCTTATATCTGAAAGCGGCCACCACGTCGTCAACATTTTAGTCCACCTGCCATCACTCTGCCTGCTAACGTGTCCTGTAAATATTAGTAGGTACTTATATATTGAGTAGGTATTTTCACAAATCAGTATCAAACAAATATTAAGCTAAAAGTTGCAAACCCCCCAATAGTATGAAACCTACGTGCCCATTTCTTAATACCTATTTAATACATATTTTAATAGCAAAATAAAAGGAAATATCATTATTTACTTTTTGAATGATTTATTGCAATAGCTTAACTTTTTTTTAATTTAGCGAAAAATGTCTGATCTTAATATATTTTCTGTATGAGAATTTTTGTAACTAAAGCGAGTTCCTTACTTTTCATTTTCGCTGCCGCTCTCCTTCCTACCGGATATGAGGACTATGTCGTCAACGCCAACGTAATGGTCTTGCAAGACGTTGGAGGTTTTTTAAGACGACAATGATCATTAATCATACTGATAAAGGGAAATAAACAGAGCTGTGTTGATTATCTGAGCGTTGTAACGCTTACATTATCAGAGATATGACAGAAAGTTATCGCTTTGTTTCATCTCTTGGCTTATGTAGCTAATGTCCCAACAATAAATGTATTGGACTATGGATGAAAAAAAAAATCGTTTCTTTTTTATATGTATTTAGGCAATTTGTTACTCGTAATGGAGCGTAAAGTAATCAGTGCCTCTTAATAAATAAATAAATATTTGGGGACAATCTTAGACGAATCAACCTAGTTCCAAACTAAGCAAAGCATGTACTATTGGTACTTTAGGTGACGATATACCTACTTATATAGATAAATATATACTTAGATACATAGAACACACCCAAAAATGTCTGAGAATTGGAACTTTGTCTGTGTTAACTATATATTTACACCAAAATTCGCTCTATTTTAGCAATTAATAAATAAATAAATGAATTGAAGGACCGACATATTGATGGACTTGTGGTGTGAATGGCGAATTTATGGCGAATATTGGCCAGAAGTGGTAAAATATTACGGTATGCGGTAGCGTTGAATGTGCACGCTTAGAGGGTGTATTGTGGCCAAGCAGAAGAGTTCCTCATTTACTACAGAACCATTAAAAATTGAAAGATAATTCTTGTATTATTATACTTTATCCAAGTCTTAGATTAAACGAGCTTATTAGGTTAATTTTTTGCGCTAGCCTAACGATAGGCTAATAATATAGGGTAGGGTAATTTAGGGTATTTAGGGGTTACGAAACCAAGTCTATTCGTTTTTGCTGAGGTCGCAGTTCCAACCTAACCTAAACTACTTTTTAAGCAACTATTCGTTTCTGCTGAAATCGGAGTTCTAACCTAACCTACTTTTCTAATAGCATTTAGTTTCTGTTATGGTCGCAAGTTTTATCTTACTAACCCGTGTAGCATTGAAATTGGTTTCGATGGTACGCCAACTAGATATTTAGACTAATTAAAATAATATTCAGCAATGCTAATTCGACGAAAAGTTATTAGACGAACCGAAGGTATACCGACTAGAACATGCCTAGTTGTGTCAGTAAGGAAGTAACACTCTCAAATATCAAATTAATACGAATATAGCAGTATTACTAACAACCTGACGTGACAAAACGAGTGTAGTTGCTACTGGCCGATAGTGTAAAAGATATAAAGATTCAGTTACGAGTAGAAAGAAAATTGCTAACATTCTGCCTCGTTAAAAATGTAACTTATGTGTACTTGAATTGTGTGAAGAAGCGTTTGGTTGCCTGGTGAAACCGTCGGATTTTTATTACGGAGGTCGTGCCTTGCTTGAAACCAGACCTAGGGTGTTAGACTAATATTATTAGTGTGGTGTCATCAATCAATTATATGGGTTTCATACGAATTTACAGATCTTTGACTAATAAAATAATACTAGTCTAATATTGTCGTTTGAGAAATGGGTCCCTAATCCGAACAAAGCCTAGTTTCCGTCAGGGTAGGAAGGTCAGTCGCTTTTCAAATAAATAGTATCCACGTTACTTCTTGGGTTTAGATTGCCAGGAGAACCCCAGGCTCTATTGAGCCGCACCAAAAAGCATGGACAAACGGCAGGAATGATGGTGTACTTAATTAATTACGGTTAATAAATTCTAAATCTAATATATTTCATGCTCATTTCATTTATCTGCAAGATTTACCCGTTCACGAAGAAAAGCTAATACATATGCCAATACAGGGTGTAAAAAAAATACTCGTGATCCGTTTAAGGGCATAATCGGTATCCAACCGCGAAACAAAATTTTGTTGTATGGGGTACGTCGTCCCAGCCGGTCAGCCCTTCAACAAAACTTTTTTTTTGCGTGAAAAAAAATATTTTCTTAGTTTTTATTATAATTAGAATACGATACCAAATACGCCCATAAACGGATCACTAGTATTTTTGTTTCACTGTGTATAAGGCAACATAATTTCCGCACTATTTTACGATATTGCTATAGAAAATCGGTCAACGAATAATATCCGGGCGGAACTCTAGTGTCCCCTTGAGTGATGAGGGACCCGTCATGTCTTCCCGTCTGGCTGAATCTTAAGCACAGATCACTTTGTCTACCTGTATATTAAAGTATTTATAACGTTTAGTTTTTTATTATATCTTCAATACAATTTTCATACATAATGTAAGAGTACCTACACAGGCATTACTAATCGTAGAGTGATCGTCAAAAACTTTATTATAATTAGTACATTTAGTAGGTATTTGATGTTGCTAGTTATCTAACAAAAAATTGTAATGATCAATGTCAAAAAAAAAATTAAAGGAATAAAATAACAATTTATACAATGTCCAAAATAATTAATAATAATAAAAAGAACAATAGTACCATAAGGTACGTATCAATAATATAAAATGTCACGGGTTACTCACGTAATTTAAGTCTTTGATAGACTTGTTGCGATCAATTTACGATGATCATTTTCACGAGCGGCTTTCCGCGAAGGCATCGCACCGGCCACGCCACGCTACGGCCGGCTAAATTACGAGAGTAACCCGTTATAAATATTTTTAACATGTTAGAGTCTCACGAGAACTTTATAATTAAAATCACGTTGTATATATTTACTGTGAGACATGGTCATTTTAGTAATTTTATGTCGTTAGCTAGTGAATAATAAATATATTTTTTTTATTTTGTTTAACTTAAAATCGCCACTTGTAATTGTATCTCCATTTATTAATTTATATGTGAATGTAATTTTGTTGTAAAATGATTATTTATTTAATCATGTCTATTTATCGAAGTTGACAGAAAATGTTCATGCAAAATTAAATTTACGAGCATTTTAAAGACAACTTTAAGCTCGCAATATATAAAAATAAAATAAAATGTAATACTACTATTTACTCAATGGACAAACATTGAATGTAAATACGTGCTTTACACGGTATTAAGATGATACCGGTACATATAAAATAATACAAAAACTAGTACAATAAATATAAAAAAAAATACAATTATGTAGGTAATATAAGTGCAACTATGTGCAGTAAGTATATAAGTGCAACTGAAAGATATCTCGATCTACATCGTTATAAATAATGTTTCGTGTAAATTTTAAATCGGTTCACTGTTTGCTAAAAAAATATACCCACTATTTGAAAGTGAAATAATATAACAAATGAAAATAAATATAACGAAACGAGACAGAAAAAAAGGGTGTTTAGTAAACCAAGTTTTGGTACGAAACAATAAAAAGAGCGGTGATATTGTGACCGTCCTCGAAAACACTTAATAATGCGAAGTCCGTGGGAAGTGGTCTACGATCTAAGCTATAATTGTCATAGTAATACTGTCTCATATATCATTCGTAGGTCATAAGATAACATGTTGCGTCATTCATTATGGTTTGCTAGTTCATCAGTAAGTTACACAGTACCTCTACCACGAGACATGCAAATAAGCCCAATTCGAGATTCGTTCACGAATTCGTAAATTATTTGTATGGAGAATTTGTGCAGAGCCTCTAGCGGTCACTTATAGAACTAAAAATTACTGCCATACCATAAGTTAAATTATCGTTTATGCAATTCGCTCACGAAAGTTCGATTGCTTGTTTCGTTTGTGTAGATTTCAATACTTTACAAAGTGACGTGACGTGACAAACGTCACATCCTTCACACCAACCGAAACCAGTAAGCGCCATTTTATATGTATGACCGAAACAGATTGTAGGTAAACCAAAAAGGTTTTACTTCCTAAGTACATTTTATCTGAAGGTTTAGAACTGTAGACAATTATATGAGCAGTGAACAATAATAAGCATAGAAATCGTACTAGCTCTGAAAAATTACCCTACTTTTTGTGGGTATTTAATACGCTTGCTAGGCCGTTAACTAGGAATAATTTCCGTTTGTCATCGTGTCCCAAGCGGTAAATTTTAAGTCGTTAAGGGCGGTCAATAATCAAGCTTCGTGATGGTCAGCTGCCGTTCCTTGAGTGGGTTGAGGAACGGCAGCCATTTTCTCACCTAAAATACATATAAAATAAAATGACCATCGCGTCCCAGTTGAAACAGGTGATAGTTTATATGCTATTACAAATAAAATAAAAATCATCAGCCGTCTGTATACCACTGAAAAGACCGTAAACTAGTCACATGAATATATGGTATTTAGGGTATCAGCAGACGGTCTTTCTACCTCAATACAGCCGGCTGACGATTTTCCTGATAATAAGAGCATCAAATACTGACAGCTGACCTACGCGAGTCATCATTATACTTCATCCTTAACCACTTCAAAAATTATCATCGCCTGGGACGCCTTGCGATTGGTCATGAAATTTGTTCATGGCTTACGGTTCATGCCATCGGAGCCGGGAAATACAAGCTATGACAGTAAGCCTTTCATCATCATCATCATCTCAGCCATAAGACGTCCACTGCTGAACATATGCCTCCCCCTTAAGCCTTAAGTGTGGTAAGCCTTTACCTTCTTTAAATGCGCGTGACTTTGAACGCATAAAATGTTATCAACCGACTTCAAGAGTTCGAAGGAGGAGGTTCTCAATTCGTCAGGATCTTTATTTTCACTATTATTTCATAATGTTCACCGATTGCAACTTTTTTTTAAACAGGGAAATTACGTATTTCGTCATACATATTCAAATCTAGGAAAAGGGGTGAAAACTGTCAGTACTTCATCCATCCATCCATATACTTATTTCGTCGTAGGATATAGGATTACCTAAGAAAACCAAATTGATGAAATTTCAAATGTACAAATAACACTACTAGTTTAAAACGTCCTAGAACTACGTCCATATGTAATAGCTGATTCTTAATTTATTTGGTTATTTTGTCAACATGACAGTTCGACTTTTAGTGATCATAGTGGATCATAGGTTTATTTCTTATTATTTAGTTCTATTGTATAATCACAAAAGGATGAGTACCCTTTCAGGATGTTGTTGATTCTCTAAAGTATTAGGCAGTGCGCTACTGTTACACATCCCACCTGCGTCGACGCCGACACGTTGGCCAAGTCCTTTAATTTATTTACCAGCGAACAAGCCGGAGCGGCACCCGACATCCGAAATCACTACAAGACTATTAAATATAGTTGTCGTTCGTCTAACTATTGTTTGTGTCGAGGCAATCGATCCGTGGAGCAAGGGGCAGGAGCCTCACGACCTAACAAACGCACAAGGGAAGCTAAAGATGCTCCAGCAAGCCGCCGGTTTTCATACATAACACAACGCAGGATTGCGGCTTTGCCGCTTCTTACATAATGATGGTTTTATTTCTATTTATAAGTTACACGTACGAGTAATTGTTAGTAGTACTTATAAGTTTCTAGTTTGTGACAATGTTACTTTAAAAGGCTATTTCGCAATAAATAAATCTTTAATATAATTATGTACATTATAATTTCAAAGTGCCCTGTATAAATCTGGATGTCTTTTGAGTAAGCACTATTTTATAGAACTTGGATGCAATAATTCGAAGATCCCGGCCTGTAACGCAGTTGTTACTTCTTGAATATAAAATAATACACCTTCCTGGGATAAATAGTTTGCCTTGCTGGTGATAAGTTAGCTGCTACAGCAATCAATCAGAAATGAATGATGCACAAGAACCTGTAAAAGAAGTTTCAATATTATTTGATATTTTTCACAGTTTCATTGTAATTATTATGATTGAAAATGAAAGTGTTTATAACTACGAGTATCATATCAAATTTCAACTACTTACCATTCATTTTAGGTTAGAGTTGGTATTTTTGTGTCGATTTAATATCAGATTAATTGGCTATTATATACATAAATCTCACAAATATTCAGCAGTTCTTGGGTCTAGATTTCTTTTTAAAAAATATTCTTATTGAAGTGTTGATGTGGATATTTCTATTTCTCATATCGGCTTGAAATTTACCGCTTCGTTTTCCAGTTCCAGTTATCATACTATGCAGTCTTATTAACAAATTATGCTTAATATAAGGCTTTGTCGATATTATTTCGTCAACTAATAATATATAAATATAACACAATAAATACGAATGGTTTTCACTTTCACCATGTTTTGACATCTCGCCTTATAATTTGATAGTGAAAGAGTTTTCTACAGTCGATACGGTATTTTTCGGTGACGTAAGTCAAATTAGTGTCTTATGGTAACGTTTTAATAAAACCTATCGATAACAAACTGTACAGTACCTCTACCACGAGTCCTGCAAATAAGCCCAATTCGAGATTCGTTCACGAATTCGTAAATTATTTGTATGGAGAATTTGTGCAGAGCCTCTAGCGGTCACTTATAGAACTAAAAATTACTGCCATACCATAAGTTAAATTATCGTTTATGCAATTCGCTCACGAAAGTTCGATTGCTTGTTTCGTTTGTGTAGATTTCAATACTTTACAAAGTAACGTGACGTGACAAACGTCACACCCTTCACACCAACCGCAACCAGTAAGCGCCATTTTATATCTATGACCGAAACAGATTGTAGGTAAACCAAAAAGGTTTTACTTCCTAAGTACATTTTATCTGAAGGTTTAGAACTGTAGACAATTATATGAGCAGTGAACAATAATAAGCATAGAAATCGTACTAGCTCTGAAAAATTACCCTACTTTTTGTGGGTATTTAATACGCTTGCTAGGCCGTTAACTAGGAATAATTTCCGTTTGTCATCGTGTCCCAAGCGGTAAATTTTAAGTCGTTAAGGGCGGTCAATATTCAAGCTTCGTGATGGTCAGCTGCCGTTCCTTAAGTAGGTTGAGGAACGGCAGCCATTTTCTCACATAAAATACATATAAAATAAAATGACCATCGCGTCCCAGTTGAAACAGGTGATAGTTTATATGCTATTACAAATAAAATAAAAATCATCAGCCGTCTGTATACCACTGAAAAGACCGTAAACTAGTCACATGAATATATGGTATTTAGGGTATCAGCAGACGGTCTTTCTACCTCAATACAGCCGGCTGACGATTTTCCTGATAAGAGCATCAAATACTGACAGCTGACCTAAGCGAGTCATCATTATACTTCGTCCTTAACCACTTCAAAAATTATCATCGCCTGGGACGCCTTGCGATTGGTCATGAAATTTGTTCATGGCTTACGGTTCATGCCATCGGAGCCGGGAAATACAAGCTATGACAGTAAGCCTTTCATCATCATCATCTCAGCCATAAGACGTCCACTGCTGAACATATGCCTCCCCCTTAAGCCTTAAGTGTGGTAAGCCTTTACCTTCTTTAAACGCGCGTGACTTTGAACGCATAAAATGTTATCAACCGACTTCAAGAGTTCGAAGGAGGAGGTTCTCAATTCGTCAGGATCTTTATTTTCACTATTATTTCATAATGTTCACCGATTGCAACTTTTTTTAAACCGGGAAATTACGTATTTCGTCATACATATTCAAAGCTAGGAAAAGGGGTGAGAACTGTCAGTACTTCATCCATCCATCCATATACTTATTTCGTCGTAGGATATAGGATTACCTAAGAAAACCAAATTGATGAAATTTCAAATGTACAAATAACACTACTAGTTAAAAAACGTCCTAGAACTACATCCATATGTAATAGGTGATTCTTAATTTATTTGGTTATTTTGTCAACATGACAGTTCGACTTTTAGTGATCATAGTGGATCATAGGTTTATTTCTTATTATTTAGTTCTATTGTATAATCACAAAAGGATGAGTACCCTTTCAGGATGTTGTTGATTCTCTAAAGTATTAGGCAGTGCGCTACTGTTACACATCCCACCTGCGTCGACGCCGACACGTTGGCCAAGTCCTTTAATTTATTTACCAGCGAACAAGCCGGAGCGGCACCCGACATCCGAAATCACTACAAGACTATTAAATATAGTTGTCGTTCGTCTAACTATTGTTTGTGTCGAGGCAATCGATCCGTGGAGCAAGGGGCAGGAGCCTCACGACCTAACAAACGCACAAGGGAAGCTAAAGATGCTCCAGCAAGCCGCCGGTTTTCATACATAACACAACGCAGGATTGCGGCTTTGCCGCTTCTTACATAATGATGGTTTTATTTCTATTTATAAGTTACACGTACGAGTAATTGTTAGTAGTACTTATAAGTTTCTAGTTTGTGACAATGTTACTTTAAAAGGCTATTTCGCAATAAATAAATCTTTAATATAATTATGTACATTATAATTTCAAAGTGCCCTGTATAAATCTGGATGTCTTTTGAGTAAGCACTATTTTATAGTACTTGGATGCAATAATTTGAAGATCCCGGCCTGTAACGCAGTTGTTACTTCTTGAATATAAAATAATACACCTTCCTGGGATAAATAGTTTGCCTTGCTGGTGATAAGTTAGCTGCTACAGCAATCAATCAGAAATGAATGATGCACAAGAACCTGTAAAAGAAGTTTCAATATTATTTGATATTTTTCACAGTTTCATTGTAATTATTATGATTGAAAATGAAAGTGTTTATAACTACGAGTATCATATCAAATTTCAACTACTTACCATTCATTTTAGGTTAGAGTTGGTATTTTTGTGTCGATTTAATATCAGATTAATTGGCTATTATATACATAAATCTCACAAATATTCAGCAGTTCTTGGGTCTAGATTTCTTTTTAATAAATATTCTTATTGAAGTGTTGATGTGGATATTTCTATTTCTCATATCGGCTTGAAATTTACCGCTTCGTTTTCCAGTTCCAGTTATCATACTATGCAGTCTTATTAACAAATTATGCTTAATATAAGGCTTTGTCGATATTATTTCGTCAACTAATAATATATAAATATAACACAATAAATACGAATGGTTTTCACTTTCACCATGTTTTGACATCTCACCTTATAATTTGATAGTGAAAGAGTTTTCTACAGTCGATACGGTATTTTTCGGTGACGTAAGTCAAATTAGTGTCTTATGGTAACGTTTTAATAAAACCTATCGATAACAAACTGTACAGTACCTCTACCACGAGTCCTGCAAATAAGCCCAATTCGAGATTCGTTCACGAATTCGTAAATTATTTGTATGGAGAATTTGTGCAGAGCCTCTAGCGGTCACTTATAGAACTAAAAATTACTGCCATACCATAAGTTAAATTATCGTTTATGCAATTCGCTCACGAAAGTTCGATTGCTTGTTTCGTTTGTGTAGATTTCAATACTTTACAAAGTAACGTGACGTGACAAACGTCACACCCTTCACACCAACCGCAACCAGTAAGCGCCATTTTATATCTATGACCGAAACAGATTGTAGGTAAACCAAAAAGGTTTTACTTCCTAAGTACATTTTATCTGAAGGTTTAGAACTGTAGACAATTATATGAGCAGTGAACAATAATAAGCATAGAAATCGTACTAGCTCTGAAAAATTACCCTACTTTTTGTGGGTATTTAATACGCTTGCTAGGCCGTTAACTAGGAATAATTTCCGTTTGTCATCGTGTCCCAAGCGGTAAATTTTAAGTCGTTAAGGGCGGTCAATATTCAAGCTTCGTGATGGTCAGCTGCCGTTCCTTGAGTAGGTTGAGGAACGGCAGCCATTTTCTCACATAAAATACATATAAAATAAAATGACCATCGCGTCCCAGTTGAAACAGGTGATAGTTTATATGCTATTACAAATAAAATAAAAATCATCAGCCGTCTGTATACCACTGAAAAGACCGTAAACTAGTCACATGAATATATGGTATTTAGGGTATCAGCAGACGGTCTTTCTACCTCAATACAGCCGGCTGACGATTTTCCTGATAAGAGCATCAAATACTGACAGCTGACCTAAGCGAGTCATCATTATACTTCGTCCTTAACCACTTCAAAAATTATCATCGCCTGGGACGCCTTGCGATTGGTCATGAAATTTGTTCATGGCTTACGGTTCATGCCATCGGAGCCGGGAAATACAAGCTATGACTGTAAGCCTTTCATCATCATCATCTCAGCCATAAGACGTCCACTGCTGAACATATGCCTCCCCCTTAAGCCTTAAGTGTGGTAAGCCTTTACCTTCTTTAAACGCGCGTGACTTTGAACGCATAAAATGTTATCAACCGACTTCAAGAGTTCGAAGGAGGAGGTTCTCAATTCGTCAGGATCTTTATTTTCACTATTATTTCATAATGTTCACCGATTGCAACTTTTTTTAAACCGGGAAATTACGTATTTCGTCATACATATTCAAAGCTAGGAAAAGGGGTGAGAACTGTCAGTACTTCATCCATCCATCCATATACTTATTTCGTCGTAGGATATAGGATTACCTAAGAAAACCAAATTGATGAAATTTCAAATGTACAAATAACACTACTAGTTAAAAAACGTCCTAGAACTACATCCATATGTAATAGGTGATTCTTAATTTATTTGGTTATTTTGTCAACATGACAGTTCGACTTTTAGTGATCATAGTGGATCATAGGTTTATTTCTTATTATTTAGTTCTATTGTATAATCACAAAAGGATGAGTACCCTTTCAGGATGTTGTTGATTCTCTAAAGTATTAGGCAGTGCGCTACTGTTACACATCCCACCTGCGTCGACGCCGACACGTTGGCCAAGTCCTTTAATTTATTTACCAGCGAACAAGCCGGAGCGGCACCCGACATCCGAAATCACTACAAGACTATTAAATATAGTTGTCGTTCGTCTAACTATTGTTTGTGTCGAGGCAATCGATCCGTGGAGCAAGGGGCAGGAGCCTCACGACCTAACAAACGCACAAGGGAAGCTAAAGATGCTCCAGCAAGCCGCCGGTTTTCATACATAACACAACGCAGGATTGCGGCTTTGCCGCTTCTTACATAATGATGGTTTTATTTCTATTTATAAGTTACACGTACGAGTAATTGTTAGTAGTACTTATAAGTTTCTAGTTTGTGACAATGTTACTTTAAAAGGCTATTTCGCAATAAATAAATCTTTAATATAATTATGTACATTATAATTTCAAAGTGCCCTGTATAAATCTGGATGTCTTTTGAGTAAGCACTATTTTATAGTACTTGGATGCAATAATTTGAAGATCCCGGCCTGTAACGCAGTTGTTACTTCTTGAATATAAAATAATACACCTTCCTGGGATAAATAGTTTGCCTTGCTGGTGATAAGTTAGCTGCTACAGCAATCAATCAGAAATGAATGATGCACAAGAACCTGTAAAAGAAGTTTCAATATTATTTGATATTTTTCACAGTTTCATTGTAATTATTATGATTGAAAATGAAAGTGTTTATAACTACGAGTATCATATCAAATTTCAACTACTTACCATTCATTTTAGGTTAGAGTTGGTATTTTTGTGTCGATTTAATATCAGATTAATTGGCTATTATATACATAAATCTCACAAATATTCAGCAGTTCTTGGGTCTAGATTTCTTTTTAATAAATATTCTTATTGAAGTGTTGATGTGGATATTTCTATTTCTCATATCGGCTTGAAATTTACCGCTTCGTTTTCCAGTTCCAGTTATCATACTATGCAGTCTTATTAACAAATTATGCTTAATATAAGGCTTTGTCGATATTATTTCGTCAACTAATAATATATAAATATAACACAATAAATACGAATGGTTTTCACTTTCACCATGTTTTGACATCTCACCTTATAATTTGATAGTGAAAGAGTTTTCTACAGTCGATACGGTATTTTTCGGTGACGTAAGTCAAATTAGTGTCTTATGGTAACGTTTTAATAAAACCTATCGATAACAAACTGTACAGTACCTCTACCACGAGTCCTGCAAATAAGCCCAATTCGAGATTCGTTCACGAATTCGTAAATTATTTGTATGGAGAATTTGTGCAGAGCCTCTAGCGGTCACTTATAGAACTAAAAATTACTGCCATACCATAAGTTAAATTATCGTTTATGCAATTCGCTCACGAAAGTTCGATTGCTTGTTTCGTTTGTGTAGATTTCAATACTTTACAAAGTAACGTGACGTGACAAACGTCACACCCTTCACACCAACCGCAACCAGTAAGCGCCATTTTATATCTATGACCGAAACAGATTGTAGGTAAACCAAAAAGGTTTTACTTCCTAAGTACATTTTATCTGAAGGTTTAGAACTGTAGACAATTATATGAGCAGTGAACAATAATAAGCATAGAAATCGCACTAGCTCTGAAAAATTACCCTACTTTTTGTGGGTATTTAATACGCTTGCTAGGCCGTTAACTAGGAATAATTTCCGTTTGTCATCGTGTCCCAAGCGGTAAATTTTAAGTCGTTAAGGGCGGTCAATATTCAAGCTTCGTGATGGTCAGCTGCCGTTCCTTGAGTAGGTTGAGGAACGGCAGCCATTTTCTCACATAAAATACATATAAAATAAAATGACCATCGCGTCCCAGTTGAAACAGGTGATAGTTTATATGCTATTACAAATAAAATAAAAATCATCAGCCGTCTGTATACCACTGAAAAGACCGTAAACTAGTCACATGAATATATGGTATTTAGGGTATCAGCAGACGGTCTTTCTACCTCAATACAGCCGGCTGACGATTTTCCTGATAAGAGCATCAAATACTGACAGCTGACCTACGCGAGTCATCATTATATTTCGTCCTTAATCACTTCAAAAATTATCATCGCCTGGGACGCCTTGCGATTGGTCATGAAATTTGTTCATGGCTTACGGTTCATGCCATCGGAGCCGGGAAATACAAGCTATGACTGTAAGCCTTTCATCATCATCATCTCAGCCATAAGACGTCCACTGCTGAACATATGCCTCCCCCTTAAGCCTTAAGTGTGGTAAGCCTTTACCTTCTTTAAACGCGCGTGACTTTGAACGCATAAAATGTTATCAACCGACTTCAAGAGTTCGAAGCAGGAGGTTCTCAATTCGTCAGGATCTTTATTTTCACTATTATTTCATAATGTTCACCGATTGCAACTTTTTTTAAACAGGGAAATTACGTATTTCGTCATACATATTCAAAGCTAGGAAAAGGGGTGAGAACTGTCAGTACTTCATCCATCCATCCATATACTTATTTCGTCGTAGGATATAGGATTACCTAAGAAAACCAAATTGATGAAATTTCAAATGTACAAATAACACTACTAGTTTAAAACGTCCTAGAACTACATCCATATGTAATAGGTGATTCTTAATTTATTTGGTTATTTTGTCAACATGACAGTTCGACTTTTAGTGATCATAGTGGATCATAGGTTTATTTCTTATTATTTAGGTCTATTGTATTATCACAAAAGGATAAGTACCCTTTCAGGATGTTGTTGATTCTCTAAAGTATTAGGCAGTGCGCTACTGTTACACATCCCACCTGCGTCGACGCCGACACGTTGGCCTAGTCCTTTAATTTATTTACCAGCGAACAAGCCGGAGCGGCACCCGACATCCGAAATCACTACAAGACTATTAAATATAGTTGTCGTTCGTCTAACTATTGTTGGTGTCGAGGCAATCGATCCGTGGTGCAAGGGGCACGGAGCCTCACGACCTAACAAACGCACAAGGGAAGCTAAAGATGCTCCAGCAAGCCGCCGCTTTTCATACATAATACAACGCAGGATTGCGGCTTTGCCGCTTCTTACATAATGATGGTTTTATTTCTATTTATAAGTTACACGTACGAGTAATTGTTAGTAGTACTTATAAGTTTCTAGTTTGTGACAATGTTACTTTAAAAGGCTATTTCGCAATAAATAAATCTTTAATATAATTATGTACATTATAATTTCAAAGTGCCCTGTATAAATCTGGATGTCTTTTAAGTAAGCACTATTTTATAGTACTTGGATGCAATAATTCGAAGATGCCGGCCTGAAACACAGTTGTTACTTCTTGAATATAAAATAATACACCTTCCTGGGATAAATAGTTTGCCTTGCCGGTGATAAATTAGCTGCTACAGCAATCAATCAGAAATGAATGATGCACAAGAACCTGTAAAAGATGTTTCAATATTTATTGTTATTTTTCACAGTTTCATTGTTATTATTATGATTGAAAATGAAAGTGTTTATAACTATCATATCAAATTTCAACTACTTACCATTCATTTTAGGTTAGAGTTGGTATTTTTGTGTCGATTTAAAATCAGATTAATTGACTATTAATACATAAATCTCACAAATATTCAGCAGTTCTTGGGTCTAGATTTCTCTTTTAAAATTATTCTTATTGAAGTGTTGATGTGGATATTTCTATTTCTCATATCGGCTTGAAATTTACCGTTTCGTTTTCCAGTTCCAGTTATCATACTATGCAGTCTTCTTAACAAATTATGCTTAATATAAGGCTTTGTCGATATTATTTCATCAATTAATAATATATAAATATAACACAATAAATACGAATGGTTTTCACTTTCACCATGTTTTGACATCTCACCCTACAATTTGATAGTGAAAGAGTTTTCTACAGTCGATACGGTATTTTTCGGTGACGTATGTCAAATTAGTGTCTTATGGTAGCGTTTTAATAAAACCTATCGATAACAAACTGCACTGACTACATCCGTCTCGTTCTACCTATGAGACGGATGTATGTCAGCATAGAGATTTCGAATTTCTTGCTGTCGATACCGAAGGAAAACTATTCGAAGCCCGTTGATTCGTTAACGACTGCAGAAAGGTTTCAGAATTTTCTGTAATGACTCGTGGTAGAGGTACTGTACCTCTACCACGAGTCATGCAAATAAGCCCAATTCTAGATTCGTTCACGAATTCGTAAATTATTTGTATGGAGAATTTGTGCAGAGCCTCTAGCGGTCACTTATAGAACCTGTAGAAAATTCTGAATATTTTTCTATAGGCGTTAACGAATAATCGGGCTTCGAATCGTTTTCCTTCAGTTTCGACAGCAACACATACAAACGATCTATGCTGACATTTCATGTCGGATTACGTTTAGTGCGCTGCATACACCCGTCTCATAGGTAGAACGAGACGGATGTATGCGGCACGTCGAATGTGATCTATCATGTTAACGCACTGAAGGTCAGTACAGTTTGTTATCGATAGGTTTTATTAAAACGTTACCATAAGACACTAATTTGACTTACGTCACCGAAAAATACCGTATCGACTGTAGAAAACTCTTTCACTATCAAATTATAAGGTGAGATGTCAAAACATGGTGAAAGTGAAAACCATTCGTATTTATTGTGTTATATTTATATATTATTAGTTGACGAAATAATATCGACCAAGCCTTATATTAAGCATAATTTGTTAAGAAGACTGCATAGTATGATAACTGGAACTGGAAAACGAAACGGTCAATTTCAAGCCGATATGAGAAATAGAAATATCCGCATCAACACTTCAATAAGAATAATTTTAGAAAAAAAATTTAGACCCAAGAACTGCAGAATATTTGTGAGATTTATGTATTAATAGTCAATTAAACTGATTTTAAATCGACAAAAATACCAACTCTAACCTAAAATGAATGGTAAGTAGTTGAAATTTGATATGATAGTTATAAACACTTTCATTTTCAATCATAATAATATAATGAATCTGTGAAAAATAACAAATAATATTGAAACATCTTTTACAGGTTCTTGTGCATCATTCATTTCTGATTGGTTGCTGTAGCAGCTAACTTATCACCGGCAAACTATTTATCCCAGGAAGGTGTTTTATTTTATATTCAAGAAGTAACAACTGCGTCACAGGCCCGGATCTTCGAATTATTGCATCCAAGTCCTATAAAATAGTGCTTACTTAAAAGACATCCAGATTTATACAGGACACTTTGAAATTATAATGTGCATAATTATATTAAAGATTTATTTATTGTGAAATAGCCTTTTAAAGTAACATTGTCACAAACTAGAAACGTATAAGTACTACTAACAATTACTCGTACGTGTAAATTATAAATAGAAATAAAACCATCATTCATTATGCAAGAAAAAGCCGCAATCCTGCGTTGTGTTATGTATGAAAACCGGCGGCTTGCTGGAGCATCTTTAGCTTCCCTTGTGCGTTTGTTAGGTCGTGAGGCTCCGTGCCCCTTGCTTCACGGATCGATTGCCTCGACACCAACAATAGTTAGACGAACGACAACTATATTTAATAGTCTTGTAGTGATTTCGGATGTCGGGCGCCGCTCCGGCTTGTTTGCTGGTAAATAAATTAAAGGACTTCGCCAACGTGTCGGCGTCGACGCAGGTGGGATGTGTAACAGTAGCGCACTGCCTATACTTTAGAGAATCAACAACATCCTGAAAGGGTAATACTTATCCTTTTGTGATTATACAATAGACCTAAATAATATGAAATAAACCTATGATCCACTATGATCACTAAAAGTCGAACTGTCATATTGACAAAATAACCAAATAAATTAAGAATCACCTAACACTTTACATATGGACGTAGTTCTAGGACATTTTAAACTAGTAGTGTTATTTGTACATTTGAAATTTCATCAATTTGGTTTTCTTAGGTAATCGTATATCCTACGACGAAATAAGTATATGGATGGATGGATGAAGTACGACAGTTTTCACCCCTTTTCCTAGCTTTGAATATGTATGACGAAATACGTAATTCCCCTGTTTAAAAAAAAGTTGCAATCGGTGAACATTATGAAAAAATAGTAAAAATAAAGATCCTGACGAATTGAGAACCTCCTTCTTTGAAATCTTGAAGTCGGTTGAAAACATTTTATGCGTTAAAAGTCACGCGCGTTTAAATAAGGTAAAAAAAAGGCTTACTGTCATAACTTGTGTTTCCCGGCTCCGATGGCATCCCAAGTAACACAGGAAGCATTGTAACATATGAATAGTTAAATTATTTCGAACTTAAGTTAACTCACCGAGCAACTTGTCGCATTATATGATGCTTTGAGCTGTATAACGTTTGTATAATGGCATATCTAAATGCTTTTTTAAATCCATTAGCTTTAGTGCAGCAAACCACAACG
The DNA here is from genome assembly GCA_947086415.1 of Pammene aurita. Classification (NCBI taxonomy): domain Eukaryota; kingdom Metazoa; phylum Arthropoda; class Insecta; order Lepidoptera; family Tortricidae; genus Pammene; species Pammene aurita. Next base: position 11,045,812 of record OX352306.1, on the reverse strand, counting down.
CGACTGTACAGCTTTCGACTGTTTAAAAGCACTTAAGTGCTTTAGGTTCTACAATAGCATTTTATGATGCTTTACGCTGTATAACGGTTGTATAATGGCATATGTAAATGCTTTTGTTTAGCCATTAGTTTTAGTGCAGCGAACAACATGCAACTGTACAGCTGAATGCTGTACAGTTGCGTTTTGGTTTGCTACACTAATGCTTCGGTTTGGTTTAGTGCCTTAGGTTCTACAATAGCATAAATAAATGCTTAATGCTGTTTAAGAGCATGAATATTAGCCATTATAATGCCACGTAAATTCGCTATACAGCTTTCAGCTATTTTTAATGCCTTAGGGTGTACAATAGCATTTATGTATAAGTAGGTAATACGTTCCTAATGCAGTACAATAGCAATAATATAAACCATTATAAAGCCAAGTAATTCACTATAAGGGGCTGTTCATAAATTACGTCATTTCAAATGGGGGGGGGGGGGTCTGGACATCGGATGATGGTAGCGTGACGTAGGAGGGGGGGGGGGCGGTCATTCCGAAGATCACATCATCAATGTGTAAAAAAAGGAATGAAAGTCGTGTTTCTATAAACTTTTAATGCTATAAAATATTATCTACTAAATAGTTTTTTATTTTACAATTAAGCTTAAAACGCATTTTTTTTAATGACGTCACTTTATTTGGCAGCTTTACTATAAAAAAATGGATGACGTAATTTATGAACAGCCCCTATACAGCTTTTAGCGGTTTTAGTGCCTTAGGTTCTACAATAGCATAAATAAATGCTTAATGTTGTTTAATAGCATAATTATTCACGTGTAATGCTGTAGGCATAAATAAGGCATTTTTTAAGGGTCACTGAGCTGCTATTGGACTAAGAGCTAGCCACGTCAGATATGACAAAATAATGAGAGCAACAAAACCCGTCTGGTTAGATTGCTATACTATTCTTATTGCTAGATCCTGGCATCTGGCAGCTTTTAATGGGTGGAGGTCACAGTGACAGAGTAGCAAAATGTTTTAATTGGAAAATAGTAATACCAAATTAGGTAAAAATTGCCGAAGTTGTCTCAGTTATAAAGGACAGGGCCTATATTTTAAGGGGCTCCCTGGCGCCAACGACCTTGGATCTGATTCCCTTAGTTTTCTAATTATTTATATAGCTTATCATATTATCAGTAACGGCTTTAAACAATATAGTATCCTATATTTACTTCAATATTCATTGTCCACGAGATATTTGACATCAAAGTCGAACCGGTTTAGGCTAAAAAAGTGGTTTTATGGTCATAAATTTTGTTTTAATTAGTTAAAAATTAAAATCTCTTTACAGTTTTTAGGGACATCAAAGAGGAACCCTAATATGTAGATTACGTATATGTAAGATTCTTTACACCATTCGAATATCGATAAGTGTTTTTTAGACCATATTTTAAAAATATCATAAAAAAATAACGGCTCATTTATTTCAAGATCCGGCTCTACAGAATGGATATAAAAGATTCAAAAACCGATAGTCGTTTGCCTTATAATTCTATCTATAATGAATATGTTGGAATATCGACTCAAAACTGGTCAAAAATCGATAAAAAAAAATCTTAGACCAAAAATATTGTGTATTATTACCATACATCGGGGTTTCCGGTACGGGAATGTTTGACATTAGCCAAAGAGTAGGCATTAACTTAAAAAACAGAATGTACTCTGGCACGTTTCTACCTAATGAATAATTGATCGAAAAATCATAGGTATATACAATTTATATGTAATAGCTGACTATTATGTATATATATTGTAGGTACATATACCTATGATTTTTTCAAGTATTTTTTTATTAATTCATGTAATGACTGATCATTGTCAACCTCTTCAGTTAATCAAATAGTTCATAAATATCGGACGTCAAGATTAATATTTGACACTTATTATACCGTGTCTTTGTCTTAGGTAGATCTAGTTAATAAATTTCGGATATGCAATAGCATTTTTAAAATACTAAGTATATAATAGTCAATACAAACATGCCCCTAAGAAAAAAAGCTCGTATCATAGTGTGTAAGCTATTCACAGAGAGGTAGTTATTCATTAGGCATAATATGATATTTTCTCAGACTAACTCTCAACCTATCAGTTTATCTCTACTCTTTCTCAAATCGTTCCCGCACCGAAAACCCCGATGTATGATTATTACGGAAACAAAAACAGTAGGCGACAAACTATGAACTATATTTTCTTATACATCGTTTGGCACTACTTTCTCCCAACATAAACTTTTGTATAATTTCTCTTAATATTGTATAGTATTTGTATAGTTTCTCATAATATTGCATCAAACCCAGATCTCTAGGATTTATTTTCTTGAAATGGTTTGCATTCTTTGACCTCCACCACTTTAAAGCTGCCAGATGTCCAGATCTAGAAATAAGCATAGTATACCAAACTGACTAGAGGGGTTTGGTTGCTCTCATTATTGTGTCATATCCGACGTGGCTAGCTCTCCGTCTATATAGACCAACGCCATTTTGTAAATAATTTATAACTTAAAAATAAAATCATGCGGACATAATTATACAAGGAAAATACCTGTATAATAATGAAATTACTTAATTTAAGACTGCTCAACCAACACTATTATGTTAATAATGCAAAACTCGTTCTATACGAGGATTACACAATTGTTTTGTTTATTTGACGCATATCTTTTTATAATATTTTATAGCAAAACCACAAAAAATCAAAGGCGCGTGAAAATTTTCAATGGAACTTATATACACATTTACAGTAAACTACATTGCGCAGTAATATTTGAAGGATATAATAACGTAAAAGAGTCAAAAACTTTTATAAATTTTGTTAGGATGCAAACAAATATGACGTGTCACTCATTCAGTTTTTTGTACCGTCTTCGTCCATTTTATATTGCGAGACAACGTAGTTAAATCACAACGTTCATTGTATTATAACATTTGTTCCGTCGGTGTTAGAGACGTTTTTGCATTGACGTAAGGTTTATTTTACTACACTCTTATGCTAGTATAATGCTTTTGTATTGCGATTGGCAAGTTAATCGAGAGTACTTATGCTTCTTTACTGCGATTAGCAAGTTTTTTGGCCGTATTAATGCTTCTTTAATGCAGTTGGCAACTTAATAGAGCGTACTAATGATTCTTTAATGCGATTGGCACTTTCCATGACAACGATAATGCTAATAGCGCAGACATATTGCGCCTGTAATGCTATTAAATGACCTGTATAGGATCTCAAGCTGGGTAATTCGTGCCCATTTAAGACCTATATCAGCACTATAAACGTTTATAATGCTACTATAAAACGAACTGAAAATGCTAAAAGCATACAGATATGGTGTAAGACGGCCGTTATACTGCTTTGATGTGTTACTTGGGATGAACCGTAAGCCAGGAACAAATTTCATGACCAATCGCAAGGCGTCCCAGGCGGTGATAATTTTTGAAGTGGTTAAGGACGAAGTATAATGATGACTCGCGTAGGTCAGCTGTCGCTCCGTTGGTGGGTTGCGGATCGTCAGTATTTGATGCTCTTATCATCAGGAAAATCGTCAGCCGGCTGTATTGAGGAAGAAAGACCGTCTGCTGATACCCTAAATACCATGTATTCATGTGACTAGTTTACGGTCTTTTCAGTGCTATACAGCCGGCTGATGATTTTTATTTTATTTGTAATAGCATATAAACTATCACCTGCTTCAAACTGGGACGCGATGGTCATTTTATTTTATATATATTTTATGTGAGAAAATGGCTGCCGTTCCTCAACCCACTCAAGGAACGACAGCTGACCATCACGAAGCTTGATTATTTACCGCTTGGGACACGATGACCAACGGAAATTATTCCTGGTTTACGGCCTAGCAAGCATATTAAACACCCACAAAAAGTAGGGTAATTTTTCAGAGCTAGTACGGTTTCTATGCTTATTATTGTTCACTGCTCATATAATTGTCTATTACAGTTCTAAACCTTCAGATAAAATGTACTTAGGAAGTAAAACCTTTTTGGCTTACCTACAATCTGTTTCGGTTGGTGTGAAGGATGTGACGTTTGTCACGTCACGTCACTTTGTAAAGTATTGAAATCTACACAAACGAAACAAGCAATCGAACTTTCGTGAGCGAATTGGATAAACGATAATTTAACTTATGGTATGGCAGTAATTTTTAGTTCTATAAGTGACCGCTAGAGGCTCTGCACAAATTCTCCATACAAATAATTTACGTATTCGTGAACGAATCTCGAATTGGGCTTATTTGCATGACTCGTGGTAGAGGTACTGATATCTCTGACATTGAGAGTCGATACAAAATTACGAATCTCTCGGAAACGATACGAGACATGCACCTAAACAGTGGAAGGTATATAGGCTATTTAATATTATTCTTTGCCTTGGACTTTAAGACCGGCATTTTGAATATTTAAAAACCGGCCAAGAGCGTGTCGGACCACGCATAGGAAGGTTCCGTACCTTCAATGGAATAAGAACCAAACTAATACCAAAAGGTCGTATCTGATGCCTATGGAAGAAGTTTTTTGGAGATAACTCAAAAATGGCTGAACCGATAATGTTCAAAACAATTTTCGTAGAAAGTATATGATAAGGTGCATCTTTAAATTTTTTTCATATTTTTTGAAGTTACGGTTCAAAAGTTACGGGGGGGCTACACAACTTTTCTGACTTTCGAAGCGATTATTTCAGAAAATATTCACTTAATCACGAAATAGTCAAAGAAACCTCAATGTTATTTTGAAATACCTATCGATTGATGTATCACATGTTGATATTTGGTTCATTTTTTTTATTTTTTATTTAGTTACTTGTATGGAGCGCCCCCCTAAAAATCTTTTTTTTCCAAATTTAACTACATTACTAAGTAGCTGCATACAAAATACACCTCATGTGTAAATTTTATTCAGATACGTCATATAGTTTCCGAGTAAAATGCCTGTGACATACGGACGGACAGACAGACAGACAGACGAAACGAAAAATGGATATACCTCTACCCAACGAGCCAACAGACGCCAGGGGCTTCTTATATCTGAAAGCGGCCACCACATCGTCAACATTTTAGTCCACCTGCCATCACTCTGCCTGGCAACGTGTCCTGTAAATATTAGTAGGTATATATTGAGTAGGTATTTTCATACTAGACACGAAGTAAAAAAATATGACGGTGACTTAAAGGTTGCTGAACTAAAGCGCGCCAGCATAAAACGTTCACATTTCTAAAGCTTCGGCGAAAACATATCACACCCCAGTCAAATGTGAAAATATTAAAAAACTTAATTTTGTTTGTTGAGCGAAAAATTCATCTTTCAAGTGTTTACCTCGACGTGAAATAAAACTGCGAACATGTTCAAACGTGTTTACTTTACGTGACTCTTAGAATACGTCTTGGCAAGTTTATCTTTGCTGTTGAGAGTTCAAGCAACATGGTCTTCGAGGTCGCGAATGCGGGCAAACATAATTTTTCCGGAGGCAAAAAAGAATTTGCCGTATAGTACTTTTCGCATTCGAGACCCATACGTGTCTCAGTAAGCCGATTTTTATTACATTTCAAAGCAGATGCTCAGAAACGTACAGATTAGCTAACACAAGGGCAATGTGTCTCGAAAGAGATCTTTACGTTTTTTGACGAGGGTAGGTTTCAAAAGAAATGAAAATCAGGCTTAAGGTTGAAGTATCGCGCAAATACTTCATCCACAATTTTAGATACAACGATAAAGTTAACATGCCTCTTCTATTTCTTTGAGGTGAGGTCGGCCTAAAATAGGTCGGTGAAATAAAATTGTATTTTCCATTATAAAACTGTTTATATTTTTCATATCACATTTTTTTAGGATTCCGTAGCCAAATTGGAAAAAACGGATCCCTAATAGTTTCGTCGTGTCCATCTGTCCGTCCATCCGTATGGTACAGCTGTTTTACATGGAAACTGTAAGATGGATGTTAATAAAATTTTAACATAAGGTGTACTTTGTACGCCGCAGTTTTGCAGTAAAATTGCTAAAAAAATATATTTTTAGTTACATGACTGTAACTAATTGTAATTTTTTTAACAATAGCATTTTAATCGATAGGTCTTTAATAATAATTACATTGAGGTTTGTTTGAACATTATTTGATTTAGTGAATATTTTGTGAAGTTAAATTATCGTTTATGCAATTCGCTCACGAAAGTTCGATTGCTTGTTTCGTTTGTGTAGATTTCAATACTTTACAAAGTGACGTGACGTGACAAACGTCACATCCTTCACACCAACCGAAACCAGTAAGCGCCGTTTTATATCTATGACCGAAACAGATTGTAGGTAAACCAAAAAGGTTTTACTTCCTAAGTACATTTTATCTGAAGGTTTGGAACTGTAGACAATTATATGAGCAGTGAACAATAATAAGCATAGAAATCGTACTAGCTCTGAAAAATTACCCTACTTTTTGTGGGTATTTAATACGCTTGCTAGGCCGTTAACTAGGAATAATTTCCGTTTGTCATCGTGTCCCAAGCGGTAAATTTTAAGTCGTTAAGGGCGGTCAATAATCAAGCTTCGTGATGGTCAGCTGCCGTTCCTTGAGTGGGTTGAGGAACGGCAGCCATTTTCTCACATAAAATACATATAAAATAAAATGACCATCGCATCCCAGTTGAAACAGGTGATAGTTTATATGCTATTACAAATAAAATAAAAATCATCAGCCGTCTGTATACCACTGAAAAGACCGTAAACTAGTCACATGAATATATGGTATTTAGGGTATCAGCAGACGGTCTTTCTACCTCAATACAGCCGGCTGACGATTTTCCTGATAATATGAGCATCAAATACTGACAGCTGACCTACGCGAGTCATCATTATACTTCGTCCTTAACCACTTCAAAAATTATCATCGCCTGGGACGCCTTGCGATTGGTCATGACTCATGAATATTGTTCATGGCTTACGGTTCATGCCATCGGAGCCGGGAAATACAAGCTATGACAGTAAGCCTTTCATCATCATCATCATCTCAGCCATAAGACGTCCACTGCTGAACATATGCCTCCCTGTTAGCGACACTACCGAACATAACACGGACGAGACTCCAGCCCATACGACGGAGCGAGACATCACCGAGGGAACGAGAAGGACGACGAGCGGCGAGCGACTATCCCCGCGTCCTGAAGGCTGACGACCGTCACTGAAGACTTATCGTGATATGTGATTTGTTATGTTATGTAAATATGGGTAAGTTTGTATTCGAAATAAAGAGATTTAATATTAAGTAGGTAGAGTCAAACTTAGAATGTAAACTATTATGATTTGAAATATTTAAGTGAAATACGTGTATTAGATTTAACTTGGATAGTTTAAGTTGAAATTGTAAGTTTGTATGGATGGATGGATAGGAATTCCCCAATAAACCCCTTATCTAGAGAGCGGATAGATAGGTAGGAATTATTGTCAGGCATAGATAATTGAAGTACATTATCTAACAATAAACTTTAACCTTACGCCCTGAGTCCCTACAGTAGGTAAAATATAAGGTAAAGGTATA